>OU612066.1:34739900-35364900 GCA_914767715.1 Membranipora membranacea | reverse complement strand
GGGGTTTCATATTCACGTGCATCATGTGGTGCTTTCTTTGTATTGTATGATAAGTTCTTGAAAAAGACAAACATTTCAGACCTTCTTAATTATCCCAGCATATCATATACAACAAAATTATTTGCATAGGACAATCCAAAGCATATTTGATGAGCTTTGAATTTACATGCAATGTGGCATCATGATTCTGTTCTGTTTGAGTTACACACGATCAGAGACGTAATAGGGTCTGAATCTCCATATTTTAGGCGAGTAATTTGATCATCACTCCTATAGTATAATTTGCTCAACAGCTAAAAAAGAACGTAAGAACGTAGTTTGGATGACACTCTAATGCACACAAGGGAAGGTACACCCAAATAAATAAAGTCTAAGATGGCACCTCCGACGCGTAATGCTAATATTTGAATAAAACAAATTAACGGAGACTATAAAACCAGTCGTGATTGTACCAACAAGTCAGTGTGAATCAAAGTCTTAACTCGTCACCCAGATCTCTAACTCTAGTAGACTCACTCAACATGAAGACTGCATTGGTACTCCTGGTCGCGGCCTGTGTGCTCTCATACAGCCTCATTGAAGCCGCAAGCACCAACAAGGATGCAAGGAAAGAAGCAGCCAAAGCAAAGAAACAAGCTGAGAAACAAGCTGAGAAGCAGCAGAAGCGTAACAAGGAAGCCCGTGACACATGTGGGCCTCTTATCGATATGATGACCGAGAGCAGCGGAGAACTCTGCAACTACAGAGCATGGAAAATGTCTGAGATCCTCGATCAAGGAGACAACTTCACCTGCTTCGAAGACCTGAAGAGCATGCTCCTCGAGAAATTCGATAACTACACAAGAATGGGTAAGAGATAAAGCATGTGAGATCTTATATTTAAATCTCATCATCCGCAATATCCTAAGATTTATGATATTAATTTTGTAAATTATAAAAAGGGTTGTCTTCCCTAGAGTGAAAGGAGTACTACTCCCAACTACTCCCCAGTAAGAAACAGATAATCCGTTGCAACAGGGAGGGTGGTCCCTAATTGCAACAAAGGCAGGCTATACCATTCAAATCAGACTGAAATATTAACTAAACTAGTTAATGCATTCTCCAGTCTGCCAGATCTTTGGAGCAGCATTTAGGTCCAGACACCTGAAAAAATTTGAAGAGAAATAAGTAGATAATGGTATTATGGTATTATTCTATTTTAAATATGCAGTCTTCTATTCAAACTTAGTTTTTAAGTTTCCCACCATATGCTTGCTATATGAAAATATCATAATTTGAAATTGCAATTCCGAAAGACCTTTTTTAATATTAAGTAAGCTAAAATGATGGGGAAGTTTTTTTATTCAATCACTGAGTTTGACCATGAGCAGGTTGACGCCCCTTCATTCGGTGTGGGCTAGAGCTGGTATATTTTCATCTATTGTGCAGATTTACTTTCATATCTATTATATTATATATATTGTATATTAATATATATATTTGTTGTTTTTTAATGACAGATATGGAGGATATGGAGGGTATGGATATGGGAGACAAGATGAACGCTACCGATGGTGAGAGCGGTGCCAAATGCAACAAAGAATGCCGAAAGCAGGCCAAGAAAGACGCAAAGAAAGCTGCAAAGAAAGCCGAGAAGAACGGAAAGAATGGTGGTGTTGGTGAGGAGGAGGATGAAGATATGCTCGACTTTGGCGTTGAATTTGTAAGTTTGATCCATCTTTTGTCATTGTCCATTTTTGTGACGTTTTACATCCACTGAGTGCTATACTGAAAGTCACAACTGCCACAGCGGAATATGATTAGCTGACTAGTAGATTATTACTATGAGATGATACTACAAGGATTCGACCGTCACCAAACTAATAAGAGTACATGCCTCTGATGCTGGCGGTATCTTGGAAATCAGTATTGCTATCTGTTTAATGACCTGATTGTTATTTTTGTGATACAGGACATGGGAATGGATGCCTTTATGATGGCAGTAAATGTCACTGATATCGATGGACTGAAAAATATGCCCTTCAGACAGATGATCTCCAATCTGGGTGATTGTAAAAAGTAAGACTCAAAAAACTCTTCATATCGCAACAATATCAGAGAAAAATGCAAGAAGCGTCAATCAAAAAGCAGAGCCTGCCTGCTGATGATGTCCTGCTGATGATGTCATGCTGACTACTGTCCACTACTGGCTATCCAATTTAAAAATATTTGTAATATGTAATTGATATTCATAGACATATTAATACATAAATAGGACTAGTTACAAATACCACATTGCTGCTTCTATCATCTTTTTACTGACAGTATGGTGAATTCAACTCTCATTGTCATTCTGTTATAGGTGCATGAAGAAGCCCAAGGGATGCATGAAGCTGAATGCCTGGCTCGGAACCAAAGTGAGAATGGGAAAAATGATCATGGAAGCTATCGAGGGTAAGTCGCTATTAATTATGATTGTCATTCAACAGTGCATGGAAGCCCCTCTATGTAATCACAAAATTAATTTTTTTGTATCGATGATTTTTAATAGCTGGTAGGCTGACTCAGTTCGCAATTAGATCAGCAATTTCAGCGTCGCTGCGACTGGATCTGACAAGTTAAACTTTTCAGCATGTTTCTTCTTCTCACACAGTTGTATCAATATTTAATAATCTTCTAATTGTAGCAAACAATGGCTCATGCACCGATGTCGCTGAAGTACTCATGCAGAACTTGATGGGTATGTATGAGATGGAAGATATGGAAGATATGTAATCAATGGACAACAAGGATAACAAACTGGCAATAGAAATTCACTGAGACACTTATGACTAAAAACAGCTCTTGAGCACAGCATTTCAATGTCAAACTTTTTAGCTGCTAGTAAAAACAATATTCTGTGAAGAGATTTTCAGAATTTTTCTTAGAGATTTCATAGACAAATTAAATTTAAACAGTGTTTGCTTTTCTATGACAGATGTTAAGCTTAATAAACTAGAAGCATTGAGAAAACTTTCATCATTCTATTCCCAATCTAAAGCTAGAGAAAAAGTTTTTAGCCTATGAATGTTTATATTAAGCATAGCAATATCAGTAACCATGGCAAACAATATACAACAACTACAAACGTAGAGAGCATGACCTATGCGCTTTGATCTGCCTATAATTATCACTGCTAATTTAACCCCAACTCTAGCCAAAAAATTTGGCAGCTAGCCTAGACACAGCATTCTTCCACTGAGAACAATATGTATAACAATTAACAATGTCCTGCCACAGCTCGACAAGCTCAGAACAGCAGAGTTGAGAAATCATTCAAAGTGTTTCGCCTGACACTGAAAGCTGATTGCTGTTAATAGTGCTTTTCTAGACATTGTTTGCGGTAAAATGTACGATTAGAGGTTAGTTCACACTATCAGTGAAAGTGTGAACTAAGTAATCAGGGACAGACACAGGGATTTTTCAAACTGGTAGGGAATTTTTCTGTTGTTCACACTCACAGTGAAATGGACCAGTGAAGCTTGAAAATGAAAGGTGTTAAGAATATGTGTAACCAATCACAGTGGGTTTAAAAATAACAACCGATCAGAAGAGAGCAGCATTGGCTGCAAATTGTAAAATGTTAGTGTAACGTGAAATGTCATTAGCCACAATTTTTTGACGGGTCGACAGGTTTTTTGGAAACGGCTGCACTACTGCACTGTTTGACTGATAGTGTGACTATCGAGTTGTTTTCTTCTGACAAATAAATTACAGTTGCATTCTGGGTAAATGTTGTTAAATTGTTATTGCCTGAGCTATTCTAGTTCTAACATACTATCATACATGATGTGTGTGTAACACAGAGGGTAATCTTGAATGCTTAGAAAAAGCTGTTGACCAAGGTGTCGATATCGACGGATTGATACAAGAGGACTATTTACCTGATGCCTCAATACCTGACTTATGCAATATTACTCTGCCACCGCAGAGGTGTTTTAGTTCTCTAGTACTCTCGGTATTATTGTTGTCTCTCTGTACAGAATCAGTGAGGATATGTTTAAAGATTTATAGATTACAGTTTATGGTTTTAGGCTTTAGGTAAAGTCATATCAATAAAGTAACACCTAACGATTGCAGTACATCATAATTTCAGTTTGTTTTATTTCCTATTTCAAAGTTTCAAAAATTATATTAGATTATTTTTCCTAGGATATTCTTAACCACTGCCTCTGTTATATCAGTTATTAATTGACCAAATCATCAGGTCAAACATAATTTCAAAATTACCAAGATGAAAAACATTATGGTATCCATTAAAACTTTGTAGGGACAACACCCAGACAATAAATGACGAGATACAGTTAGGACCATAGGGCAGGCCAGGATTAGAAGCAGATACAGCGGTCTCAACCAGATTTGCGAGTACGGTGGGCTGTGCGTTTTCCCCACAGCATTCTGCCACTGTCAGCTAGTCTTGTAGCTGCATATTTGGATATCTTTTGAAGCGCTGAGAGATTCTCCTCGGTTGTTGTTGTTACGGCAGGCCTTGCTGTTTCGACTGGGAGACTTGGAGATGGTGAGGTAGTGGTGGTTAGCTTTTCTTGTGTTGGCTGCGTTACGCTTGATGGGAGAGAGTCTGGTTGTATTGTTGTTGTTATGTTTGTGTCTCTTGCAGCTAAAATGATATCACAATAATACAGATCACCTATATCAATAACTAAACCACCCACTGTTATTAAGATTACATCAAAAGCTTCTATCATGATCTATGTTTTTTGCAAACAGTGTAAAGGGGATCTTTTTCAGACCATAGTGAGCTGTTTTAACACACACTAATTCTGAGTGTGAGGAAAACAAATCTAGAAAGCTGGTCAGGACAGGTGAGGTACAGCAGTATAGTATGGTCAGACAAAAAGTAGACATGTCAAACTGGAGTTGTCCTTTTAATTCAACAGGACAACTTTTTATACTCGATTGATCGTTAAATGATATATTTTCTGCCGTCTTCATGTCAGCTTTATAAATGAGTTTTTTTTATCGCAATACCAACAATATGCATTTGGAACAACAAGTCTGAGAGCTTAGACTACATGCAAGCTGCTGCTCAAACACCCTTTCACTGTAAATCTTACCTGCTTGTATCAGTCGCTGTGCAAGAAATGATGTAAGTCTACCAAAGGGTCTTCTACCTCCTGAAGAGCCTTGAGCTGCTGAAGGCTGTGATGTAGTTACAGGGGCCGGAGTTGTCGCAGGGGCCTGAGTTGTTGCAGGGGCCTGAGTTGTTGCAGGGGGTTGTGTTGCTGCAGGAGCCTGAGTTGTTGCAGGGGCCTGAGTTGTTGCAGGGGGTTGTGTTGCTGCAGGAGCCTGAGTTGTTGCAGGAGCCTGAGTTGTTGCAGAGGCCTGAGTTGTTGCAGAGGCCTGAGTTGTTGCAGAGGCCTGAGTTGTTGCAGAGGCCTGAGTTGTTGCAGGGGCCTGAGTTGTTGCAGGGGCCTGAGTTGTTGAAGGGGGTTGTGTTGTTGCAGGGGCCGGAGTTGTTGCAGGGGGTTGTGTTGCTGCAGGAGCCTGAGTTGTTGCAGGGGCCTGAGTTGTTGCAGGGGCCCGAGTTGTTGCAGGGGGCTGTGTCGTTGCAGGGGCCGGAGTTGTTGCAGGGGGTTGTGTTGCTGCAGGAGCCTGAGTTGTTGCAGGGGCCTGAGTTGTTGCAGGGGCCTGAGTTGTTGCAGGGGGCTGTGTCGTTGCAGGGGCCGGAGTTGTTGCAGGGGGTTGTGTTGCTGCAGGAGCCTGAGTTGTTGCAGGGGCCTGAGTTGTTGCAGGGGCCCGAGTTGTTGCAGGGGGCTGTGTCGTTGCAGGGGCCGGAGTTGTTGCAGGGGGTTGTGTTGCTGCAGGAGCCTGAGTTGTTACAGGGGCCTGAGTTGTTGCAGGGGCCTGAGTTGTTGCAGGGGGCTGTGTCGTTGCAGGGGCCGGAGTTGTTGCAGGGGGCTGAGTTGTTACAGGGGCTGGAGTTGTTGCAGGGGCCTGAGTTGTTGCAGGAGGTTGTGGTGATGTAGAGGGTTGGGTTGCAGAAGGCTGAGTTGCAGGGGCCTGTGCTGTTGATGCAGACTCAGCATCTGGATCTTGACCTAAAATCGGAGGGTTTTATACAATGGTTGTTCTTCATTTATCAGAGCTGAATTGCGGTAAAAATAAATTTTAAAAATCAATTTCAATCAAATCTTTTTGGCCAACAGAATCGGTAAATTGGGTGTGACACTTTATCATGGGTTTATAAGAAAGCAAGTTTTTAATTCATATTTCCCATGAGACATTGTTCACAGCCATGTTGAGTGTTGAGACTTTCTCACTCACCGTTGCCGGCATTGCAATCTGCAGGGCAGGTCACAGCGTATGCATGATTACAGACACAGTTGCTGACATCAAACAGAGTACCATGAGGGCAAGGTCGTTCTATGTGAGTACTATCAGCCTGGGAGTACTGGACATACTTAGTACAATCCTCCTCAGAGACTGGTCCGTAGTACAGTCCCTGGTCGTGACAGGTGCATGCATCCACTATAACCAAATACAAACAGGTGGATTGTTGAAAATAAATCGAACAATGTATGTACTGGTGTGGCAGTGGTTACTGCCACCAGCTAAAAAGTAAAATGTGAAAATAATAGCCTATATTATTGCCTCAAACATATAATTATTTTGTCATTATAATACAGTACAGTAGGCCTAATCTTATCAATGATAAAGTGTAGCCGATCCCAATTATATGAATTTAAACAGCTGCCAAGTGACATATCAAGGTAGCGTGGCCGAGCAATCTAAGGCGCTGGTTTAAGGCACCAGTCTCCTCGGAGGCGTGGGTTCGAATCCCACCGCTGCCAAATGTTTTGTATATGCAATCCTTTCACTATCCATATACGCACTACTAAGAACGCATATGCAAACCATTTGTCATTTAATCCCCCTTGATCAATGAGTGTGCATATCCAAATTTCTGCCCTAGAGGCATTGTCACACTTTTTAACACATTCTTCCCTCTGACCACAGCCGCCACATTATTCCGGCTATGTTCCATTACATCACTAGTGGTCTACCCACACAAATTTAATCACTATCACTTGTATACTGTAGAAACTTATTTATCTCATTTACTTATCACATATTATGGCCTAGCTATAATAAAATAACTATAAAATCATTTTGCATTATGTCGCTTTGCGTCATAATTGATAGAAATTTGAGAAAAACAGGGCGAGAGGATTGTTGTTGGTAAATGAATCTGGCCCATCGGACAATGTTTATGAGGTAAGCCTTGGGTCATTCGAATAGTTTTGTCTTTTGAAGGGTAATCTATTTTCAACTCAACGAAAACGGAACGTGAAGAGATGAGAGGTTCTGTCAATGTGATTTTTAGCTAAATTCATCCTGACTCTGGACAGGATGTTCTATTACATCGTGCTGTTGTTGATTTGTTCGCCGTCTAACTGCTCTTTTACTGGGATCGATTTTACTAACTACAGTAAATTGGACAAGATTGCAGCTCTTAATTGATATGAGCTGCCAGCAGGCAAACTCAACCTTCGCAGCCATGGAAAACCATAACAAAAAAACAGTAGAATACTGTATTAGACATATAAAACCGCAGAAGAGAGGATCACAAAAAAGCAGGAAAATTTCCAATAAGCAAACTTACCTCTTTGAATAGGCTTTCGGGTGTTGGTCTCCATATTTGTCATGTCTTCAGGTGTGACCAGAGCTTTAGAGTTAGTCGCAGACCCAACATCTGAAGCTAAAACATAGAAATAGATGTTGAACTACTGACAAAATTGTGAGTTGTCTAATCTTAAAAATAGGGACTCATTAGCACTTAAAGTCAGCTGACCAATCAGAGAAGTCAAAACATGTACTTACTATTGGCAATGTGGCAGTCAGCAGGGCAGGTGACGACAACTTGATGGTTACACACACACATGCTCACGTCAAACAGCGTGTAAGGTGGACACGATTGTACCGTCATCTCCTCCTCGTCTGAGTATGATACAAACTTGGTACAATCCTCATCAGAGATGGGGCTGTAGTACAAGCCTTGCTCAACACAAGTGCATTGATTCACTGGAAACAGAAAGCGCGCATTTAAAGTACTTGCTGTATGATAAAAAAATAATTCAACAGCAACAATATTCTTTATCTATCCCGAAAGTAGCTTATATCAAGCAGTGAGGTGAGTAAAAACTAACTTCATCACCTATTTGTATTGGTGTTTGGTGTTATGGTAAGAAAAACAAGAAGCAAAGATCAAAGTGCTTATTGACAAAGTAAAAATCAAATTTTTTAAAAATAATTTTTAAACCATATATCACATGTCCAAATCGGTTAGCAGTCATGATGTGTATATTTCTTCTATTTTGAATTTTTGATACATTTTTTTTATTACTCACCAATAATGGCTTGAGATCTGACCGTGGCCATGAGAATCATCACCGCCCCGAGTAACATCGGCATCACGGACATTATTCTAACAAACAGCACCTAGAAAAAAGATAATGCAATGGGAATAAAATTATCGGCGTACTCAAAAATAAGTGAATCAGCTAATCTGTGTATGAGTGAATCAAATATATAAAGATTATTGGCAATAGATGTAATCTAATTGATTGATGTCCAACTCAAGCAGCCTACCGTTAACCGATGCTGAAACAATGTTTAAATCAAACAATGTTTGAGTTGAAACCGGCTGTCATTCACCGAATTCTAATTTTGCTTGATGTCAGATCTGGCCCAATATGCCAAAAAATGTGAGCAGTTCGACGCAATGATTACCAACTAATATATAATATATAATATAATATATAATATATCATATTATAATATAATGAATATCATAAAATATCATAATATAATTTTAATGAAATATCATGATACAATAAATGAATAACAATAACATGATCCAGTTCCTTCACGAGACTTGACTCTGATTCTTTAACCAACGAAGATTATCATTGCCTGAAAGCCCTCAAATAAAAATAAAAAGAAAAGCTGAATAAATAAAACAGAAATTACAGTGATCTGATTAATTTAAAGTGCGTTACTTATTGAACTGTGATGTGAGGTACTGCTTTTAAACAACAAACCATCTCTGATTCTGATGAGAGTTTCCAGTTTATATATCTGCTGTTCCTCAGGTCGTGCTGCTGATCCTGCCCTGTGACACCAGTTACGGAATGGTAGAAATAAGGAGTACGTCAGGGGTCAGTTATGGTTGCAGGTTATACAGTTAGACTGAGCTCGGGGACTATTGCTTCCCTTCCTTTAATAGTCCTGTAAAGCAAATGCTCATGTAATTAATATGAAATTGGTCTTTTCAAATCTATAATGATATTATCATAATATCACTAATGTTGTAACAAAAACTTCCTTGTCTCAGTTTTTATCTTTTGATCGAAGGTAAATATAGCCCACAGGTTTGAGGGCAAGTTATAATTTAACCAATTGGAGTCTTATCAAATCACACAGGTAAAAATTTTAATGCCACATTATACAATATATGGTAACGGTTTAAATTCCACCTATGATCTAACATCCCGCAGTGGCAGCGCGAGCTAATTACCTGAAGAAAACCTTGACATGCTTAAGAGGAAAGTTATCGTCAGCTTTATTGGCCTTACTAAGTAGATGTTGTATAATCTGCAGGGTTTGGCATAATCGTGTACTTGAATATGACCTGCGTTCACCACACACTTATATCATATATTTTACAAGTTTATGGTATATGCCAATGAGAAGCAGCTGTGCAGACTATGTATTTGTAGAAGTCTGAAGAAGTTCCAAAGCACTATTATCAGCACCTAAATCACCACCTGACTTTTCTGCCTTCTTTGATTCTGAAGATTGTATCATTTATAGCAATAGACACAATTAGCATATCAACCCAGGACAGGAATATAAGTGCACATGTAGTCGCAACGGCCACAAATCTTTATTGGTTAGGATACCAGTTCGGCTCCTGGAAAAATTTTGTTTTTAATTTTAATCCGAATTCACTACTATTTTAATTTCTTTTCAAGTTGTCCTCTCTTGTCAAATGGATTTGTCCAGCCATCACAGAGAATCTGCCCTGGCTAGGCTGGCTGTGTATCCCATAACACCTTCCATCAATGATAAGGATAATATTATTTTTTTGATTTGACTCCTAAACCTTTAAATTCACTTGTGAAATTATAAAAAATCAATTTATTGTGTTCTCACCACTAAGAGTTGCCAAGTCTGGACATATGTAATCTGAGAGGCCTTTTAATGCTTCAAATGTGCATTGTCATCTAGCACAATCAGATCCAGACAATGTTTTATTGTCACAGCTAAGCAGTAATTATGCTAAGTAGCACACAACTAGCCAAGAGACTCTTGATACGCAAGGACAGGCGTGTCCTCGCTGAAAACGACGCAACAGGCGTGTCCTCACTGGATACGAGACGACAGAAGTGTCCTTGCATGAGAAAACTTCAAATGATGTCATTTAAATATGGCTAATCAACAGATAAGTGCAAAGAATAAAATTCTAATAGGGCTATTTATGGTAAAGCTTAATTATAGAGGAGTTAAGTATAGGCAGGAGGTCACCTCAAAGCTCAAATAGGGTTGAAAAGAAATAGAGAAATTTATGGCTAGCTAAAATTTTCAAGTGCAGCATTGAGATTGTACAATTAGTTCAAGATATTTTGTTACGTTTGCCACATTGTTTCATTTTTACATATTGTTCTGGTATGTTTTGCGCATCCTTACATACTGAAGGAGGTGTTTTGTAACATTTTTGCATCAATTTTCCTTTTGAGCAGTTGTCACACAATGCAATGTTTTTTATGATCAAATTGATAACTCAAAACTACTATTATTGGTATTTATAGAAAATTGAATTTACACATACAAAGTTCCCTATAAGACTTGTGGTATGATAATGATATAATGATTAATGGGATATGGGATCAATCATAGAAGTTTATTCAATCACAGGATAAAAACAAAATTGCAAAATTGGCACAGCGCATGAAAATATCATGTAGAAATAGAAAATCATTAGTTTAGGAATTTTTCAGTGTAAAATACATACTAACTTATACATGGTAAGGGAGGAGAATATGAAGATTGTCAGTATATTATGAGCAGATAATAATACAAAATAAAGTGTCGTACATTGATCTGGCTGACCAGATCCATATGAGTAAGATAATTTTTTATTTATGCCCGGCAAACTCAAGGGGGGGGGGAGGTGTGCTTTCTTTCAAAAATTACACAATTTAGTTGTAAGCTTTGTGTTCTTGTTCCAAAGGCAAACAGAGGCATAGTAGTTTCATGTAGCAACCTGGAACCTACTGATTGTAAAAAATACAGGAGCCATGGCACAGATGATGTGATTTGGTTGTGACTGTTAGAGGCATCAGTATCAGCAGTACATATAAGACTTGTCGCAGTCAGATCCAGTAAATTAGTACCCAGTGTCAGGTGTGTGGGGGATCAGGGTCAGGTGTTGGGGGATCAGTGACACATGTGGGGGGGGGGATCAGGGTGATTGTATGTTCTCGTAGGGTCCCTGCTTCTCCTCAAACAGCTTCAACTCTTCATCAGTAAACTGCTGATGGTCGTTCACACTCTGCGAATTACAGAACATATAGTGTAGAAATATAGTATACAATACTCTGTGGAAATCTAATATACTTAGTAATGAGCTGATTATTATACAAAGATGCATAAGTATAGACTTAATATGGGAGTAAATTAAGTCTTTGTGCATAAGTAATAGTCATAGATAGGGTGAGACAGGGTGACTGACCGATAACTGTGCACACAAAGCATCATTTCAAGTCAGCGCAAAACTTAGGAGGTGGGGTGGAGGTGTTAAATTAGACTTTAGACACAGTTCATCAAATTGGTTGGAAGTATTAGAGTAAAATTTTTCGTATTTGCAATAATCAATAATTGTATTTTTTTTAAGACTAGTAGATTTGAGAGGCAAAGAATACACCCTTACCTCCCAGAATACACACTTACCTCCCAGGCTTCATTTTGGTTGAATTCATCAGACTGTGTAGATTTAATAAACTCAGGATATGATATAACTCCGTCCTGATTTAAGTCTATCTCAGTGAATACATGCTCCCTCATTCTATTCCTGTCCTCAGATAGCTCCTGCTTGTCATAGTTTACTCCCGGTATCTTGTTTAGCTATAATATAAAAATAAAATAAGAATAATAAAAAGTAACATATAAATAACATATCATTTATATTCATATTAAATCACAATATGAATATCTCTTTTGAGCCTCCAGTCATCAAAGTATACAATAGTCCAACTGATAATTATTTAGAATAAAATGCAATAGCGCTAAAATGACATGGTGCTGGTTTCCAAATCTTTGACGCCGGTCTCAATCATATTGAAGGCACTTGTTAGGAAAATTTAGGAGGTGACTTAACAGAAGTTGACAAGGCAAAAGCTGATATCACCCCCACTTTGTAATTTGGATATGTCAGCATTTTTGAAGCGCTTAATCGATATCGCTGACAAAGACAACCCAGTAATTAAAGCTTTATCGAAAACATCATCAGGTCAAATTCATAACTGTGGCGCAACAGTTCAATCACTAACTAGCCTCTGTAAATAGCAGTGACTAGTGTGTCTGATCACAATCTACTCCAAACGTAACAGCTAGGTAACAGGTTAGAATACAAGTCAGAAACACAGGTTATACAGTCATGGATTAGAAACAGCAGACATATATGCAATGTGTTGTGGGTGTTGGGGGGAAATTGGGTTGGATTTTGGGTTTTTCAGGTGTAAGAAGGCGTTCAAGTTAGAACAGTGTAAGGATAGGTTCCAGTTGGTTAATAAGGCCTCAGTGAAACCTAAGCTACCATAGATAAGTAACTTACTTCGTATTCAAACAAAGCCTCCAATTCGGGAATATCCAGAACTTCATCGGAATTCACATCTAAAACCCAGTGTACATTATTAAATTTATATTTATTACGTAAGTCAAACTCTAAAGACTACATATCACATTGTCACTTATTATGCTAATTCATAGACTATACTATACTATACTATAATATAATATACTAAGTCTATGGGCTAATCAGATAAAGAATCAGACATCGGTCATGTCATGTAATTACCTCATGGTATAATGTCGTGTCATCACATCAGATCATTTGGTGGTTATGTCTCATGTTATATTTCAGAGCCAATCCATTAATTTCATCCCTCTATCAGATTGATCATTAAACAAGAGCTGTATTAGCTGTTTGTAGTTTTATATTGATATAAAACTTTTGTAGTCTGACTTGAGCTTACCGTGTAAATTGAAGAAAAGTTTTGGGTCAAAGTTTTCAGGGTCCATCATATCGACATTCTTCCAGACCTCCTTCAGCTGATCGCGACTTCCCTACGGAGAATAATAACAACATAGTCCCTCCAGTAAACATAGCGATGTGTGCCTAGAAGATATTTGTAACATCTTGGAAATTCACTGCAAGTTTTATCAACTATCTAATATTTCAGTATCAATATTAGCCAAAACAATCAATTAAAATGTGCAGAAATTCCATCCTTTCATAGGATTATATTATATTTATCGGTGAACAGATTTATCAATTATATCACCAACAAAAAATTTATTTACTGAATACAGGGTGAATCTCATATTTTTATCACGCTTCAGGTTTCAACCTTTTGCCTCAATAATTACAGTAAATATTGATGAATCTGAGGAAAAGACTAAAAATTAGGAGTTGTATCAGAGACTATAGATATATCTATAGTTATAGATATATCTATATCTATAGATATCTATAGTCTCTGGTTGTATTCTATATTTGATCCAAGTGCTGAGGAGGCGCAACTCCGAAATGGTGCAAATTTTACACCTTGTACACGATAAGTAACTGATCACTCTCAGCCAGCAAATCCGATTCATAAGCCACTGGTGAGGTTTTTTTTACCATATTAAAAGACTATGGCCAATAATCAGGCATTTCATTCTACAATATTTGACTCATTGCTAGGATTTTATTGGCCAGACAAGAGATATGTGGTTTAGTTTTAGTATAAAGTATATATTGAGGTAAGTTCAATGTGACCAAGACAAAGGCCTTGATGTGGATAATGGTACCAGATTATGATTTCCTTTTTCATCATATGCCTAAACACGTTCAGAAAATGCTGTGTCAATTAGGATGTTAACTGATAATCATGTTCTCTTGGTGAGCACAAAGAAGAGGAGAAAATATAAAATATTTCAGTACTGCTTTCCTAACAATGGAGGGGTAATTCCAAACTATAAGAGATAGGTAGTGCACATGTGACTAACTCACAGGATGATTAAGCCGTGGGTGGTCCTTAGCTTTTTCCAGGTGTTGTTTGAGCTTCTGCTGCTGCTCCTCAGGTTTGAGATCTCTGAATTTACTCTTATATTTTACTGCTTTGTTCAGCTCGTAATCCTTAAAATCCCCTCTTCTCTTCATATCTACATCATGTAGCTGACTAACCGTCTACAAAAAGATGATGGGATGGAGGATATTTGACAACCTCCCGCAATACTATTGTGTAGCTCAGTGAAATCTGAAGCTAAATTGTAGGCTAAGACAAGAGGCTAACAAACATATCTCTGAGCTGGACTCCAGCATAGGGGAAGGTCCACAAATATTTGCAGTATGTTGGTCAGCGTATGGTTGACATGAGAGGGCAGAATGGGGAATATTTTGGTACCTATGACATTGTGTAATCTTTTTGAGACATTCCAATGTGTCATATTTACATTGTTCTCATAAAATCAGGCCAAAAATATTACATAAGGTGATGATGGGTCGAGATATTACATCAGTGCTATAATATAATGCGATGAGATAATTAAATATCTTCATATCATTTGTTTTAAGACAAATTACTTCAACAGTCGAAAATATGTCTTATCTCTCAACAGGAGGTCAGCAATCCTAAAAACATGTGGAATTTCAACATGATTGAATACTGAGAGCACCTCCTGTGTTCTGTGATGAGATTGTGCGATATTATGAGCTTACCTTATGTATCAGCTTATAGATGTCATCACCTCCAAATCTAGTCGGATTCTTTGTATCCATATGTGTGTCATCAACTTTAGGCAGGTCTATAAAACAAGACATCGTCTGAGTTATACTAACTGATGATGGCATGACCTCTTACTTGAGATTCTTATTTTAGTTTATTAACCTTAGTGAGGGTTTCAAGAGAATTTTTCGCGCTATCAATTTTGTTTGTAGAAAAATCCCAGAGTTTTGTATCTATTTTTTAGATCTGTCTTTTCATATCCATAATGAGGACCATCTATTGCCATTAGATGGAATATCATTATGATCAATATTACAAGTATTTTTGGAAATTTAGAATAAAGCAAATTGAGATATTAGCTTTGATCATCAGTAAAATAAGTTTGACATGATATGGCAATACAATACTCATCACTGTTGTTGGTTACTCGGATTTTCTGTAACGTAAGTTTATACAAAATTGGATGGCAATTCTGCTACAATGTTTAGCACCTCAACCGTGAATAACCTACAAACATATATTAGTCATAAATACTCACCTTTCCGACTTGGTTTTCTGCCATCTGAGATGTCTTTTTTATTTTGTTCTACAAAAGCAATATCACTTTGTTAGAATAAGTTTGTGCCATAGGAACATAAAAATTAATACATATTATATATATATATAGATTCAAATCCGTGCTTTTAAGTGTCATCTGTGTGTATTTGGCCCCAACTAAGTGTCACTAAAAAATAAGGAGTCATTTTATATGACCCACAAAAAAATCATGTCTTAAATCCACTTAAATAATCATGTTGGGCGTCCTTAACCCAATAGTAATTAATGGTAGATAAAACAGCCTGAAATGGTCGGACAACTCCAATGCAAAGATGTGCCCTACTGGGCAGTTTCAGATATATATATATTTATGAATGACTCATTGTCCAGGGTTTTTATGGGTACCAATAGTGGGATATATAATATATGACACTTTATTGCACAAATGTGTGTGTATATATATATATATATATATATTATGAATACATTCCTATAATAAGTGTATATATATATATATGTACAAAGGAATCCTAAAATCGATCTATCATTGGATCGAACTGAGCAATTGTCTTAGTCGGACTCTTAGAGCTAATCATCATAAATATTGTATGCTCAGCACATACATTGATGGGCCAAGACTTTGATGACAACTCTTTCTTGTTCATGTTGATTAAAAGTTTTTGGTTTCAGAGAAAAATCTTTGCGTATTTTGTTAAAGCATGACATCAACATACCATCATGGTACAAAATAAGTAGTGTACATATCACTATCAACACACTGGCCTATGTCTCCATTTTTCTCTTGTAAAACATTCTCACGGCTGACCCCAGCAGCATGATGTATGGTATGATATGCATCCAAATCCTTTATAAAAACCTTCAGTGCATACTGCATACTCACATACACAGTATATTGATATACAGCAACATTGATGAACATTACAAGTGGGACGTGTTTACTACAGTCTACCTACCTTGAGCACTTTTCATTGCTTGTTTGTGGAGATCTTTAAGTCGCCTCAGTTCGATTCTCTTTAATTCATCTAGTTTAGATCTTGTGTCAGGATGAGCAGCCTTCAGATGTTCCCCAACCTGGTTCTAATCGTTCATGAAAATAAATATGTAATGATAAAATCTATGAATGATTGGGCCTGTAATAAAATCTGGCAATGGGAGAGGCAGTGAGTTATAGCACACAAGTCATCGCGTCAATCGATACAGGGTGACAGATCACAATCAGCATCACATGCAATAGAATGATGTGAAGGAAAGACTTAACTACTCTAATTACATCGACATCAGTATTCATGTGTCATATGGTTGACTTTGTATGGCTGCAGGAGTGGCCTTTGTCGACACCACATAGTTAGTCTGGGATTGCCACCACATATGTTGATAGAGAAAAATATATCAAAGTCTGATTGACTCCGTTTGATTAATGAAGTTCATTAAGCCTACAGTTTGTCTATCAGACAACATACAAGAGAGAACCTACCTGAGCATCTTTTCCACTCGACTTGACTGCACCCTGGAAGCCTTCGTCTCCATTAAGCAAATCTGAGACTTCTTTGAGATATCGCTGATATTCTAGAGCTAGTGCAGGCCCATCCTGAAATTATAAAGACTGAAAATTGCTCGAGTAGATTGTCCGAACAGCTTCACTGGTTGGTGCATTCGATTATGTTTGATTATCACAGGCATTCTGTAGTCTGTGCAAGGCCAGTGGTGGTGGCCTCGACCACTTGGGCACACGACCACGGGAGTTGCACTAACTATGAAGACCTGTGCCCCAAATGTATCGATCTGACGCACAACTCGAGTTCGAAGACCAAGACACAACCGGCACAATGCACATACTGCGAAATTGTATACTATAGGGCCTAAGTGAAATGCATGTACTCTATGACCTAATAACAGTAGGCACTCCAGATCCCTATGTAATGCTTACTAGTATTAATGTCTGAAATTGTAATTCCTCAAACTCTCACAAGAGCTGACTGCTGATAGAAATTCAAGGACAAGGCCATTCCACCTACATTCACAAGGTAAAAGTCGATGTAGGAGTGGAATGGCCTGTGGTTACTGCTCATAGTTACTCTTTTTCCGCCACTGAAGTTCTTCCTCTTTGGATACCTCATGTTGGAGTTATCAAGTCATTGTAACAAGGCTTGTTATTTCAGACAGATGGTTGTAACAAGGAGTAACACTACTTAACAGCTAATCCTCCTTTCCTTGGTTGTAATAATATATGTGTCTGCATGAATTGAAACAAAAACTTAGTTAGTTAAATCTTTTATTTCAAACAAAAACTCAACACTAACCTGTTCATTGACTGGTTCAGAATAAGTGCATGTTATCAGAAATATGAAAATGATATTCAGAGAAATTGACAGCATTATAAAAACTCCAACACTGATGGTTCTGTATCAGATCCACTAATGTACAGTTGAACAAAATGAAATGAATGAAAACTGAAGCCTTTGAGCTTGTTTCCTAGAGAGACTGACATTCTGCCCTCCATCAACAACATTCCTGATTCTATTGGTTCATGATGACCAATCAGATTACACTATTGTAACCATAAGCAGACAACTAACTAAAATAGTGCAAATAATTGTTACAGTGGGTTACCTGAAAGCAGACAGGTGTGAAAGTGTTACACCATAAGTTCATATCCTCTAGTTCTACCAATGCAACATCCTGAATTGAGAATGATTCAAGGACTAGATCTAGATGAGTTAGCTCATCAGGGAGAATTGAATTCCCTTTTGGTAGCTATGCAGCTCCAAAAAAGTTGTATTCTTTTTTCTTATTGTAAGGCGACAGCTGTAAGAATCATATTGGATACTTTGTAGTACAATCTTAACTAGTCACATTCCAAATATTGAAATAAATTTTCAACTTATTTCTTGTTGATTCAAAAAATAATGAGTTTTATTCCGGGAAAGATTTATTAGATACTTTTTGTGGTACAGATAGATTGTACGAGTGAAGTGAAATAAAAATATTGTTCATATACGATAGTAAATCTCATTGTTAAAAAGTATTGTTCACAAACAATTTAGTAATGCAAGTACTCAACAAAACAGGCGCTGATTGCTGCACATGATGCGAGTATGGAAGCTACAATTGGTACCATGATAGTCTACCCAGCAGCGTGTATGATTACACCAATTACATCAGATATAGTAAACTGGCCGACAAACACAACACTGCTCACAATAGCTATGTCTGTGCCCAAACCTCGCTTCTGTATTTTTCCCTTCTCCAACTTCAGCGGAGTTAACTGAGAAAACAAAACATAAGATGGTGGGCAACTGATGCTTACTCGATGAACCAATACAAAGAGTAGAGGGAGGGCAACTTTTAAAGCCAGAAAGATTGATAAAACTAGAGCAACTGTCGTAAAGCTCCAAAACTATGGTAAAAAATCAGTATAATTTACCCAAGCACATGTTTTTGGCAAATTCAATGCATGGATCATGTATAATAATATATAATTTACAGGTATAATTTCTATTTTTATGAATGTATATAAAAATTATGTATTAGAGCCAAAACACTGTCCTTATAAACAACCTTTTGTGTTGAATTGTGTTGCACTTTTATTCAGAGAATTAAAATCTCACCGTTTTATCAGAGTGATATCTGGACACTAGTATATAAGGCATGGTGAATGTTGTTGTATACAACACACCTGTCGTCAGCGGGGCGATAAATGCCACAATGTAATTGTTGGTCGCAGCCATAACAGCCAATCCAATGCAGTTAGTCATCAAACCTCCAACATATACGATCTTTGTCTCTGCAATCGAATGATGAAGTGCATTTCACACAACCAACCCAAAAGAGAGATATACTGGATATTTTGTGCATTCGGAAATTAATTACATACTTAGGCTTAGAACTATTTTGTCAGCAAAAAAAAGAAGTTCAAACCTGCTGCAAAGCCAAGTTTGATAGGGTGTTTGCTACAAGCGGCTACCAGTAGATACCAGTGGCTACCAGTGGCTACCAGTGGCTACCAGCGATTTATGGCTATGGAATGCCTAAACTCAGTTACCAGGCGGTAGGGAATAGGGATGTAGTGTCTATCGCTTAGAGGCTACCCATATGGGCAAGTAAACTCATTTTAATGTGCCATGGGACATTTCAGTTTATTTAGTAACTGGTTCTGTTTTTGTTACCACTTACTAAATACATTAATGAGCTTGTCTAGCAAAGTGGAAAATATGCAGCTGGAAAAGGAAAATGCTACCATTCTTAGCGAACTCATTCGAACTCCTTTATCATATGTGTTCCTTTTATCAGACCCCACAGGACTTGGCGGCAAACCTGTAAATATTGAAGAATATATGAGATTAGACCCCCAATGTTATCAAGCTTATTATTAGCATTGTGTAACAGGAGATGGGGGTGGGAGGTTGCACACTATGGGCCAAATTCCTTTCAAAGGGATGAAAGGGACCATAAAAGGGATTCTAGTCATTTTTTTGTTTTTAAATACACACAGCAGTCGTTGATGTGTGATAAGGTCTGCTGATAGAGTGTGTTGCTATGCTACATTGATTAGGGAGGGGGGGAGATAGAAAATAGAAAACTTATTTTTTATGGTCAAACTTTTATTTAGATCTATTCCCTGTAATTGATGTCAACAACTAACCCCCATACACCAACTGGCCGACATAGTCAGTAAAGTAGAGTGAGAAAGTAACTAGGGCCATGAACTGAAAAGGTTAGTCAGACACAAGATCCACATGTAACGAGGCATATTGATTTTGGTCTTGAGAAACACTCTCATATCCTCAGCTGTCTCCTCTTCCTCAAGCTGCTTTTCTTCGTCTGACCCTGCTGGAGGATGTGAGACCAACTCTGCTGTTTCTTCTATAGTCAAAGAGGTGGAAATCCATGATTATATACCGAAATAGGACAGGATGTGATAGGCGAGCTAAGCGAATGGTGCATGGTGTGGGCATTTCTTGGCCACAAAATTTGGAAATCTTTTAAACTTCATGTTTGTCAGTTTATCAGAATTAGCCTCCTCATCACAAAGGGTAGGCAGGGCCGTACTCTAGGAAAAGTGGTAGGGGAGGCAGATATCCTTGAGGGTGAGAAGAAACACCAGGACAAATATTGAGAGCACCTCCTGTGGTGTCTGGGGTTAATCCCCAGCTCCAAAGTGTTTTAATAAAATCAATAGCAAATGGAGGTCCCGAATGAACTGATTCTGACATGGAATATAGCGTTTTTAGCCCACTCTGTTGAGTATTCTAGGGGAGGCAGAGCGCCCCTGCCTCCCCTAGAACTATGAGCCTGAAGGGTCATCATAACCATACATTTCATACCAAAACAACATAACCAACACGTCCGATCAGGAAATGAAGTCAATCATTGGTGCCGAAAGAATTAACAAGCAGTCAAACTCGCCACGATAAACTTCAGGCCACCCATGTTATCATTTCACATATTATCAACATTTGCTTCGCACCTGCCTGTATGTTCTCTATAGAGTTATGAAGTATAATATATTAACTCTATGATGTTTATATTTTACATTACAACTAGTATATATCATGTTATATGTCGTTATGTTACAGCAGGCATTAGTTTTCAAATGGGTCAAACTCCTCAACCAGTATAATAATCTCTCTCATAAGTGAAATTCTGAACAACATTGCTGGACCCGCATGAATAGTTGTGGTCTTTGAATTAGGCTAATTCCAAATTTGTAGCATAATATCTCAACCTTAAACACCAAGTGCCACATAACCTAGCCAGTGTTGGCTTTGATTGGTATGTGGGGAGAAGAAGAGCCAATGCCAGGTCACATGGTACTCTCAGAAAAGTACCTTCAACCTTGGCACCGCCATATTTAAAGTAAATGTGGGATATTGCATAAGATGAAAATTTGATGACAAGATGTGGTTTCGGACCAACAACTCTCTAAGAAGGCGCTCTACCAATCATTGAACAGATCAAAGCTCCGGCCCAAAAAGTACTTCCATTTATCAAAATTAGGCAATGCTAAGGTTGAAGGTACTTTTTTGAAAGTACCATATAACCTTGCATTGGCTCTCCTTCTCCCCTCCCACCAATCAAAGCCAACACACATTGGCTACGTATAATCACTCGGTTAAATATTAGTTAAATGATTTACAAATTTCTGGCTTCAAAGACGTTTACCTAAGTGCGGCGTTACAGTGCTTCCATTCTCTCCTTTCATGCCTGTCATATTCAGTCTGGAACAAAAATTTTGTTAGATTGTACAGGGAGAATGGATTGTAAGAACAGTTTTTAAATTGAATTCATAAAACTCATTGTGTATGTATATATTTGTATCAATTCTCATGATAAAATCAATGTTTCTCTTGTGCTCTGTGAATAAAAATAAAGTTTTAAAAATTATAATAAAACATTGACTAGATTTATAATAAATGAATCAAGCTATTCGATTGAGCAGTTTTACACATAATGAGCGAAAACAGTATTTACGGCAGTTTACACGGTAGGCTGGCACTCTGTATCTACCAGATGGGAGTTGTTCTAGCGTTATGACAGTGTCTTTGCCCGAAGCGAACATTCTTCAGGAAATGATGTTCAGACAATTTGGTAGAAGCTTTCGTAACCTGACATAAGAGCTATTGACCTTGCAAATGTCTGTTCGACTCACTAGTGGCAGGGAACAAAGGCAGAGATAAGCGTTCTGTTTTACATATAAAGAGTTGCCTCCTTCTATGTTCAGAGGAAACAGCCCCATTAGAATTTGTATTATCAATCCACATATGACACAAATTCCGCTGCGACCAGGACAAAATGATTCTAATGAGCTGAATATATATTCTACCTATCGTATAAGTTTTGGCTGGAAGATAAATCTGATAGGCTACGATGGTGTTCTGAGAGTTGATCTTTACTATCCTCTGAATTTATTCGTCTAGAACTAAAGAAAAAACCTGTCATATCAGCATAGATTATGAACAGTTCATTTTGTTTTATTTGATGGCACTAATTTGTCGATGCTCTGCACTCATGTACCAAAGTCCAAAGCATATGTGATGAGATGGGGGCATGGTATTTGAAATTCCGAGCAATCCTGTATTATTTGGCCATAATGAGGATGAACGAATGTGAGGCTCTATGAGTGAACGGATAAGGGAGTGCATTGTGTAAACCCACAGCCGGCCCTTTATGGTGTCACTGTCAGGGAAGGCCAACACAGTTGTAGTCGGTCCTGCGGCGGATATTGTACTCCCACACACCATTGAAGGCTGGCTGTGAGTTTGCCGATCAAATGTGGGCACATGATATTGATTTGACTGACCTGAATAAAAAATTAAACGTCTTTATGGGATCATGAGTGCCGGTGATTGCCTCAGACATACTTGTTTTTGTGGATGCTGTCTTTCTTGTTCAATGGCGTCTCTGAAACTCCAAACACAGTCAGCATGGATCCAAACAAATATAGCCCAAGGAAGACTCCAAACACGACATGAACATGTTTGAAGAAAAGAGGATCTAGAATTCCTGAGCTTTGTCTGTGAATGATTTCCTATTTCTGAAAAGAGAAATGTTGTGAAGATAATGAGCATATTATACGGAAATAATATGTGGATAATGATTATATTAGTTAGAATCATAATGTCCTCTGCTCATTGTGGAAAATGTTTTTACCTGCGAGAGTATAACCGACCATTCCACCAGCTCCAGCTACTACAGAAAACATACTGGTGCGATCCTTGTCTGTAGTCAGGTCGACCATCAGAGTACGTGAGGGGATACGGCAGCCATCTCAGCAGAAATCGAGTATCATCAGTCCGATAATAATGAAGATTATACCTGAATGGAAACTTCAGAAATTGTACTCTTGGGCTTATTAGATGGTTGCTGGTTGGTTCAGAAGCTTTTGGTAAATCAGGCATGGTCACAGAAATGTATGAAATATGTGTGGTTGGACCTAAAATCCACAAGTTGTTTATGAACAAAAGTTTGGAACTGAACAGGTGAATATTTACACCACTTTGAGACATCATAAATAAGGACATCACAGGAGAATGGTTAGAAACAATGGATAGAGATAAAAAATAGTTAATGAGGCGAATTTAATCTGACACCGTAATAGACTCCCAAAAGACGTTTGAAGGGTGAAATCACTGTTTGAAACAGGCATCAAATGCTGAGGACTAATTTTCTTGTTTACAAAGATTTGCGCTTACCTTTACCTTTACATCACTATAACACAAACAAGTTTATTCCTGATTTTAGCGTCTCACCTATGCGATGATTTGGTACATGTTCATCCCGAGCTGCGCTAAGAGTTTGGTTGACAAAACTTGTCTGATTGTTCTTGAGACTGATAGCAGTGTGATTGTCTGACATGGCAATAACCGTAAGCTCAGAATAGCTGACATCACCGAGAAGCCTGCCAATGTTCTTGCCATAAGGTACAAGCAGCAGACCGAATACAATACCCACAGAGTAGATGATGATGAACGGACGTCTCCTACCCAGTGAAGATGTACAAGTATCACTTGCGCTGACTAGAATAGGCACGATGACCATACCGAGCTGCGGGCTCACGCACCAAGTCATAGTCATTAGGTACACAGGGACACCAAGCTGGAGCAGCAGTGGACTCACCAGCGCCATCTCGGCAGCAAAGGAGAACTCTATACCACCCACACAAGCAGTGATTAATACAATCAATACAAAGTTTTCCTCCAACTGTCAGACCAGCTGCTGACAGCCTCGTTTTCAGATAGAGTCTTTATTCTTATTTCTTAACTTTGTACAGTTCAGAATACTTGTAAGGTTGAATTTGAATTTTGATCTAAATATCGTAAAAAAAGTCTATTAGCATCGTTATCATTAGTCAAGGGGCCGTTGCCTGCGTTTTGGATTTTGTGGCGCTCCACTATCAAGTGTTTGATAGTGGAGCGCCACAAAATCCCAAACGCAGGCAACGGCCCCTTGACTACGTTATCATAGATTAACACGCTATATGGGAAAATGGACTCTTTTGGCTAAAGCAGTGTAAAGTTTGGCTAAAGCAGATTGTACCATTTATAATTGGGATGATGTAAATTAGCAGCTGCCTTGACAACCTTTTAGGTTAGATAGAGAGTATTGGTATCTTATATCGTGAGATAATTTCGAAGCGGGATGGAGCTTACTTTTTATTGTCTCAAGGTACGGCAGTATGCTGCATGCATATATTTCTGAAATGTTCTCTACCCATAGCCACCACTTTTGGCTGTCTGAAAACAATACAGCATTGAAATCTTTCACAACATCAATTTTTTTTTGCAAACAAATAAGGAGAAACACGTACCTGAGTATCTTGCAAACAAGTAGGACAGGCCTGTCAGTAACAGCACTAGTCCTGATGCGATTTGTTTGATTGATTTGTTTTCTGCTCCTCCGTCAATCTGAAATCACTATTAATATTTCCTTCAATCTCCTGTGATTCCATTGGTTGTCTGCAGCTGGATTATCAGCACACCCGATCAAATATACCTTTTTGCTTACCTTGACACAGCCCCTCCCACTATGAGAGGCTATTCAAGGCTATCTCAGTCTAACACTATGGTTTTGCTTAAATAACTGACTTTTGATCATGATAGCGTTAGGGCAGAGACCATAAATGTGGCCTCGCCACAGATGCAGGTTGAAACATTTTTTCTTTTCTTTGATCTTGATTGATTGTTCGTTTGTATAACTGTCACTAACCATAAAAGTTAAGAGAAAAATGTTGCTGCTACCCTCTGCTTGTGAAAAAGTGAAGTTGCCTTGCATGCAAAAGAAAGGTTGAAAATTAGTATTGTCTCAAAAAACAGTTTACACTTAACACATATTTCTGAAAAAATATCACACTGTCCACAGATATGTGTATGTATATTTATTTATATACACACATATATACAACATACATATGGTGTTTGTAGACCTCAAGTATGATTCGATTTGCCTGCATCTAGGATATGCCCCAGGTATGCTCAAACCTGCTTTCAAACTGAGGGCGGGCGGAGTGGCCCAGAGATTAAAACGAAGAATTTAAAAACTATTCTTATGGATGTTTCATTTAATATGAATACTGGATTTGGTTCAAATTTTTCTTCGATTAACCTTTCAGTTGCTATTATTTGTTTTATGAAGACTGCAATAATTACATATAGAAAGATTTTAGCTCGCATCCCAACACATAAGTCTTGATAATGATGAAACACATGTATTCACCTGACATGACTTGGCATGGCCAGACTTAGCCTTGTCACGCGGCGGCTGCGCAACAAGGCAAGGCCAGACTATGTCCACAAGGCCAGACGATGTCCACAACAAGGCAAGGCCAGACTATGTCCACAACAGTAAATTATGGTCTCGGTTTAGGAGCTGTTGGGAGTTTTTAATATATAAATATCTTTCCCTGCATAGATTGAGGTATTTGATAAGATAGTCTTGTAGAGTTTTCAGAGTATGAGTTGTCCCACTTGAAAAAATGACAGACAACTCATACTCTGAAAACTCTACAAGACTATCTTAGGTATCAAGCAGTGATTTGAATGTAGTAAAAGAGAGTAAGCCTGAACTAGGGTATAGGGAGATGGGGTGACTATGATGAGCATATTCCTCCAGTTTGTATTTTGTTATTTTATTCACCGATGCGACTAAGTAAAGAATATCTGTGGTGACCATTCTCAGATTTCAATGTAGCAATCAAAATGCAACAGAAGAGTGAGCTAGAAAGGTGTTGTGAACCCATGTATTGTTTTGACAAGGGACTAAATTCTCTACATGGTAATCAAACTGAAGAGTTTCTTATGGCTGGGGGTTTGCAGAGAGACAGTGGTAATATATTATATCTGACCACAGTTGCATCGGTCTTCAACTTATTTTAACATCAACTCGGTGTACATTTTAAATAAAAAAGGGGTCAGATGAAAGTGTCATGATAATAGACTGTGTAAAAAATGTTAATCTTTTATAAAGAGTTGACTTGTTCAATAAATATGTCATCTTTTATTGCAGTCGTGAAGAAGTTCATCCTGCCGCTCACGGTAATCCTTCGGTAATTGTCCAGATGTTGATATACATCCCTTACCCTCTAACATGAACCATTTTATCTCGGTGTTAGACATTACCTCAACTGATATTAGCTAGGATACTGGTGCTCTGGTATGAATGTAGTTTTTCCTAACCAACTGCTGGGTGGCAATGGTTTCTTCAGATATGATTAGAATTTGGTTATTTCTGTTTTTCCTAATCTGCTGGAGTGCTGGTAAACAATGGGTGCTCATCATAGACTTAATAATATTTATGCATATAGTAATACACTTTTTATTTGGCACACAGAATAAACCTAGCCAAGTCACTGGGAGCATTAGCATTGAGGCACTGAGACATTTATTTGTGGTCGCTACCATGACATTGGATTTTGTAGAAGGAATATAGCATTGTCAGGCTGCTACTTTATCATTTTATAGCTGAGTGACAGGCCGAGTGACAAGGCTAGTAAGAATGGTGTATCATTGCTTTGCAGTCCATATACCAGGTTTTTCATTGATAACTCAATCAATTTACAGCTTGTTGTAAACAGTTGCTATTAAATTTCACCTAAAAAATGGCGTGAAAGAAAAAATCAACATGAAATTTATGACAAGATGCTGCTGAATGTAAAGCAATTTTCCACCTTGAAATCTGATCAAAATTGGTTGAGTTATCGACAAAAAACCTATATTGTGCACTGCAAATCAATAATAGCATCGTTGATTTTACACAGTCACCCGAAATTAAGTACATCACTTTAGCTGCAGACAGTGTCCTGTCTAGGTCTTATCAAGTCTATGGTGCTGTATCTTGATAACTGTTGTTTGTCCAAACTGATGGCTGATTTAAACTACCAATGAGTTTCAATCTGCATTATTTGAGGTTGCTCCTCCTCTGATAATGATCTTTTGGGTAATTAAGTTGCCTTGTTTTGGCTGAAGAATGTGTATCATATGATGGACAAGCAAGTAAGGATATATAGCAAATGGAGGAATCAATGATATAATAACATTCAGACCATAATGCAGTTTTACTAAGTTCGTCCCATTGGATTCGGTGGTCTAGACTCTAGTGTAGAACAGTTTGGATTGCTTTGAGCTTAAATTTGGCTGCTTTTATGACTGCCAAATCATAAAACCGAACCAAAATATGCTTTATAATACAGTTAGCATCTAAGAAATGAGAAAATGTTAGTAAACATCATCTTAATATTTTACTTTCATCTTTGGCGTTCACTTACCCATTATTCTGTGCATGCGATTTCATCATGCGTTCATACATGTGTTCCAGTCATTAGCATGTTATAGCTTGAAACACAAATCTCAATTTTCCATCAATTATTCAAGCTAAACAAATACAAAATACTTAAGATTTGTAAAACATTAACTACAACTACATCTACATCTATCTACATTAAAGCTATCCAGTAATCAATTCTTCCTAGCCCTGCGTGACTTTGATGCTTGTTGCCATAAGTTTTGCACAAGTATCGCAGTAAATTGGATAAATGATTTTTTGCGATGATTGAACTCATATTTGTTCGATTTAGCCACATTGTTCAATTTAGCTAAAATTGTAGCTAAGGTTTCATGGAAATGTCCCTACGGCCTATATAGGTAGGCAGTACGTGTACCAGATAAATTCCATATAATGAAAATAGAGAAAGTGGGATTCAAACTGGCACACTTCAAATACTGACTATAACTATCATTGGATAGTCCCCTTTTGCCTGTATACACCTTACTCTGTGATTTGTGTATACAAAGTTATATATATATGAGATTAAGTGCAATGTCTCAACCTGCATTCAGAGGCCACATTTATGGTCTCTGTCAACTGCCCTAACGCTTAGCCTGGGCAGGCTGTCGTGTCGCGTCACCCCCGACATGACAGCCTGCCCAGGCTACCTAACGCTATCATGATCAAAAGTCAGTTATCTGAGCAAAACCATAAAAGTGTTAGACTGAGATAGCCTTGAATAGCCTCTCATAGTGGGAGGGGATGTGTCAAGGTAAGCAAAAAGGTCTGAATGATCAGTTGTTTTGATAATCCAGCTTCAGACAACCAATAGCATCACAGGAAATTGTAGAAAATATTAATAATAACTTAAGATTGGCTGAGTGGAAAACAAATCTATTCTTAACAGCAAGTCCAATAAAATAACACCAGGTAATTATATAAGCTGTCACAGTATTGACTGATATAGTGTGATATCTGCTGATCTGCTGACAGTTACAGCCTCGCTGCTGACGTCCTGTCAGTGAAGTTTGTGTTTAAATCAGGGACTAGTGCTGCTGCTGACAGGCCTCTCCTACTTGTTATCAGATACTCAGGTACGTGTTTTACCCATAGACTTATAGAGAAACTTCTCTAAAAGTCTATGGTTTTACCTTATTTATTTGCAACAAAACATTTGATGTTGAGAAAACTGTTGATGCTGTATTGTTTTCAAACAGCTATTTATAATAATGACAATAGCCAAATATTGTGGAAATATGACAAGAGAATATTTAAGACATACTGGCATGCAGTATACTGCTGTACATTGAGACAAAAAAAACAAACTCCATCCCGCTTCGAGTTGTCTCGCGATATGAGATACCAATACAAGGTTGTCAAGCCAGGCTAACTCACATCATCTCTACAATGGGTTAATCTGATACACTGTATTAGCATATAGATATTATATATCAAGCTAAAAAAACTTTCCATTACTGTCTTTCACATTTCATACCATATTTGGCACTAAATTGAATATTTCTAGCAAACACATAAAAAAAGAAGATTTTCAATCTTTGTAACCCTTGTATTAGTGTCAAATATATTTTATTGTGTTGTGTTATTTATTCAATCTTTAATTGGAATTTTTATTGCACTGTTGATTGCTTTCTGACCATAATGATATATTTTCAGTGCTTCACTCCCACTTTGAAGCCATACCCAGTTTGCAATCAGGCCAGAGATAATATAGATATATATATATATATATATATATATGCATACAAAACATCCATATTCTCTGATCAAACTATGAAAATTAATTAATATTACAAGTGGTATTGGACAAAAACTTCGTCACAGGCTTTATTTATATATGAGAGTATTAACAGACCAGAAGAATTGCAATGCTCATAAAAAATATGGTGAACACACAGTTGAAACAGTATGAATCTGTTTCCAAGTGGTTTATTATGACCATCTTCAAGATAACTGTGACTGTTTACTGCTAACCATTGTCAATAATGCTGTTGATCTCAACAGGAAAGGTATTCGAGTTCAAAACAGGCCTGGAAGAAAATCATTAGCTTCCTTTTTGCAACACAATGACCGCCAAAGTATTATTATGTTGTTGTATAACCAAAAACAGTCCATTTTCTCAGAATTACAATGCTCATAAAAAATATGGTGAACACACAGTTGAAACAGTATGAATTTGTTTCCAAGTGGTTTATTATGACCATCTTCAAGATAACTGTGACTGTTCACTGCTAACCATTGTCAATAATGCTGTTGATCTCAACAGGAAAGGTATTTGAGTTCAAAACAGGCATGGAAGAAAATCATTAGCTTCCTTTTTGCAACACAATGACCGCCAAAGTATTATTATGTTGTTGTATAACCAAAAACAGTCCATTTTCTCAGATAGCATGATAATCCATGATAACGATGCTAATAGAAATTTTTTATAATATTTAGATCAAGATTCAAATTCAACCTCACCTGGATGTTTTGACTGCTGTGTTGGTCATTACAACTATTCTGGACTGTACAAAAGAATGGCTGAAAGAATGAAGACTCTAGATGAAAAAGAGGCTATCAGCACCTGGTCTGACAGTTGGAGGAAAACTCTGAGGATGGTATTAATCGCTGCCTGTGTGGGTGGTATAGAGTTCTCATACGCTGCCGAGACAGCGCTGGTGAGCCCACTGCTGCTCCAGCTTGGTGTCCCTGTGTACCTGATGACTATGACTTGGTGTGTGAGCCCGCTGCTCGGTATGGTCATTGTGCCTATCCTGGGCAGCGCGAGTGATACTTGTACGTCTTCAATGGGAAGGAGACGTCCGTTCATCATCATCTACTCTGTGGGTGTCGTATTCGGTCTGTTGCTTGTACCTTATGGCAGGAACATTGGCGAGCTTCTCGGTGATAGCACCTTTTCTAAGCTTGCGGTTATGGCCATCTCAGACAACAATCACACTACTATCAGTCTCATGGACAATCAGACAAGTTTTGTCAACCAAACTATTAGCGCAGCTCGGGATGAACATGTACCAAATCATCGCATAGGTGAGACGCTAAAATCAGGAATGGATTTGATTTTGTTACAGTGATGTGATTTTAAAGGTAAAGATAAGGGAAAATCTTTGTATACCCGAGAATTAGTCTTAGAACTAGATTTTGATGCCTGTTGCCAACAATTAGACTGTGATTTCACCCTTCAACTGTTCTTTGTTGTCATTGGCACTGTAGTATGGTGTCAGATTAAACTCGCCTGATTAACTCTTTATTTTTATCTCTATCCTATGTTTCTTACCTTTCTCCTGTGATGATCTTATTGATGATGAGTCAAAGTCATGTAAATATCCACCTGTTCACTTGAAAACTTTTGGTCATAAAGTAATATTTGGATTTTAGGTAGAACCACACAAGTTACATACATATTTGTGACCATCCTTGATTTACCAAAAGCTTCAGAACCAACCTGTAACCACAGACCTTATTATAATGTTGTTAGTACCATCCAATAAATCAATTTCTCCTGTTTCCGTTCAGGTATAATCTTCACTATTATCGGACTGATGATACTTGATTTCTGCTGCGATGGCTGCCAGATCCCCTCACGTACTCTGATGGTCGACCTGACTACAGATAAGGATCGCACCAGGGGACTCAGTATGTTTTCTGTGGTAGCTGGAGCTGGTGGAATGGTCGGGTATACTCTCGCAGGTAAATACATTTTTAGATTTTTAGACAGCTTTGATTAGGTAGTATCATAGTTCAATCAAGTTCTAATCATAGGTGCCGCACCAATCACTGACCACACTTGGTCCATATGCAACTAAATAAAAATAACTGTAAAATAGACGATAAAATCTCTACATTTAGTCCCTATCCCCGATGCAGCAGAAGAACATCACATCGCCCTTTGCTGCTCTCGGGAGGCAACACTAGCCGGGGTAGGGTTTCGGGAGGGGGGTGAACCCATCCATCCCAGAAAGCCTGCCCAGTCTAAGGTAGAACTCTGCTGCTGATTGTGCTGAGCTTGTTATCTCAGTTCTTGGCTTGATGATGGTTCCGGTAATTGAGTTATCCTTGTGTTATCATTTTTATCATCATAAGATATTGTGTTGACTCTCTGTAATAAAACACTTCTTGAAAAAAATCAATATGTAATAACATGTTTTATACAAAACACAGAAGTATTTTCATAAGAGCTTGCAGCAGGCGTATGGCAAAACAGAGAAAAAAATTGGCTAGACAACTAAACAGCTAAGCAAGATAAATATTTGTTCAAAAGATGTGTTTCATTGTCAGCATAATGTGTTTTACTATTAAAATGTCTTTTACACTTGAAACTAGTCAAAACCCAATTTTTGGGATCAAGTTCTGGGCCATGTATTCTGAATTCATTACATACAAAAGAGACGCCATCCAATAGACTTTTGGAGTTATTGACAGGTACCTGTGTTTGAAGTGGGAATTAGTTGGTGGCACTACTGACCAATCCCCACTGCCGGAGACGGAATATTTTTCGGGTCACTGAAAAATTATACTAAACCTTTCCCCCTGTCATAAAAAAGTTGATTCAACCTTTTACCACCCTGTCATTTAAACTTCTAAGTCCCCCCCCCCACATTGTCATCATAAATGCCCAGATATTAAATTAATAGGAAATGTAATTTATTGTTAGATGAAATACTGCAGTGACTAGAGTACTGTGACTAACATTTATTACCATGGCCGGTACTGGCATGTTTCAAACGCTGACCGTATATATCCATGCATAAACGACACCTATAAATCACCCATACTCTATCCCCATGGCCTTTCACGCAAATTAGATGGGAAGCAAGTTCCGATTATAATCCACTAATGTCTCCAATTAGTAATGAGCCATTAAATACTGTCAACTTTCCGGATTGATATGTTTAACCAGCTGGGATACAGCCAGATAAAAAATGTTTCTCCAGGTAATATTTATTTGCCCGCTGGTCTGCTTCAAGTCACATGACTTGCCATGACATAACATGGCATTCAAACGGGCAGACAGACAGACAGACAGACTTCATAATATCAATAATCGATTCTCAAGACAAGTTTACTTAGTTTCTATTCTTTGACAGTTCCTTGAGACTTCCTTAAAAGTAGAATCCCCTTTTGTAATATAATCATTATCCATATATTATTTCTGTATAATATGCTCATAATCTTCTCAGCACATTTCTCTTTTCAGGAATCGGATATCATTCACAGACAAGCTCAGGAATTCTAGATCCTCTTTTCTTCAAACATGTTCATGTCGTGTTTGGAGTTGTCCTTGGGCTATATTTGTTGGGATCTATGCTGACTGTATTTGGAGTTTCAGAGACTCCATTGAACAAGAAAGACAGCATCCACAAATACAAGTACGTCTGAGGCAATCACCGGCACTCATAATCCAACAAAGACGTTTAATTTCTTATTCAGGTCAGCCAAGTCGATATCATATGCCCACATTTGATTGATATACTCACAGCCAGCCCTCAATCTTGCGTTGAAGTGTGATTGCCTTCCCTGACACGGTAAACGGCTGGCTGTTGGTTGACTCAATGAACCCCCTCATCAATTTACTCATAGCGGGTCACATTGTGTTTATCCTCATCATAGCAAAATACAACTCACCTAGGCTTTGGTACACAAGTAGATTCTGGCAGATTCATAATCAATGTTGAGAGACAGGTTTTTTCTTTTATTATAGACGAATGTATTCAGAGGATGGTAAAGATCAAATCTCAGAACATAAGCTGAGCGAATCAGAATCATCCTCCAGCCAAAACTCATATGATAGGTAAAATCTCTATTTAGTACTTCAGATTTATTTTGTCCTGGTCGAAGCGGAACTTGTATCATATGTGGATTGATAATACAAATTATAAAAGAGTTGTTTCCTCTGGACATAGAAGAAGGCAACTCCATATATGGGCCACGTTTATATCTGCCTTTATTCCCTACCCTTAGTAGGTCATACAGTGGTATGCAAACAGACATTTGAGTGTTCAACGGCTCATAACGCAGGTTCTCAAAGCTTCTACCTAATAGCCTCAACATGACTTCCTCAAGTCTAATGAATCGGGAAAACATAGCGAAGTTAAATTCGAAAGATGTTCATACAATATAACACAAGTTTTGTTCCAGACTGAAGATGACAGAGATGAAAGAAGAGCTGGGAAGCACTGTAACGCACATAGGTAGGCGTCTTTGAAGTCAGAAATTTGTAAATCATTTAGCTAATATTTAACCGGGTGATTATACATAGCCGATGTGTGTTGGCTTTGATTGGTGGGAGTGGAGAAGAAGAGCTAATGCCAGGTCGTATGGTACTTATCGGAAAGTACCTTTAACTAATAGCATTGCCTAACTTTTGATAAATGGAAGTACTCTTTGGGTAGGCTTTGATCTGTTTAATGATTGGAAGGGCGCCTTCTTAGAGAGTTGTTGGTTCGAAAAAGAGCCACTGCCAGGTCATATGGTAGTTTCAAACTACCATATGACCTGGCATTGGCTTTTCTTCTCCTCGCCCACCAATCAGAGCCAACACATTAGCTAGGTTATGTTGGTGTTTAAGGTTGAGATATATTACAAATTTGGAATTAGCCTAATTCATAGACCACAACTTTTCATGCGGGTCCAGCAATGTTGTTCAGAATTTCACTTATGAGAGAGATTATTATACTGGTTGAGGTGTTTGACACATTTAAAACTAATGCCTGCTGTAACATAACTACATATAACATGATTTATAAGGGTTGTAATATAAAAGATAAACATCATAGAGTTAATAATATATACTTTATAAATATAACAACTCTGTATCGAAGACACACAGGCAGGTGTGAGGCAAATGATGATAATAATATGTGGAATGAGAACATGGGTTGCCAGAAGTTTCTCATGGCTGGTTTGACTGCTTGTTCATTCTTTTGGCATAAATGATTGACATCATGTCAGGTGATACCCAAATCAAGCACTGATGGCATAGGATGTGATGGTTATATTCTCATGGTATGAAATGTATGGTGATGACGACCCTTTGTGATGAAGAGGCTAATTCTGATAAACTGACAAACATGTTTCTTACAAGTTTTGGGGCCATGAAATCTCCAGACCAGAAAACTCAACCCAATTTACCTACCACATCATGTCCTATTTTGGGCTATATAATCATGGATTTCCACCTCTTTGACATAGAAGAAACATCAGAGCTGGTCTCGCCACCTCCTGAAGGGTCGGACGAAGAAAAGCAGCTTGACCAAGAGGAGACAGCTGAGGATATGAGAGTGTTTCTCAAGACCATAATTAATATGCCTCGTTACATGTGGATCTTGTGTCTGACTAACCTTTTCAGCTGGATGGCACTAGTTACGTTCTCACTCTACTATACAGACTATGTTGGCCAGTCAGTGTACGGGGGTGAGTTGTTGACATCAATAAACAGGAATAGATCTAAATAAAAGTTTTACAATAAAAATGAGTTTTTTATCCCCCCTCCCCCTAATCATTGTACCAACACACTCTATCAGCATCTGAAACCAAAATAATGTCTAGAATCTTGAACACTACCATCTTAAATGGCCCCTTCCATCCCTTCGAAAGGAATTTGGTCCATTTTGTGCAACTTCCCCCTCCCTGTTGCACAACACTAATAATACGCTTGATGGGGTTGTTATCTCATATATTTTTTAATATTTACAGGTTCACCGCTAAGTCCTGTCGGGTCTGAAAAGAGAAACATATATGATAAAGGAGTTCGAATGGGTTCGCTAGGAATGGTAGCGTATTCCTTTTCGAGCTGCTTATTTTCCTTTTTCCTAGACAAGCTCATTAACAGATTCAGTAAGTGGCAACAAAAACAGAACCAGTTTCTAAATAAACTGACCTGTACCATGGCACATAATAATAATGAGTTTACTTGCCCATATGGGTAGCTTCTAAGCGATAGACACGACACGCTACATCACTACCGCCTGGGAACTGAGTCTAGGCATTCCATAGCCATAAAACGCTGGTAGCAACTGGGAGCCACTGGTAGCCGCTGGTAGGCGCTGGTAGCCGCTGGTAGCCGCTGGTAGCCGCTGGGAGCCACTGGTAGCCGCTGGTAGCCGCTGGTAGCCGCTGGTAGCCGCTGGGAGCCACTGGTAGCCGCTGGTAGCCGCTGGTAGCCGCTGGTAGCCGCTGGGAGCCACTGGTAGCCGCTGGTAGCCGCTGGTAGCCGCTGGTAGCCGCTGGGAGCCACTGGTAGCCGCTGGTAGCCGCAGGTAACTACTAGTAGCCAACACCCTACCAAACTTGGCTAAGCAGGTTGGAACTTCTTTTTTGCTGACAAAATATTTCTAAGCCTAACTATGTGATTAATTTCCGAATGTGCAAAATATCTAGTATATCACTCTTTTGGGCTGGTTGTGTGAAATGCACTTCATTATTTGTTTGCAGGGACAAAAATCGTATATGTTGGAGGTTTGATGACTAACTGCATTGGAATGGCTGTTATGGCTGCGACCAACAATTACATTGTGGCATTTATCGCTCCGCTGACAACAGGCGTATTGTATACAACAACATTCACCATGCCTTATATACTTGTGTCCAGATATCACTCTGATAAAACGGTGAGATTTTAGTTCTCCGAATATAAGTGCAACACAATTCAACACAAAAGGTGGTTTGCAAGGAAGTGTTTTGGCTCTAATACATAAATTTTATATACATTCATAAAAATGGATATTATGCATGTATATTATATACTATTATACATGATCCATGCATTAAATCACACTGTTGTATACCATAATTTTGGAGCTCTATGCCAGTTGTTCTAGTTTTATCAATTTTGCCGGCTTTAGAAGTTGCCCTCCCTCTACTCTTTGTATCGGTTCATGAACTCATCGAGTAAGCATCAGTTGCCCACCATCTTATCAATTGTTACCTCTTATGTTTTTTTTTCTCAGTTAACTCCGCTAAAGTTAGAGAAGGGAAAAATACAGAAGCGAGGTTTGGGCACAGACATAGCTATTGTGAGCAGTGTTGTGTTTGTCGGCCAGTTTACTATATCTGCTGTGATTGGTGTAATCATACACGCTGCCGGGTCGACTATCATGGTGCCAATTGTAGCTTCGATACTCGCATTATGTGCAGCAATCAGCGCAAGTTTTGTTGAATACTTGGATTACTAATTTGCCTGCGAAGAATACTTTCTAACAATGAGATTTACTATCATACTTGAACAATATTTTTATTTCACTGCACTGTACCAAAAAAAGTATCTAATAAATCCTTGCCAGAATAAAATTCATTATTTTTAAAATCAATAAGAAATTAGATGAAAATTCATTTCAATATTTGGAATGTGACTAGTTAAGATTGTACTAGCAAGTAAGAAAATGGACCATTATGAGGCTTGAGGGTTGTCCCCTTACAATAAGAAAAATAGAATACAACTGTTTTGGAGGGAATGAAATTCTCCCGAGACAACTAATCTAGATCCGGTCCTTGAACCATTCTCACTTCAGGATGTTACATTGGCAGGAGTAGATGTTATGAACTTATGATGTAAAACTTTAACAGCTTGTACTATGAGTAGCTCAATCTCCTGAGCATCATCATGTAGCCTTATTTCCTGAGGTTCTCCCACTCTTTTCACGAGCCAGACGACCTGCAACGAAAAATATCACAGGCTATCATTATATCATCATAAGTACATAGCCCTTTTGCATGCAGTGTAGATAATAGGAATAATTTAACCTCCCAGTATAAAGTGACAAATAGAGTATGATCAAAGTTCTTTTGCTTTGGCGTAACCACGCAGTAATGTTCTACATAGAAATGAGACTTCGTAATTTGTAATAATTAATCACACCCACCTTCTGCCTTGTCTCTAAGATGTTAGCGATGACTAAGCTGTGATTGTAAGTCTGGAGAGCTTTACTAGCCTTGGGTATGAGTAGGTCTGGATCTGTCTCTAATTTGAATGAGATCACGTATGCATTTGGTACCCAGTCTTTGACTAGAGGTTTGAGCATTTTGGGCACCAGATGAAGCTGTAGATTGAATGGGCCGTCAGCTGACTGAATCTTGTGCTCAGGCAGATCCTCGGCTGGTATGTAGAAGTCAGATACAGCCGCTGCTAAGTACAGTGCAGCTCTACTACTGAGGGGCTTCAAGAAAGAGCAGACAACTCGTAACAATGTCAGATAATCAGCGACGCTAGTAAACTGACACAAGTGCAGCTTGTCACTGTACATCCTCTTCTTATTTAAGATTGAGCGAACGTCTGAGTCATATTGCTGCTTTACAGCTAGAGAGTCTCCATCAGCCGAATCAACCATATCTAGGAATGAGATGTTAGCAAAGTGTCTATCATATGGTTTGTATGTTTTGTGTCTGTGTAGAAATATGACATAATAACCGGCCTCAAGGAAATACTCAGCTGAAGAAGATCCTCGAGTTCCTGAGCTGAAGTTATCAATAAATCTGACAGTGCGGCTCTCCAGAGGGACTGTCGTACCGCCAGAGGTCACCAGGACTACAGGGTGGTCTGTGTGCTGAGCTCGACTGATGAAACTCTCAGCCTCCTGACACCTCTTCATGTACTTCTCAGGGACATCATCACCGGCCACTGATTTTAAATCCATCTACAGTGAAAAATATGATATTATTTCCCTTCTGTTTCTCTTTTTTTGTTATAAAAAAATTGTTTTCTGGCACTGAGTGCAAAACATTTCGAATGAGATGACTTTTGATGCCAATAAAAAGTATATATAAAAAAAGAAACTTTAATCAAACCATTTGTCACCTTGTTGGGATTTTCTATATTTAGAACCTTTTAGACATGATAATCATTTGAATTTTTTTCAGAAAGCTTGTCTAACTCTCAGTGTGAGCAACGGCTATAACCAGGTTTTTGTTGCCAGTGTTATATCTGAAACCAAGGGGTTTTAGAATAACCGATACAATACTATACCTAAACTCAATACAATCGATAGAACAGGCTCACCTCAAATCACTGTTACAAATGTCTGACTTGCTCAAGCAAGATCTTCTCAGTACAGAGCTATCAGTGGATTGTCCTCTCTACTAGCCGCCAGCCTTCTGGGTGACTCTACAAATAATATAATCCTCATATGAGTAATCTAGCTGTCCTCATGAGTATACATGTTGTACAGTAAGCAGTTATAAGTAGAGTCCCTATCCCATTCTTGCCTTCTTCCTTTATTTTCTTTTGCTTTTTCTGTCGGTTTTTATTTTCTGTTTTTGTTGTAGCGTCCTACAAGTTTTTGGTTGATTTGTTTGGATCCATAATTGTAATGATGTATATATATATGTAGTTGGTACAAAGGTATAATATGATTCCTCAGTACGAAATATGATAGTAGTCTGCACTATCTGGTTGCCGTTATATGACTGACTGGTTTCTGGCTGAGTCATATTATTTATACCTTTGTATCCCAACTACATGTAAAAATGGGAGTTGCCTTAATTTATGTGTGGTGGGGCAACTCCAAAGTAATATATGATGGCTATTAGATTTTGTCTAATATTCAATATAGCACCAGTACAAGATAAAAGGTAAACTGCAAAAATTGGTCTTTGGACCAATTGATGATGACTCTCTTAAGATCCATATTTTTTTATTCAGAAAGATATATTTGGACGCCCAGGTTTTGCAGTGGGAGCAGGTCTGAGGACTTCTCTATGCAAGGAATCCTCCTTGGTCCATAGTAACTGTGATCAGGGAGAATGTGATTACTCCCTCCCTATTGTTGGTAGTGTAATGAAGGAGTTGCTACTTACTTGCTACTTGTAGTGTAATCTCCAACTTCTTCTGAAGGTCCTAGAGATATGGCATAATCGTCTACTCCATATTTCGTTCCGCGTCGGTATCATGGGATCATCGGGTATTCTCTGTCATGCCAGTCTAGCCTGCCACAGGTGGTGCCACGAGGAGATTGCTGCTCACAGGTAGCTGGTTCCAGGCCTTCGCTGTTTTGATGAAGAAGTTGTTCTGGTGGTGTAATGAGTTACAGTGAGGGATGTGATATTGCATTTCATGCCTCCTGCTAAAACCAGATGTAGCTGAGAGAGGGGAGATGTAATCAGTGATAGTGGTGGCAATCTCATTAAAGTGCATTGCTCTGAATAGACCAAGACTTCTTGACTCCCTCCTGGATGATAGCTTCTCCCAGTTCATCTTGCATAGTAGCTCCGTTGTGCTTGTGGTCCTGTCAGTCCTACTGATGTTGTTTACTAACCTAGCTGCCTTTCTCTGGATAGCCTCTAGCGCGTTGCTCTGGGTGGTGGTCAAGGTCGGATCCCACACAGTGCTGGCATATTCAAGTACAGGACGGACCAGCTGTTTATAGGCTTTTTCTCGTAGATGAGGAAGAGTGAATGGGATAGTCCTCGAGACGAATCCTAGTCTGCTGGCTGCCTTTGCTGATATGAAGTTGGTGTTTGTGTTCCACCGTAGATCCTTTTCCAGTTTTACTCCAAGGTACTTGGTGGAATTTACCTGGGGGATAATTATGCCGTGGAGAACATAGGTGTTGTCGATGGTCTTCTTTCGTTTGCGGCTGAACTTTATGTGCTCGCACTTGGTGGGATTGAACTTCATATCCCATTCTTTCTCCCATTTCTCAAGCGCAGCGAGGTCTTTCTGAAGTTCGTCTGCCTTGTCGGTTGTAGAGTATATGACAGTGTCGTCAGCGAAGAGTCTAACCTTGCTTCTGATGCTGTCAGGGAGGTCGTTTATGTAAACTAGGAAGAGAGCAGGACCGATGACTGATCCTTGAGGCACTCCAGAGGTAACACCGCATGGAGAGGAGTGGAAGCCATCCACTACTACAACTTGGGTTCTATTCCTCAGGAAGTCCTCTATCCAGTTTGTTACCTGCCTGTTTACTCCGATGTCGGCTAGTTTAGTTATCAGTTTGCTGTGTGTCACCTTGTCAAATGCTTTACTGAAGTCGAGTATCAGAGCATCTACTTCCTCTCGTTGGTCCAGGTGGCGTGATACTTCTGTGGTCAGCTCTAGCAGTTGAGTTTCACAGCTTCTTTTACTACGAAATCCATGTTGTTTGGAGTCGAGTTTGTTATTTCTTTCGAGGTATCCCATCATCTGACTCGTTACAATGTGCTCCAGTATTTTGCTGGTGATACACGTTAAGCTGATAGGTCGATAGTTAGATGGGTCGTATTTATCTCCTTTTTTGTACACAGGAGTTACATTCGCCTTCCTCCAGTCATCGGGGATGATAGCAAGGTCGAGTGACTTCTGGAATAGTTGTGTTAATATGCCGGCGATGGTGTTGGCAGTTTCTTTTAATAAGCGTGGGCTCAAGTCGTCTGGTCCGCTGGCTTTGTTGATCTTCAGTTTGGTAAGCTGTGCCAGTACGCCGTTGGTATTGACTTTGATACTTGACATCGACTTGCTGTATTCACGTGGTTTGTTGCTGGTGTCTGGGTCTATGGGGCTGAATACTGATTTGAATTGGCGGTTTAGAGCTTCTGCTTTCTCGGTAGGTTGGGTAAGCAGTCTTGAGCCGCTTCGCAGGGTGTTTATTCCTACAGTGTCAGCCCTCTGGTGTTTGATATAGCCCCAGAAACGTTTGCTGGCAGTTGTGTTGTCGTCGCATTCATTTTCAAGCAGGTTTTCAACAAAGCTTCTATGTTCTTGTCGGAGGAGTCCCTGGCACTCACTCTTCAGCTGTAGGTATCGTTGTTCCACTTTGAGGTGACCATACTTCTTACTAACTTTGTACAGTCTGTCACGGAGGTCAAGCTTTTTTTTTAGAGAAGTTGAGACCCATGGTCTGGATTGTCTCTTCTTTGTCGTCTTTTTAGGGATAAACTTATTAGCTGCACTGAGCAGGGCTGCTTTGATCTCTTCCCATAGCTGGTTTACAGGGAGTTCCCTCTCTTTTATGTCTTCTACAATTGGTTCGAGATGTGCGTTCAGGCCCTTCCAGTCTGCACGCTTGTAGAGCCATAGTGTTCTTGGTGCCTGTGGTTTCCGGTTAAGTTTGAGTGATAGTTCTGTGAAGACGGCATCATGATCACTAATGCCTGGCATTACTATTGTTTTGAGAATGCGTTCAGGTATGTTAGTGGCGATAAGGTCGAGTATGTTGCTTTCCCTTGTTGGTTCTTTCACTACCTGGGTTAGGCTGAAAGTGTTGAGTAGTGCCAAGAAGTCTTCATGCAGCCCTACATAGGGAGAGTTTGATTTTATTTCTTCATCCTTCCAGTTAAAACCAGGGAAGTTGAAGTCTCCACCGAGTATGATAGATTTGTCACGGTTCAGTAATAATTGCTCGATGCAGTGTTGGAGAGCAGGTATTGTTGTTCTGTCAGATACATTGGGGCGGTAGCAGGCACCAATGAGTAGGTCCTTCTGACCAGGGAGCCTTGCTTTTGCCCAGAGTATCTCGGCATTCGTGTTGTTAGGGGGCGGGGGTGTGGTCATCACAGTGGAACTGATGATATTTGTGATGGCAATAAGGACACCACCGCCTACTTTAGTTTGTCTATCACGCCTGTATACTGAGTAGTTGTTGAGCGAGAGCTCAGCGTCACTGACTTGGTCATGGAGCCAGGTCTCGGTTGCGATAATAATATCTGGTTCTGTACGGTCAAGTAGGTTTCGCCAGGCACCTGCCTTGTTTGATGATAGTGACTGGCAGTTTACATTAATGATTCTTAGTGGCTGACCTTTTTGTCGTTGTCTTGACTTTTGTTTTGGTGATGATATGTGTTTTGGTCTCACATCTTCGTCTAGTGACTGGATGCTGTCGCCAGTTTTTTCTAGCAGGTTTGATGTTGTCTTGTTGTAGGTATGTATAAGTGCTGTATTTGGTTGCATTATACGACTGTAGTTTTGAGAATTGCAGTTTGCACATGCCCAGGCAACACTGCTGTGGTTTAATTTGCTGTAATCTTTTGAGTGTATGTTCTCACAGCATATGTGGTACCAAGTCTGACATTCATCACAAAACACACCTTTGTCATCCCAGCTGACTGGTGTGTGGCAGGCTCCACAGAGGTATGTGCTGCTGATGTTTTCTGGTAGAGAGTACACTGTTGATGTGGTTGTGTCATCTCCTGTGATATTGTTGTCAGCCGGTCTCTTTACAGTAGATGAGGGCATCATCTTCATTTTGTGATCAGTCCAATGTTGTTAAGGGTGATCCAGTTCCAGTCCAGTGTTGTATCCAGTCCAGTATTGTATCCAGTCCAGTGTTGTATCCAGTCCAGTGTTGTATCCAGTCCAATGTTGTTTCCAATCCAGTTCGTTTCCAGTCCAGTTTATTTCCACTCCAATTTGTTTCCAATCCAGTCCAGGTCCCAAGCTACTCCAAGCAAGGAGTTGCTCCAAGTCAAGAGTGAGTTGTCTTCTGTCTTCACCTTAGGAGACAACTCCCACTATGGGACAAACTAGTTATTTATTTATTTGTTTAAAGAGGTTTTCTAGAAAGTTTACAGATAACAGAGTAGTTAAAAAGTAACTTGTTGTTCAGTTTGTTGGGGTGACAGTAGCCTGTCTTAACAAGCTTTGTTCGGTGGTGTCACCCACCGATAAAAGCTTGTTAAGACAGGCTAGGGTGACAGCAGCTGAGCAATTATAATATAATGGCACAAAAAAACTCTGCCTGTGTTTAGTACAAAAAGTTATTACCCTCTGGTGGTGTTGGGTAATTGGACATGTACATGCTTGCAAGTCCCAGGGGCCCATGCCTACAATATTGACACACAGACATGTCTTGTGACAGTGTTGATAATGGCAAAAAGAACTCACCTCAATATAAAATTTGTCTTTCTTTTGTTTCTGCTCACTCAAAAATCACTCGATTGACCACACCCTAGCTCCGCCTACTATATTCCCTTGAACGAAATAATGCATGTTGATTGGCTGTGTTACTCAACAGCCGTTCAAGTTTGCAGCTTTATCTGTCCATCATCACATTTTTTTTCAAAATCACATTTTTATAATCATCATAACGTAGTTAGCTAGTTAGTTAAATCCTTATTTGATTTAATTTTAAGAATAAAACCACAAACAATTGCCTATATGTGCAGGCATGATGTTGGAAATACAATCTTATGTTAAAACAGTCCATTGTTTAAGTTGCTGCTCACGGAATGTGTAATACTGGTTATAAGTTATTTATTTATACAAGAAAATGTTCAGGCAATGTACAATCAATGTAACTCACCTCGTAACTCACCTCGTAGTATATAGAACACTCAAAATCACCTAATGGTGCAAACAGGGAGTGCCTCTTTTGTCAGTGTTTAGTCAGTGTAATGAAGCGTCCGAGAGAGGCAAGTTGCTTGCATATACCGGTCTCTGCCGGCCAATCCTTGAGTATGGTGATACCCTTTGGGACCCATCTGACAATACTACCAGTGATGCTATAGAACATGTGCAATCCCAAACATTGCGCTTTATCAAAAACATCAAAGGTAGACGCGGAGTAACTGAAGGGCGATAGCTGCTTATTGAAGTGAGTGTTATTTGACCCCAGCCTCAGATCCCTCACACCAGGGAGAATGGAAGGGGGAGGAGCTTGCACTAGTAGTATTGGCCAATCACAGACAAGTACTGGTGAATAGATGTTGATTACGGCTGAAATAAGTATTTTAATAGATACATCACACTCATTTTTTTATGTTTTAGCCATGAAATATACCAATCCATTAAAAATTATTGTCACCAACTAATCCAGAACACTTGAATTATGTACTGGACAAGTTATTACAACACAATTGTGCTAATAACACTCATTAATCATAAATGAAAGGCCCATGCCGACATATTTCGCTCCTTAAACCACCACATTCTGTAAGATTCCCAGCCTTCTAGTGACAGTAGTTATGTAAATGGGATATTGTTGGACAGCTCTCAACACCCCCTAACCACATGTGCTGAAATAATATTCAGATTCACAAGCTAAGTTTCTTTTCCTCAATGAAACAACTCGAAAACTTGATACTATTATGGGTACCTTGCCCTGTAAGATTTGTTTATCAAGATGATTGTTTTTAGCTCTAAGAATTGTTTTACTACCCTTTCACATGTGTTCTTCAGCCATAAGAAGAATAATAAAGAATAATTTCCTTCTACAATACAACAAAAATGATATTTTATTTTTGAACTTTCCATTGGAAAGTCATAGATTTGTCACTTGAGAAGTTGTCAACCCACACTTTTCCATTCACTAATCGTGGTTTCGTTGTGAGGGCACAACTCCAAAACGTAAGTAAGATCATGTTATAAAAAGAGGTGTGGCCTATCGAGTGCAGGCTCCTCCCCCTTCCATTCTCCCTGCTCACACTACGCGGAAGGAAGCTGTTGTAATACGTCTGACTCGAGGCATATATTTATGTTGGTTCCCCTCTGTTAGCAGCTCGTGTTATCATAGTTGTTTGGATTCTACTGTTAACCAGCTCATCATATGCTGAGGCAAGGGTCTGGTGTCTGGTTTCATCTGAGAGTATTCTCATCAGTAAGGACAGCCTGTGTGATTTTCGCCTATCTTTTAGCGGTTTTAGTTCAGGTTGTGCTCGCCCTTTAGTTACTCCGCGTCTACCTTTGATGTTTTTGATAAAGCGCACTGTTTGGGATTGCACATGTTCTATAGCATCACTGGTAGTATTGTCAGATGGGTCCCAAAGGGTATCACCATACTCAAGGATTGGCCGGCAGAGACCGGTATATGCAAGCAACTTGCCTCTCTCGGACGCTTCATGTAGAGAGTATTTTATACAGCCGTGAATTTTTGATGCGCTCTTTATTTTGGACGCTATACACTTTAGGTTTGATTGCATTTGTATGCTGAGGTACTTGGTTTGGTCAACACATTCAAGAGGACTATTTCCGAGGGAGTACTGCAGAGCTGCTGTTGATCCTTTGCTAAATGTGATAACTTCACACTTATCAGTGTTGAACGGCATTTTCCACTCGCCAGACCATTTGTGCAACGCGTTAATATTTGCCTGGAAGCGGAACCTATCTCCATCATTGTTCATCTCTGAGTAAAGAAGGGTATCGTCAGCATACAAACTCACTCCACACATAGAAACTTCTGGTAAATCGTTTATGTATATCAGGAATGATGTGGGCCCCAGCACTGAGCCCTGTGGCACTCCTGAAGTTACTGATAGATCTGGTGATAGTGTTCCTCGTACTGCAACCCTCTGGCTTCTCTGAGCAAGAAAACTCTGGATCCAGTTCACAATGTTTGGGTTTATGCCGTCAATACGCCGAATCTTTTGCATGAGTGAATTAAGTCTAGGATAACCCCGTGCACAGTGGAACCTTTTTCTATAGCTTTGGCTAAATCATGGTACGTGGCACACAATCGGGTTTCGCATCCGAGCCCTTTCCTAAACCCGTGTTGTCAGTTATATAGTATACTGTCTAGGTTTTCGTTGAGGTAATGTAGAACAATATGTTCAAGCATTTTGCATGGTATGCATGTCAGCGATATTGGACGGTAGTTTGATGGCTCTTCCCGCGCACCCTTTTTGTGGATTGGCGTAACGTAAGCAGTTTTCCATCGTGTCGGCAGCACACCGGTGTCTATTGATGCCTGAAATATGTATGCTAGACATTTGGCCACCATGACAGGATCCACAAGTAGCTCACACTTTCTGATTTGATCAGGCCCAGGGGACTTATTGTTTTTCAGATCGTGTATCAGTTTTTTGATCCCTTCAGGCTGAATTTTGATGGAACAGTTATCAGTCAGAAGAAATGGAAGGCCTACTACTTTTTACTATACTTTCACTTGTACAGAACTGGCTCTGGAAGTATTCATTCATAGTTTCAGCACATTTGAGACTGTCTGATACTAGTGTGCCATTTTTGAGTTTGATAGTTGCTAGTGGGTGCTGGCATTCTTGCTTCTGTCGTAGGTGCTTGTAGAAAGGCTTGCTATTACCCTTTTCAAGTGGTTTGCAGATCTTATCCTCTATATAATCACGCTTGATTTGCCTGAAAGCCTTTTTGTTTTCACGCCTTTGCTCTGTGCCTTTGAGCAAAATAGGGATTTCCGGTATCCTTGAATTTCTTATAGAGAGCTTGTTGTGTGTTGTGGAGCTTTTCGACCTTTCGGTTGAACCAGGGGGGCTGGTCCTCCCTTCTTATTTTCACTGTTTGCTTCGGGACTGAAAGTTCAATAGCCTCCCTAAAGGTGGTAGAGAAATTATCCCACATTTTCTCAACATCGTTCATTTGGGAGAGTTTGTCACATGTTACGCTCATATGACCCCTGAATTTTTCAGCATTATTTATTATTATATCATAATAATACAGTTAACATTATATCAACACCTTATCACATCCGTCACCAACACCTATTTTTGCTCAGTGAGAACAGTATGAATATTTGCAAGATATATGTATCTTGATGAGTGACAGCAGACTGCATATCATTACAAAATAAACTACTAGCAGTTCTTCTAAAAGACCCTGTTGGATAGGCCCTGGGGGCCTATGTCTGGGAGTCTGTCATCAAACATGTCCCAAGACACCTATGAGACTTGTATAACAAAAGGCCTTTTGTTTGATGAACAAAGGAGCACAATGGTAGGCAAAGTTTACCTGTCTGATTACATGTTGGGTGGTTGGTTGGGTCGATGGTTGGGGCACGTGTGTGGTAGCCTCAGTTCTCCACTTTTGCTAAACTCCTTTGTGGGAATACACAATCCACCCGCTGCTACAATATGTAGGAACCACTGGTTAAGGGTATTTCACAACCGTACTTTATTTTGTAATGATACCAGTCTTGTCATACTTTGTTGGTTGGGTATGGGAGTGGACAACGTTCATAGATCACATCAAGACTGGCTGTACTGTATTATTAAAAATCACTCATTGATTCGGATGCCTTTACAAATATGGACATGCAAGTGTGGTATGTTCATATTGCCCCGGATGCCTTTACAAATATGGACATGCAAGTATGGCATGTTCATATTGCCCCTTCATTAATATTCAAGATATCATAAATATTATGTGAAGGACAGAAATAGAAATCAGCACACATAAAATAGATGATCCAGTTGGAGTTTATAATTAAGTTTGTAATTATTTGACCTTGAGTAAGGGAGTTCAGCTGGAGTCTTAATTGCGTAATAATGTCATTCTAAGAATTATTTATGGCCGCCCTTAATGACATCTCAAGATGAAATATCTCAATTTGACTGCCTACAACTGGAGTTGTATCATCTCGAGATGTCACTATGGACTGCCATGCTGCCATGAATTATTTATTTGATAATTTATATAGTTCATCCCTCTTCTGCATTGCCATGATGTACATGAACAGTTTGCCTATGCATCAGCAGCATCATTTCAATTCCATATTGTATGATGTCACTAGCATATTGCCTATATCACAATCAAACTTTGATTTCGTCACACAGATTATGGTGGATTCTTTCATATTTTTAAATAGGTGATAAATAGGTGAGATGGCGCATGAAGGTGAAAAAGACTGGAAAAGACGAAAGCTAGATCATACTGCTGATGCTCCCACAGGTGCTGAAAGTTATTTGTCTGCAGTTTGTCTATTATCATTCATTTGATTAAAATTAGTGGTGTTATTATAGTAATTATTCATCCTGATAAAAGTACCTCACCCTTCTACCTGCAAGCTTGACATACGCTCATGGTTGATCGAATTCAAAGACTTGCGATGACCTAATAATTGATTAGCAATCATTATTTCTTTATCATGTAGCATTGACAATAACGAGACTAGTAGATAGCCATGCTAAGGAGATCCGAGCTCTCACTAAGGCCGTGCAAGGTAAGAAGAAGAGGAATACATCACAAGATATACCACATTACATGAGAAGAAGAGCCGCTAGCCATAACATCAACAGACTACCACGTAATGTACGCAACAAAATCAGCAAGGTGAGCAAATATATAAACCCGATAGTTATACCTTATAAAAAAATAAGCTTTCAGTATTTTATGAACTTAAAATTCTCTAAACTCAAGTAACACTTCTGCTCAGTATCTTTAAAGATTACATTTCATTTTTATTATTCAAGCCTCGTATTGCATTGATCATTGTCTTCTTCCACTACCTGGTATTTTGGGCAACATTGGAGAGATTTTTAGAAGGTTTCACGTTTTATATAGAACAAGATTCCTCCTGGGAAGCCGAAGAAGCCATCTCGGTATCACAAACGAAGACCTAAGAATCTGACAGCTGAGTTTACTAGGCGACAGAGAAGGGTCAGGTGGTTGGAGACTCATATATGGCACGCTAAAAGGTATCTATATATTAGCATCACCGTGGTACATAAGGGAATTCATTTGTTTTTTTGAATTATAGTTTCTGTCAATCAATTGATCAAAATGAGACCCATTTAAAACTAGATCTAACTTTGGTAGCAATGTTGCAGGAAAAATACATATGACTTTGTCTATCTTAATCTATCGATTGATATGATTTGATTTCAATTAAAATATTGCGCATGTTATCACATATATGAATGCAGCAAGAAGTTCTCTTGATTCATGCTTAGCTAAGCATACACAGCTACTGTTGCTTTATTGATGCTATGTTATATGTAGATTTCATATGATAGAGAAGTGGGGGTATAGATTACCTCACTACCCGACAGAGAAGGGAGAGCGGGCCACGTATCGAGCTGCTACTAACCACTGTCTTATACAGGATCAGTCATATATACACTGTATAGAGATAAAGGCTCCTCTACTAGTCATGATCGACAAACTCAACAAACTAATACCTAGTATGTGCGACTTTACTATCTGTCTATCCGCTCGAAATGGTCATTGTTCTGGGATGACCTGTTCCAACAATAAATAATTTTTTTTGATATTGAAGTTTGTAATTGCATATATAAGTCACAGCTTACGGTGTTCTTTCAGTTAATAACTCAGTCACTATCTTTATATCAACTTTACTGAGTGAACTAGACCCTGCAACAGGCCTTACTACCGAATTACTCACTCCTTATTTATACTGTATAGACATTCTAACAATTTGAGAACTAATTTGCGTATTTGAAAGACTAATTGAGCAAGGAATTAGAGCAAAGTTATTGTGATCGTTTGATTTGGAAAGGTTCCGCTCATTCTAATGGAATAACTCCCCTGGATTATGGCGGCTCCTGAGAATAGCATAACTGCCTTATTGCATATCTAGCTCACAGAATGCCTTTCCTACATGATGTTTTATGGAGTCCTTTCCTCTCCTTATGTGACCTTTTGTATAACTATATGTACTTTGGTAGATTCTCAGCTAGACACAGACTCTGTATCGACATACAGTGACGGCCGCTCAGTATTACGAGGCTCCTTATATGATCCTGATAGTTATCCTCCCTCTGTTATTTGCCCTGTGGAGATCATATTCAATTCCAGGCCGACTAACCAATCACAACATCACGCGTGGCAGCAGCAGCATGTATGGCTCTGGTGTCATGTGACCGCTCAGCCTACCGTGTGGAGTATCATCTGTAAACTGTTTCATGGTATGATAGCCATGAAAAATAACCCACAGGATGAGAGACATTATTTTATGTAGCATTCTCACTCAAATTCTCCGAACTAAGACTGTGCAAAGTTTTTTTTTAATTTTCCTGAGTTTTTCATTGAAGCAACAACAAAAATCATGATGCACAAAATTGTATGGCAATCTAATAGACAGTTTTCTGAGCTCTCATTTATGCCTCAATTCGGAGTTGTCCTCTCTCCAGTTTGGTACTTTTAACCCACACCGCATAGGAAAAACCTGCTGAAAGGGGGTTATCTTGAAAACCGCTTATATAAGGATAAAAATGAATTTTGATTCAGAGTCTGCACCATTGAAAACCCTGGGAGACAGAGTTTCCAAAACATTGGAAGCTTTGAGTGTTGATAAATCTTAATTTTAGTGACGAAAATCATGAAAAATTCTGCCCAATTGTCCGCAAAACAGGCAGAAAATGCTATAATTGACTATCCAAACACCAAAATTATTTCCCAAACTATGTCCATATGAGTTTTCAATGTTGCAGATTCTGAATCAAAAATCATTTTTATCCTATCATAAGCGGTTTTCAAGATAACCCTCTTTTCAGCACGTTTTTCCTATGCGGCCTGGGTTAAAAGTACCAAACTGGAGAGAAGACAACTCAGAATTGAGACCTAAATCAGAGCTCAGAAAACCGTCTATTAAATATTTTGAAAGATTGATTGATTGAAATCACTGATCCTGCATTTTTGCTCTCATCTGACTGGTAAGCTGCGGGGGCAAAGGGTACCAGCCTAAGAAAAACTCGACTTAGGTCTCATTCAGTCAATGCTTGATGAAGATGGCTGCTATTTCTCAAATGGTGTGCAGCAAGGATGTTTTGTATTACTAGTGTTTGATACGTATTATTAGGATGTTTTGTATTACTAGTGTTTGATACGTATTATTATGATCAATGATAAATTATCATGGTGACAGACAGCCAGATCGGTCAAGTTTTTGAGTATGTTTTCTGTCTAAATCACATCAACTTTGAAATAATCTATATATATATATATATAGCTAAAGTGTATTACCTTCTTTTTTTTTGTTGACAGTGAGGTGTCAGCAGGAAGACTTCTCTGAAGCTGATGCAGACAGCAGAGCACAGTACCCAGATCTGACTAACACTGATAAATCTATCTCTGTTAAGTCTTTAGTAGACTCAGTGATTAGATTCAGGCTCAATGGTAGAGAGACACTGGAGACACTGGATCGAGTTATCAAACCATCATCCACTAATCCAGCAGCTGGTGAGATCTCAAACAGATTGTCTCCATATTGTCTGAAAGCTGACACTTAAAAATTGAAACAACTTTGTTGACATCATCAAAAGCGTGTTTGTTTAACCGAGTATTTTTGTGCGATTATCTAGATATTTTTTAACTGCAACCAGAGAGACTCCATGTACTGCAATATCAAAAATTGGAGCTCATCATACATTTGAAATCCAACAATGTACTCTTTTAGTAGGCGCACATATTTGGTGGAAGGAAGAGCTGGGAGATACATATGGAGAGATAACCAAATCTATTAAACAGTCCTACGACCATCGGACTGCTCCGCCTGGTGCAGTGTTGACAGTGAGAGCTCGGGATCCCAGACTCTGTATGACTCAAATACAAAAGCACATGACAGACTGTGAGTAATAATGAGTCTTGATCAAGGATAAGAAGTGGCTCTACATGTACATATCAACAAAATTTCAAGTTATACCAAAACGTGACGTAAGGTAGGAAAATTAGCCTTGCACAGTTGTATTCTACCTTTTACTTTTATCATTAATGTAGTAAGAGAGAAGAAAGTAGAATTGGCGGAGAAACAAAGAGAACGATCGATGTATGGTCTGCCTCTACCCCCGGAAGACACCAATGGTAGCATCGGGAAGCAGAAAGAGAAGAAACAGAAGTCTGGGAAAACTGCTGAGTCGGTGAGATTTACAATCCTTACCTACAACCTCACGCTGTCTGTTAAGAGTCTACCTCATATCCTGACTATGCTGGCTTATAAAATACGTAACTGTTAGCAAATTCAGACTATCGATTAAGTACATACAACATCGAGGCCATGGTGACAGTGTGATGGTGACATGTATATGATGCAAATCACACACACTAAACACCAAGAACAAGATATTAGTTAAATGAAGTTGCATTTTGAAAGGTCTTTAAGAGCCAAATATATCAATTTGCTAGATGACAGGCCACGTTGACATTTAGTTTATCATACTTGTATTGTAGAAGTCTGTACCCAGTAATGATGAATCAGGACCCGCCCCTCCTCCCGCCTCAGAACCTGCCCCTCCTCCCCGCTCTCCCTTGTGGCGTGACTCTGTGAGGAGGATAGTTAGTAGTGAGATGATGAGTCAGTATGACATCAATAAGAGACGATCACAGCTACTAGTCCCAGGTAACATCACTACTGTCTACTGTGGCTGTCTGTCCGCTGCGTTCTATGTGTCAACCGTGACTACCGCTAGAATTCAATATTACACTTCCATAAATAAGCAAACCATTTTACGATATATGACCGTCTAGTCACTCGACCAAGCATCATTGGAATTTGTAATATTCAATAGTAGTTTGTGAAAAATCAGATGACGTATTTTCAATTTTCCTCATGCGGAAAAGGAGTCCATCTCAGGGCTCAGACTAATAAATCCTCACGGTACATACAATGATGTGAGTGAGTAGACTTGAGTCATGAGTCGCCACTTGAGTCAATAAAGTTAGACTGATGTCTCACAAGAATTGGTATAGCTTGTCCGAAATTGAATTGAGATTCGCTTATTTTGTGCAGAATGGTGACCCATGACTCGCAACTGGGTGATATATATCTCAAGAAACACACATTTATGAATAGTACGACTCATATTGACTAAATGGAACATGTTATTAGCCCTTTAATATTGTAGGATCAGAGTTGTCACTAGGTGATGAGGAAAGCTGTGTACCTCTGATGTTACTACTAGACCAGAAATCAGCTACTCTTATACTGCCAGCTAACTGGGGATTACCTTTCTGGGTGGCGTTTCAGTACGCCGGAGCTAGGCCTGGTGAGTTTATATTTATAGTGATGATAACAACATCTGTAATAGGGCTGAAATGTCGGAGATATTTAAGCACGACTAACATTTACAAGGCCTGTAATAACTTAACAAAGTTTAACTGCTTCACATATCAAATTGTTTCTTCTGTGACTCAGCATAGTAAAACAAAGAACAGTAGGGGCAGAGTGGGTTTTGTTTAAATCTAATTATAAGTATGAGAACGTCATCCTTGCTATTATAGACTTGAAGCTGCTTGTTTGTATTATATTGTCATCTCAAGCTGAGAGCCTCCAATCTATCACATACATTATATTGATGCTTACAGGTGGATTACGTGAAAGTAGAATGATAGATTTTGAGACGGGTATACCTCACTTCCCCCTTGACTTCCCTGACTCAGCTATATGCGCTCATCAAGAGTTGACTGATGCAGAAGAATTAAAAATAAAACATCACAAATACCCTCCTAATAAGAGACCAAACTATGATAAACTCAATACAAGCTCTCCATTTAGGTGAGTTCATTGATACTGGCCTGACTATTAACATAAAGATACTTTTATTTATCATATTTTACATGATGAAAGCCTTGAATGGGAGTTATATCTTCGTGTAAGCTGAGAGGCCAACTCTGAAATGTGATGCCTGGTTGTTGCTTCTTTAGAGTTTTGGACTATCTCCCTGGTTTGCTATAATATGATAAATTCATCTGTCTGCTGTTACAATAATGATAGTTGTATTCCAAACATAGTTAACTGAACTGAGAGATAGAGCTAATTTATATTTTAGGTTTGACTGGTCCGGGATAATAGAAGGCTCATCACCTGCAGTACTCAGGGATCTGAGTTGTCTACAAAATATCCAACAGCTGCTGGAACCTGATGGCACAGAGCCTAGGTATGAGCTTGATATTTACACCAAACTATTCTCTGCTGACTCAATCCATAATCTGTTTTACCTTATAGGATTCTTGACTTAGCTTCCTACACTAATTTAACAGTGACTTGTGCTGCTTATGGTTGAATTAAATATTAATCATTAAACTTATTCTTGTCATTTCTTTGCATTTCAGTTCCTTCTATTTTTAGTGCTTCAGATTGTGTAAATATAATGCCTGACAGTAATCTTCTACATGTTAGTCTGAGTATGATAAACAGAGGAGTCCCGGAGGAGCGGGCTGAGATCTGTATCCCAACAACAGATGATATTTCAGAACTGAGGCTCGGAAAATGTAAATATGGATTTGAAATGCCTCTGAATAAAACAAAGACTGTTATTCCACGCGATGAGACTCACACAGTGGTGGAGATGAAGGATAGACTTACTCCTTATAGAGAGGTGTTTGGATTTGTCAAGTATGGACGATACAGTCAGGGTACCGGTACATCAAAGGGTAAAGGATTTGTTAACCTTCAGACTTTGCTCAAACTGACAGTGAACAAAACAATGATATATCAAACAGATAAAGTATCGGGATTATTGTGCTTAGTAAGGTCTGTGGATTCCCGACAGTACAGATGGGCAACACTTAATACCTTGTGACTCTTTTCAACTGCTGATTCACAATATGAATATAACTGAATAAGGTATATGAAGAGAAATATAGTAAATGAAGAAGTTAAACACCATCCTTTGTTCACTTCATGGTGTCAATCATGAGGGGGGAAGTACATATTTAATCATTGAAACTGTTTGTTTTCAAAATTCTTATAGTATAGCGCATGAATTGTGTATAACTTTGCTTTATTGAAATACCAAAGAGCTAGGATTTTAAGCTAAGTTATTATCAGATATTCGCTCAAAACCCTAACTCGTTCAAGTTGAGAGACTTCCCCCCTGGTGACTTGATACAGCAGTCAATTCACTATCTGACATATATGATGGATTGACTAACTTTCTTCGTGGGTATTAATGATACATTCTCTGACCACAGGCTATGTAATCACCTATATATACGTCAGTCGAATAAGGGTCCCAATTCTAGTTGAAGCTAGATATACTCATTGTGCATAACAACTAACGTATTACAAAGAATAGCATTTAAAGTGAATACATGACTAAAGTTTTGTGATGTTTAAGTTGCTATGTGTTTGTCATATCGGAAGTGATTTTGACAATAAGAAATAAGTTCAATCAATCGATCAATATTCATACGATTGTGGAGCGCTCCTCATAAAGTTCAATAAATTATTATTCTGTTATCCCCCGACCTGCTCTTATAATATGGATAGATAGGCTTAACATATGACTCGGTACAATCTATGCTTTCTTTGATAATTGAACTGAAGTAACCAGGGACCCCACGCCATCTATATCTCCAACGAAATCTACTCTTTTCCAAAAAAATATTGGCAGCCTTGCATTGAAACCTGGTGGTGATGGGGAGTTTGGTACAGCAGGGAGGGTGTAACCAGGGAGTTTTGGACATGGTTTGAGCAGGGAGTCCCAAACTCCCTGGTGTAAGAGGCGAAAAGACATTGAACTTTTTATTAGGAGTTATCTGCTCAGATTTGAGATTCCAAACCAATGTGTGATTAGTAACCAATCAGGGCTCAGAATCTTGCTCTCAACATCAACTTATCTCATTTGTTTCTGCTTCCTGTTGGTAATTTTATAAACAAATCCAAATGAACAAATAAGATAATTAACTGCAGCCTGCATTAGTTGATTTTTGAACCTGATACGGTAAGAAAAAGACTTTTAATCCACTGCCAATAATCATAATAATGTATCCTAGTGTTATGCTACCATCATATGAGGCTATCTCACAGGTCTGTGTGGGCTATCTACTTCAGCATACAAAAACAAGAATTATTATTATAAATTGAACTTTTCTCTTTTCAATTCTTTTAGTTTGGCCAACAAATGAATTACTCAGCATTCATTCATTTCAACAATATCACACAACTTCATGTAAGTGGATTTATTGTCACTTACCCCCACACAATCTTTTATGATGCATGATAATTAGGTACCATGAGGGACTTAATTTTTACCCTCTTGCTAGACTTTCTTTTGGGCATCTATAACATACGCTTTGTTGATTTACAATGGTCAGGCAACTGTACTTAACCTACTGTAGCATCATAGGCACCTTGGATTTCCTTGCATGTATTTTATGCCAAAGAAGGCCTATCAACCATTGGCAACCAATGCTAATGTTTGTGGATGGTTGATGGTGAACTTGGTCCAAAATAGTACTAACAGAGGCCCTCACATTTGATAACATCTAATTATTCAATTGATTGCCGTAGCGAACATCGCTAGGCTATATCCGATCGAATTGAATACCTTGTGATGTGGGTTCTTCTACATGCGACTTGTATGATGTCATAACCTGTGAGCCTCAGTTATGTGAAGTAATGCGGTTCAACCAATATGAGTCCCTTAAAATCGTTAAGTGTCCAGGTGATATAGAAAAATTCAGGTTCAAGATAAGGGGTGCACTTTGCATCGATCAGCTAGCGTGACCGCCACCTAATTAGTCATATCAACTTCCCCTGCTGGGACAGTATCATTTCAAAGACTTCTTTGTGAGACCCAGCAACTGTTTGTATTTCTAGTTGAATTGTGGGTACGCTGATTCATCATGCTAGATGATGACAGATATAAGAAGATTGTGATCGGACTGGCGGCAGGAGGTTTTATTGCAGGTTCTGCATATCTTCTCTACAGGAGACATTTTGGTGCTGATACCAAACCTGCCGAATCCGACGAGGGCTTCTCTGACGATGTGAGTTAAGTTATAACTCTGTAGTACACGGATTTTGTCATGACAGAATAAGTATGGTCACTCACTTGCTGCCATGATCTTCATAAATTTAAAATTTTGAAACTCATATTGCAAGATAGTAGTGACAACTCTCTGAATAGAGAAAGGAAGATAATGATTCTGCAAAATTTCATTGTCCCCTTTGACTGATATAGCTCGATAGCCTCACATGGGAACCATTGCTCATCGTACTGAGAGTCAAAACTTGTGAAATAAAGTTCTCTGTAGCTGAGTTGTAAGCGCTAGCGCCACTGTCTGTGAAGACCAAAAGTGTCATTAATATGTACTAGCAAGGCCTATCATGGTGAAAAGCCATCAATACATGTATATGACTTTATGTCGCAGGCCTGCTCTAGTTTTTGCAAGTCCAGTAGTCGTGCAAGTCGAGGCCTTGACCACTTACATGACCACTAGACTGGTTGGAAGATGATAATAACCAAATAGGTTCTTTCATATCCGTATTTTGTTAACAGTAACTAGAACATAGCCCCACGTAAAAAGTACATCCCATTCTTTGCACAGTTACATATGTTTGTTTACTCCGTTTCTTTTCTATCATTTCATTCTTAGAAGGATAGTGATGAGCCGTTACCCCGACGTATTCTCGTCCTGGGATTAGATCAGGCCGGTAAATCATGTCTCCTTTCTGCACTATCACAGCAGACCCCTCCTCCCACTCACCAACCTACTGAGGGCTTCAACGTTATCACTATACAGAATGATAAATCTAAGAGTAACCTAGATATATGGGAGAGTGAGTAGAACCTTATAATGTACATACCTGTCCTTATTATGTCTTAGCTGGCTCCTGTTTAACTGATGCACATTTTGAAAAAGTACCAAATGTTTATTATCACTCCGGACTGTAGGATCGTAGGATTGTAGGATCGGTTTACTATTGCATTATTAAATTGGGAATTAATTCTCAAGGTGACATGAGTAGTAGATAAAGGTGTGCTTTACTCTGCCTTCTGAAATTGGCCTCGAACCCACCTTATCTTGTGTAGTAGTCATCTAGATTTCTCTATATTGTTGTGGGTTATATCAGTGCCTTAAGGGCGCGGCCGCCGTATTCGATGCCAAGTTGCTCTCAGTTTGCAGGCAGGTCGGAGCACATCTGGGGCGTCATATGAGCCCAGCAGTCAGTAGACCGCAGCAGCGTTAAAGGGCAGGCGCTCTAACCAACTGAGCCACCTCCTACTCCTGAAGGTTGAGACAGAGTAATCAAACAATCGATCCCTACCCGAGTATATGTGGTACTCAACCTCAGTATTAGAGGCACCAGGATGTTTGGGCCATGTCTCAAACTCCCTGGAGGTAGGGAGGATGGGATATACCTCCCACCCTACCTGCTAGAGGCAAGGGATGTTGATTTTGCTCATAAGACTGGAATTGTCTCCTCATGATGACAAAGTTTTTGAATGTCACAAACCAGTTTGTTCAATGAGGTAAAGGGTGGCTTGCCTCACCCAAAAGCCAGAGAAAACTACAGCCACATTGAAAATACTGAAGTAATATAACTGTTCTGATGCAAAGTAACGCTGCCTGATGTGTGGCCAGAAAACAAAAGTTACGGCAAATATAAATAAAGAAATGTTTTGTTGTGATATTACCTATTTCATTGTTTTATGTTGAGTGCAAGATGACAGGTACATGCCTGTAATGCCCAGATGCCCCGCTGTAGGACAGAGAAGCTACAAAATACCTTTTTTTATAAATACTCTAATTTTTAACATAATTTTTAATAAACATATTTATCATTTTATGTTTTACTGCTAACTTTTTCTTCTAGTGGAATTCACTCCAGTACATCACACTGCTGATTTTAGGAGGAAAAAAATAAATACATACATACATACAATTGCAATGAAGGTAATCTAAGCCCAACCTTTGGTCACATATAAAAATAGTGTATTTTGTTTGATTTTCATAGTTGGCGGCTCAGATAAAGTAAGGAAGTACTGGCCTAACTTCATACAGGATACTGAAGTTTTGGTATTCGTGATTGACTCAGCAGATCGGAAAAGATTCCCACAAGCTTACGATGAGATGCATAAGCTTCTCGGTGAACCCAGACTTGAACATAAGCCATTCCTTGTTTTAGCAAATAAGCAGGTTTGTTTTCTTGTCTTGTACTTAGCAGCGCTTTATCTCTGTAACTGCAGGTTGCCTGTCAACATTGTTTGTGCTAAACATTCCGCGCTCATCCAATGCAATATTGATTCTTATATGTGCATAATTCAATCTTATGATGGTATTTTGCTGAATATGTGCAGAAAATAATGTTGTTGAACATTCAATGATGAAAATTTTGTATATACTTGAGTTGTTTGCACTATGAAAACGGGATGACAACTTTTATCAATCGGACGATGCACATTCCAGCTTATCTTATTGTGCACCTGTGTTTGTTATTTTGCATTAACTTTGACCGAAGAAACTCCAGAACAAATATTTATGTTGTTTTTTCAATTATTCTTTTCATAATGTATTGCCTTATCTAACCCTTTGGCTTTTGTAAACGTGACGAGGCTCAAATTGGTAAGGTTGTATCATGTGCTCAACCATGATTTGATGAGATATGATTCTGCAGTGCAAATTATAAAAACCTGTGGCATCTTGTAGGATCTGAGTAATGCTGCTGACACTACAGAAATTAAAGAAGCCTTAGGTCTAGAAGATGTTAAACATCACAGGGTTAAGATTGTGGAGACGACCCTCACCTCCTCGTCCAGCATAAATGATGTGAAACAGCTGCTAAACAAGATCTAATTCTCAATTTTCATACAGTTTATATCTGATGTTATTTATATAATTTATCTCATATTGTTGCCTGCAAGTGATTGATCTCTGTGTTTTTCTTCTCTATCTTCACTTTAATATCCCAATTTTTTATATACATTTGCCGTAGGCTATTTTGAAACATTTACACTGGTTTCTTTGCTTTTAATATTTGAAATTCTTCATATTTATTTGGTGTTGTAGCTATCTTGTCATGAAGAATATTTATTAAACAATGAAAGACAATCCATAAAACCCGAGTCATCCAATACTTTGAAATATTGGGTTAACGTAATTATGTGATATATGCCAAGTTTTATAACTCTTGTAGCAAGGCCACTGCAGGAAGCCGGACAATCTCACTCGCTAACTATTTAGTGTACCTATAATTTGACATTTTGATATGGCTTAATTATGTGTTATTCTGAGTAGGGCAACACTGGTTTATAATATTTAATGCTATGAAAATGGCACTGGTATATTTTGACTGGAGATTAAACGTTTTCCAGCGAGCAGCGAGGCAATCTTATTATCGATGCCTTTGACCTGCAGTAACAGAAATATTTTGACATTACAATTACAGTGTTTACCTTTGTTCTTAACATCAAAGTAATAAATAAATTGTGCATTAAATTTTAATTTTTCTAAAATTAATAGCTATTGTTTTTGTTTACACACTGTATGGATCGGTTTGAATGGGTAACTTAGGTGCAATTTATACAGGGCAGGATTAACAGTCTTTATGAGAGTTGCCATAAACCCACACACACATACATAGAGAGAGTTTACAATCAACTGTTAAAGTACTGTGCCAGACTGTAACCCCACTGTGAAAACTCAGTTGAGGAAAAAGGATTGAGGAATGTTGGCGGAGCGAAGTTATGATTGAATAAAGAGCAGCGCAAGTCAGAATTTTGGAGATAGATTTGAGAAAATAGAATTAAGAAGACAAATATATCAGACGTGTGTAGTTACATTCACATCAGTATCCAGCCTCGTTTGTATGAGCTGCAGAGTCATGTAAATAGCCAGCACCCAGTGCTTTGTATCAGAGCTTGAACGAAGGCAGGATAATATGACAAGAATTATGCCAGCGGCTCCAAGTACCAGATCCAGCATATCTGCTGCCGGGCAGCGATTAACTGATGTAAAGAGTAAAAACAACAGGTAAGCTCTACAGCCGTATAGCTGTTAAGTTTAAACCATAGATCTAAGTGTATGGTTTAAGCCCATGTGATGCAGGTATTTTTTTCCTAAAAGAAAGCCAGTTTTTGAACTTTAACCGAGTTTTTGTTAAAGCACATCCAGCTCCGGTAACATCTCAAATTCAAAATTTATGGGATTTGCGATATTCCCACTCAAAATTGTCAGTATGTAAGCCTGCAAGCAAAATGGATCTGCTGGTCGTTTCGACGCTGTGGCATATGGATGTGTCAAAGAGCTCCAAATGAGCAAAGATGTTTAAAAATATATAGAGATGAAAATCAACATGCATTTTGACATAACAACTTAGCTGGGTGAACGAAGTGAATAGTAAGCCTACAGTCAAACTATGAGTCATAACAGGCGAATCGAGGAAAGAAGATTATCATCCCAGACTGACTTCGTTAAGTAAATTTATTTATTTTATTACACACATGTCATTTATTAGGGGAAAAGAAAATTACTTTTCTCAATTAAGATCCTAAACATTTTGGTCACCCTTTTCGATATTTTATCAGTATTCATTTTTCCATGCACCATCTCAAATTCACGATATTCTCATTCACAATTCTTCAATCAAATCTGAGACATATGAATGTGTCAATTGGAGAAATTACGTAAAAATAATTTGAGATGAAAAGCAACATGTATTTTAACACACAATCTAAGTTCAGGTTCAAAGACTGGGTGAAATAAATAGGAAGCATACGGTCACACTGTGACTCATAGCAGGCGAATCAACTATGGAGATTATCATCCCAGACTTTGTAAAGTAAATTTGTTTATTTTGTTATTCAAATGTCCCTGTTGGCAATTTTATGTTCTAACCATCGGGTCACACTTTTTGATATTACATTTTATGGGAAAGAATGACAGAAAACCCTTTGATGAACAAAACCTGAACCTGAAAGACTGACATCAATCAAATAATAAAATATAAGAGTTCAGCTCTTTGTTACACAGGAACGGTTTTGGGGAGGTCTGTAAATATGGTGCATTCATGATTTATACCAGCAATTGTCTAAGTGCATAGAGCGGTGCTGTTATACAATCCTCTACACGCAATTTCAGTGCACAATCAACTCACAGACTCAACATAAATAAAGCGGAGCGTTGACACATTTAATTTTCACCGCTGAAGCTTAGTGCCAGGTTTGTCAGCTGGCAAATATTCAATTACACCGCAAGTCAACACCGTGTAGGTCTCTTATCTGACCAACTAAGAATAGTTTACTCTACATTACCCGATCTCCAACAGGTCATGACCAGCTGGAAATCCTTTGATCAGAAATCAAGCCAGGGGATCAATTAGGATTTACTCGATTGCCTTTGTGCTGAAAATACATTTCGATAACATACGCGATCCTTTTTGAAAGAAAGTTTAAACTCAGCCCTTGCAAGATAAAGGCTTTCACTGCTAATTCAAAAAAGTCTATCATGTTAGACAGAGAAGTTTTTAACTGAGATTTCTAGACAGGATTAAGTCTCGCCCATGTGTGCTAGAGTATCTGGAATCTGAGTTTTAAGCACTAGTTTAGGCTTTCATCTTAGTGTAACCACCTTAGTATAAAAAGCTAACTTTATAGATGATCATCGTAATCACATGTTCGCAGGTTTAGAGAGGTGAACAGCGCTGCTGCAGCAGGGCAGAGACCAATAAGTAAACAAAGCAGCCGGGGTGACGATAACACTAATGCTGACCCTGGGAGGAAACACAAACACAAAAAGAAGAAATCTCAGAAACCTGCTGAGGAGGAGGAAGCAGAAAGGGAAACAGACTCAGACTCTCCGCCCCCTGCAAAACCTGGTAGGTCGCATCCTGGTAGGTATACAAAGGAAAAGGTCACATATCTAAAACCATTTATTAAGAAATTATTCCACTGTTGGTATCAAGTTCAAATGGGAAAAGGACATCGAACATCGTGATTATACGCAATGTTTACCTATCACAGGTTTGATTATATTTTGTCATAAGATTGTTACAATATCACGATTGGACCTGATGTACTGATGAATAGGTAACCACCATATTGTAGTGTCACATAAGTGAGACATATCTCTGCCATCGTTAAGTATCAGTATAAGCTTAAACGCAAATAGTAAAGCTGTTACATGACAGTGACGTTGACAGGTGAAATTTAAATGGATTGGTGTTTGGATATTTAATTGCTATCAAAGCACTTCTCCATGGAATGATCTCAATCTCCAAACACAAACAAGTGTCTGAAAGGTTCTTTGAGTAAAATATCAACATTTTTACTGTAAATATTGCCCTTGGCAAAGGAATAATTGATTTTAACAGTTTATTCAAATAGGGTGTTTATTTCAACACATCCGTAGGCAACAGTGATATATTTTTTCAGGATATAGATTTGATTTCAGCACTTTAGGTTTGAGTGCTGACCGGGATTACGCATAGGGAACAGTAGCTCTATCAATAACTGACTTGATATCAGAAAAAATCTATATTAATTTTGGTGATATTATTTCTGTTACAGCTTGGTCGATGTTTTCGGATCACGTTAAGATCGTTTCAAGATCAGATCTTTTTCTGGGTGAGAAGAAGGAATCCTATAACGCAATGTGTAGCGTGGATCATCACAAAACTCTGACAGGTATACCCTTTATGGTCATAAAATTGATGGAGTTTTCATATCAGCAAATTGAAATTGATTCACCACATTATTATTTCTTGTGAACAGTTAAAGCATTCAAGTCAGGCCATAGAAAGCTTTGGATAATGGTTTCAACAGCCTGTCCTGTGGTGTGAGAATCACATAAAGTTAAGTCCTCGGTGTTGACATTGTAGAGATCAAAGAGATTAATATGAAGAAGCATGCCAAGTCAATGTTTACGAAAATATCAGCTATACAGAGAATAAAAGCATCACACGTACTGAGTAATGTGGAGGATAACTCTCAGGGTGACAAGGGGGATAACTCGAGTGATGAGGAGAGTGAGGCAGAAAGCAGTGAGGTACATCCTTATATCAATGTTTGACCTTGACCCAGAAACTTATCGGACTGATGCTAGTGAGAAATTTAATTTTACTCAAACTGAATACTTTACATCCCCATATAGGCTAGTTAAAGTTGGCGCTAGCTAACATTAAGTTGCTAATAATAAATAAAACCAATCTCTAGCTGATTGCAACACTTGTAAGGCTTAATTTGCTCGGCTGATGGTTTGGCTTTATTATAAATTAAACATACAAGTAAGGTGGCGGTGCATTAAACATGTCACAAACTTAACTCATATCTTCCATTCATTCAGACAATTTGAAATAAACATACTTTCTCCTCCAAAGTTAACAATCAGCAAAATATTAATATGTCATATCTGTTTCCATGTTGTAGGATGAGGAGGAGATTGCGGAGAGGGAGCGACGTCGCGCTACAGCTCGTCAGCACTGGGAATGTATAAGACGTTACGTACAGGACCGTATCAAACAAAGACGTAACAAAAAAATGGGCTTCAATCAGGATAAGGCCTTCAAACGGCTGAGAGCACAGGCTAAAGCTTCATTGAACCCAGAACAAGCACGCAGGCAGCTATATGAGAAGTGAGTAGCTCCATGTAACCATGAGATTTTAGCAATCTGATAATCAATTGTGAAACTTATGACAAATTGTAGGTATTGAGCCAAAAAGTAAAGCTAAGTTGAGCTGGATCTAGGTCGGCAAGGTGCTGAGCAGTAACCGTGTAAATTCTATCAAAACTAACATACCAAGAGAACTGTGAGGAAATCACCATCCATATAAAAATAATAACAGAGTTCAGGTTTCATGTAACCATTACTGGTAGCCTATGTCTGTTTGTTATCAGGTATGGTATAGTACCTAAAGCAGGTCGGTTATACCCTGAGGATGTTATGAAGCCGGTACATTCTACTAAAGCTCAGGAGATCATACAGAAGTTTGAGCAGATACAGATATTAAGTATACACTCTAGAGGAGGTCACAGACCACGGACTAGTTATCTAGCCGGGGGAGATAACGACAAAATAGATGTCAAAACCAGACCAAGGACTATGAACCATCATGGTACTAACTATGCTAATAGAAAGTTTAGGTGACACCAAGCTCATTAATTTTCAAACAGTTGACAATTTGCTCAATTTCAAACTTTATACACCATATTCGCATATATTTTTAATTCGCGCAGCGCAGGTATCTCCACTTTTTCCTCAGAGTTGAGTTCAGCAAGATATGAGTACAGTTTTTATGATTGACAATGCAGTATCTTTTGTTTTTGGTGCCGTAATTTGTATTTTGCAAAATTAATGAGGAAATTAAACACAAATCAAAATATTTTTTCCTTCCTATGTTCATTCCAAATGATCATGCAAGCTGCTCAATAAAATCAATAATTGTTAGTTCATGCTGGTCTTGAATCAAACCTTTAGTTATCAAGTCAAGCTTAATTTAAAAATTAAAGTCAGTTCTGTGGAACAGCAGCAATTCACGCCTATTACGATGATTATCTCTGTTAAATCAACACCACAGATTATAAATATTTATGTCTCTGTCAATACCACAGTATTGGGATAAAGCTGTTGATCACAGTTTGCCTTATATAAGGAATGGGAAGATAGCTTTCCTAGCTCTTGGATAGTCATGGAATTCTTTTCTGTAGTTTCTGTGTTTACCAAGAGCCCATACTGTCATCTGATAGGCTCCAGCCAGCATGAATAACCCAGCTGTCAAAAACATAGCAGGAATTGTTAGTGTGTATGACACCTTGTACACCGCGTGTAATAATGTCCATATAACCATGCAGTGGTAAGTGACAGTGAGGAGTCAATAAAAAGTAACGTAGACTACTTAGATGATGAAAGGCGTGTTCTATAAATTTTAGCGCCTTAGTGCAAGTTTTGTTGGTCCAATGACAGATAGTTCATTTGAGATTTCTTCTCAAATATTTGTTTACATACATTCTGCTACACAGTGTTACATAGAGTACCAACTTTTAGCATTATAGAGATTAGTATAATAGTTAATCTATGTACCGTTATTAATGCAGCTAGTATATATCGTGTATTATACATGCTGGTATTACTTACATGCTACTGTTCCTGTCATCACACTGAAGCTGATCCAGGCTCCCACCTCATAAGTATAATTAGGGCATGATACTACACCGAAGAGCCATGTAAAGGGATTGAGGGTGGGTTGGGGTATCGCCCGTACTTTGGTACCTGGCGGCCTCAGGTTCCTCAGTGTCAAGTGAATAGACAGATTACCCAACTCACAAAACTGTAAAACATAATATATCAAACAGCTACATAATCAGGGCTCAAAATAAATCTGTCGGTTTGTCTACATTATTTGCAGTGTTTTTTTATGACAATGATAAATAAGATGACAGCAAACAGTAATGTTTAGAAACATATGTGAGGAGTTGTCTAATCGAAAACTAAGACTGGACAACTCTAGTTTTCTCAGATCTGAACAAAGCCATGCTCGAAACCCCTGTTCGGATTATGATGTCAAATTTATCATTCAGAAGTGGCAGCTGATATGATGTTATAGCATGGAACCAACCAACAACTCAATGATCTGGGAAGCGGGATGGAACGGGATATGTGTACAAGTGTGTATAAGATACATAAAACTTACCGCAAAGCATGCAAGGGCTGGATAAAAGTATTTATCAGGTACAGGGGTGTACAGGGGGTGATTGATAAAATAAGCCATCCATGAGGCAAAACCCCAGTAATATACAGAGTTCTACAAATAAGACAATACAGCATAAAATATTGGTCCCTCAGTACAGTGAATACAAAGCAGACGCAAGTTTATATTTCTCTGCTCAATGATATATTTACGCAGCAGTGAAATATAGGAGCAGTGAAAATGCATAACAGTTACATCGGTGATTCCAGCGTCCATTGGTTGAGAACTTTCAGCTTCAAAATGGATAATATCCTACAGCAATAAAGATATACGGATCGGATGGGGTTCGCAATAATGCCAGAGATATTTTCCAGTACCACCTGCCTCCAGCTTCACTGATATTTTCAGTTATGATATTGACATACCTTGACAATGTTGAAGATAGGCATAGTGGCTTTAGAGAATCTATGAACGAATACAGTCTCGAATAATCGCTTTGCATAGTGGAATGTGTGACACACCATCGCAATCCTACAAACAAGACATGAAACGCTCTTAATATCACAGAGTGAGCCACTTGCTTGTAAGAAATTGTTGTGATATATATCTGAGTGCTGCTGTGAGCAGCTAAACCACTCAGTGTTTGGAGATCAAACTGGTAATTCAGCTGTGGATATAATTTGATAATTTGCTGAGGTTAGAGACGAGGAAGATCCAATGAATTTTGCCACTTGACCCGTCATTACCACATGATTGATGCCGCGTACTAAATGTAGCAGCTATCACATTACATAGTAAAGCAAAGAGCCATTAACTCTCACATTGTCAAACACGTAGTGAGCTGTTAATCTAAGAAAGCTTATTGGGTGACACAGCTCATGATTGACCAACTCCTTGGTTTGACCTACACGCAAATATCATCAGGTGAACACATACTTGACATTTTGAAGTTTGTCTTTGGCAGCTGCAGCCTCAGAGCTGCCGTATATAATAGAAGGTCTGCAGTAGAGGAGAAGATAGCATACTAAAGGTCCAGCGTACTCAGTAAGGAATACCGTCGTCCAGCTAACCTGGGGTCCTAAATCTTTAAAGTATATCTTCTCATCTGTCAGGTCAACCTCGGACACAGTGCTGTCATCAGTAAGATTCTTACCTCCTTTAACAAAAGAGCTTGAATGAAATATCCTAACAGACAACTTTTTGAAACTTAATTAGCTCTCGTTATCAGAGTAAAGTAAATCATTATATAGTATATACTTTAAGTTTTTCACTCGATAGGATTGTGATAACAATGTCTCCGATTGAAAATTACAAGGCTAACAATATCCAAATGTATTGTGAATAAGTTAGACACACATGAAAGTTTTCGTAATCAATACTCTCAGAACATCTTTTGCATGACATTCATTACTTACTGGGTGCATTCCTGAGTGACACTCGCTCAGGATATAACTTAGGATCTACAAGTACAGAGAATATGACAACAACATGTGTGAAAACAAGCGAACATTTGGAGGATGACAATGGCTTCAAAGGTCTGATAAACAGATTAGGGTCGTAGCCATAGTTTCGCTGATTCATATCAAAGTGAGGACAGCTTTACGTCATCGTTAAAAAAAACTGTGTTTGTTCTTGATTCTGGCAGCAAGGTTTTTTCAAACTTACACTAACTTCCTCACAAATTACCATACTGTGTATTGTACCACCAATCTATGCATTCATATCAGTGGCCGTAATTGAAAAACTGAGTATCAGATTACTCACGGATATTATGAAGACCCTCTTTCACTGAGCGTATTGTGTCACCCGGGCTTATCTAGAAAATACATCAGATCCATAAATTTATAACTGATCACTGCCTTAGTCTTTCCTAATATAGAACAGATCTTTTGGGCCTTGTTCAATGCTAACCTTCTCCCAGTAGGCTACTGATAAAATGAGCCAATTTTTCTTTTTCACATCCAAGTCTTTTACTACGATATTTATCCTTGTAACATTCACATTGATATTACATAACCTTTGTTAAATTATAAATTATTCTAATACCAATGTGCATGATGTAGTCTCAGACCATCGCACAACCGTTGCAGCAATCAAACAGCTTAAATAAAAATTCCGTGACTGAGTAGTGAGGCAGTTTCTCACAGCATCACCATAGGGTCTGTATTTGTAATAGTAAAATAAAATGATAGAACTTACCTCAAACTCGGCTAACTGCCTTTCACTACCGATTGAGATCACTTTTATCTGAAACAAGACAAAATGAGAACATTACTTTCAAGCAACATATGCAGACATAGAAGATATTTGAAGTTGTTACACATATATAGTCAGCTGGGCTGAGCTCTGTGAGCATATTTACTCTGTTAATTTTAGATATACTCAGCTTGCCAACCAATGCACATCATCATGATTATGTGATTGTTATTTTGAGTATGATTATGTGATTGTTATTAACATTGAGTCTCCTCTAAATACAATCTTGCTATTCCGATGTCCAGCATCTTGTCGATAAAGTCTCTCTGGAAAACTTCGCCGACTCAAATTTCAACTGACCAATTTATGGTTTTACAGGCAAGGTGTGGTTCTTATATGTATATGGTCTATGATGAGGCGGTGAGGACACTCCAGGGTTCACTTGTAATGGCCATTATTTTTCCAAACAAGTACTGGGTCTGTAGAAACTGGTACTGGTTTAGTAGTTTTCGAATGATCACACTCACAGGCATGGGTTATTTCATCACTTCATGCGAAATTACATACCATCAACAAGGACAAGGGCTGAGTCATTTTTAGCAATGATATGATAATATAATTAATATAAGTCAGCTTAGGTCCAAAAAGTATCAAGTGGTTATCAGTTGATCATTAGGACCAAGAAGCTGCCAGCAAGATTGTGTTTGCAAAACGTTGGATCATTGAGTGTATCAGCGCCCTCTGACAGAGTGGACACTTTGGAATAAGTTTAAGGTAAAGTCTGGTCCGCAGCCTCTGCCTCTCATTTTTCAAGGTCAAGAAGATCTTGAAATTTTGACGCTATAGTTAGTATATATATAGTGAAATTTTGATTCATTTCTGTCACCCTGTTACCAATTGAAAAACTCAATCTTGATGTATGAAAAGAAGGCCAGAGGCAATGAGGGTGCTATCACCAAGGAGTACTCCATTCTATCATCATCATCACCATGCATGCAGACCAAACCAAACTTCAAAGAGTTGCTAATGTAACTGTTGTATTTGTAAACACTCCTAGCCTAGTCCTTTATGCAGACCAATAATCTTCATTCATTCATTCAATTATTGAATTGATATTAATGGCATATTGCATCTAATTTTTAAAATTGAATGGTATTAATAAATAAAAAAATCACCGTTTAATTTACTCACCAACTTCCAAACTTCACCTCCAGACAACCTTGCAGCAGAGCAAGGAATTCCTTGCTTGCAACTAGTTGAACTACTAACTTACACTATAGTCAAACTTACCATAACCATAATTGAACCCTCACTCATTGGTCTTTCTCAGATATTTCTTGGTGATTGATACAATAAAGTTATCCTTGGATGTGCAAATTGACACAGCCTGGAAAGTGTTTGAATATTACAACTGCAGTTTGCACAACAAAAAGTTCCCAAAGGAGGAGAAAAAATTGTGCACACTGATCTCTTCACACAAAAGCCTCAGTTCTCTCATAGTGTCAAGTTTAAAAGGTGACACATCAATGGAAAGCAAAGTCCACTAATGGGAATACTTGACTAACAGGAGATAGTGCAATGTAACAGAGAGGACAATTCTAAGGGCTTCATTAATCAACCATAATTTATAAAGAAAGGAGTTTCACACCCTGATTTATTTATGACTCCGTCTTGGTAAAAAAAACTGATGTTAAGTGTATATAAATTTATATATATCTATTTGTATCAGAGCTGCATTATATCCATATGTTTTAAATTGGTAGGGCCAGGCGGCTATAGCGCCTTCCCGCAAGTCTGTATTTGGGGCTTCCTCATAAAAAATTTGAAGCATGGGGGCAAATTTTAGCTGTTCCAGCTGTAGTCTGGAAGGGATTGACAAGCAATTGGCTTCAGTCTCGATTGAATTTGAGTGACACATGTCATAACTGATCCCTACTGTGATTGATACTTTTCTGCAACAACATTCTTTGATTCTTTTGATAGATAGAGCATGTACTCTTGCTTCCCCCCCTCCCCCCCCCCCCCCAGAACATATTTTAAAAATAGAGGCAGTTTTTAAGGCGTTTTAAAGTAATGCCCCTTTGGGATGAGATGCCATGAACTTGTCGAAATCCAAAATTTCACAAGTTCAATCCCACTCTGCAACCAAGTTAGAACTGCAGTGTTAAGAGGCTGCTTGTTCGATACTGAGGCAGAGGCATGTTTCGGGGAGGCCATAGTGCTGAAGGAAAGCTCACATGTTTCAGGTTTAAATTTATTGATGAACTCTAAACCTTGCATATGAAAAGAACTCTAATACTTTGCAAATGAAAATAGCTTCAATCGATAATCCCTTCACAATCCCTACATATCACACAAGGGGCCCTCCTTAGCACCTGCCACTGATAAACATTCATAGAGTTTGTGTATTCATAACACTTATGTCAATTTAAGAGGCTTTTTTTCAAAATTGACCTACTGAAAAAGTGGTAGAGCCATGGCCCCTGGCCCTACCTATGAATACAGAACTGATTTATATGATGGGACCTCATCGACATTGATGAGCAGAGTTATTCATAAAATATTAATGGTATGCAGGTTTGGCGCTAGTCTGTCTTGTTGGCAACCTTCTCAAGGCAGGCTAGTTTGGTGCATACTAATTCTCTTTCCCAAAACTCCCAGGGTTAGCCGATGTGTTGGCTCTAATCCAACACTTTGGCTATCCCGTATTGTGTGAAGTAAACAACTAAGCTGTACTAAAACATTCTCGGTTAGCCGATGTGTTGGCTCTGCCTCTGATCCAACCAGGGTTGTATCCATAAGTTTTGAAGTGGTGGGGCCAGGCGCGGTAGGTGCTGGAGGGGTGCTGTAGCGCCTTCCCGCTAGGGGGATATGGGGCATCCCCAGAGAATTTTCAAATATTAGACGCAGTTTTAAGGCATTTCAGCCCCTTTGAGACATAATTGACAAAAAATCGTAATAGAAAGAGACATCATTGTATCGCCACTGTTATTGATACTTAGAATTAAAAAAATCGGTGACCATAATATAACATAATAGATTTTTCATCAAAATTCTGAGTCTATTGACCGCCACAGAGAGGGCTTTTGGGATGAGATGCCATAAACTTGCCAACATTGAACTTTGACATGCTCATTCCCTCTCTGCAACTAATTTGAAAATGCAATGTTCAAATTTGCCCAACAGTATGTTTTGAGGCTTATTGAGGCTCACATTATCCAATACTGGATTCATATTTACACCTGTTGCCAATGTGAATCCGGAAATGTGGGGGCGAAGCCTTCTATCTAAAGATTATAATCAGATACTAGCCACTTTAAACATCATGGTACAATACTATCTATACTACAAGCAATCTTCTATATATATTAATGGATATAAAGTTTATATTTTGGCTAAAAAGTCTATACTATACATGGCTTCTACAAATCTTATTGAATTTGTTTTTGCCCTTGGTAGTTCTGTCAGAATTTTCAACACAGAATTTTTCCAGTGACTTTGCTCAATACTTCCAAATAAGAAAATTTGTAGAGTGACTATTGCTAGCTAAGAATAAGCAAGACTCCCAGAGTTAGTGCTCCAATCTCGGATCAGCCGCTGTTTACTATGACTCTTGTGTATTACCAATATCTGTCGTTGTGTGCCTGATAGCAAGGAATTTCAGTGACAACTGGCAATTCATATCTACACCTACAGGAGTTTTAGTTTTGACTCCAATGAAGGCTCTATCCTGAACTATAAGCTCTTAACTGTTGATTTATGTAGTGGGCAATCTTTAGCATTCAGTCCTTATAGTGACATTCTGATATGATTTAGATTGAGATACTCAACTATCCAAAATTTATCGGTGGTGAAGACTTCCCAGTTACGCCAAGATATGTACCTGAGGGAGCAGACGAGACAGTGTTTACCTGTGATGCCCAGTTTGCCCATGAGACAAAGTTCTATATAAATAGTGCAGTGGTCACTGGAGTAGGTAATGTAGATTGAAGACAACCCAAAGACCAATGCATGTTATAGTCAGGCAGTTACATATGATAAAGTTTTCTCAGACTTTCAAGATAACTCCCATTCTCTGCATTATGATGTCACAGTCTCTCGGAAGTGCAATACAAATAACAAGTACTTCCGGGAGACTGTGACATCATAATGCAGACAATTGGTGTTACCTTCCCTTATGGGAGGCACTTTTCCCACCATCAACAACTCATGCCAAGTAGAGCATTGAATATTTTTACCATGCAAAACTGGGAAAACTTTATCATAAGTAACTGCCTGGGGACTATAACATGCATTGGTCTTTGGGTAGTCTTTTATGTCCATTGAATAATTCATTTAAATATATTATAGTCATTCGCTTTTGAATCCTAAGCCGTAATGTTGTGTGAAAGCTTGATGTCAAACATTCTCCCGCATAAGGCCATCTGAAGGAACATTGAGAATGCATGGTTGACTGTAAGCTATTCTCATAAGCCCTTCAGAACAGTTTTGGCAAGGTTCTCAATGCAACAAGGACAGAAGTTTTATTTTAACTGGTCAAAGCTGTTATAGTTTGGAATTACAAATTACAAAACGGGAAATCAGGACGTGTTGACAAAGACACTAATAATCCAGCTGTGGAGGTGAGACATTGAATTTCTTTGTTAATCAAATATTCATTTCACACACCTTTTATTTCGATGAGCTTTGAGTGGTGCTCTAGCCAGTCTATCACTATTATATTTTTCCTAGTCTCATCACCTGTTCACAACTGTGAAAATTGGATGAAATATGAATATTATAGACTTTCCTTTTCAAATTTTTGAAAAATTGAATTAAGGAAATTATTTAGCTTTTTCTGGGCCATTTCATCTTCAGAGAAAAAAGGAAAACCTCTAATTCCAATATATTATTTCATTAAAACATCGAGCGATAAGTGAGACTTTTTACACAACTTCATTTTCCCCTGACCTCTAATCAGCAGAACAAGTAGCGCTCCCAATTATCTCTTTTAAGATCTATTTTGTATAAAGGTTACATGATTTGTTTGTTTTGTATTTATGATATAGGCCCTGGTATCTCCTCCGTACATACCGGAGACGACATATATTACATCCCGGCTATACCTCGAATATGACATGAACTCAGATGAGAGTTTGAGAAATAGCTCATGGCACTGTGAGCTAAGTTACAAGGTACTCAGCAGACCGACCTTCAAAGTTATCGCAGATGGAATACCGTTCAAAATTATGACAGGTTAGTTAACCTTTATGCATAATGCAGATTTATTGCATCTAACTTTTGAGTAACTTATCGAAACTTCAGTTCCAGCTCTAATCTAATTTTGTCCTGAACCCCCAACATTTGATATTGACCATACAACCAAGAATCTGCATAGCCTCTGTGTTTAGCATAATCTGTTTCCCACGCATTCTTATACAAGTTTATCTGCTACCCTAAGGATCTAAAGCAATTAGGTGTTCAGTAAACGGATTAAATAAGCAGATATCCAACCAGTCGCATTGGCTAGGGCTCGGCTCAAACTTTTAACACACTGATTCAAGCCATGCCTAGACAGATGCAACCAAATCATCAATATCAGAAATGGCCCAATCTGAAAGCTGGGCAAGCTACAACAGCTTGAGGATCATCTGGAGTTATCCAAGCATGGCATAAGAGAAGATAATATCCCATTAAAATAATTGCCAGCGTTTTATAAATATATTTATTTATATATTTATATTAATAGACAGCATTGGCAATGCCTAATATGTGAGATTATTCGTAGTTTTTTCTCTCTCCATAGATTAAGATCTGACATCGCTTATTTAGTATTATATGTATTTTGTTAATATTGATCTTGCAGAAGCTCCATCTATGAAACAAAAAATAGTTGGCGTGACTGGGCGTTACTTGGTGGAAGTTTGGCAGGTGTAATTTTTCTGGTGCTCATCATACTTCTTACCGTCTGCTATGCACAGAAGAATAAAGGTTTACAGTATGACGGTGAGTAACAAGCCACACTGATCGTGATTGTGAGATTATATTCATTGGTCTGCCTTTATAGGAGTTGATGCCACATACCATTACAATTTCCTCATTGTCACATTCAACAGATTATTTCATTATTTTGCCTCTTCGTGACCTAGCCTAAGTTCATGACCTAGCCTAAGTCTTAGCTCACAAAATCTTTCTTCATAGGGCAAATCCTAGCCTTGTCACGCGGCCACAGTTTTCGGGTTTTCCGGTTTCCCAACCCCAAAAATCCAAAAACCGTGGCCGCGTGATAAGGGTAGGCAGATCCCATTAAAAGTCTCCCTTTGATTCCTTTGTATTTAAAAATGAGCACTGCAGGTTTTCCTCACATTTAATATCTGTTAATTCGCATGATGTGAATAGCAGCAAATCATAGCAGAGCATCCCAGACATTTCCATTATGATGCTACCCTACATATACAGATGATTTGTGTTCTCTTAGTTGATAAGAATGAGAAGAAGGCAGGGCACCACCCGAGGAAGAGCTACTGAGCATTGGGATCACCGACTATGTTAGGTCATAAGTATAAGTGTCGTCACATTCATATACTCATATACAGATACAATCATGTGGGTCCATGTGAGTCCATAACTAGCATGTTGTTTTCACATATACATTTAATCAACTGAATAATATATATGTTCTTTTTAATCATTTGTTTTTCTTATATTATTAGAGGTACCGATTATCCGCCATCACAATACTTAGCTGTGCCATAGATACTTATATCTTACCAATTATATGAGGTAAGTCCTATATCTGAATAAAACATTTAAATATATATACATATATATATATATACTGTATTGAAGTATGCTACTCGATATTCATAACATACTTAAGAATTTCTTCTCATATTGTCTTACTGGTCATCGATTACTTGCTGTCTGAGTGACGTCTTTGTTATATAGATAGTGCCTTGGCATGCCTTATACAGACTGGCATTCGAAAGCACATAACGTAATAGTGGAATTTTAATTGTATCTTCTTGTTTTCTTTATGCATAGTGGACAACCATTGAATTCAGTTATTCTTTAGCCAGCAATGTAAGATTTAATCAGTTGCAGTAAAACATGCTGGAGATAACCAAATAGGAAAATGATCAGAAGGTTTTTTACTACTTATAGTAGTTTAATTGGAGGATAGGTTCACCACAATGAACTAGACAACCTATGTCTACTAGTCAACCTATGTCACCCAGTCATGCTGGCTGTGAGCTGAGTGATCTTTACTCTAATCTACAAAACTAGCTGAGTAGTAGAGTAATGTACTTCGCTCCGTAGACCAGATCTGTTGTATGGGCTGATCTTTTCCAGAAGAATGCAAACAACGCTGCAAAATGGTAACCCTTGAAAGGACTGTATGTTTAAACAACCCTTTACTTTGGAAATATAAATACCAGATACCAACTAACAAATTATCACGGTCGTTACACCTCTAACCTTTTCTAATGCTCAACATAGTTTTACTCGCATTACTGGACTCAATTGATGAACATGACATGTCCACGACTTTTGTTCGAACATATTAATTTTCCGCGCAATTTCATTCTGAGAGACATGTTCTTACTACGCCTAACTTCCAATAACTTTTTAGATAATATGATAGTATATACTTTAAGCAATATACCAATTAATTAACGTTCAGTGATCAATTAGAAATAATTCAATCGTAATTTTTCTGATTATCTTTTTCATCATCTTGATTGAAATCTTTTTGCCCCTTTTTTTCTCTTTTCATGATGGCTGATTTTGTAAATTAATCTCATCGGACGAAAATTATGCTAGTAAAGTAAAAATAAATGAGGATTTTAGCAGTTTATAGTGATAACGACTGCAAAAGAGGCTACAAATCTTTAACTGTCCATAGTTGCGTTTAAATCATCAATAGTATCAATCACATAGATTTCATTCAAAAATATATAAAATTTGCAGGTTCAAAGATTCAGAAAATTAACATATCTTAGCTAATGTGATGTCAGCAGCGCCAATATTTTTTTTTCGTGTCAGAAGGAACTTTATTCTCGATAAACAAAATCAAAGCAGCTACTCATTATGATCATATTGTAATGGCTTGAGTCATGGATAATTATTAGATTTAATGACAAACCCATGATGAGGAAGTAAGCTTCTGTGTTTGTTGAGAGTGCAAAAAGTACACTAGTGACTGCTTGTTTACATCAATTATAATTCTCTTTTTTATACTTTATCAGGAAACAGGGAAATTCAAATTTTGATAATGCTTTTCCACTAGTGATTACTCCTCACACAGCACTGCGGATTCAGTTTCATTCCATAGGAAACTGAGATAGTTATTTTATAGAATTTGGTTTTTCCAATAAACATAAACATTTCCTTTTCTCTGAGTTAGACCCATGTTTTGTACGCCAGTAGGAAAATATTAACTGGGATGACTATAAATAATAAAACAACTGGAATGCTCCATTAGTTTGTTCATAATTGGCACACCAATATATATACAATTATATACAAATCCCAATCCCTGAGGTGGACTAGGTTGAATGAAAGGCATATCTAGTGTTACTAATGTCATTAATGGCAGGTGCCTTGAGGCGCTCAATTAATCAATTTCAAAAATATAAATGACTAAAACTACAGTACAGTCATCAGCATTATGGTCTCACAGTTCTCAGCGTTTCAGTGACTAATATCACTCTAGCAGTATTCAGAAGGGTATCATGTCACACATACCATCATTCTCACACCAATTTCACCCCCTGACATACCCCTTCGGTTTAATCACTTCATCTCTTCTCCTTATGACTCATGACATTTTGTTTTGACATTTGTGAAAGGTTTAGTAATGCTGGCACGGACATTGATGGATTTATCATTTATAACGAAAAAAATAATCAGGAACTATTATGGTCATTTCTATAAGAAGTATTGCCTGAGATACAGACTATCCTTCTACACTCAGATATGAAACCGATACTTACAGTTATACAATAATTCTCCTCGGGTGTAGTGTAGATTACATCGGATATTTGACAGGTAAGTTACTGTATCTATATTCTGATTGCTGTAACATATAATAACACCTAACTTACTATCGCTGCTCAGTATTTACATTCACTTTGTCCTATTTTGTTTATGGCCAAAACAGGTGGGAGCCCCTAAAATAATGGTATAGCATTCTCTCAATATGCAATATCAAACAAGGAATGCTTACCAATTTTTATTTGAGGTCGGCGTATGAGCTATATGACTGACAAGGGAACAATATTCTGATTAAAAGTAACTGGTTTTAGCCTTTCACAATTAGCACTATTTATTTTATGCATTGTTTTGTGGCTGGCAGGCTATCACCTTGTATGTCAAGATTCACGAATGTTAAGAAGCAGCTTGTTGAGATCTAGCGGTCATACATAATTCCTGAGGAACTTGTTGATCTACCTGTTATGCCAACTCCGCGTAGGTGACAAGACTGGTCAGTAAACCATCAAAAGGTAGTGCTGATAATAACATGCCGAAAAAATCATGAGGTAATCCACAAATATCCACAATATACTAAATATATTAAGTCTATGTGCTATATCCTATTGACATCCATCTATGAATTACTAGTAAAAACTGCTGTATTTTTTAAAGCATGAAACAAATCTAGTGTCTGCTTGGTCATGAACACCAATATATCCATACTCTTTGTCTAGATGATGTTTTCCTCATAACCCTGTGGCTAGTTGGTCCATCATTGATGTCAAAAATATTACTTTGCGTAGTTTCATTGATAGATGCAAAAATTTTCATATGACTGGACGTCTATGACATTATGTCATATGACATTATAGCTGTTAGCTGTCGTGATAATTGTTGCTTTGTTAGATAAGGATTGTGAAAAGAAACTTAAGGTTTTCCACAAACAACATGAATTCTTATATGTGGCATGTTTTGTGTAGAGTACCAGAGTCCTGAAGTATTTTTTTGTTAGTATTCCACCCGACAAGTGTCAGATGGGAGTGCAATATGAGCTTGATTGAATGTTGTGATATATCACATTATAATCATTCAAACACCACATCGGCTGGCTACTATGTGGGAATTGCTGTTTTGTTAAGTGTCGACCTGAATAATGTAAGGTTTAATAATTCTTGGCTCAAGGTATGCAAAGGTTAGTGCAATGTTCTGTGAAGTATGGGGTAGTTCTCCAGGTTCATCAAGAAAGCAGCTAGAGTGAGCGGGATATTATCCAATCAGTTTATACCATCACACTAACTCAGGCATAGAGCTGTTAATGTTTGGTGCAGGGTAATTGATCTCTGATAAAATGTATGAAAATGGTTGGGCATAGCAGGTATATGGCTGTGGCCATTGGCAGTATCACCAGGGAGTTCAACACATAAATACTAGCTTTATTTGTTGTCTTCTCGCGTATAAAGAGAAGATAACTATAATATTATACATTATCCTTTGCTATTACTTCTTACCCCTATAGTTGTTACCTGTATGATGAAGTATGATCGATGATACATGACCAGGTTTTAATACATGAGAGTGGCATTAGTCTGGATTCCAATTCCCAACGAGATTCCTGACAACATAAAGACTAACACTTTACACCGATACAAAATGTTAAACAAGGAAATTTCATTATTACATTGCTTTGATAGTATGGTTGATTACAAATGAAAACCAAAATCATGTGTTCCCTTTGAATTCCAGCATTTGCCCCTTTTTGAGCAAATCATCATTCAGTTCAAAAAACAATAATTGTGATATGACAAAAAATGTTTTTACGGTATGGGGAGTCAACAGTCTCTACTTCAAATTGAACAACTTATAAAACGCATGTACGCAACTCCAAAGTCCAAATAAACAATATATAAACTCTTTCTATTTACAGAGTCATTCAGAGTCATGGTGCAACCTAAATATCTAGTTCTTATTATTACACTTTTTTCATCCGTGCTACCAAAACGTGAGTCTTAGTTGTATTTAAACCACTATATGGTCAGATAGTCACTATTGTGTCAGAGCGTCTGGGAAAAGTCAGAGGTCCCAATGGCAATTTCATTTAAGCAATATTGTGATTATCTCCATTAAGCTTACAGCAGTAACCAACTCTTAAAATTTTGCTGACATCTGGAGACAACTCACAATGCGGCAAAACTAAATTCTCTAATAAACGAGAACAGAAAAACTTGGGACGGTATTATTAGACTTTGAAATGTTTGTCAAAGCTGCAGCTCTGAATATATTGAAAAGGTTAGCAGGTGGAGATAATACACTTGAGACCCCAGCCTGAGAATGATCAAACCATTTCTTAAATCAAAGTTTGGTCAAGTTGATATGAAGAGACTGTTGAGAAAACCTACCTCACACCTCACTGCACCTACCTTATAGTGTAATCACTTCTACCACTGATTGCAGAAATCCGAGATGAGCCTCCTTCAATCAAAGAACTAAAAGTAAATGGGATACTCATAGTCGGTGGAGACACTTATCCCGATCCATCGGCTTTCGTCCAAGTTTTAGATAATAGTTATCTACCTGGTACAGTAAACACGATCCAATGCATAGCGGAAAATGCTCAAAGTATCAAACTACAGTTTAGTTCTACTGGAGAAGATGGGACATGGAACGATAATCTGCCGGACATCCTAGTGATTAGCAAAAATGATCTGAATGACAACAATAACTCTGATTTGATTTATTCTGATGGAGACACTGCAAAAATAGCAAGTTTAGCCAAATGGAACGGATATTATCGATGTTATGCCAAAACACCATTTGGCGAGAACACATATATAACTACATCACCACCAATCAGAATTATCCTCCCATGTAGGTAGATATTGATGAAATAATTATGATTTGAAGCCACAGATATAATTTATGTGAAGGAACAGTGCACTGCATCTAATTCAGACATCTGTAGACAACCCCATTTTGCACTGAATTAGACACAGATGAATAACACATAGACTAGGGACATATGAGCAAACCTGTTTTGCTTGTCATTATTATTTTGTATTATAGATCTATGTCGATTGCGCTGAATCAGTTTTATACTGCTATAAACACATACTTTAATTTCAGCTTGGGGGAATGTGTCGTTTTATTTGCCAAGATATCACTGATAATCTATGGCTTCCTTAAAATTTGTACTCGCAAACGTATCCAGACATAAAAACCGTAATTATCAGCGTAAAATATTCTCAAGCCTATTAGGGAAAATTGCAGATAGCTAGCATCAATGAGGGTGGGAGACCCTCCCACGCTCCCTGTAAGCATGGTGTATATTAAATCTCGACTGAATTCTGGGATTGTCTTCTCACCTGAAGGGCTTATCAATACTAGACTGTATAGGTATGCATGCCATTATAAAAGTGAGATACTGCTTGGCTATTTGTAGCATCAGGCGATGATGTATTGCCTCAGTCTCCATCACAGCCTGCTTATGTGGGGAGGAGTTACACATTACCCTGTGTAAGAGACATACACAGTATACACCCTCAGGCTCAGTATACTGATATATTCCGAATACTTCGCGGCAAATTGCTATTTAGCTGGGATCTTGCTTTTCAAGGAAAGACTTTTAAGAAGTTCATAGAGGAATCAGGTGGTCGCATTAAAATGGATCCACTTTCAGGTAAATTTGTTATCATTATGGTGAGGTTATATAGACACATGAGGGTGAGAATGATTACTGAACTTGTTCTCTATTATTTCAATTTGCATAACTTGATTCAGACATGCTTAATAATCGTTCCTTCTTCACAGGCATACACATTTTGAGGTCAGTCTGTTCTGTTCTATAAACAGGCGCTCTTCACTACGCATATCTCACAGCTGATGATCACTTGACAAACTCAACTGCTGGTAAAAGAAGTCAACTAACTTGTACAGTAAAGGTGTACAATTCTAGGGAGAAAATTCTCAATGATGTCATCGACTGGAATATATTAACCAATAGCAGCACAGGGACAGAAATTAGAGAATTTGAATATCTAGCTCCTCTCGTAGACAGCGTTGCAGTGAATGCTACCTCTGCCAAAGCAAGAGATAATATAAGATGTGTGGAGAAGCAACTTTGTGAGGTTGTGTGCATCTTCGGTGGCAGGTTTGTTGTCACCCTGTTTAGTCTATGGCACCTAAAACATACTCTGCTGTTGAGCAGTCTAAGCCAAAAGAAGACACATCAAGAGTAGTCACTTTATCAAGAATAACTTCTTGCCTTATCTTTTGAACTTGAGACTAGTTAGGTGGGGCATGAAATCTGTTGTTTAAATGATATATATATATATATATTATATATATCAAAAAGACTACAGTGTAGCGCTGGTCATTTAAATTATTCATTATGTAACATATTATGATAAACATGCTGAACGGTATTGCAACACTAAATTGAGTAGCAAATATTGTGCCACATCATCCTATCACCCTATGAGATATGAGGGATTCTTACTTGTTCTATTTTCTAAGATATTGATTGTACTTGTTATAGGGAAGGAAACAGAACAGGAAACATCAGAGTTGTTGCACCTAAAGACAGTGAGAACTCTGCCACAGTTGTTCAGATTACCAATACTGGATTCAATTTTACACCTGTTGCCGATGTGAATCCTGAAATATGGGGGTGTAGCCTTCTATCTAAAGATAATCGGATGCTAGCCACTGTCAACATCACGGTACGATACTATCTATCTAAGAGGCAGAGAGGATCTTTATACTGCGTGCACACAGTAGACCTCCTGTATTTATGGTCCTGATCCGAACAGACCTCGCTGAATAAATGGTTTGCCGGCCCCAATCAGAATTGATAGCCGGCCCCGGGAATCGAACCTTGATCATTAGTCACAAGTCCTTACACTTAATGTCAGAGCACTCCGGAATTGATTATTATACTCGACACTTGCAAATCAGAAAATCAACAGAGTACCCTATCACGTACTCAGAATATCCAAGAGTGCATTACTCCAACACCAGTTCAGCTGTTATAATATCACCAATATCAAGAATATTGCGTTTCTGATGACTATTACATCCCAGGGAAAGTTAGCAATGTGTATCCATATCATATCAAGTAAGTTAAGACCATTAGGTTTGTGCCTTGGTTGATATGAGTTAAAAAATCATGAGCTGTTATATACCGGACGCCGAGGTAAAATCACGACTCCAATGAAGGCTCTATCTGAACAGCTTGGCTGTTGAGTTTTTGTAGTGGGTAGACGTTAGCCTTTAGTCCTTATAGTGTTGTTCTGATATGATTTAGATTGAGATACTCAACTATCCAAAATTAATTATCGGTGAAGAATTCCCAGCTACGCCAAGATATGTACCTGAGGGAGCGGGCGAGACAGTGTTCACATGCAGTGCCCAGTTTGCCAATGAGACAAAGTTCTATATAAAGGGTGCAGTGGTCACTGGAGAAGGTAATGTAGATTAACATCCACTAACAAGTTCATTTTAATATATATGATGGTAAATCTACTTTTGGGGGGGGGGGGGCTGTTGGGTGGGGGGGACAAGAGTCTGGAGGGCTCAGACTAGTGTAAGCCGTGAGCCAGTCGTAACTGCTTGACATGAAAAATGATCCCCCATTAGGCCATTGAAAATGCATGGTTGCCTTCATTCTATTGGCCCTTCAGAACAGCTTCTGCCAAGTTCTCAGTGCGGCAAGGAAACAAGTTTACTTTCAACTAGTTAATCACAAACAAACAGGTGATCATTTTTATACAAATTTGATACCGAAAACATCCTACTAGGAGGATATTTTCGCTAAAATTTAATATGTGTAATAATAATGTCATCTGATGTTACAACCTCAACGCACTCCACTAAACTCAAACCAACCAACCACCAATATTGATTCAATGACAAAAGGCTTGTCTGAATACTATTGAATGGCGGACGATATCCTAAGTGAGTTCTTTTACAAACTGAAGGCAGGCGGCACAGGTGTAGAGATGGGTAGTCTGCAGACTGCTAATCAATAATTAGAGACAGTAATAGTATGGTACTGTGGGGCTGGATATCTTGGTTATCAGTTTTGGTTTCTCTTATGAATGTCAACATCTAGATTGAAAGCCTGAAATCACATTTCATTTGTGGTTTAGAACGAAATGGAATTGTTTGGAGTCCTAGATTCCCCGAGCGATTGACCTATCGGAATTTAGCAAAGAATCAGTCCAGTTCAATTCTGTGTGCAGCTCGTGGCACCGCAGGATTTTCGTATGCCACCTCCTATCTCATAGTCTATGGTGAGTGCATTTATATTTTCTGTTACATTTTGATATGTAATATGAAGTTGGGGATCAGGAGTTGTCTTGTGGATTTGTGACAACTCATCATAGGCAGATCCCTGTGGAATACAATAGATCAACAGTGTTTGCACACCCAACATGCAGGGAAAAAATCCTCCTCTGCCTTTATCCTTCCATATAAAAAGTAGGCCGGTTTCTGACCTGCATGGGTATAGGGAGCTGCGTGACAACTATGGGTCCAGAGCTCAAGAGGGGATAACACTCTCCACATCTATGACGGAATACCATTCAGTGGCAAAATCAAATCTGGCATCTCATATTTATTATTATTTGTGGAAGTGAAATTAGATATTTGGCTGACTCACTCTTTCTCTGAATTCAAAACTTATATATGGCATGCCCACTAAACTCAAAGGAGTGCAATGTTATTGTAGAGCCAGCAGTCCTAAACCAACACCCCAAGGAAGCCATCACCGTTGAGAAGAAGCAAGGAAATGATACATCTGATTACTCCTATGAGTTGATCTGCAATGCTACCCTTGATGCCCGCACCAGTGAAGCTGTTTTAGTTTGGAGTTACACTAAAAATGGGAGATCAGAACGTGTTGACAAAGACACTAATCCAGCTGTGGTGGTGAGACTTTAAATTTCTTAGTTTTTGTTGATCAAATCTTTGTTTCACACACGTTTAATTTCGATGAGTTTTAAGCGGTGCTTCTGCTAGTCTATCACACTATTTTATTTTCTCAAGTTGTATCCATGTTGTTTTCAGTTGTACATATAAGGCGCCTAAGGATGGGATGTTTAAGGTCATGGCTTGTCTGGGATGCAATTACAGGCTTGAGAACTAGTTGTTCAATTTTCTTGATTTTTCATTCTGATTTTGGTCTTTCCTGTTTGAAATCCTCAAATCATTATTATGAAACTTCTCATGATTTTAAATTTGGAAAAGAAATTATTGAAACTTTCATGCCTAAAGGAAACTATGCAGCTTTTCCTGGTCTCTGATCTGTAGAGCTTGTAACACCTGATATCATACTCATTTCAAGTCCATATCGTATATAGGTAACTTGATGTGTTTGTTTTGTATTTATGTTATAGGCCCTGGTATCTCCTGCATATCTTCCGGAGACAACATATATTACATCGCGGCTATACCTCGAATATGACTTAGACTCAGATAAGACTTTGAGAGAAAGCTCATGGCACTGTGAGCTAAGCTACAAAGTGCTCAGCAGTCCGACTTATAATGTGATTGCAGATGAAATACCATTCAACATCAATACACGTAAGTTAACATTTAAGCATAATATAAATTTGCTGCGTCCAACTTTTCTATTTTGTTAATTCAACAAAAGATAGATTTTGTTCATCTTAAATCTACCGGGACATCAAAAAATTTGCATTGCAATGGGGTTATGTTTTTCCGGAGTAATCTCCCTTGATTATTTACAGATAAGACCATACTTTCGCAAAGTTTAATATAAGCTATAAAGGAAGCAAATGAGACCTTCAGCCAACTACAATTGATCAAATTATTCGGTTATTTAAAAATTTGACCTATATGCTGAAATAAAAAGTATCCAGGAATTTTAATTTTTAATACAATTAAAATTAAATAATAATATATTGAAATATAAAATCCTGATCAATCACAATGAAATTCAGTGTTAGGAAGGAAGGTGTCTTAAAAATATGCAGCTAAATTATTTTCGCAAAAAAATTCCATATATATATCAAGTTATTGGATTAAATACAGAATTGTTTTGTATTACAATAACATTAAATATACTTATGTTACTAGGAATTCTTTTTCTGCGATCAATATTTTTAGGTTGAATCTATATAATATTCAAAATTCAAAGCTGGAATATTATTGTTTCTCTTTATTTTAATGATATATTTATTATATTATATAATATAATAAACATCAAATTATATATGCAGAAATTTTTTGTCCTTTAATGTGGGTCAGCATAATCCGCCTATGTAATTCCGCTCAGTTTGTTTCTATCTTAATTTCCCTGGCTGCCAGACCAAAAAGTGTGATCTGCTCCAATGATAGCTTAGCTTATATAAAAAAAAGTGCTAATTTATGGTCTCATCTGTTCAGCGCCCCCTATAATAAGGGACAACTCCTGACACAACCCCATTGTATTTTAGAAGAATATGTTTCCTATACATACATATACGTGTTAATATTGACCTTGCAGAACCCCCTCCTACTACTTCACCACCAGCACAATTGCGTGACTGGGCATTACTCGGTGGAAGTTTGGCCGGTGTAATTTTTCTGGTGCTCATCATACTTCTTACTGTCTGCTATTCACAGAAGAATAAAGGTTTAACGTATTACGGTGAGTAACCAGCCACTCCAATCGTCATAATTGTGATATTTTATTCACTGGTCTGCCTTTATAGGGGTTGATGCGATGCCACATACCATTATATCATTACAATTCCCTCTTTGTCACATTCAACAGAGTTTTTCATTATTTTTGCTTCTTCATGACCTACCCTATAGGAGTTTAGTTTTCGCGGCATTTAGGATTCGCTTTTCGCGTTTTTGCCTAAGTAGTGAAATTTAGTGTATCTTAAATTAAATTCACTCACCATAGTTTCATAAACAATGTACAATCATACAGGAATACACCTTAACTACACATGCAAGGCAGTGTGGTGTAGTGGTCTAAGTGTCTGTCTTGCAATCAGATGGAGGGTTATGCCCTGGGTTCGAATCCCAGCTTGGACATTTTTATTTAGTTTTCACTAGTAAGCCTACTAGCGAAATTTAGTACAAGCGAAATTGAGTACCAGGTCCAGAAATTAAACTCTAGCTAAATTAAACTCATATAGGGTAGTCAAAGTCTTAGCTCACAAAATCTTTCTTCAAAGGAAAATAATCCAATTAAGAAGTTTTCTCATTGATTCCTTTTCACTTAATTAAACATGAGCACAGGTTTTCCCAACATTTAAACTCTGCTAATCATCAGTTAAAGACTATCCAAAGACCAATGGATGTTATAGTCAGGCAGTTACTTTTGATAAAGTTATGTCAGGTTCACGTGGTAAAAGAACAAAGCTCTTCTTGGTATGAATTATTGATGGTGGAAAAAGTGCCTCCAATAAGGGAAGGTAACTCTCATTCTCTGCATTGGCCTTTGGGTAGCCTTTAAATCATATTATGTAAAGAGCATCAATCGTAACAGAGCAGCATTTATCCATCCCAGGCATTCCATTATGACGCTTCCTCCCATGTGCAGATGATTATGTTTTGTGTTCTCTTAGTTGATAAGAATGAGAGGAAAGCTGGACACGACCCCGAGGAAGAGTTACAGAGACTAGGATTCACAGACTATGTTAGGTCGTAAGTATTAGTGACATTTATATACCCATTACAGATACGATCATGTGAGTTCATAACTAGCATGTCGTTTTTTTGTGTATAAATTATATTCAATGAATAATAAGTACGAGTTTTTAATCATTTATTTTCTTATTTTATCAGAGGTACCGATTATACGTCATCACAACACTCACTTTTGCTATAGATAGTTATATCTTATCAATTATATGAGGTAAGTCCTATATCTGAATAATACAGTACATATATATATATATAGTGTATTGAAGTATGCTACTTTATATTCATGACATACTTGAGCATTTCTGTTGATATTGTCTTCCTGGTCATCGATTATTCGCTGCCCAAGTGACGACTTTGTCCGTTTATTGTGTAGATAGTGTTTTGGCGTGCCTTATTCAGGCTGGCATATGAAAGCACATTGCATTGCATAAAAGCGGAATCAATTCATTTTTTAACCAGTAATATATAAGATTCTTACCAGCCGCAGTAAAGATCACAGGTTTTTCACTACTTGCAGTGACTAGATTGAAGGATAGTTTCACACGATGAACTAGATAACCAATGAAATCATAGCCTTGCTCTACGCTATATCATACACAGCTCATCTGGTGAATTGTAGAGCCTCTGCGACATTATCATTGACTGTGCGCTGATCTTATTCCCCGCCTGGGATGAGGGGGAAGAGTCGTCGGGTGGGGAGCAAGTGTCAGGGGGCTCAGACTACTCATCAACACAACTAGCTGAGCAGTGGTATATTTTAGGTGGCTCTATCAACCAGATTTTTTCTGGAGCTTATCTTATCCAGATGAATGCAAACAATATTTTAAAATGATCATTTTCTAAGACCACTGTTCTTAGAAATACGTATCAGACTTTGGTGCTGTGTTGCATTCTTTCTAACTTGCTGATAACTGGATGATTGCATTAAATGGTAGTAAGTTTCCCGGCACAGATGCAAAGCCTGTGGAGGCCCTGGCTTATAACTCATATTTGCTACTTTCACCATCGAATCCATGACAGGACTTCCATGTGCCATAAATCTGACATGATTTTTTTTATATTTTACTTTCTCTTCTCAGCATGTGCTCATTGTTTTATAAATCAATTTTGTACAATATCCACTTTAATCACAGAGGATGAAATGCGCAATAAATTTTATGTTCAGCTATGATATAGGGTTGTATTTTACGAGTCTTTTAGCTGTGTTTATAGTGATAACAACAAATTCACTACATACATAACTACATGACTACAAAAGAGGCTATAGTTGCGTTCAAAACATTGGTTATGAATAGAAAATGTAGAAGTTATTTATTTTTGGCAAATTAAAACATGCAGTTTGAAACATCATCAAACCTTACATTAGAATGAAGCTTCAAAGTAGTATGATTACCCTCCACCCCAAATTACCGAAGATTGCATATAATTGAGAAATTAAATCATACAGTACTTTAAGACAATGATACCTATGGCTACATCAATGGCTCCATGTGGGACCTGTATAGTAAGCCAGAAAACTCGATATGCATCAGATGGCCTGTCTAGTCCTCGGCACCACAGACTGCAAATGCAGTAATATCATAAACAGAATTTTAACAAACCACGCTAAATTTGCTAGTCGACAGATTTGAGGACGCAAGCGTGAGATTGTCACTGATTACTTGTTGATAATACTTGAGAGCTTGAGTAATCGATTTATAACATTATCGATATCTTTATTATTTGCCTCTTTCTCTACTGTACACCACCAAATTTACCGTGAAATCTGAAAGGGTCATGTGAAAAAATAGTAACTAAAATGTAGGAGACAATTATGTCACATGATCTCAGTGTAAACTGTTTACCTGCTTGTCAGGGTTGAAAAATGTCAAATGTAATCTTTTAAATTACCAAAAAAGAAGTTATCATAACGCAGCCATTTAAATCCTCAAATGTAAAGCAAATCACAATCAGAAAATTAATTAAGTACATGTTTGTGACTGCTGACGTATATCTCATAATAGTAATCAAGACGCAGTTGAGATAATTAGACAAAAATAATTGATAAACTGTAAATTCCTACCTTTTGCCTTTTTTCCTCAATCTGTTTATAAAAATTTCAGTTTGAGTGTCTTTACGATATTACATTAACTTTAGAATACCGATGAGCTCTAACCGGCTGCTAAAAGAACACTGAAACAGGATAGATTTTGCCAGGTTTACCAGGACCAAGAAACACAAAGGCCAGGGCGGGCCCGAATCCCTCCAGACCAATCACGGACAGCCAACGCCCCAAAAAGTCATCAGGAGGTGGCCAAAAGTCGTTATCATACCACCTCTCAGCACAAAGACGCACCCAGGAACCCCTGTTTGATCAGCAAATTGCTCTATTCAAACCTGTAACCCAGTCAAAATTAATCCCATTGATGAGTCTCTAGTGAACTTGTTTTATTATTATTGCCCATTCACATTTTCAGTTGGAAGATTGCAAAAGCAGTTACCCAGAGTACACTTTACATTGTTTTGTTTTAACAAGTTTTGCAGGAGAAATACGGGGAAAATGATGCATTTCTCTACAAGAATAACAATAAAATGTCAAGTAGTTTCTTTTAAGATTAATCCCTTTGTCCTGACACAATTATAGACCTGATGGATGCAGTCCATGACTTTCATAGGATACTTAATCATGTTAACCACCCAAATCAAAAATTATATTCAAGATACCAGGAATAATTGTATTAGGCATAAATCTACTTTGCTTGCAACGCATCGAGATCACTTTACCATCGCCATTTTCCTCCCTGTTATTTGTCCATCACCAGAGTATTAAACAACGTAAGGTTCATAATTAATTCCAGTCTGTGACAGGCCTGCTTTAAATAGTAAGCCCAATGCAGCAATAAAAGCTCCTAAACAGAAAAATCATTTCCCAGTGGCATTTCATTTTATTGGTAGTTATCTCTTCTCTTTACAAGGGTGGCAATTCTGAAACTTGAAAAAACAAAGTCGGTGTTGATATGCTCAGGCAAACATCGCTCAGTAGGGATTCTGTGTTGAAATCCTAGTGGTGTGTGAGCTTTCAGACTCGTACAACAAATTTTCCAAAAGTATTTCTTCACTTATAACTCACATGCATGCAATACTCCTCAAAAAACAGTGCTAAATTTTTGAGAGTGACCTTGGTCAAGCATCTGACATTCAAGGAAAACATTGACAACATAGTCAAAATGTGAGAAAGCTAAACAACACTCTGCTAGACTTCAAAAGATGTATTTTTCCTTCAGAATTATAGTGTATTAATTTCGATGTTTTATAAGATTCACAATTCTCATTGTACCAGTGGTATTTTTGTACAGTGAGTAAGTGGAGCTCAGCTCTAATTGGTTATAAACACCCTTCTTGAAGTGGAGCTGAGCTCCACTTCAATTTTTTTTATTCCCTGGATAAACAGGGCTCTCAACCTGGGAGGATTCGAAACCTGAGTTTTAATATTAGCATGTCGCATAGTGGTATTTTAAAGGTGTAAAACCCCCTGAGCATAAACAGCTGGGGGTACGTCTGAGATGGCACCGAAATATTGTCGGGTGAAACACCTGAGATTTGAAGATTATGTGCAAAGAATAGCTGGCAAAGCAAGTCAAAGAATGTATGTTGTTAAAAAAATGTTGCATCTAAGTTCAAAGCCATTAGCTTTCATGATGTTCAAAAGTTGTATAGTTTCCCTCTTTATGTATTTATTGTCTGCCTGTTTTGCACACGAGCATATGTACCATAGACAAGAAATTACTAAGGAAAGTTTTTAATTTAATTGTTAAAGACAACTCCTTGATCACATCATACACAATTTTCTAGAGCGATGCCCCCAAATGCAAGTTCCATACTCTAGTAGCAAGTTCCTTTATTGACAAAGTATATGCATCCTTTTCTCGCAACATTTCATGTTTGTGATAGCAAGTTTGAGACTTCTTTTCCTTTTTCTTTTTACAACAGCCGCAGAGTACATTCGAAACAAGCATCATTACGGGCGCTATGAGCCAACTTGCAAACGATAACAATATTATAGTCAATGCGAGACCGTATAAGCCTCTCAGGTAGACAATATAACTGTCATAACGAGTTACAACAGCGAGGTTGATGGCGAGGAGAGTCATCGACAGTCCTGACAAAAGATACTGTAAAAATGTCAAGAAACTTTTCACACCAGCATCGGCTATAGCTTTGCATTGGGTGCGTAAGGATGAAATGCATACAATGTAATTAATAACCGCAGTTGCTAACAAAACAATCTGTAATGAAACAGCATCGGATTCATTTAGGAACACCAGACAATTCACTATATTGTCAGTTGCAAATCGCAACTGGCCGTATGCCATCAGCTCGAAAAAGATGTTCTGAAAAATTAACACCAGTGGTATAAGTAAATTCCCAACTTTACAGCAATTAGCACTGCTACTGCTTCTATCTCTTTTTGTTTTCTTGCACAAACACCCAAACAATATGTAGAAAACCATCAGGGCTTGTAATGGTAAAAGTATGCCACAGAAAAAGTAAAACGACCACCGCCATACAAACAACGCGTCAGTAGCGTTAGCCGTTAGAGAACATAGTACCATTGTCAAAATCCCCCATTTTCACAAAACTTGATGAGTCCAAAGTACAGTTGGCTAACTGATAGCAAAATGTATTTTCCGTGGGACATCCATATTCGGACACATTCAGTTCATCAGATAGACTTTTCTTAGTTTGTGAGAGGCTGCGTCCTTCTAATATTGCACTGCCTATTGTCAGACAAAAGGTCGACATGAAAATTGCTGCTATTGGCAATCATTTGAAGCGGTCAATCGCAAACTGCTCTTGTGTGATCGCGGTTTTCAAAACACCATCCATATCCATTGTGTCTAGACAGTTTCCAACTTCTCCGCTAATAAAGTCAAAGCAGACGAATATCTCACACATGATTGATTCCTAAAACAAACGCCATCAGTCTGATCAAACTCTCGGGATATTGTCAATGCATTTTAAAGGCTATAAATGTTATAAAACTCAGTTCTACATATTATTTCATATCATATCATCTTTTTTTTGTAATGATTCACCTAATCTCACAAAAATATTTTCCGTTCATATATCAATTGATTGGCATGGTCATAAACAACTGCGGTTAAATATTTATTTAGAAAGGTTTAATCAATGACGATAGAGACTGCTATTGAAAACTTAGTTAGTTAAAAGGTAGCAACTGATTCAATTCTGCATTTAACCATGGTAATTTATCTGTTTTTACGACAACTAGCCTTTAAATTTGCATTTGCATAGGAGCAGCGCATAAAATAGTTGTTTGTGCTTTCTATATAATCTGCATGTTCGTGACAATGCTATGAGTGAACGACGAGCTATGGACAGTTCTAATTTAAAAATGTCCCAGGTACTCTTATCCCAGCAGCTCCATTTTTGTTGTTTTTAGGAACGCTGAGTTAGACTCGGTCTTAGATGTACTGTAACTCTCAATAATTCAATTTCACATGCAGATATTATCATGAGAAACTTTGTTAATTAGTCTATATCTTATCATTCCTTCTATACTAGACATAAAACCTCAATCTACCCCAAAGGAGAGCTATCTTATCTCGTAAGAATGTTGCCGCTGAGGTAAACCAGTTTTCCTTTGGCAAGAGTAATCCAAATAGTAGTACAGTGTACTCCGAGTTGGTTTTTCGCACTAATATATGAAGGCATGCCTGAGCTGCGTCTTGGCAAACAGCTAGACAAGTAGGGGAAGTCACGAATCAAGTAGATATATTTATATTACTGGTCACACATGATGTTTTAACCCATTGTGTGATGACTTTGTCTATTTATAAGTGTACACAAGGAGCCTTTTTGTAATTATCTCAAATGCATAAAAAGCTCTACTTCCCATTGAAGCCTCAAAATATAAGTAAATCAATCAATATTTGGTTTGGTTTCTATTTCACCAAACCAGTTAAAGTGCAACCAAGGTTTCAAACAACTTCTCATTGATGGCCATTGATTAATAGCAGATTGCACCTTCTGCATAGGGAAAAAGACAAAATATAATTCGGATGATTATTCAGCCAGAATTCTTGTGAAACATTTCTTCCATCAGACACTCAAACTCAGCTAAAAGAGAATACCACATAGCAGTTTCCTGTTCCTGTTATTATTTAGCCTGTGCTCTATAATTATTACAGCAAAGTCTTGGAACCTCCCCTAAACTGAAGTGTTACCCAGCTTAGAGTCAGCAACTACTTTGAGTTTTGCATCGCGTAATGCACAAAGCTGATGCTGCCCAGCACATTATTTGCTACCCATTAATGCATTGCTGCGAAACCTTGGTTGCCCTTTTTAAGACATAGGAAACTAAAAAAATAAAGTGGTTATGAGGCCTGCACAATAGCTTTGACAATGTCGCAGCTAGTCGAGGCGCAAGGCCAAATTGCCATACGAGACGCGGCAATAGAAATCAATTAAATTACGATGAAGAAGGTTCAAACCTTAAAGCCAAGAGGTGGTACTTGAGAGCCGTTTTAAAGGCGGCCTGACTCTTCACTGATTTAAGGTTGTCAGGCAGCTTGTTCCACAGTGCTGCCATTTGATATGAGACCCTTCGTTGCCCAGAACTGGTTGTTGAGTTGGGGAGATGAAGTTTTATGTTGGATGAGCGTGTGTTGTAGACATGATTGGAATGATGGTGTAAATATGTAACAATGTAAAGCACACATAACAAAACATTTAAATAATAACATTGGACAACAACACGTAACAATATAATGCTTTAAAATGGATGGATTACAATGTTGATATTTAACTTTCTCATTATTTGATCAAGGTAAGGTGAAGGTCAAAGCGGAAGTAGATAAATTACGTACCTTATCAGTCTTATTTTAACCCCAAACCAGATTGTAAAATATATCAACCATGTTGTTGTTCTCACATCAATCTTATACTTCCTTGCCTCATCTCAAATCAAAACTCAAAAACAGAAAAGGCCTTATTGTGATTACGGTAAGAAAACGAAACATGATGAAAAGACAACTCCCCTAAAACATTCCAACACTGCTAACAGTAAAGAACATTCACAAAATTGTACATATTATGAACTATAAACTCACCTTGTTATGATGTTTATGTCAGCAGGGAGAATTCCATTCTCCCTGATGTCAGCAAGATCATGTGGTAATATTGTTGCTATGATGTTTTTGGATTTCCAAAAAGGCTTTTGACTGCGTCGTCCATAAAATTCTTCTGAGAAAATAAAACAATGTACAGTCTAACGGGCAAACTCCACTCTCTCATAAAATCTCTCCTATCAGATAGAAGGCAATTTGTATCCATACAACAAGGTGCAAAAAGCTCAAACATTCTTCTAATAGACAATGGTATCCCCAAGGCTCAATTCTGGCACCAAGTTTATTCCTCATATACATCAATGATCTTTTATCCTACACATTACATTCCAAGGCATTTGCCTGCTGATGATACAGTTTTTGTGTCAAAATCTGACAATTTTGATACACTTAATGATTTATGTGATGCTGATCTTCACCTGATAATAAGTTGGTATAGGAATAATAGGATGTTGTTAAACATAATATAAAAATCTCACTATATGCTAGTACAAACCTCTCATAGAGCCACATCTCTAGATTTGGATCTAAAAATTAACAACAAAAAACTTAATCGCAATGTCAAAACCAACCTCCTTGGTTTTACGTTGAATGACTCACTGACATGGGATGATCATGTAGACCAGATTTACACCAAAAAAAAGAAGTTAGGCATTATTCCAGAAATGCAGGGCATTCATAGATAGTAAATCAGCTCCTAACTTTTATTGCCAGCATGTCTTTTGTCATTTGATATATGGCATCCACATATATGGAAACCTACCACCACAATATATCCTTGAAAGAATATACTTGCTCCAAAAGAGGGCTTTCCGCTTAATAGCAAGTGTCAGCCACAGCCCGTATCATCTAATCCATACAAGAGATTTACATTCATCTCCTGGTCTGATTCCTTTTCCTCTCCTTGCTGGTCATTTCACCTGTATTTTTGGTTTTCAAATTTTGCATTTGATTGCACCTGACTTCCTTTTGGAAGGATTTATTCCACCTAGCTCTAAAACTTTTTTTAGAGACAAACATCTATTACATTATTACAGCGATCTATTAAGACAAAAAATCACTACAACTTTTGAATCTTTACCAATTCAGATACGCTCAGCAACCAAACTTACTCATTTTAAACAACAACTATCAAAGCACTTAAAATTTTATTAATTTTTATTACTAGTGTATTTTTTTTTCTATTTCTTTCCACTTTTCCTGATTGTTTAATTTATTTGTTCTGTCACTGCATGAAAAACATTCCTAAAGATGACTGTAGAATGACAATAAAAAGTACATATATAAGTATATGTTATGTCCTAGATTAGAACATATTGAACTACAAGCGCAATTATCACAGATGCAAATCACCTTTGAATATCACCAGAAAAAATCCAGTAATTATCTTTTCTGTTCCACTCATTGTAAAAAGTCCATCTATATTATCGATACCCTGTGATACCGGTGTGAGAAGCCTAGATGTTGCTCGGTTTTTTTTTGCTTCCAGCATCAGTATGGGCCTCAAACTAATGTGGCACAGGATGCCCTTCCTGACACCACTGTGATCCGCCGAGACTTGCACACGGGACCTATCGATTGATAGACCCATGTCCTATCCATTGTACCATGGCCTCTCCTATTACACACATAAGCTCACTCACAAATCTAATCTATCTCTGGTATCGTCAGGTAAGGGGAAAACCATGTACGTAGTGCCAAATTAAAATTTACCATTATTTAGCCTTTCATCAAGTACTTATGCGCTGTTCATGGTGATTTTTAATTATTGACCACGGTTTCTTTGTTCAATAAACTCTGAATATTTCTAATTTTTGATGGGCTTTTTTGTGTCCAACTTTTTAAAGTTTTTGTGCCTCGTTTCAGAATCAATTTTTCGATATTATAACTACTAATCACTGAGATTGAATTTGAATAAATTTGCTTTGCACTGGTAATCTCCAGAAAAAAACTCAGACCAGGCAAAATCTCAATCTCAATCTACGATCTAGGATTGTATTTTATAAGGTTCATAGGAGCTGAAGATCAGTTTGAAATCTTTACAAGCAAAACATTCTAATCTTCAAGATCTAAAACAATGACAATGACTGCAAAAGAAGCAAAAAGTTTAAATTAAACCTTTAATGACTAGGAACAATAGAAAATACAGAACAAAAATTCATGGCTAAATCAAATCGGTTAGTAACATCACAATACCTTACAACAAAATAGAGCTGAAAAGTGAAACTTATGGAAACTTCAGAACACAATGACTATAATACCAACACAGATTGCTCATGTCATGTCCTAGCGGTGGGAACTGGTATCTTCATCCAGAAAACACAATATGGATAAGATAATCTTCATAGTTCACAAAACCATCGACTCAAGATGCAGCAATATCCATGTAATTAATCCTTGTAAGACTAGACTGTTTGTCTATTCACTTTGACTGTACATGGGGTTGTGAGGTAACATTAAAATCATTAACCAAATTGGGGTTTGATATTTGAAAGGAAAGATCTCAATGAGTGATGAATCTCTCCCTTACTTGTGATCCATAGTCATTGTATAAAAGTAATAATGATGATTTTAATTTTTTCAATTTTTTTGGCACTGTTTGGAAAAAATTACAATTTGAAATGATAGTTGCCAATAAAAAGTATCGAGAATAACACTTTTGGCAAGTTCAAATGCATCGGTCTGGGAAACAACAGAAGACAAGATCTAACTACAGATCTGACCGCACCTGCCTCAACTATGACCAGGTGGAATACTTTTTAGAAAAATCAATTAACAACTGTTGTATAAAATTTAAATGTGGACATGTGTGTATGTATGTACCTTTATTGATTCGTTTGCATGACTAATAAAACTTTTCGCCCTGATGTTTAAAAGATTTGAGCTCTGTCTAAAAATGCACAAAATTATGAAGTGTATAAAACTACGTGATGTAAAATGAGAATAATGATGTAAAAACCAGAATGAAAATATTTAAGAACAAAAGGCTATAGAATAATGCGCAGTTGAGGGCTTTGACGGCTATATTCCGGTAACAATGTTTGCTGTAGTTCTTTCTGTGTCTGAGTGTCTCGTAACGGACGAAAACTGCCGGCCACCATGCGGAGCGCTTAGGTCTTAACACGTCCAGTACATTTGTCAGGAGAGGGGGTAGTTCAGTGGAAGTAAGTGGAGGCAAGAGGAAGTAAGTGGAGGCATGTGAAAGTAAGTGAGAGTAAGTCGAAATAAGTGGAGGCATGTGGAAGTTCGTAAGAATAAGTGGAAGTAAGCGGATGCAAGTTGGTGCGAGTGAAGGTTAGCAGAAGTAAGTGAAGGTAAGTGGATGTAGCGAAGCGAGCGTCGGCAAGTGAAAGGGAGTGAAGGCAAATGGATGAAAGTGGAAGTAAGCAAAGGAAAGTTGAAATAAGTGGAAGCAGAGTTGGCAAACGCAATTTCGAATTCTGTTCCAGATGTTATAGAGTTTGATTTCTGTCTTCCTTCAGAATTGTATTATCATATTTGTTATAGTATCACACCGGTATCCATAATTTATTTTTCCTTTGTGAGTAATCTTGATAGTAATGCAATGTTGTTAAGTTTTGCAGAACAATATCGTTCTCATACACCCAAAAACTATTTTGAAAAAAATCCATGCGGCAAAATAAAAAGCAGTTCAAAAAAGGATATGCAAAAAATACCTATGAAAAAGGTGCCACTTATGGCCTCGCTTATTCAACAACAATCAGAAATATCTCACTATAATATTAATTGTCAAATACTTGTTATTGCCACGGTTCATTAATAAATCTAGTATATTTTACATTCATATTCCATTATTGACAAAAGAATAAAATCTACCTTGCTGTTCTTTGGCGTTGATAAGTGGTGGGTTTGCTTCTCATTTACTAACATTTACTCCATCACTTTCCGATCAGTTTTTGTGGGTTGTAAGTCAAATAATGGCTACAAAAGGAGGACATCCAAATTAATTGAGAGAATATGGTTGTTACCAAAACTGCCTTTAATAGAAATTGAATGACGCAAATAAATTGATTCTGCAGGACCTGACAGTCCCTTCAATCTAATCGATCATTAGGGAGTAGAGATAGATATGTAATATCAATGTTTCGTCTCATTTGATTTACATGTTTCGTATATTATTATTTGTACTTACATTCTGACAGTAACTGATATTGCTTATCATGTTATTGATCTCCAAGTGGAAGTTTCCGGCAGTATCTCACCTAGAGTAATATAATAAGGTGGTGAGAACATAATATATACAGCCCACAACAACAGGCAGTCAGTTTCATTTCCATCAGTGAAGTTTGTTTATTCTCTTAGCAGAAGTTTTAGAGTATGCATCAAACCATATTCGTGTTTGTATCACAGTGCAAAGCTGACTGAAGTTTTATCCAGATGGGTTTTTTTTCAGATTTTGCAGAAACATTGACTGAAGATTTGACCAAATGATTACCCAGACTCTATTCAGACAACATAAAACACTTTTTGGGCTGACTTGATCTGTTCAATGATTAAAGACACTGCGATCACATCACATGATAGCGAAATTTGTAGAGTGCCTGCCTATAGCTCCGAGAGTTGCGTGATTGAAACCACATGCGGTCATCAAATTTTCATCTTCTGCAATATCCCACATTTATTATAAGTTAGGCAATGCCATGGCTCTCCTTCTCTCCACCCCAATCAGACCTAATACAGGAGTAGGAGGTAGCTCAGTTGGTTAGAGCGCCTGCCCTCGAATGCGCAGGCATTGGGGGTCTTTAGTTTAAATCCCGCTGCGGTCTACTGACTACTGGGCTCAATTGACGCCCCAGGTGTGCTCCGACCTGCCTGCAAACTTGGCGTCGGTGCCTTAAGGCACTGATAATTCTCAGACAGAGACAAACTTGCGAATTTAACCCAAATTGGCTAATTTTAAACCCGACCTGTATATTTATCAGTTTCTTCTTACCAGTTTAGGAAGTTTAAGCATGATGGCTCCTCCCATTGACCTTTGAAGATTATAAGGCCAGAGGGCAATTTAGATTAGCTTATATCCATCTTCTTTCAAGTTTATACACAACATCATGAGAGGCATTGGTCTGTTATTGATTCATTTCAAACAGCTAGAGTCCTCTATGCTTAGATAGAACAGCGGCTCAGTCGAACGTCATATCTCCCCAATCTTGCTTCCGTAACAACTAGAAAAAACAGGCTATGGGATCACAAAATTATAAAACTGGTCAATTCTTTCATAACATCATTATTCCCTTTGACAACGCTCTTCAAGTCTCCTAAATACTAGAAGAATACAGTATCAAACTAGTAGGCAGGAAGCAAGCTTATTACAGATCAGAACCAGATTCAGTGTTGTAGGCCTAATGGAAATTATCAGAGCAAAAAGTGTTACCTTGGCTGTAATATGATTGCGAGCAGATGACAACTTCCTTCCCATATTCTGGTTGCTGATCTCTCGATCTCTTGATTTGCCTATAGCTAGCTCCCCTCACTGAGATTTCCCAGGATTGTAAATTAGTGCATATGTATCCATAGGTTTGTAGTGTAGGCTCACTTAAGCTAGCAGTCAGGAGAGGACTGCAGCTCACCAGTTCAACCTAGAACAAATCAAGCGACAGGAATACAAGTGAGTTTAACTTAAAATGTAACAGATCTCCAAAAACCACGATTAGATGTGGCAATCAGGTCGTTAAGGCAATGTAAAAGGGCAATGAGAAAATTATTCATTTAGGGAGTTTGGAGATTTGCTGCTGTGCTGTGTTATGTTACATTATGTTATGTTACTTACCTAACTTCTTAAGGAATATTGCGTGAAGTTACTTGTTTGAGCCTGAAGTCATAATAACAGTACACTTCTGTCATATATGGATATAATTCACCAGTCAACAATCTTCTTCACAGCAGACCTGAACGTCTCAGATGCTTCTCTGCTTTTGGCTGCAAATGGTGGATTATATAATTCAAGACTTTATGTATAAATGGATAAAGAATAATGATGAAAGAATAATAATCTGAGAGATGCAGGTTCGAATCCCGGTCCCTACCCATGCTGCTAAGGGAGGTGAGCTCTTCATACATAACCCTAGTTTTTCCACCCTCACTTTGTACAACGTTGGGCTAAATAGCTGTGTTGCTTCATTATTTTATGTAGCAAATAAAGAGTATATTATTATTAAAGTGACAGTCCTACTAGGCCATGTTTGGTATGGTTTCAAAGATCTCCGGCTGAAAAGTCATTAGGGCATATGAAATAAAACAGCCTGTGAACCCAATGACAGTGAGACTGCTGCAAAGTTTGAAAATTGGGATCATAGTGGATCATAGTGATTTATTGCCTTCCCCTGACCATTATGACCTGCTATGAGTTTTGCTAAAATAATTGAAAAAAACTAATTGCTATTTTCCACAATTTTCATTTTTTAAAATTTTTATTTGCCCTATGAACTCACAATATTTGATTTACTGGGGTAATATATCCACTTTTCTTATAGGACTAATCCTTTAAGAGCCTTGGTTGTGCAAAACTTTGTCTCTGACAAAACTAATCGATATCGCCTTTCCAATCTTAAGAATTTGTAAGAAATCTTACAATCTAGACTGTTATTTTAGAATTCCGTAAATATGTCTGTCTCCTTTTGGACCAGAGCATGTGGGTAAGTTGGAGACCATATATACCAGTGCCAGCCAACAACCAGCTTTCAAAACGATGCGCCTACTCAGATCTGTAATATTAACATTAAAAACAATATGGTACTGCACACGCATAGATATTTTAACTTAGCTTGAAATTTAACCTAGGGAAGAGCCATAACATTTGCTTTTTTTGTATCACTTTAATTTTACAACCCAGTGTAATTATTTCCCAGAATTTTACGGTTGCTTACAGTGCTTTGGATTCATGAGAGATTGTGATGCATATGGTATCAGGATCATCACTTTAGAAAATTCACTTTTTGTAAGAATGTGAACAGTTATACAGGAGAACTTCATCGTATTAGGCACACGAGATTTCGTCGATAAATATCAGCATATAAATTAACATATAATGAAATTTCGTCCACATTACCTTCTCAGGGAGATTGATGTCGTGAACTTGGTTTCTGTCTATATACATCCAGATGCAAAGAACCAGTCAGCGTCAGAGATTGTAGAAGGCTTTGTCGATGACTGTTTAAGTGACCGAGAATCAGCAGTAGTAGTGGTAGGAGATTTCAACAAAACAAGACTGTCAAAAGCATTATATCAGTATGTCTCACTCAACACAAACTATATTGCTGCGACTCAAACATTGAAGAAGCATATAAATCCTTTCACAAGAATCTAGTGTCTATTGTCCATAGCATTCTCTCAGAGCGCTTGGCTCACATACCAGCTCGACCCTGAAGACTAAAAATGGCACGCTATTAGGTCCCCTCTTCTGGCTGCTATACATAGATTCTCTGAAAACTACCTCATCCTCGACAATTAAATACGCTGATGATCTGACGCTCACGTCGAATTCAACAATCAACTGCAGAAGCGAACTACAGACTACTATCAATGAGGTGACAGCCTGGTGTGATCAGCACAATATGATTGCAAATCCACGGAAGTCAGTGATGATAAACTTCAGTAATATACACAACCACCACATACCACCGCCCGATCAGTTCACAATGCAAGGGGAGACAATAACTGCTGAAGATAATACAAAATTTCATGGTGTGACTATCGATAAGCATCTCACCTTCAAGCAACATGTGGACCACATCACAGAAGAGAGAGACCAGAAAACTTATATGCACCCTGCTAGACCTCAAGAGATCAGGCATTCATTTTAACCTACTGAGAAACTTTTATATTGCATGTATACGACCAACCATACTTTATGCAGTGCCAGCATGGTTCTCCATGACATCTCAAACTCAGAGGCTAAGGGTGGAAAGAATTGAAAACCTGGCTTTGAAAATTATAAAGCCAGACACAACCGATTATATGGATAGAGTGGCGCACTGTCAGATAACACCTATATTAGACCTTATGCAGCAGCTATACCAACAGCATACCTCTCAACATCAATATGAACAGTAACCATAGTCTGCATGAACTAATCCAAAGGCACAAACCATCAGTTCCAGCGCGCCCATCATGTGGGTGCAAATCATCAACAACAAAGCCCCAAACCAGAACACAACTCAGGGCGAAATCCCCTCTTATCCATTTCTGAGATGCCTGTTAAGATCTTTACAATTTTTCTTTCAGAAAAATATTTTTCATTTTACTTTTGACGCTCTCCCCATTTTTTATATCAGAAGACCTATAATGGTAATTTTGAATGTCTCCGCATCTAAATTGTTCCATGGTCGAAATAAAGCTACATACATTGACTGCCACCCCTTGGTAACTTCTACTACTGCGCAGTACAATTAGTCCCAGCATAAGAGACCAAACATAGAAAAGAAAAACAGCCAAAATCACCGAGCAAATAAAAGACGCTGAAATTATTGACTAAATCAAGGCTATATTCAAACAACCCAGTGGTCAAGTTTGACAGATAACAACTTAGATGAGACGGTCAAAGTAATGAGAGATTATATATACTATATTGTGGCTTGCAATACAATAAAGGAATTCTTCCAAAATAGTAGCCAGCACTCCAGGATAAATGGGGAAATCAAAACAGTTATAGCAGAAAAGAAAAAGGCATTCAGTTCAAACCAGATTACTCAACTTACGCAAATCAAAAAACAGCTTAACAGTAAAATCTCTTATGCCAAGAAAACCTACAGAGATTATATGCTCACCCAGATGACATCCAATATAAAGAGAGCATGGCAAGGGTTAAAAAACCCAAAAAATCAACAACTATAACCTCACATCACCTGACCAACACCATTGTGCCAGATATTCTTTTAAAACAACACAGTGATTTAAATATTCCGTCCTATGTTATCTAATTTATTAAAGCTTTTCAGAGAAATAGACAACAGTTTGTTAAGATAGGGAATGCTAATACTAATATTTCATCGTGAAATATTGGATGCCCTCCTAGAATGTGTTTATCACCTGTATTGCTCTCCAATAGTTACTGATTAATAAGAGCAACACATTCTAACATTTATTAGCCTTGCTTGATTATGAAGAGCAGACTGGCTTTTATTTTGATGCGGTAGTGAAATTTTTTGAGTAATGTAAATCAGTGACTCTTCTTATAAACAGTAGTAAAACCAAAGATATGGTGGTGAGTTTTAGTAGATCTTTCAATGTGTATGATTATCTTTTTATTAATAGTAATTTCTTAGAGAAAGTCGATGATTTTAGCCACTATTTAAAATGGCATACAAATAGCGATTTTATTCATAAACAATTACGCCAACATTTTATGCCTTTTCTAAATTCAAGCAAAGTTTAAATCCTTGCTTGTGTAAATGAGCTATTTCATCCAAAGCTTGATAGCGCCTATTTCAATTTACTTTGGTACTATTTATGCGCACAGAAACAACGTGACACATTTTTTAAATATTTTTAAGAAAACTATATGTTCAACCTAGGCTTGAAATTTTTAAGCTAATCAAAGAACATAGAATACTGCAAACAATTGTTTATCAGATAGGTGCCATATTTAAACTTTTTGTTACACTACCTCGCATAACTATTTAGCTATGCCAAAGATAAAGCTTTTTCTTTTTAGCTAATCCCGCAAAGGTTTTAAATGGTGCAATACGACAATGTAATAACATAGCCTTTCAGTCACATAAGTTGTAATTTGTCTATGACGTAATTATCAAAAATAAAACAACATCAAATAGGATAACTAAGTAGGATCAAATTAACAAATGAATATTTGCAATGAAAGTCCTGTTTAGGGCACGCCAGAACATTGAATAAATAATAATTTACAACACCTCTTTGATATCAAACTTATGATGATCAGGACGATGTTTCAACCAGAAACTTTTAAAAAAAAGGGAAAATTTTGTGAGATGAAATTTGATAAATGTGTGTGTACAGGATTAAGCTATAAAGCTAGGTGTGTTGCGGCCCAACTCACCATAATATAGACATCGATTGCCTGAACACACACTAGCGACAGAAATGAATGCCCCGTGGCTCACCAAACAGTCGGCAACAATAACAAATTTTGGCAAGTCATTGAGAGTGACTACCGTAAAGAAACCATAGAAGAAACAAAAAATCTCCCTGAATGCAAAAAAAACACACACCTGCTGAAAGCGGGTTTAACAGCAGACAAAAATTGCGATCCTGTACATTAAAAAAAACCTCATGGTCAAAAACTCTCCGACAAAGTGCCACAACAAGATGCCTAAGGCATCGGTCTCCTTCATAGTGCTCAACCCCATAAAAAAACTGCTTTTAACATGTCAAGCTACCTATCTCCATTGCTGTGCATACCAGGCCAGAATATCACAGACTGGCTGCAATTCTTTGCAGTCCCTCTTTACAGTAGACATACTCCGTGTTTACTCGATGCATATATCCATCCTGCTCATCTTTCCCAGCTTTCAAGGCACCAGATGAGAACGTCCACATGAAATCTCGATACCTAGTGCTGAGCATTATAGAATGGACAAACCGCCGCACCAAATTCTGCATCTCCGCCCTGCTGAAAACTTGACGCGTAGGCGACTAGGAAAGTCTACGAGCTCATGCCACTATTCTGGTTGGCATTCATTAACTCCAAACCAAATAATGTTGAGATAACTTATGTACGCAGATGACATCAGCCATTGACTCAAAAATAAATGATAAATCATCAAATGGGGGCTTCAATGGTGAGAGGTTAATAGTATGACATTAATCTTAGTAATGACCAAAGGTATGCTGATAACACTCAGCCCCAACAGCAAATCTTCCCAGCTTCTGACTGACTGACATGGTAGATTGTGACAAGTTTTTAGGCGTCTTAGTTGATGAACATTTGAATTTTGACGAACACATAGATCAAAGAGTTGAAAGGGCCAATAAGAGATTCTATGCCCTTCTACAGCTCAAACATCTTGGTGCATCCACAGATAAAATTGTTTTTCTTTATATTTCTGTATTACGTTTGGTCTTAATACATTGCATAGCAGCATTTCTCAGACAGCTTAGCAACACCCAAAAAGATAACCTTGAGAGAATTCAAAGCCTATGAAGAAAAATCTTTTTAACAGATCTAGAGAGCTATACTGAACGTGTTTTAGCTATTCCTAAGCTGAGTGTTTTTGCTCTTGGACAATATCGATGCCACCTCCTGAGGATTATTAGTAGCCTTAAACGCTTCTTACACTCTTTAAACCCGAGAGACAGATTTTAATCGCAGACATTCTGCTCGCTGCTAGGATTCTTTTATTACCAGAGCCAGGACCACCAAGTGCAATTTTACAGTTCAAGCGTCATATAACCAATAACTACTGTTGTGATGAGTTCTATGTGAGAGCATTTTTTAAGCCAATCATATTATATAAATGTTTTTTCGACCTTTCTTACGGTGGAAAATAAAGTCATTATCATCATATCATTATCATGCAACCATTGAAATACATACAGAGGGTACATAAGGACCTATCAGAAATGTCTAGATACAACTCAATCAGCCATTTATAACATGGGCCCGACTTTTTAAGTACTATAATATGTGGTGTCTTGTTGTCAAACCCAGACAGAAAGAAATCCCTGCATCGCATTGCAAAAAAAATTACTTTAAAAAAAAAAGACTTTTGGCAATGCTCATCTTCATCTGGAACACAGCGTAACGAGTTGTTTGAAAAAAAGGAAGACTCTGCCTTAGAATGAAAATGAACCGGACCTCAACCACCTTTGTAAGGGAGAAAAAAAAAGAAGCATTAATCTACCATCCTCCTTCCGAATCCATGCCTCAATGATTTAATGTTTACAATCTGTGCTTATCATTTTAGTAATAATTATACTAAGTAATGAGTCTCATCATCTATACAATTGTATTGTTTTTAATACTAACTGAAGAGAATACCTCGCTGTAGGACTGAGAAGTTGAAGATAAGCTTCTTTTTTCAATATGCTAATTGCTAGCGAATAGTTCTGTCTTACCTTTTGAGTTAATTTTTTTGTCTCATTTTCATGTAGAGCTCCAGTTTAATTTTTCTTTTCAATTTATTTCTATATTGTACCACATTTTTACAATTGTTTTCACTCCAGGGCATCAAGCTTGCTGATAAATGGAGGAAAAAAATAAAGCCTATCCTATCATATAAGAATATCGTATCATAATGCTATAAATTCAGGCCCAGACGCTGCCGTACCACTAACTATTTTATGACATTTTATAACAACAATTCTATGTATAACTGAGTTTAAATGAGAGCTGTCACATACGTACATTTGTTCATCATCCTTGTCATGATATCGTAATGTGAGCAATACAAATCAACCAATCAAGGCATAAAAAACAGCAATCAGGGCCGGAGTACTAGCTAGCTTGATATACTTAAAACTGTGAGTTTCTTGAATGAAGGCAACATCACAATCAAAGTTGTAAAAAAAAGACACTTTGCTGTTTAGCCTATTTGCCAATGCCATTGACATGATAGTCATAAACTTTAACTTTGTTTGTAGTGTATATTCCACCCTATGCCAATACTTAAACTGCTACAACCATCTTGGAGGACTTTGTGGAATCAGCAAGACTCTGCTACTATCGATGTAGGTATTTTAACAAGCAGCGCGCAAGCAGAAACAAGAGAGGGTTAATAAACTCATACGGAAACCAAAGCTGACTTACAAAAATAAAATGTTAGCACACATGTCCTCCCACAAAACAGATGTCTGGCCTGAAGCCATCGTCTTCAACCAACTTTGACCTGATGAATACTCAAGAGCAGGCAGCCCTGGCAAACGAGTTGAATATATTCAATACTCTTTTGAACAACCCTGGTACAAACCCCAAGTGCAGCAATTATTTTAGACCCATATCTTTCACATCTGCTGTGATGAAATTTTTTGAGCAGGTCATGAAACGAAGACTTTTAACTCATGTTACACTAGATGAGATGCTTGCATAGCATTAGATTATGTTATAAGGACACATCTAGAGAAGCCCAATGCTTACGCCAGAGTTCTGTTTGTAGATTTTTCCTCTACTTTAAATACTGCCAATAGTGCCAAATTTTCTTCATCCAAAATATATTGTAACTTTTACTAAAGCATTTCTCTATGAGAGGCGTCAATATGTCAGAGTTGGCGATACTAAATCAAATATTTTGAACTGTGATAAGGCTGTCCTCAAGGTTGTGTACTGACTCCTATTTCATTTTCTATTTATCCTGATTTTATCCGATCGGAGCACTGTGATATAAAATGTTTAAATGTGCTGATGATATGGCACTGGTGGGACATTAAAATCATAGGTCAGACCATTCTAACTATGAACCCTATCGAACGTGTAGGGATTTTAAATATCTTGGTACTGTTTTAGCAAGGTCTTAAAATGGCACTCAAACACTGAGATTATATATACCAAGATAAGGTCAAGATTTTACGCTTTTTCTAAATTCAGCAATTTTAAACCTACTGATAATCAAAAGGAATATTTTCTTTTAATGTATAATGTAGAATTATGGTTTTACTCATGCAGAAAGGCAATGACTGTGTAAACTTTTTGATAGAAATTCATACATTCTAGACATGGTGCACCAAGTTAATACCCGGATTGAAAACTCTGTTTAGAATTTTAAAAGTTGTGATACGCATATTTTACATCACTGCTATGAGACAGCCAGGCCACTTTATCGCATGTTTACCAATGGAAGTTGTCTTATCTTATCTTATCCAAAGGGGTTACATACTATTTTGTACCTCTAGTTAGATCAGGGAGAATTCTCCCTGGTTAGATGTAATATCATTAGACAGCTTCACAATCCCGTCAGCAGAATAAGTGGGAAGCTAATCCCAATGCAAATTATCCAACTGCTGTCAGCATGACATACCCAAGTTCTGAAATGCAAACTGGCAGAATTAAAAAAATATGGTAGGCAAAAGTAAGATAAAATTTAATTAATTTTGCCAAAGTAGGAGTTGCCATCCTATTGAATTTGGTGTGTCAGTAGAGGGGGCAACTCAACCGCTGGAAAATAAGATCAAATGGATCTATGAAATGTGCAACCACATTAGATGACTAAGCTTAGCTTCAGAATGTTCACAGAGAAGCAACTGCATGTATATACATTTATCATTTTTCCTTCTTTAAAACACTACAATCTTACCTGCACAGATCTTTAACAGCGTCATGGAAAAACAGCGGTGAACAGATGATAAACCGGAGTGTTGATATGATGGAGTTTTAAGCTAGTTGTATCGGTTTAGTTGTAACATCGTGAATCACTCAGTTCACTAACCTTTTGTTGAGATAGACTACAGTTGCCTCCTCTGATTGGATTTCTTACCTCTGCAATAACTGTCATTAGTCTAGTACTAGCATGGACTTCTTTGAGGGTTAGGGAATCGCTGCTTTCCATTGTTTCCGTTGTGCAGCGAAATACTGTTCGATACTGTCTTGACACAGAAGTTTCTCAGTGAGGACATAGTAAAACCTCCAATCAACAACTCTTGAGTTAGGTGAGGAAATGTGAGACCTGGAAAAAATAATCACCCAATCAGTCATTTAAACTAAATAGGTATCCTCATGCTGATAACAAATTAGAGCGCAGCTCACCAAGTTAGCACACGGACTAAGGATCTACGCTCATATAGGTGCTATAAAAGAGCGTCAATGTTAGCTTGCGTTTATTTTACCTTGTTTGGCGTCAAGGATACTTAATGTTGGCTAGGATCAAATTTAGTTTATTCAAGAACGCAAAATGGCAAACTTTTCCCAGCGTGTTTGTCCCTAACTCTCTGCTTTTCCTGTACTGGAAACTGTGTAGGAGTTGTCCAGTTTTTTTGAGTGAGAAGATAAATAACCATAGCATTTCAGCAATGACATGAGGCAGCACTTACAGGTTATCCTCCAACCATCCCTCGCTGCTCAGCTGAGTAGGAAGCTATTTCTCTGTTCTGGTGTCATATCTGGCTGTGTACTAACTTCAGCTTTCCAGTCCGACAGCCAGCCAAGAAACTCTTTCTCGATCCAGTTTATTCAAGGAGTCTTTAACTCCTTGGTTTATTGCAATACTAACCTGAGCTGAGTATGGAACTTTTGTACAGGCAAAACTTGTCAATCGAATATGAGAGTTGGTCAGCTTGTATAGCGTTGTAAAGGTGTCGTTGGTTGAAAGTGAAATCTCCACATATAGGTTTACCAAATCTCCTCATAATATCTGCTTACCGCCCAGCTACAATAGCCTTTAAAAAGGATCAATATGATGAATAAAGTTAATAGCTATCTATCTATTATAATTTTGGCATCGTTTAATAAAATTGGTGGAAACCTCACAGAGTGGATGATAATCGTTGATATTTTATCACGTCAAAAACTAGAACTTCAAGATTTTTGTCCAGCCTTGTTCCTATGAATATTCATTTTCTTAATAACCGAGAGCTATGGTTCACACTTAAATTGTTATGTGTTTTTAAATTTCAACACAATTATGAATTATAAAAGTTATTATCAAAATTATGTCATTAATCCACTAATTGTTTTACAATGCATCATGACCATTTCTTTTGCCTCGTTTTCAGTGTAAGAGCATGATATGTTGATTACATGAGACTTACTGTTAGTCTTTTGGAGTTTCTATTCCAGCCAGAATTCTCCCAGTTAATCCTTGTTGTTTTGAGTTGGTGGGGCACTTCAGACGCAAAGTATATAATCTGAGCGTCGCAGAATTCGCTCCTTGCCCAGAATGTCATCTCATCGCCGTAACCAGTTTGATGGTATGCGATAAACTTCCTGTTTGTGGCAGCCCGATCTCCAACAAACACTTGTGCACGGTCACATAGGTTCGACGACACCAAGTAACTCCCAAAATCGCATAAATATCTGCTGAGCAGTTGCTGTTTTTGTAGCAAATTCTGCCGCTGCCAGTTTGAAATTTGATTTTAATCCTTGTACCATGAATACCAAAACATGGGTGGCAAACTTAGCTTTTGGTATGTCTTCAAAGTCACTGTCGATATTAATGTCAGTGTAGCCGACAAGTGCCTCTGTGTTGATATCATAGACCAGTCTGTCCTTTACTTTCATCTCATCGCAGAGAGTGGCTACAGACTCGCTGGTATTCAGTTTGGCCAGATTTTCTAGACCGACTTCATCCACACCGGCTCCGACCTCTCTGTAATGAGCGTCATCATCTTATTTCATGGTAGGGATGATGAAGTAGATCATATGTATTCATATGCGGATCTAGATCTTTGTCGGAGGGTGAGGCACCATCTCACCATAGCTGGATGCCATCTCATACAATTACTCCTTTTACATCCTAGAACCTTCAGCTGCTGCTTTATGAAGAGGCGACTCATCGGTGGCATATCTCCGAGTTGACTTTGTAGTTGTGCATGAAATGTCTCGGTTTGTGGACATGCTCATCAATCTTGATTTGAATCTCCTCAAAACACTTTTTCACTCGTGATTTCATGTTCTCTAATTTTCCAATGTCATTTTTATGTTGGAAGATAGTTTTCTTGCTCTGTCTAGCAGATCTGAATGGCTCAGCTATGACAAAGCCGCTCGAGATGATATTTCTGTTGGTGGAGAGTTTTGAGGTGTAGACGATAAAAGTTTTTTCTTCAATGTGCCACTGTAGGAGATACATGGGTGACATCTTTCACCTGTCTGCTCTACTCCGAGGAGTAATTCGTGGAAATCCCTACTCGTACGAAATTATTCGTGAATAATTTACACGAATCGTAAGAAATCAACCAAGTGTGGCCTGTCCTTTACTTTTGTTGTGTGATGATGTTTCTTTGCTGTTTACGTATAATTTTATAGTATATGGTCACAGTATAGTCACAGAGTAAAGATATTGCTGACATAGTGTGACTCCCTGTTTGCTGTTATCAATAATAACTAATTTACACTTAACAGCACCATCTGCAAATAATGAGTAAAGCTGAGTAAAGATTTCGTGAAATATAATCCCCCATCAGATGCACAATTCAAATTTTATTTGACAAATTGATTCTAATGATTATTAAGCAGCAACTTTACTATTATTGCTGTTAGCGGAACAGACCCAATTTTGTCATTTATCAAGTAGCACAAAACAGCTGCCCATAGATGTTACTATGCCATCATTTAAAAAACCAGCAGCAGTCGAAAATAAGCAACACTTTCTGTTTGTAGAATGATCAAAGCTTAATCGGCAGCTTTTTTTGTAAGATTTTTACTGTTACATGAGAAGAGAGGAGTGCTATATACAAAGTTAACCAATGAAATAGATCCGAATATTTTTCCAAAACAAAACCAGCAAAACCAGCAACAGTCCAAAATAGTCAACACAGTCCTCATTTAATTGATGATTTGTCAATTTATATATTAATGCACATTGTTTGGTAGCAGTTCTGTAAAAAAGACATTAGGAGTATTTTAAAAATAATTAGCGATTGTAACTTAGCAGCGAGAAGCAGAATCTCGTTAGAACCTTGATTGGACTGGCATCACACCACAGCAACTTATTTTACAGGTCAGATCTAAAGCGGTTGACAGAAGAACACAATTCTCATATTGTCATCTTGACAGCTGTCTTTGTGTTATCGATATCAATATAAGGTTCTTGAGACGTTCTTTGTACATATCACTATCAGCACTCTTAGTAAGGACTGGGAGGTGATTGTTCAGGCTATATTGCCTTTTCTGCTTGATGACTCGTTTGTATAGAGCTTATCACAACTCAGTCTTCCTTGTTATGGACAGGCTCAACCTAAAACATAACACAGATCGAAATGACAATCGCAATTCATCAGGGTTCTTGAACTGACAGTGTATAATAGCTTCAGATTATGCTCACCAGAATGGCAGTTCCCTTCGTCCTTCGAAGATTGTACGTCCAACTGGACACTTTCAGATTAGCTTATATTCATTTTCTTTCAAGATATAACTTCATGAGACGAGAGGGTTTGGTTCGTCATTACTTGTTTTCCAACAGCTGGTGTCAGTGCTTCGATAATAAAGCGTCATATCTCCACACACTGATTATACTATCTCACTTCTGTAACATCTAGAAATAAAAACTACAGAGAGGGACAAAACTGACATAATTTCTTTGATGGCATTGTATTACCTATGGTATTACCTTTGATAAACTGTCCTGTAAATAATAGTCAACTATATGAATACATAATCAATCTAGTTTGCATGTAGCTTACAAAAGATCCGAGCCAGATACAGTGTTGAAAGTTATCAGAGCAAAAGTTTTACCTTGGCTGAGATAAGACTATGATCAGACAACTTCCTGCTGAAACTCTCCTGTTGATCTCTTGATTGCGTATAGCTAGCTTTGCTCCCAGAGATTTCCCAGATTGTAAGTCAATGCCATAGGTTGGTATTGTGCACTTTAGCCGAGAACTCCTGCCGACCAGTTTGTCCTAAAACTTATAAGGCTACAGGAATACACAGAGCCATAGTTTAGAACAAATGGTAGAGGTGGCAAAACTCTGAGGCCAGTCTGAAGCATCACCAGGATTGGGGCTGTCAGCTCCTCCCCAAGCAAATTGAGGCATATAATTAGCAAATGAAAATCCCAGAAGAGCTGATTGGAAGAACTGCCTCCCTGCCTCCCCTAGCACATGTAACATGTAAATTAAAAATGCATTAGATCTTATTTGGGATTAAAGAAAGACAAAAGTCGCAATGTGACAATAGGTTTGTCTAGGCAATCAAACAGGGCTTTAGCAATCTATGCTAGTTCACAGCACTTGAATAATGAGAGTGGTAGGTTTACTGATGAGTGATGGTACTGATATAATCTTGTAGATAATCTTTTATTAATTCTACGCAATATCTTGTCGTACTATTTCACCGTAAAGTCTGAAAAGATGTTATAAAAAACAATGGTAAGTACGGCAGACGAGCTGCGCCAGGGGAGAAAATAATTTCAGATGGCGCAGCTCGGCTAGAGGCAATTTACATGTGGCGCAGCTCGGCTAGAGGCAATTTATGTGTGGCGCAGCTCGGCTAGTTTCAAAATTTGTTACCAAGAGCACATGATTCCCAGTATTGATAGACTTGTAAAAACTTGCTCATCTGTCGGAACTGATAAAGGAGCGGGAATTTATCACAGCTCTATTGTTCAAGATGTAGCTGAAAAAGCAAGAGGACTATTTTACATAAGTTGAACTAGGAGTGGCAGTCACAGCAGGGAGTCACAGTCAGTGTTTGAGAAGTTGCTTGACTTTCCTTACCTATCATATGGCTGTAAGTATAGTATAGTATTCTTCACAATAAGGTATGAAAGTTATATTACTAAGGTAGTGATTAAGTATCATTATCATCATCATCATGTGAAGGAATGATTGGATTGGATGTGTTGATCATTTGAGTAGGGCTACTTGTCTTACTACTTCTACTTGTTGTCCTACCTACTTCTCTCTTCTACCAAGGAGTATCAGCTTCCCTGGTTGCTCCTTGCTTCTACCACTCACATCATTGCATTTTCTTATTTTGGTTGGTTTGGGCTCTATTGTGTGGGTGCACAAACAAAGCAATGAGCTGCCCAATGTTTTGATAGTTGGTAATGATGTTGATGAAATATGTATCAATCAAGAGTGACTACTCACACTCACAGGCTACCTAGTACTAGTACTACAGGCTGCTACTGAGTGAGGAATGGTCACAGGCCTACTCCAACATCGGGGTCAATGGCAGTTAGTATTTGACTGCCCTTTTGGGTTTTTTGTTGTTTGAAACCCAACCAGGGGGGGGGGGGGGAGGGGCAGTCAAACATTGCCACAGACCAACCCAGGCTTTGGAGTAACTCGTGTATACAGTGTATACAATGCAAGGTGTATATTCATGTCTGCTAGATGTAGGGCAAATACTGCAAGCGTAGAGAGGGCTTTAGAGCTCATCAAGTTACTTTGTTTAAAGTTTGACTGTGATTAATGTGTCAGTAATCTGTCCAAATAACATTTTGTATTTTTACATGTTTTATTTTACAGCCTGTATGATTATGAAGGAGCATTTTAGAGATTAACCAGAGATAAGCCATAGGAATCATATGCAATCATCAATAGACTGACTCAATCTTTGATCCCGTATAAACCTCAACATGTATCAGGATTGCATTGGTAAGACCAAGGAGTTAGAGGGAACTTCTTGGTAAGACAGTGGTGGTTCACTTAGCCGGATTTAAGATGCTGAGACTTCGCCAAGTAAAAGTATTTTCCTATGAACAACTAGAGATCCATGAAATTTTATACACAATAATAATGCCATAGCACAGCTAGTCTCCTAGTCTTGCAACATCTAACTGTAAGTTGTAGATGATAATTCAATGTCAAGCATGCAACTTCAGTTAGTATCCAATGCTGTTAATAGTGATACCTAGGGAGTTTTTGCGGTATCAATTTGATGAACAAACTTCATCAGGGTGCTTGGTCACTGGGTGCAGGCCCCAGAGAACTGAGAAGAAGGTTCATTGCATAAGGCAGTCCTCGCACCCTGCTATACTCTGCTTAAATCTATCAATAATAACCAGATCAAATGATTCACAGTGTTTTGTGCTGATCATTTTTATTTTTAGGTACATTGAATATAATATGTATAACGGCCACAGGTATTCTGGCTCGTAGTCACATTGATCCAACTTTTTTGGGTCAAACCAAACGCATATCCTTACTCCAACTTTGGAGAGTGATAGTAAGTCCTTGGGTGAACAAAAGATATCAGGGAGTATGTATGATCAAGGAGTTGGGGACAAAATATAACATTTGTCCCTAACTCCCTGGTATGATTGTATCAGACATATGAGTTGTCCTCTCAACTAAAATCAATCCTCCTCCCAAGGTAGTCTGGTCATTTAGCTCAATTAGACAATTCGTGCACAAATCGTTTACTCAGAATGCATAGGTATAGTTCTATCTATGAGAGAGTGATTTGGGAACGAGACCTAAGTAGGGCACCTAAGCTGTTTTTTATTCAAAGAAGTTTCAGTCACTGTTGACAAAATTCTCATCTATCTATGCGTTATTCTGTAGACTAAACAGCCAAGTCATATCATCCCTGCATGAATATAGATGGTAATACAGCTGTCACAAAAATGCGTCAAGTGAACTTTCTTAGGCATAGTATAATTATTATTGTGCTTAAATTACGTTACACAAAACAAATAACGAAAAAAGAAATAAAGGAACCAGTTATGTCAGCTCCTCAACAACAAACATGGTATGTAAGAAGAAAAAATAAAAATCTGACCAGAGCGAAAACTTTGATAATAATTTGGTACCCACTTACAGATTACAGTTGTCAAGTCAGTTCACCGATGTATTTGTTGTCTATTAGAACTCACGATTGATTTGAATCAGCTTATCAGTGGCACTTTGGGCATTTACAATTCAAATGTGCATGACTGCTTGAGGTCTAAACTGATAACCTGACCCACAAGCAATCAAAAAAATCAATAGATACTAAGACCGAGGAGTTAGACTTCTGTAAAGAGGTCATCTGGGCTTCTTTGTGGCACTACGTTGCAGACTCGTATCTCATGGTTGATCGGCAAGTTGCGTGTCGGCATATTGATCATCCAGATGACTTTATTTCCAACAATATTATGATAGACCACTGGGCCATAGGCTGGTTTTAATTTTGTTGTCATCACCTTGTCTTCAACCGTTCTGAAAGGGAAAATTATAATAGGATCAATTAATGCAGAAACCCAATGAGATGCTCAACTGTGAAAAAAAGTTCATATTCCTGGGTTAGAGATAGAACTAAGAGGTCATTGAATGAAAGAATTGAATGTAATGTGAAAGCCAAACATTGCTACATACCCAGACAGATTTTGGAGTAGGACCATTGGGTCATAGATAGATAAGATAGTAGTCTGCCAGTGAGGGTGCTGCTGCATCATCATCAACATTCCACCAATTCTTTGACTCCCATTCACTGTAACAATGAGTGATTCAATGACAAAAATTAAATACATACATACATAGATTCTACAGATTGGTCCAGGAACTGTCTGTAGTGAAAGATCAAGGAGTGCTCCTAGCTAGTCCCTGCTGGTCCTTGGAAAGATAGATTGGTTGGTGACAATCAGAACAGTTCACCTGACAGACTCCTCTCCTCTGCATATATCTTTTCTAAGGTGGCTCTATGTTTCGAATGTCTGGTAGTGATAACATTAAAAAGGTCACCTTTCAGTGCTCAGGCCAGTGAGTGATGCTCTAACCTCAAAGTCAGGCCTATTATCAGACTCAGCTATCAAGATGGTGCAGACTTAGTTGTTAACAATCATACCTCCAAAACCCAAGTTGACTCTAACTTTTTCCGACTGAGTAGTGACAGACTATCAAATTCATGAGTTGTGTTCTCATGGCTTCAAAATTTGAAACTAGCCGAGCTGCGCCACACATCAATTGCCTCTAGCCGAGCTGCGCCACATGTAAATTGCATGTAGCCGAGCTGCGCCATTCCGAATTATTTTTACCACATGGCGCAGCTCGTCTGCCGTAGGTAAGGCTCTAGAGTCAATTAGCTTGAATTAATATATAAAATATGAGCATACATGTATATGCGAAGTATGCAAATACAGAAAGAAATGCTGCAAAGGAGTGTTTACCAAGAGTTTGTGTAAAAACAATATGGTAATAAAAGGAAAATATCGTACCTTTAGCTCCTTCCAAGTGTGTGCTTTCTTATGATAGTACGTTCTTGATTATGACTTGGAAAATTGTATCTTAAATATTCCAGTCAGAGAAAATGTAAATACTAGTATTTAAATGTGTACGCAGGGAGAAATAATATATTACATGATTCTCCTCTGGCACTCGATCGGTAACTGACAGAGTACCGAATTGACCCTAGACACTGAGTTCAGAGTTGGGCAACATAACAATAGGGACACCAGGCTGACCAGTTCTCTAGACCAATCGCACGATAGCAAGAGGGCACCGAAACCAAGATCAAACGAACTCCCACCATTGTCCGAAGACTCCCGCAACACTCACTCCAAGCAGCCAGCACTATGCCATTTCATTGTTTCCAAAATGCCTGATTTAGCAGTTTTAAGGATTAGTGAATGTCATTTTATTACACAATGACAACTCTGACAAACTCATTGATAGATATAATCTACCAAATTACATCTAACAATTGAAATAAAACTTCACTCATTCTTAACATAAAATCGTTATCGTCATCTTATCAGCTATCTTTACAAGGGCCATTAGAAAAATGATCCATTTATTATTTATTTATTGAGGTTTTCTAAAAGTTTATAATTAAAGCAAATTAAAAATTTAGGGAATTTGGAGATGAAGCTCTGCATGCAAAGCTATACCATACTGTTATGTCACTTACATAATTTCTTGAGGCATTTTGTGTGGACTCACTTCCCTCCAGCTGCTCCTTTGCAGTGTGTCGTTTTAGTCGAAACTTTTCTTCACAGTAATGATAGCAGTACACTTCTGTCATATATGCATTAACCAGTTACCAATTTTCTCCACAGCAGACCTGAACGTCTCGGATGCCTCTGCTATTGGCTGCAAGAGGTGGATTAAAATTCAATATACTATATGTATATGAATCAAGAATAATCGGCTAAATAGTGAACCAGATAGCTGGTAGTGCCTTATACAGTTAGAACAGGGGAGCTGTAGGTAGGGTGGCATAGTTGTTCTAAATGCTGGTTACAAGCAAATGTCGTTAATGGAGGCAAGCTCTTTAGACATAACCATAGCTTGTACAGGGTGCGCTGTATAATTAATCTTATGTAAGCATATCCTATTACCAAAAGGTGAACTGAGTATTATGAGGAGGTTATATTTATATATATATAATCCCTCTTACAATTTACAAGCTCTTGCCTTGTCAGTGCCAACAGGGAGGGCGTCAAAGCAGTAATATTCTAAATGTCTTACACACTGTTTATGGTGTGTTAGGCGGGAATTATGGCCATATAAAATACATGTGTAAGTTAATGGCTTTGAGTTTGATCACGGCATCAAAAGATGTACTTTAGAACTGTAAATACATCTTACCATAGTATACCGAAGTTGACAGGTGAACCATCCAATAGTTTCTGCTTTGTTTAGCTCGTGGTGTATAATATCAGTGGACGCTATACAAGCCATTGAAAGCCAAAGGTGTAAGCTATCGGGTTGTCAACAGCATACAATGTATCCATAATCTACAAACTGAGAAATAGTATTATCTTTTACAATTGAAACTACAACCACTGGGGAGGTCTAGTTGAAGGTCTCAAACAACCAGAGGCAAAAGCCATAAAGCTATGTGAAATTCAAATAATTTGTGGTCTAGTGAGAAGGTCTAAATGAATTATTATGATGTTAGAATGTAGATTATTGTACATGTAAAGAATACTTTTTTTCTTTGCAAACTGCAGATGTTATATATTCTATTTTAAAACAATCATATCTGCACAGATCAACAAGAATGCCATGAATAACTGTGGATAGTAGATGGTGAAGTCAAGTGTTGATATAATGGAATTTCTGCTAGTTGTATCGGTTCAGTAGTAACATCATGAATCTTGCATCATCTGCCTGGTCATTTCAAGCTAACGCAGTCTATTGTATGTGAATATCTGTATCTAGATGATGGATCTCTGCTGTGATTATCCTAAGAAAGTTAATATAATGAGGTGATGAGAAACAAAAAACGGTTCTACATGTTGCTGGAAATAACATATCTCTGAGCACAACACTGTCTCATATCCATTTGCAAAAACTGGAATTTCCAAGAAATTTGAAATATTCGTTGATATTTACAGGTCAGATCCTAAGTCGTTGAGAAAAGAACACAATTCTCACCTTGTCATATTGACAGCTGTGTTATCGATATCAGCATGAGATTCTTGGGGCGGTCTTTATACATAGCAGTGGTCTTAGTTAGGCCTGCGAGATGATTATTCAGACTATTTTGCCCTATTTTCTGCTAGATGGCTTATAGAAATGTGCAGGTACAGCCAGAACTTATCACAACTCAATCTTTATCGTTGTGGACGGGATCAACCTAAACATAACCGGATAGAAAGGTCACTCGCAATATATCAGGGTACTTGAACTGAAATTGTATAAATAGTTTGACAAAGATTTCTTATGATGTAAGTCTTGTGGATTGAGGAAGGTGATGCAATCAACTCACCGAGTTTGTTTGCCCTAGCAAAATACAATAGTAGTCGATGTAATGTGCTTGTTACTCAATTTTTCTCTTAATTCGCTGCCTACTTCCTCTTTGTCACTGCTGATATCATGCTGTCAAAGTCATCATGTTGGATTTTCACAGGTTTCAATGGCATCATTTGAGCTTATAGGAAAATAGAAGTGGTAAAATCAAGCAATTCATTGTTGTACTGTTAATCGTTATCAGGAGCATAAAGTTTAGTTTGAACAAAATAATCTAAGTAATCTTTAACAAACCATGTTGACCGCCACACTTACTTACTTACTTACTCACTTCCCAATTAATCCTAATTGCCGGAATAGCTGGCATAAAGGTTATAATAATCAGTCTATTAGTGCGTAATCAGGGTTTTGGAGTTTCTGTGGGCGCTGCTCGGTAGTGTGACCCGCGAAAAAGAGAGTTAACATTTTAGAAAATAAACAGAACAAAAAGTGCAGCGTCACAGGCTGTCAAAAAGAGTGGCATCTGTAATTGTGGTCCCCATTTTTTCATCTCTGATCAAATTTTCAAGTCATCCGTTCAGATGATGGTCTGACGGGCATGAAAAGTCCCAGTGATAGCTACTTGAACATAAATAATACGTTCAATTTACAAGTAGGTTAGAGATATTTATAGGCGGTTATGGGGATGGAGGAAATATGACCTTGATGTCATGGCGTATGCAGTTGAAGTAACTGAAACTCCATGCATTTGTCCTGTGTGTCCAGCTGATGGTCTTACCTCTGGTGTTATGATCTGTAGAAAATCTAATGTAACAGTTAAGGTTCAAATCGAATAATCCGGCTTCAATCTTTCTTAGGAAGAGTATATCTAGATCCTTGCGCCTGTCGGACATAGAAACAATGCTATGACGGTTCATACACTCAGTCACGCTTACGTATCCAATAGATCCATCTCATAGCTTTACGTTGAACCATATCAATGGACTTACTCAATCCTGCCTGATGTGGCGACCAAACTTGACTGGCATACTCTAATATGGGTCTGACAACCGAGTTAAAAGCAACCAGTTTCGTTTTTGTTGGAGCCTCTCTTAGATTCCGTTTAATTAATCCTAATGACCTGTTTGCTTTAGCAACTGTTTTTGTAACGTGCGTGTTCCACTTCAAGTCTGAGTCAATATGTACCCCTAGGTACTTGATTGTGCTGGCGTTGGGTATACAACTGTCACCAAGTTTGAGACGTATGGTTGGGCTAGCCTTTCCAAACTGCATATGTGCACATTTACTCAAGTTGAACTGCATGCCCCATTTGTTACCCCACTGGTATAATGCATTTATGTCATTTTGAAGGCCATCTGGCCGCTGTGATAAATTTGAGCAGAGTACAGTGTCGTCTGCGTACAGACGACATTCAGAGAACTTTATTTCATCAGATATGTCATTTACATACAGAATGAACAGTAGGGGCCCCAGGACTGAGCCCTGAGGCACACCGGAATGGATATCAAACTCATAAGACATGGAATCATTTAGCACTACTTTGAATGTCCTGTTTTTAAGCCAGTCTTTTATCCATGCAACACAATTTACATCAAAGTTAAAGTTTACAAGTTTATGCAGTAGAAGATTATGAGGAACCGGTCAAAGGCTTTACTAAAATCAAAGCTCACCATGTGGTAATCATTTTGTTTATCTATTGCCTCTGCGGCAGAGTGGACTACATGCAGCAACTGTGTAGTAGTGTTAAGCCCTTTTCTGAAACCATGTTGGTTATCTTTGATTATTTCAGCATTTTCAATGTGCGACCACATGTTTGAACAAATAACATGTTCCAGTGTTTTACATAGTATACATGTTAGACTGATGGGTCTATAGTGGTGAGGGTCTGATCTTTTTCCTCCCTTATAGATGGGGCAAATGGTTGCCCTTTTCCACACCTTTGGTACCGCTCCTTCTTTTAGACTGGTTTCAAACAGGATGCACACACAGTCTATAAAAGAAGGTACATTTTCAGCAAACATCTTTAGAGTTATGGCAGCTATGTCATCTGGCCCAGAGGCCTTTCTCTTGTCCAACTTTACTAGCAGGTTTTTTACACCTGTGCTACTGATCTTTACATCAGGTATCTTTATTATCGCACATTTATCAAGTACAGGAACTCGATAGTCTATCTTCTCGAACACTGTCAAAAGTGTGTCTGCCAGCTTGTCTGGTATTCTATCCGCTTCAGTGTCAATGAGACTACTGATTTGGTTTGAGTGGCCAGTATTCTTGTTTATGTAGTTAAACAACGGCTTGGTATTGCCGTGTTCCATTTCACCAGTAAGGTGAACGTCCAAGTACTTTGTCTTGGCTTCTTTAACCTGTACTATAATGTCACGGTTAATCAGATCGAGCTCTCTTTGGTGAGCTATACTAGGGAATTTCTCATTTTTATCAAATATACGGCCTATTTTCCGTATTTTTCTCACAATACTTCTGTTTATCCATGGGTGCCCCCTAGGTTTACTAAGCTTACCTGGGATGCTTTCAGCTGCTGTATTTAAACAATGTAGAAACTTTGTCCAGCATTCTTCAACTGCTGTAGGTGGTGTTTCCATCATATGGGTTTTTAGTGAGTTGAAGGTTGTCTCAATCTTGGCGTAGTTTGCTCGATCATAGTTCCTGTAGATTTTCTTCGGTGGTACTGTAGAGACACTAGCAAGATCTTGAGCAGTAATGTCAATCAAAAGCATGTTATGGTCAGAAATACCAGGCAATATCTGGCACTTAATGTCAATATCATTCAAAAGCAGCTTGTTTAACATAACCAGGTCCAGTGTGTTACCGAACTTATGTGTGGAATTATGGATCTGCTGCTTCAGATCTGCTTCATTAAAAGTATCTAGAGCAAGTTGGTGCAGTGCTTTCCTATTAGAACTATTTTTGACTGAGGCATTTCCTGGGTCAGTTTTCCAGTCTAGATAAGGTAGATTATAGTCTCCGAGAAAGATACAGTTAGTAGTTATATTTGTGTCAACAATCTCTATAAGGTTATCAAGGCTCACACAAAAACGTTCTTATATTAATACACTTTGAAGACAGCCTGCTTAGTCAATCAAGTATGTTTGTCTATCTGCACCCTTTAACTGCTGTCGAGGAATGCAAGATTTACAACTCGCACCTCCACAAAAAGAGTCGAAAGTAGTTTAGTGTATTTGGATCCAACTCCAATTCAACAGGTTAAACTATATGTCTCCAGTTCTCAATAATCCCGACATAGAAGCATAAAATCCGCCTTTTAAGTGAAGGTAAACTTTAGAGAATGGCGACTTTACAGTCCAGCCGACGGCTACAATATGATAACTGGTTACCTCAACAAAAGAAGCTACAATTGTGCACTGCTAGCTAATAAGAAAGCTAATGAGAGCTGCTATGAATTGTTTACAAGGAGAAGCTTTAGTTTTAGCAAGGAGTTAAATACTTTAACTCCTTGGTTTTAGCAAGGTTAATCCTTGGTCTCAGATTATATAGTATTATCTTTCAGCTTGTTTTGAGCTAAGAATCAGTATCTCATTTGTCCACCTAATAAGCTGATTGCATTTTTCAAATAATCAAATCTAATGGGAGTAACTCAATTTGGATGGCATGTCATTCCTTAATATACATTGTCATCTATTGATGTTCAATATTCAATATTTTGGTGTATGCAGTTTTGGCTTCAATGATATTCTGTTTAAAACAGATAGCAAAAAACTGATGGTAATGTTAGACACCCCTTTCTTAATCTGTCGGCTGGCCCTCTAAAATGCTGCTGTGTCACATTGCTATTAGTAATATATATCATCATATATATCATTTCTGCACTTTGGATTAGTAATTAGAGCTGTAATCATACTGTGTTTCAACGAGATTGAGCTGAGCAAATTTCGGAGCTATGAGCCCTGATCCAATCAATGGCGTGTGTATATATATAATTATATATATAGTATAGTTGATTTATATGCCGCAGAACTCATGGCCCATCAAACATTAAAGTGAGATGGTTATAACATTCAACTCAATTTTTAGAATACAAATATATATCTAATAGCTGTAAAAAATGTTACATAATTGATAATTGGCAGTATTAGATCGGAAATAGCAAAATATTGAACATCATGACTTCATAATTGAACGAAAGCTCAATGATAGCAAATAAAATAAATGATACAACATTTTACAAAAATTGATATACTTATATTTTCAGTGTAGCACTCAGGAGTAAATTTGCTATGAATAATCAGCTTTACTTTCATCAGAGGCTAAAATTTCATGAGATTTCTGACAGCACCATGAGATTTCTGACAGCACCATGTTAAGCGTCTTAAGTACAGGCAACTTGATCATCATGAGCAATTTAAAGTGACTATATAAAACTCTTGCATCACATGAGGTCTGTCTGTGTTGCTGCTTCACAGCCGGCATCATTTGTCTCAACCAGATGGTATTCACAAAACTAGATGGGCGTGCAGATAGAGCTGACAGTATCTTCGAATGTGGGTGTTGTGATAATGTTATTGATATGAGTATAATTGTCGTTATACAGGGTCAATCATCCAATCACAAAGAGGTTACAACAAGTGCATCATTAGAAGTTAAACAAAAATAAAAAAGAAAAGAATTGTACACAAATGGTTTTGATGATGATGATGATGATGATGGTGATGATGATCGTTTATTACAGTCTCATATTGAGAAATATTTTGTTTTCGCTGAGCAATAAAAGTTATGGTGTAAACATTAAAAAGTTTTGGTCTGGTTGGTTTTAAAAATTGAAAAAAAATAAATAAACAGTAAGAATTATCACTAGTTGGCTAAAAAAGTATACTATTTAACTTCCGCACACAGAGGGATCGGAAACAGTCAGTTCGTATGTTTACCCTCGCTTTGATTGCTCTGTATCGACCAGACGGAAGTTTATCGAATATAAATACTGGGTCAGCGTGGTCAGTAGCTACGAGTCTGAGGCATCTTGTTCTCATCACTCTTTCGTATATTGCCTCGATGGTGTCAAACTTGCAGCTACCTAGATAGCCTGCGAGGCTTATAACTCTATAAATTGAGCGATTTCCTAGATGACGAGGATAAGTGGCCATATAGAGTGCTAAGGTGGTACAAAAATATACATTCAATAAAAGTAATATAGCATTGCATTCTAAGAGGCACAGCTATATGCATTGAATACAGCTTCTTCATGATGTAAAGTCTCTTGCGGGCTTTCTTGGTGACTTCGATGGAATGTTCTTGGAACTTAAGCTTTTTGTCAATAATAGTGCCTAAGTATTCAAAACTGTCAACCTGCTCTACATTATTACCATTGATAACTAAGCTATCATGTACAGGATTGTCTCTAAGATTGCACAAATACAATCTTCTTTGTCTTTGACACATTCAAAAATAGATCATCGTAGTTTTAGCAAAACTACCACAAACCTCCAGCACACAGACTCAGGTAATAGCCCTGAATCTGATAGTGGATCACTATATGAATAAATGCCTATTTTACTATAGACGGGACACAAAATTCTCATCACTCTGAATGGCATTCTGATACTTAAGCATTTAAACGAAAAACTGCATACCGAGGGATCATCTGGTCTATACCAGGGCTGCCCAACGAGTGGCCCTGGGGCCGCATACGGCCCCCCAACCCAATTTTATGCGGCCCCGACCCGTCTGAGAAAATCGCGTAGTCGCGAAAACAATTTTCACCCTATATATTTATTACATTTCTCATAATAAGGAACGCTCTACATCTAGTCGCAGTATTATGGAATTCCCCAACCATTGCATTTGAGTGAGCTCCAATAAATTCCACACTGTAGAAATGAAAATACTGCACACCCATATATGAATGTTTGAGTTATGGCGAGGTTGCGGGCCCCCAGGGACATTGCAATATGTGGATGCGTCCCCCTCAATGGAAAGGTTGGGCAACCCTGCTCTATACACTACCTCATTAGAATAGACCACTTGGACGGCTGAATAACCCCACCCACAGTCACACATAAGGAAGAGTAGAAGCAGACCATCAACTTGAGTGGTCTAATTCAGGAATGGAAAGTTTCTGAAGCAGGCCTATCAAGGCGAAAAGTCAATATAGTCTGAAATGGGGAAATATATAGAGGTATTTGACCATGACAGAGAGATCCAATATGAACAGGAAGTGGCTGCCAATAAATAGTTTAGATTTTCGGTTAATCTCAGATGAAGGGGGGGGCAATGACATATGCTGAATCTTATGACATCATATATCTGGATACCAAATGAATATGAGATACAATATTGCTGCCATAAACAAAATAATGTTTTGATGTCACCCTTTTCATTAAGTGGGATATGCGGGATAGTTATATTAGTTAGTTAGTTAAATCTTTTATTTCATGTAATAATTAACCTCAAAATTACACGAAAGAACTAAAAATGGCCTATTTTGAAGGCAAACGTGTACAAGAATGTAATATTGAATAACAAAAAATATATGTTCTTATGGGCTATTTTGAATGAAAATATATGTGAAATTTCTAATGTATTATTATGCTGGCGACATGAGATGATGGGTGAAGCACCTGAAGTAGTTCTTTCGAATATCTGAATATTATCATACTATTATGACTGACAGATACGGCTCATTTGATTATATTTTTGAATGACAGGGCTATTTGAAAATATGAAATATGTATATTTATATTATTTATAAAATCCCTGCGGTATAAATTTATACTTACTCGCAAAAATTAATTTGTCAGTATGACTGATTCTGGTATCCCAACCTCCTCACCTTGGCAGGCATTCCCGATAGCCTTCCCAGGCTACCACCCTTCCTCATCCTGTCTTCAATGTATTGTAGGATTTATTTCAAATTGTGCCAACATGTTTAAAGAAAAGACAACTCATAAAAAAAAAATTAAGAATGTGAGAGGGGATTTCTTTTTAGTGAGCCTAGTAATCTAACTTGTAAGCCATTTCCGTTGCGTTATGCTAAAAAATGTGTTTGATAGTATTCATATTGTTTCCAGATTCTTAATAATAAGAAGATCACAGGAATCAGCTTATTTTGCATTAGGTTATTCAAGTGGGCACAGCTGTAGGCATTTAATAAGACGACACCACAAGTATTGTTTTAATGCAAATATAGCAATGGATGGATTTGTTAGAGCCAAAGACTTGCTGAAACCAGGTGCAAGACTGGATGATGTGGTTGTCCAGTCACCAAATGACAAACGAAAATATAGGTAAGTAATAGTAAGGAGAGAAATTTGATTGATTGGCCAGAGTATCTCTTAGTCTTAGTGTTGGCAATGAGTTTTGTCTCTAGCTGCTTGATGGTGGCCTCTACTGCCACAATTCATTCTGCAGCCGGACAGTACTACCATGCACTACTCTACTGCCTACAGTAAAAGTAACACTAACAGTTACTTACTTACTTACTACACTCTGCCACTTGCACAATACTGCGCCGAAGCCTTTTAGTGGTATTGCAATACATGTTTCTATGGATGTGCAACATCTGCGATAGTGACTGTGAGATACAGATAGTGTCGCAATGTGGTGTTGTTTTCCAGCATAATAATGATAAGTCATTAAACTCTCTCATCTGACCTGTCTGTATTGGGATGATGTGCTTAGGGGTCACTTGTTTCTGCACATGAAGTTAAAAAATGGAAATACCCGAATGATTTTCTTGTTATTGGGGAATTATAAATTTGTGTTCAGCTCTGGGAACAGCTCATCCCCGACCTTGAAAATGTGTCTGAAACTACATGATTAGACCGCTTTGTTGTGTTATTGTGATGAGATTGTACTTTGCATCCCAGTATCAGCCACTGTGGGAATAATATATAGCTATTGATTTGTGATGCCTTCCAAACTTGTATTTGTGAGATCTTAGCTGTTTAATGTCTTATTGTGTGCACATGTTATTTCAGAATTATAGTTCTTAACAATGGACTGAGGGCTCTTTTAATATCTGATATCGATGCGGACCCTGAAGCCTCGACTTCCTCTGAATCTGCAGCTAAGGATGCAAATGCTGGAACCAGTAAAGGCAAGGTATGACAGTCATAAGAAAATATTCAGCCAATATTTACATTAGTTTCCTAAAGGAACAAAAACATTGGTCGCTTTGAGAGGTACTGCTTGTGCTCTGATTGAAATGTTAAAGCTTAAGTGAACACAGTAAGGCGGTATATTCAGTGTACATACCAATGAATGCCTACTTCAGTCGCCTGTCTACACTCGGGGCTATCAGCACAGAATTTTTATTGGTCCTTATGTAGTATTTTCTGACTACCAGTTTGTCGTTACGTATCCTCTGACTGTGTTACAGGCGACAGCAGGAGAAGGTAGAAGGGCTGCTGAATCTGGCAGCGATGAAGCCTCTTCAGCTGGTGATACTGACAGCGAGCTGAGTGATGTCGAGATGGACGAGGATCCTAAACCAGCCGGCAGCGAGTCTCCTCCTGCTGCCGGCAGTAAGAAGAAAAGTAAGAGGCGCGGAGACGACGAGGATACTGAGAAACTGGTCAGCCTTTTATAAAACACTTTTGTACTCTTTTTGACCTCAAATTCCATATCACTTCAATTTTCAAATGAAGGATAACATTCAGGTTTGATTACCATATTATCATCAAAGTCAGAAGTGATCCTATACCTTGGTTCTCTCACCATTATCTCTTATTAAAAGCTTGAGGTTTAATATTTGTAGGCTGCTGCAGCGTTGTGTATTGGTGTAGGAAGTTTTAGTGACCCTCCAGAACTTCCAGGATTAGCTCATTTCTTAGAGCACAGTGAGTAATAGTAATTTCATATTGTGGCTATTAACAAAGTACTCTGCCTCACCATCCAGATGGTTATTCCCTTTATTAATATATAATATGACCACTTCCACAATCTCCAGAGCAAGCCATCAATGTCAATTTGAGACTAAATTCCACCCTGAAGTTCCATAGGGATACTTGGGATACTTGGTCAAGTTTTATCTACACCATGCTAGTGCTAGGCTGGGACTGTATATAATTTTTATACTTTTAGTGGTGTTTATGGGTAGTGAGAAATATCCAGACGAGAACGCTTTTGATTCATTCATAAAGAAACACGGAGGTAACGATAACGCATTCACAGACTGTGAAAGGGTAAGTGACCATGAAGCTACTCTACTAATGGTTTACATTTTTTCTTTGTCTAACGCAATGTATCTAATTACATTACCATTGTTTGAAGGCCAATTTTCAATACACATAGAATGTTTCCAGCTAACTACATGATATATGTCCTGTTTGGTCGTCATAAATTAAATTGCCACGCAAAGTGGTAGCTACTTACAACTACTTACTTACAATCATTCCCAATAAAAATGGATTAAAAGACAAATGACTACAACTAATTATCGACTTGATCTGTGTGGATCTTGCATTATATGGTTCAACATTAGAGATTTCATTTTTTCATACATTTGTTCAGTCAATATAAAAACATCCTACCTGGATGATATTGTTTGCCAAAATACTCATCTTCATCCTCTCTCCTTTTATAGACTTGTTTTTACTTTGACGTCGAGAGGAAGAATTTTAGAGAAGCTTTAGACATATTTGCTCAGTTCTTTATCAGTCCTCTCATGAAGAGAGACAGCGTAGACCGGGAACTCAAGTCCGTAGACTCAGGTTTGTATTATAGACAGTTTACATTATGTCAGTCTTAGCACTTAGAAAGTGTTTTGTATGTTTATGAGGTCAATACAGGTTGTATATGATGCAATGGGGGAACAAGTTTGTTATGGTTTTGACACATTATTATGATAATTCTAATTATGTTTGCCCCAAAGTATTTGCCTCATTAAAGAAACTCTATATCCGTTAGTCAGTTAAAGGATCATTCCTATTAGAAAAGTGGATATATTACCCGAGTTAATCAAATATTGTGAGTTATAGGGCAAAAAATTTAGATTGAAAAATGAAATTTGTGAAAAATAGCAATAAGTTTGCTTTTCAATTATTTTAGCAATGATCATAGGGGATCATAGTGGTCTGGGGGAGGCAATAAATCACTATGATCCGCTATGATCCCAATTTTCAGACTTAGCAGCAGTTTTACTGTAATTAGGTTCACAGCCTGTTTGATTTCATTTGCCCTAATAAGTTTTCAGCCTTAGATCTTTAAATCCATACCAAACATGGCCTAGTAGGACTGTCACTTAAACATACAGCACATGAGGCTGGGATCCGGGTTGTGACTTATAGACATGCTTACATTTAATACAACAAATTATGAGCACTTTACATGTGGAAGTTTTTCACTGCAATAGTTATACATGCTGAAATAGAAAGACTGTTGTTGCTACTCATATTTTGTCACATACAGTATACTGTAGGACAAGTTTCCTTCCTCCTGTTGTAGAGTTTGATATGAGTAAAACATCTGACAATGCCAGAAAACAACAGATACTTGGATCACTGGCTAAGGACACATCTCCAATGAACAAATTCATGTGGGGTGAGTGATTTGTCCAATTGCCTAATGACCCATATCCTAATGCCCATTTCTGTGATCAGATTAGTATTCTGACTATAAACTCTCTCTGTTTAACTCTAGAAGATGGTGTCTGATCACTAAATATGTATATAATCACCAGTATTTCATAATTGCTTTAGGTAACACTGAGTCTCTTAAGACCACACCAGCCTCAAAGGGTATAGATATGTATGAGCATCTACAAAAGTTTCACAAGAGATACTACAGTTCTCACTTCATGACTCTGGCTGTACAGGCTAAAGGTAATATTATTAATAAACATATTACCGTGTCTGCATAGTGACTCTACTTAATGTTCAGTACCTACAAAGGGCAATTGAGTAATGTTTTCAGTCATCTAGTTTCGCAAAACCGATTTGTATCACTTTTTTGAATAACTCTTAAAAATTTGAACAAGCATCATGCAGCGAGGGTGCAGTGTGGAATGTGACTAAGATGCTGTGAGATATCTGACTTTGATAGTATTTAGACCCCCCCTATGCTTACTATTGTTGTAGAAACTTTGGATGTACTGGAGTCCTGGGTAACTGATATATTCGCTCCTGTTCCTCATAAGTATGTATTGAATCCACTGCTTGTCCTTCTGTTTATTTTGCTAGTCTGATGTAACAACTTGGCTCATTTTTTGCAGAGATTAGGTCTGCAAACATATTGTGGGAGGGGGGATAACTCCAAATATCTGTCAGACTAAAAGTTAGCCTGTCTTGACAAGCTTTGTTCCCGTTTTCCTATACAAATTGAGAAGAGAAGACAATATTTAATTTCGGCTGCTCGACAGTCGAGCATGCAAGAGTTGACAAGCTTCGTCCCCCCCCCCCACCACCGAAGCTTGTCAAGACAGGCTAACTAAAAGTAAGCTTCTCTTTATAATACCTGCTTGGTTTATTTTATTCTACAGTAAGAATGATCAACCAGATTACAGCTCAGTAAGCCGATCGTTTGACACTCCAGCATTTACTCAGCTCTACGAAATAGTGCCTGTCAAAAATGTACATCAGTTAGAGCTGACATGGCACCTGCCCTGCATGAAGCACCTGTACAGGTATGGCACATCTGACTTATTGTATTATCATATATGTCAGGAGCTCTACGTAATTATTGAAAGCGTATATATTTAGTTTTATGTTATACATTTTTATCAAACATTCGAGTCCAGTAAAATTCATTCTTAGCTATAATCAAACTGTGTATATCCTGATTCCTGACGCTATGGGTTAGTGAAGATGTATATTATCCACTGTTAGGTTTTCATAACAATCAAATATTTATTGTGTGGAATATGCAAGAGTAACACGCATAGCATTTATCAAACCTTATCTTTTTACAGTTTCTTGTGTGTTAGGGTAACCAGAAGAACTGTTTAAAGTAATTGAGTCGATGGTCATATTCTTATATTGTTGAAATGTTATATGTTGTTTCATCTCTAATGTGACACATGTCTGATGTCCTCCCAAAACTTATCCTTGCCAGCCAACTATCAATTAACAATTACCATTCTATACAACAAAATATTTCCTTCAGTCTATACATTACTATACTGGTGGTCTGCTCTATCTTACTGTATATCTTATACTGTATATCTCTGATGATGATGATCAGTATTAGACTTTAACCAACTGTATAAGTTATATATATATATTTATGTTATGTTTTGTGATATTGTGTTATTGTGTGCTTGTAGGAATAAGCCTCTACACTATGTGGGATGGTTAGTAGGACACGAAGGTGTAGGCAGTATACTATCATATCTCAGAACTAAGTAAGTCTGCGTAACCTTATCTTATTGTTAACATGATGTCATACATTCGCAGACAGAATTGTTACATCGCTTTTTTCCCTGACAGGATAATGAAACTGCCTCAGTGAACTAAATGCCTACCTTGTCTCAGACTAGATGATAAGTGTATTACAGCTCTATCACACATATTCCCCTCTCTGAAAGGTTCCCCTCAACCTAGAAATCCTCGTGATAATTCCTGGTTTTAGCCTCTGATATCAATGAAAAAATACATCCAGTCCACTTCTTGAAAGCATTATTATCTTCAATTCAATGATAATGGATAAAGACCATACCATCACATAATACTCAATGATTCTTCACGCTAAATTTAGCCGTGTCCACTTCGAGTTAACATACTTACCCTACTCCACCTGTGGTAATCACCCTTACTTACCCAATATTTGGTACTTACAATTACCCTACTCCAACCCGGGTAATAATGACTTCACTTTACTGTAGACTGTGGGCCCTGACTATAGGAGCCGGTAACGGAGAATCAGGATGGGAACATAACGCTACTGGTGCTATATTCACTGTCAATATAACTCTGACTGACTCAGGACTCGATAATGTGTATGAGGTAAAGTTTCAAATACACTAACTAGAAAGACACTTAATAGCTATTAGAAGAAATTGCATTAAAGTCTGTGAAATTGTTTTCTACTCTCCAAGAGCCGATTTCTATTTGGAGCTTTGCATGAATGTTGTAATTATAGGAGTAGATGACTTAAAATGTCTGATCTGTTTCATAAATAGATAGATATTTTATTTTGCCAATTTTGTCAAAGACAAATTACAAAGTGCTCTCCAATAATCTGTTGGTTCTCGTCCTCGGCATCAGGCATCAGGAACTGAGACTTTCTTTGACATAACTGGAATGTAAACTATGGTCTTCATCGGTAATAATGCGCTATGATATTGTGCTCGGATAGGACAATGGTGATTATTGGCAACAATAGATCGTCATAAGAGATGGTGTTCTTGTATTGAATGAAATATTGTACCCGGTTGACAAAACAAAAGTGCATGGTTAAAACACAGTATGGATTTGATTTCAATGGTGAAATAAAAATCTCTTGCCATATTAAAAAACAGGATAACTATTTAAAATATTATCCCGGGAATTAGGAAGATAAACTTTATCAAGTTAAACATGAAACGAAATTATATTGTCGAATTGCAATGATCAATGTTTTGCGGATTACTTAATCATCGTCACAAAAATTATACATTTAGATTTTATAATCACGACTTACAATTACTGGTGGGATAAGTGTCAAACCGAGCAATGGGGTGAGTTTGTACTCTAAAGGCACTCTTAAAATTCCTGATGCAACTGAAAACGAAAATAATAAGCAGTGACAATAACTGATTGTGATCGACGAGCAGAGCCTGACCTCGATGCCGCATTATAAGTGATTGAATAATCATATCGATATGATTACTGATGATATACACTTGGAGATGAAGTGATCGGATTGAAGTGTAGTGTGGTATTTCTAGATCGATATTACTCAGGCAACATGTTGTAGATAGGCGTACGATGGATAAAACGTCTGTCATTACTGCTGAATTGCCACAGCGAGTTAAACACAATATTGTTAATACCTAATTTAGTTCCCAAACTTTAAAACATTTATAGTGCCAAAAACGATAAGATAAATGAGTACAATTAAACTCACCACCATATCGAGAGGTGTCTAGCTTTAGTGTTCAGTGGTCGATGTCCATTATAAACTGTTCAGAGTATTCATTGTGATGGTTGATTGAATACAATTACCATGTAGAATATGGTTAAACACAGATACACTGAGTCAGGATATTTTAGAGCGACATTAAAATAACCGTGCTGGCTGATGTTGACAGTTCGCCAGTCTTACACAAACTGAATTGACAGATGAGGCTAGCACAAATCTGATTGGCTGATTTGAGAGAAGATAAGACAACTCTTTTAGATTAAATATTTAGATTCAGATTAAACTTCCTAATACAGATATGATGTTTGACGTTACGTATGCAGGTTATGACGGTGATATTTGAGTATATAGAAATGCTGAGAAGAGAGGGACCTTCTAAATCTATCTATAGTGAGCTCAAAACAATCGAGGATAATGAGTTCAGATGGAAAGAGCAGGTATGTACACATGTACACACTCTATATAACTATATCTGCATATTTATACCTGGCTGGACACTATACCAGCTGTGCATACCAATGATATACACTATACAGCATTCGACATTGATCACCAGATTTGCCTAGAACTTAGCAGTACATACTACATAAATACCTCATAGATGAGCAGGGGAGCAATCTCCAACACTACACATAATTTTTACCCAGAAGTGCCATGAATCTTTTCAGTGTAAAAATAATGCAGGACTTGCTGCCAGACTTAATATTGCTTTGGTCTTTCTGTTGTCATTTCAACATTGAGATTGACCTTCATATCTTTGAATAAATTTTGTTGCTGTTTATGGTGGTGACGTCATCAGTCTTCACTTACAGTGACACTAAACCCTATTTCCCCCTGAAGCAACTCGGTTTAGTTTATGTTTATTCCTTATGTGTGTTTATCTGTCTCCTTCCACGCCTGCAGGTAGATCCAAGTGATTATGTAGAGCATTTATCGGAAGCCATGCAGATATACCATCCTACAGACTTCCTTTGTGGTGACTCAGTAGTGTATGATTATGATAGTAAGGTAGGTGATACTATAGTATATGATTATTATGATAAGTTACTTGCTGCTGCAGATACCCTAGAGGGGAAAATAGTGGCAAGACTAGGTCATTATGTTCCCCTCTATAGAGTTTAGAGAACTTCATGTTGGATAGCACCAATTTTCACTAACTAAGTATAGAGTTACTGTTAGCTAGCCATGATTTTCACTATATTGAGATTCCAAGAAATAGCAAACTTTTCCTTCGGGCAAATTTTACATCTGTATAGTAGTTACAGTCGTGAGTATTATGAGTTAAACTCTTCTAAAATGGTGGGTATAGATATCATAGTGGGTAATCTGAATTTAGAAAGTGAGCTACCTTCTCTTTCATATGGCATAGGCGTATTGCAATCGCGCTAAGCAAACACAAGAGGAAGGAATCTTAAATTCATCTGAAGTCCTTGGATTGAATCACAGCTGTAAGATTAATTATTTTCTATTGCTGTTACAGGCAAAGACATCTATAGAAGAAATAGTGACACACATGAGACCACAGAACTGTAATGTTATGTTCTTATCTCGTAACTATGACAAGTCCTCCTCCTCCTCAACATCAGGAACTAAGCAAGAATTCTGGTATAAGACTAAATATACAGTGAAAGGTAAGTCATGTCATTCATATGTATCTAGTAAGTGTTGGAAAGAATGAATGATCATGATTTATTAATTTTAAGACATGCCTGATGCTCAAATTAAAATCAAGAATAACATTAGCGACTCACACCTCTACTCAGCCATCATTTTGTACTAAACCCCTGTGATTCCAGGACACTGAGCATGGAACAATCACTTTATTTCCAACAGCAAATCTCAGAAGATTGGTTGAGACATACCTAAGACTTACTGCTGAGTTGCAAGACTAACCCCTAAATGACAGAGATGCACTATTGACTGATCCTTACTGTTTCTATTGTAGACCTACCAGCTGAACATGTACAGAACTGGAAACAATTAACTCCTAGACCAGAACTGAGGCTCCCTACATCTAATGATTATATTGCTACTGACTTCAGCCTCAAACCTGTCAACTCTGTGCTCGCTAAGGAGGTAATTTATTAGAACAGCAAATTCAAATAAAAGGACCATTAATGTTTTTTATATTAAATGTCTTTTCTGAAAGCAATAGAAGAGTGGCAAATGTGGGGTGGGGCAGAGGGGGAGGTTATGGTCACAAAATAGCCCCGATTCTCATATTCCTGTTCCCTTAAGTTAAAATAGGTTTAAAATTGAAGCCTATGTGATCACCTGGTCAGGATTTATTACTTGAGAATGAAAATGTTTTGACAGATTTCTTAATAAGTGGTTTTGATGCTTGAGTGTCACTCAGAAAGCTAAGATTCACTCTTTGTGGGACCATGGTTCTGTTGTACTGTGGCAGTGCTCATACTTGTTATACAACAGCTGATATAACACATCGAAACCTGGTTGATGATTTCTATTGGTACCATTTGTATTAATTAATGTTATTGCAACGTTGTCTTCCTTTTTGTCTCTATCCAGCCAAAACTGATACTGAACACTGAGAGATCACGACTTTGGTTCAAACAAGACAGGAAGTTCAAAGTTCCCAAAGGTTTCATATTCATGGAGATACTGTCACCTGTAGTCAGTGCCAGTGCTCGCTCGTAAGTACAGTAACATTCTCATCTGTGCACCTGTACTGGTCATAAGTGCACCTGTACTGGTCATCAGTGCCAGTGCTTGCTCGTAAGTACACTAACATTCTCATCTGTGCACCTGTACTGGTCATAAGTACACCTGTACTGGTCATCAGTGCACCTGTACTGGTCATCAGTGCACCTGTACTGGTCATCAGTGCGCCTGTACTGGTCATCAGTACACCTGTACTGGTCATCAGTGCCAGTGCTCGCTCGTAAGTACACTAACATTCTCATCTGTGCACCTGTACTGGTCATAAGTGCACCTGTACTGGTCATCAGTGCCAGTGCTCGATCGTAAGTACACTCATTCTCATCCGTGCGCCTGTACTGGTCATCAGTGCACCTGTGCTGGTCATCAGTGCACCTCTACTGGTCATCAGTACACCAGCACTGGTCATCAGTACACCAGCACTGGTCATCTGTGCACCTGTACTGGTCATCAGTGCACCTGTACTGGTCATCAGTACACCAGCACTGGTCATCTGTGCACCTGTACTGGTCATCGGTTTACATGTACATGTAATCAGTGTACACATACTGGTCATCAGTGCACCTGTACTGGGCATCAGTGCATCTGTACTGCTCATTAGTTCACCTGTACTTGTCCTTAGTTCACCTGTACTGGCCGGGTTCAATAAGATACACACAGAGTTTTCATTATTATTGGAGGCGCTTTTTTGCAGAGATGAGTTCCTAGTCAGATCCGCTAACAATTGTTACTACAATTCAGAATATGGGACATGTTTTCAGACCTATTTTATGCCTGAAACATAAACATACTTGTATATATGAAAACCTCAATTAAAACACATAATAATATTCACTATCACCGAAATCAACTGGAAATATTGAGACCTTACTGACATTGTTGCCTTACTGACATGATATGATTTTGTTTGTGACATTTGAAGTCAGTTTCAGCCATAAATATATACATGTAACTATTTGTATGTGAATGTTTTCAACCCAGTCAATAATATTTATTTACAGTCAGGCGTTATTTGATTTATTTGTGGATGTCCTGAGCCACAATCTACAGGAGGTGGCATATAATGCTCATGTAGCTCAGCTTGAGTAAGTAACACAGCATACGATTTACATGCGTACAACATACTTAGTCAAATTTGACAATTGCTTGAAACTACTCCCTTCACAAAACTCCGCTTGATGCAAATAAGAAGTTGAGACGGTTAATTTAGAGGGGTTTCAGCCAATCGATAAGTTCTCATGATTCATTAGTCCAATTCTGCTGACTTGAGTATTATTTTTTCTTCTATAATGTTGGCACCGCTTAATAGGATTTTATTATAAGAAATAGATACCAATCGCACACTATGATTAGAGCTTGTCAACACAACTCTCTCAATTGGTCTGGAATATCTGGTCAGATCAGGTCAACATTTTACATGGTGCCATTGACCTGATCTCGCTATGTATTTTAGACAATTGCATTGTGGGATACTGTATAACATATTCTTTTGATAGAGTAGTGGATCAATGAGTGGATAGCCATTGTATTTTATTGTTTTTAGATACGAATTCAAAGTCTCGTCAAATGGACTCACTATAAAAGTGAATGGCTTCAGTCACACACTTCCTGTAAGTAACCGATCACACCTGCACCAGCACTTGAAGTCGTCTGCAAACTGTTGTTGAAACAAAATGAGAAAAAAAAATCATTAAATATTAAACATGATGCATTCAATTGTGGAAGCATGATGTGGTCAGCCCCACAATTGTACCAGATAGATAACTTGGCCACTACCTAAATCATGATGAATTTTGAAGTGGTAATGAGCTGAAGCTGTGCTAATAAACTGTGGTTGCTCCATCTTATACTTACACTTCCTCATCATAGTTTACAGAACATATTCTCAAGAGTGTTGTCGGAATTCTTTTAGGTCTTGCTTCATTACTGGTCACTCTGATTGTAGAAACTGTTTGAGACGATAGTTGATCACATAGCAAACTTTGATCTGACCGACGAACTCTTCTATACTATGAACGAACAGCTGAAGAAGAAATACTACAACACATTCATCAAACCTGATAAACTGGCCAGGTGAGATATGACTATCAATATAACAGAATTAACCAACATCTTGTTTCCCCAGCCAGACCCCGACTCATCTCTGCTGTATGGGTGTATAGCAGAAAGAGTCCGGTACTGGCCAGCCATAATTGTTAAAGGTACCCACCATTAATATAGGAAGACTACTGTGTTTGTACAGCCTTACACATCGTATAAAGCTTCCCGCTGATCCTTCAAAGTAGAGTAGCAGTTGGTGGGAAATTATATAGGGTCACTACCACATACAAACTAAAGTGGGGACAAATAGTAAAGGATGGTTTCTTATCTCCAGAACATTGTTGTAAGTGATAATGAATTATCCCCCCCTTAATTGAAAGGAAAGATAACTCATAAAATTATAGAATAATATTTCTAACATCATCTAAAATGAATACACTACATCCCCTCTCACCTATCGAGCCTTTTGTTGTATCGACCATGGCATGGCGCCTCCATATTTTTATCATCATGAGCTGACTTGTTTCTTGTACAGAGATATCCGACTGATGATATTAGAGGATAGATCATGGACTAAAGTACACAGACGTCATTTCTTACTAGATCTGAAGAGATCCGATCTTCTCAGCTTCGTGTCTGAGTTTAAGAGTATGAACTTCATAGAGGGATACGTCCAGGGCAACTATGTACTTGAGGTAATACCCCCCCCCCCCCCCACTGTAAATCTCAATGAAAAAACTACATCCCTGTCTCGCAACTAAAATCTTTCAATTTTACAAGTTGTAGTCACTTGTGGTTCAACAATGTTATGTCCTTCATTGGTAGTTCTGCTGCAACAAAATTCAACGGAAGAAATGGCAAACCTGCAACTTCAGTTGATGTTACTCATATTTTGGTGAATAATTGAGATAAGGCTCCGCATTAACTAATCCCTCTGTTGTTTGTAGGAAGCTCTCAAGATGGAAGACTATATTAGGACTAAATTAGGGAATAACATTCTACCTCTCTCCATGCATCCTGTGGTTAGTAGTCTATTATCAATTTGACTTTTTCCATCACAATCTTTCTCATGATAGGGTGTTGAATATTGAGAATGTCAAGTGTGTATGCAAAATAGTGTTCAAACCAACCAAATTTCTTTCTCATTATTTCAAGATTTGAACGTGGTATAAATTACCTTGAGATGAATTATTCTTGATTTTGGAGTTACCCTCACTCTTATAAAGGGGGAGGCAACTTCATTAACTGGTGAAAAATGTGCAATAATTGCGGCCCTAACTTTTTATTACGCATTGGTTGCACTGGTATACATATTTGCGCAATTTTACATTGTTGTGATATTTGATTGGATCGTTTCAGCTTGTTTTACTTATAAACATGTATTATATCAGTGCTGTCCCAGCTTGTTTTACTTATAAACATGTATTATATCAGTGCTGTCCCCAGGATTTTCAGTGGAAAGGTGGGAGTGGACAAAACACCAACAAACAATTTGATGGTTGGGCTATATGTGTACAAGTAATACCCAGAACATGTAACAAATGGCATTTATTCGGCAAGATAGCACCAAATCTCCCCTGAATAAGAATAGTGAATTTTTATCATGTTTTTCACACTGGCATGCAATACAAAATCAGCTCAGGATCTTTCTTGCCCAAGATCCATATTAAACTCAATCTGATTTATTGAGGATGACAGGAAATAAGCATCTAAGATTAAAAGCTTGGTTTCTTGTTCTTTGGGAGAGGAGGATAAAAATACTTGATGTCATAGCAACACATGTATAGCAGATGAAGACAAATGAGAATATTGATTTTAACTGATGAAAATGATTATTGACAATAGAAAATTGGAAAGGCTCCTTGTATTAGTGGAAAGGCGGTAAGCCTAACCGCCTTGCTGGGGACAGCACTGATTATATGTATGTTCTAGTGTATTACATGTAGTACTCTATGTTCAATTGTATTATTTCTGCAGGAGAGAGTTACAGAGCTACCTTTTGCAGACAGTAGAGTTCGAGTAAAGAGTTTCCATGAGGGAGATTCTAACTCATGTGTAGTGAACTATTATCAGGTCGGACCAGCTAATATCACAGGATGTGTAACTAATGAACTCCTAAACGTGAGTAACATACCGACACTCTCAGGGCCGATATTTGATGATGTCATGATTTTTTGAAGATGAGGTCCTGATATTAGGTGAAAGCTGTCAATTTTCACATAGGTGTAGGATGGCACGCAGGATTTTAACTTGGAAAAAAAGGGAAATTAAATTTGATCCCTCTTTTCCAGAGTACTGTATACTCGCTGCTTATTTTGACTCAAAATAAGCAGCGAGTATACTCTATAGTAGAAATCATCCTTATAACCTTATAACCTTATAACCTTATATGTGGAACAACCTGAGTAAAGACAAGGATATTAATCATTTTTTTATAAAGGATGAAATAATTTTATACATATGGGTAAACAGAATCAGTACTCGCCTCTGCTCAATGGTTATGTCTACGTAATATTGTTTTACAACTATAGATGATTATGGATGAGCCGTGTTTTGATATACTGAGGACCAGAGAACAGTTGGGTTATTCTGTATACTCTCAGGCTAAAGTTACTAGTGGTATTATTGGGCTCGTTGTAGCCGTCTCATCACAAGCTTCCAAGTTCAGGTACTTAGCATTTATAAACTGTCATTTGCTGTTATTCCACTAACTGTTCCGGTTCAATTTGCAAACTCAGACTGCAGTGACTTTCTTGCTTTTTTGGCATTGACCTGAATTAATGTCAAACATAATAAAAATCAGCAAGACACATTACAGGAAAGGACAGGCCTACAACTTTGACAGGATTCTTAATAGTGGGTCGCATATTCTATCATAGTACCAGAGTTAGTGATGGGCACGCACTGTGATACGCACTCCAGACTGTGGTAATCAAAACCCTAATTATAAATCACAAGTCAATAGTATGATAAATTTGCACAAAAAAAAGCAACATCTCTGCCTGTTAAGAATAAAACCTAGGCCAGGCTACCCACTGTTATGAGTGAGCAGGCTCTGATATATTGTTTTCACTGACAAAGAAAACTGGAATTTGCAGGGCATTTAACTGGCAGCACAAAATGTATGATGTTCCCTAGACCAAGTTTGGTCCATTTGCCTGCATTCCAAGTCGCTCCCGATCAACTGGTCTCGCCGCAGGCGTGACCAGTGGAAGGGAGCAACAGGAATGCAGGCAATTGGATTAAACTTGTTCTAGATGTTCCCAGAGACAGCTGCACCAGGCCTGTGACATGCCATGTATAACAGTTAGCATATTTATATATATGTTGTCCATGGAAATCAGAGATATAATGAGCCTTACCTTACTTGCGTTACGATACGATGTTATACTTGCAGTGTGAAGTTTGTTGACGATAAGATAGAGCAGTTCCTAGTTGAGATCAGAGATAGATTAGATGAGTGTAAGGGGGAAGAGTTTGAGTGTCAGAAGAAGTCACTGATAGCGATAAAACAATGTGATGACTCACATATGGGAGAAGAAGCTGATAGATTATGGGCTGAGATCAGAGATAAGACTTATCTATTCGATCGACTCGACAAGGAGGTAATTAAACATGGAATTATCATTATATATATATATATATATATATATAATATATTTCTTATTTTTCCATTGTGGAGAAGAATAAGCCCTTAGGACTTGTCGAAGATATTTTTGTTATCAATAGGTCTATTATATTATATGGGGAATTAACACTCGTAACTGCTGAAACTTTAGATTAGCTACATAACACATGAAACTTTAAATCATTTAAAAAGCAGTTTACCACGTCGCTTTACAAGTCATGATAATGGATAAGATTAACACTTTCATGTTATTTTTCCTTGTGCTGGCTGTGTCTCCGAGTAGATGCAGTTGAATGTAGACAGTCACCATAGGTATTTATATGGCTAATGATATTACTATACTACTTCAGATCGATGCGCTAGAAAAGTTAGACCTGGATGAGATAAGTCTGTGGTTTGTCAATGCTCTGGACAACTGTGAGTCCTGTGTGCGTAAGAAACTCTCTGTACAGGTTAGTCTTAAATATCTCACTCCCTGTACAGGTCATATATATCTGAACTTATCTCCTTATCATCACTTGTCTCTCACTATTATCAGTGTATAGTTTTATAATTTGATGCTCGATGGATTACATCAATCTTTCATTCGACTTGCTGTCAATCTTAGCATGTGGCATTAAGTTGTGTGGAAATGAACACAGCAATAGATTAGGACAAGGCTGAACTCATACTCACAAAGATCTGATATTCAAATACCATGTCACCTGAGAGATAAGTTTAGGTAGATCGCTGGTAGATCGCTGGTAGATCGCTGGTAGATCGCTGGTAGATCGCTGGTAGATCGCCGGTGACACTGGAGACTCCATTATTTTGTTGGTTGGTACGATCAGTAACAAGATTAATGGTTTGACTTCTGATATTCTTAAGATTGTCGGTTTTGGAGAGACAGAAAATGACTCACCTGTCGTATCGGAAGCTTTCTCAACTCTCTCCAACTCTAATAATGTCGATATGTAAGTTATATATCTATAGTCAGCTACTTTATTGTCAGGCAAGCTTACATGTACTTGTATGGCGCCAAGGTTAATGTGATGAATTTCCAATTGCGAAAGCACACCTACAACACTTGACTCTGCAAAGACTTTAGCTGGTATCTAAGTTGATCCCATAAGCAATGCTATCTGGCTACAGATTAATGTTTAGGTATTTATATGGAAGCTTATCATAGACAATACATCTGGATTAATAAATAACTTATTATTATTTCATAACACAGGTCACAATGTCAGGATAAACCATCAGAGGGAGCGCCTGTTCAGACCACCCACAAGATAGATTCATCAGGTGACAACTGGACAGAGTTTGATTTCCAATATCTTGAGATAGAACAAGAGAAGAATGGACGGGCTGTCACAGATATGTCTAAATACAAGCATAGCCTCTCACTTTTTCCAGTGTCCAAAATCTTGTAAACCAACATGCAGGTCTAGCATATTTAGTTTTCAACAACAGAAATGCCTATAGCTGCTTTAGCTGCTATAGGCATTTCTCGAGTTGACTAAATCGATGTTTTTTCCCGAAGCGCTATCCTAGAAAATGAATTATGTTATTTTTTAAATGATCTCACTCTGGACATTGGCAGTGAGGTATCATCCATATATTATGTGATTCTAGTCTGAGTTGGTCTTCTGAGTGGCTCTATTCAAACGCTTCTTACAAGTTCAAGAGGTAATCTGGGAATAAGTCCTATAACTCCTATAATCAATACCTATTTTCTTTCTGAAATCAACAGACTTCCATCTCACAGATCTGGGGCTTAATGAGACATGCCTATACATTCTTTGTTTGCTGACTCAAGTCAAGCAAATATCTTGCTTTCGACTCACAATTTTTCGTCTCATCACAATCTGACAGATTTTTGGTCTTTAATTATACCTAATTTTACTGGTGACTCAAACTATTCTAATAAAAGTGACTTAAGAAGACTAATAATGACTTCATTATCATGACTATCAAGTATCACTGTCAGTGACGTTCATATAGGAAACGGATTACTTGCTCCATTTCCTTGATGCACTGTGCTAGAAACCTTTATGGTTATTTCTGTCCAGCACCGTCTTGTGTGGTATATATGGCACATCCCGATGAAATATGTCTGTTTTGATGTATATCTCTCTAGCCTGTAGATATCTACACTGTATCTAACTATTCAAACTAATAATCTACCATCACTAACAGATGCTCAGACCTTCCCTGGCAGTGTACTTTATAAACTTAAAGCTACAGCTAGTCTTCTTGTAGAGTCATTTTTCCTGGATGGCTCTGACAGTAAATGTCTGTCTAGTTCTCTTTGCTTGAAAGTTCTGGGTCATGGCGGCATCAGATAAACCATGGTGTGTTTTACTATTAGATAAACAATAGCAGATGATTAATTTGTGTAAACAAAGTAAGACAACTCCTAATAGATTAAAGTATATTCGTGAATCCCCAAACACCCCGTACAAATAAGCAATATTGTGGTTGTATTCAATGGCTGATTTGATGTACTCCCTGCTAGGATCTCTGTGTACTCTTCAAGAGCTATAATTGTGGTTAATTGGAAACTACAACACCATGCCAATACACAGCATTAGCGCAGATACGTTCCATGTGTTCTTCTCTTTGGACATGAGTTTGAGACTTAATAATGAGTTCTAATCTACAGGAAAGTACTACTCGTTTGACAGCAAAAATTTTATTTATTTATTTATAGAGGTTTTATTAGAGGTGTACAGATTTGTGCTTTCCACTGCACAGATAACAACATTATATTAATGTCGATATAATAAAGAATACACCACAGTCCAGAGTTTCTCAAAATTTATTGCGTCTTCAATGAAATATAGATAACTATGTATATCACTCTAGCATGAGAGCTACCGTTTATTTATCAAGTAAAATTGGTTTTGGTTTCATCTAGTTTCACTTTCGAGGTTCAGTGTAAATTAATCGGTATCTGATAGTTTGAGTGCTCCTACCCTGCCTAGGTTGCTGGTAGTGGCACTTCATTGAAATTGTCTGAAAGGACACTAGCAGCCACCTGAGCAGAGTTGGAGCACTTCTCCTGGGTTTGTGATTATGTTAATTTTCCAATATTGACTAATATTTTCTGCTTTGAGAGTGAAAGATAACTCCTAATGAAATATAATGAGTCATTCTTATGCTTCCAGCCCCCTCCCTTACCCTATAAGTCAACCATTGATGAAGTGCTGAAGGGATACAACCCTATCAACCACCTGTATCGGGCATTAGCACATCAGGCACTCGCCCGGCAGTGTGATAATCATCCTAGAACAGCAATCACCAGTAACTCCTAGACAGCTCATCTATTGTTCCACACTTCGATCCATACTGGGACTCAAACAGCTGCTTTACACAAGAGAATAAAATACAGTGTTAGATATAATAGATGTCGACTAAGTTCTTTGTCAATCCAGCATTGATAGATTAGCCCGGTAGGTGGTGTACTTATTAGGAAATACTGCTGACCTGCATGCAAGTTGGTGAATGTTCTGGGAGTTTGTAATACAAGGACCTGATGTCAAAACAATTCACAGACACCAAAATACAACACCATCGGTCTGATAATAATATATCATGCTATGCGGAATGATAAAAGCCAAGAAAAAAAACAATTTATTCAGAGCAGATCACCAACAAGCAAGGTCAATATCAAGCCACAAACTGTAAGCCATGCTTCACACATTATTACCTACAAACGGGCCCTACTGGCCCCCACACGACTGGTCACATGGCCCACGTGATTCCAGGTATTGCATGTGTAAGCCTGGAAGAAAAACAGGTGAACAGAAAATCAAAACTTAAATTAGCCCCACTCACCAAAATCAGTTGCGGACAACTAAAAGTATAACACACAGTACATATGAGATAAAAACTCCAAGTGACACACTCCTAGTGGTTATGAGCAGCTGAAAACCTGCAAACAAACTGTTAACTCCTATTAACACACAACCATTCAAGGTCAAATCTATAGCTATTATAGTCAGCAGTTGTCTTCTCTTTAACTCTCTCGTATAACGTATGGTTATTTGAGTAGAACAATTTAGGCCCAATTAATTGAGTGCATTTGATCACTGATGGACTCCGAATACAAAAGGGGTGGGAGTTCTCTTTATATCATTCTTATCAATTACTTTTTTATTCTCCCAAAAGGGGATATCGTCATAAGTATGAAAGGAAGACATATTTCCTTAAATGGCTCTCCTGAGTGGGATATTTGCTTTTTATAAGCCTTGATAAGTGCGCAACATTAATTTAAATATTTCTACACAAACAGCAAGGTCATAAGGTGATCTGTACAGTGGGCCGGTCAACAATTCAACAAGTATCAAAAGCTGCGCGTGATTTTGCATAAACTACGGTGTCAAGTGGGGGGATCATTTGCTCCTATTTTTGGTTATCTGTGTACCATGGCTATTTAGCTGTGGCCATAGCGGAGTGTTTGTTAGATATGTGAGGTTGTGGCAAATTCGCACCAAAAATCAATCGTTTAATAAAGCAAATCAAATAGGCAAAACAAACAAAGCAAGATTCAAACTTCCTTGAAAATTAAATTGAATTTAATGTCTGATATTGGTTCAATTCATATCAATAAGTTGAGGCTTTTTCCAGCTACAGCCGATCAAAAATGCAAACAGTCTTAACCTCAGGGAATTGTTGGCAAATCTGACAAACTGACTGACTAAGCGCTAGAAGTTAGCTGTTGTGAGCGATGGATTGCTAGGGCATAAGTTATAGTACCTCTTAAGAGTAGCCCTAGAGTCACTCCTACTGTCATCAACATGAAGATAAAGAGTAGCAGCCTGTCTACGACTAGAGCTACCTGCTGCCACTCTCGCTTCACGTAGTCTCGATCTTCTGACGCTGACAACCTCGCCTCATTCTTCTTCAGTGAGTCGCTCATGGCTCTCAGAACAAGCGAGAAGCTTGTCTCAAAGTTTTCGAGTTTATGCATACGCTGCTGTACCTCTGGTGACACGTGAGCGGGCTGGGTGTCAGTCAGCCCGTTAGTAGGGTCTGATTGCTGAGGCTCTGAGGAGTTAAGGCTAGTAGTGATACGTGATGCTGGACTGGTTGGTGACTGTTGAGGGCTCAGCTCAACATTCGGTTGATGTGCTACATGGCCATTCTGTTTGGCAAATATAAGTCTTTGAGGCCTATCAGTATTTTTCTTTTGGATAAGCGACTTCTGAAATATTAATATTGCTATAAATATGTTCAATTCATCTCAGAAAAAAAACAGATATATTATGTTATACATTAATCATGCTGGAATCGATGGTGATGGTGCATGAAGGACCTGAAGAGACGAGCGAGTCACACATTAAGCCAAATCTGCAACCTGTCATACTCAGCTTAATTTGGCTGTCATCTATACACCCTGACAGTATTGACAGGAATAAACGTCAAACAAGTCCAAGCAGGTATAACAGTTGTCTGTGAGCGCAATAATCCTGAAATTTCATGATAAATGAGGTTACATACATACCACGTCTCGATAATCAGGAGGTCTGAGGAAGCCTCTAGGGCTATTACTTCTTGAGGTAGACAGTAATCTCTCTTCACACTCATGATTTATTCTACCATTAGCTACCGGCTTCGAAGACTCTAACCTCGATGCCCTGCTTCTCCGACGTCGACCATTCTGCTGCTGTTGAGAACAATTTGATGTCTACGAGAATATAAAATGTTCATGGAACAAAATCAGTTACAGTAGTTCGAATAATTATGTGTCCTTCAGTTCGTCGATTGCCTATACCTGCGAGTTTCTTGGCATTCCTGGTTAGGGTAAAATGCCTGAAAATTTGAACCATTAACCTGTCATAAGCATTCAACTTTTACTTTCGCTTATGCGCTTGTATGAATGTAAGTTGCCCTCGCCGTATTGATTATGGCTATACCCAAAACAATACAAACCGAAGGCCATGACCTCGATATTTACCACCATATTGCAACCTACCCACTTTGAAATCAGAACAAGAGCAGAAGATGTCTAAAAATCAACCATGTAAGATTCATGTAATAGATTCACCAAACTGTGGAGGGAGTTTTTTAAATTTTTCCTAAAGTAACAATAATAGAAGCACAGGCCTCAGACTAAGACACTTGCCCTTACCTCATTAGAGAATACAGTGACAGCTTGGGGACGTTTGTTGACATGGACTTTAAGGCACAGAGCAGGTGCTAGTATTCTGAAGCACAGTAGTTTGATCCAGTCAGGCACAGATTTTCCCTGGATTCCTTTGTGATGTATATTAAGTGTACAGACTGTCAATCCAGTGGCAAGGGAGACAATTCCCATGGTTATAAAATAATATATTCCTGTAACGATAAGCATCACCACAATTATTTCATACTATGTGTAGATGATTACTGTGTGAGAAATTTAGCACTATGAAATTGTTGAATGGCTGCTGATGCATCAGTTAAAACTCTGTGATATTTTCTAAATAATACATGTCCAGATAATTTCTAAAAGATGTGTAATAGATGAATTTACAAAGGTTTGAAGGGTGTGTGAGATACTCAACGTTATCAGATCAGGATCCATCCAACTTTAATACTGGGTGTACATTTTTTGATGAGAGAGAATTAGAAGCCAAAGTTGAATCGACAGGTTGTATGATCTTAGTGCTTAATCTTAGTTTTAATATAAATCGATCAACACACCTATAAGGGGTAAGCTGTCAGATGTGGGTGGCATAGCCTCAGTGACTAACATCAGAAACACCGTCATAGAGAGGAGGGTGGTGATTCCCATTGCTACTTTTTCTCCAGAATCAGAGGGTATGTAGAAACCTTAAAATAAGCAAAGTTTGATCTAGACTACATTCATCATGAAGTTGATTAGAACAGGTGTAGAAATGTGATTATGCGGTATGGGGTGAGCTCCCCTGTGCAGAGTCACTCTACCGATATGCACAATAACATCAGAAGTCAAATTAAACGTAACTTTGGCTTTTTAGCCACATACTCAACAATCAAATAAGTGATCATTGATTAAATCCTGTAAATTATAAAAGCTCAATCAAAATTTAAAGCATAACTGTTAAATATTTTGATAGTGAAAACACAAATGATGTGACATACTTAATCAGAACAAAAATCGGATGACTCTGATTTGAGTAATTTCTCATTAACAGCTGTAAAATCAGTACTGATTCTGAGCACGAACAAAAGGTCGTTAAAGTTGAAATTCTTCTAGAAGTTTTGAACAACAGAGTCATGCATTCGATATTCATAACTAATTTCCGACTCAGACAGATCAGAATAGTCTGTATTATTTCCATGTATTCAGGAGGTGTACTATTTTTGTTTCTATTTTTGTTTTCTGGCACTGAGTGCAAAACATTTCCAATGAGATGACTCTGGCTTCCAATAAAAGTACGTATACTTTTATATACTCTTTGTTGTATCAGAGTTTTTGAAACCAAAACAGCAAAGATCTCACAATGTATGGTCACAAGTTTATGGTCAATACTTATTCTTTATACCCCGAAAAGTTCTTTCCACTAATCAACAGGACACATTAGAACCCGTAATCTTATTATATCTTGACGAGGTAGATATCCTGAGAATTTGGAACCATGGAATACAAGACGACACACCTTCTCCAATTCCAAATCATGAACTTACCTAGCAGGGCGACTAATGTGATAAGGAAGCAGGGTAGAAGCATGTTGAAGACGTAGAACATTGGTCGTCTCCTCAGGTGTATATAGTATGTGATATCTGGATACGGCTGCTCACAGCATGAATAATATTTTATATTCCTCTCAACATACATGTTGACTAACTCAAACTCACTACAATGTCAGCGAAATTTGTGATTAGAAAATGAGTAAAATTCTACAGCAATATATTTACCTGAGCATGATTGGGGCTGATAGAATGCATTATTAGAGACCCTCTCTAAATGGCCGTGAACCCACAGTAAAGCTAGCCTGCTTTTCGCTACTCAGAGTCTGGCAATCATACCATGCTTTTCAAGTTTTCGGTGGTGGTTGGTAGTTCCCATTTAGCGGCAATGGATGAGGCCATGAACTTCATTGGAAGAGGCATGGAGTTAATATTAGTTAAAATTTTTATATTACATATTTGAACCGTAAGTTTTAAGGCTCAAGCTATCAGCAGTGACCATACCAAGTTGACACATATTTATTATGGTAACACAGAGCATTGTGTGAGCGGAGAGAAGCAATAAACTTCTCAATTGGGTTTATTGCTCTTTATCTAATAGCCATCGCTTAGTCGGTTGATCTGAGGAGTGTGTAAATCTGTGTGGCCGTTAAGCCCTTTACCTTCAATCAGATTACTTATTTATTTACCTGGCAGCGCTCTTCTCAATATGATAGACAGCATACCTTCACACGTAATAAGTGTAATATCATCGCAGAAATAATCGATTTATTGTGATACAAGACCGAAGTAACATTGAAGGACATTAAGGGAATCAGCTATTTAATAATGCAGTTACTTAAAACAAGACATCAGTCGTATGATTAGCAGGATTTCGTAGGATGATTATAGTTAATCTGATGTCAGAATTATGATGCAGTCTAGTCCTAAGTTTTTCAGCAATAGTTTTAAATCTTTCTTTTTATGTCTTGGTTCTCAAATCGCTATTTTTAGCATTCCTAATCGTGTGCAAAAAACAGCCTCAAAAACGAAACAAATCAATCCCACCCTCACTTCGACCTCAGACTACATACAAGCTGAATTGCATGGGGAGAAATATTTGTAGATACCTGCTGGGCAGATAATTAGACAAGTCTCCCTCCTTATCAACAAGAGTAAGGTTAAGTTGAGAGCCATCGTAAGTCCATGAAGCGAATACCATCGAGCAGTTCTGCTCATCAAAAGGGAAGAAGCGCACGTCGATAGTACATGAGCTCTTATAGATCACAGTAGATAGCCACGTGACGTTACCTGTGTGTGTGACAATCACATTAGTGCTGACTGAGGAAGTTTTCGATGACGCGACGTCAGCGCTAAAACAAAAACAGGAAACAATGAATCAAGTGTTTTGATCTTTATCATATTATTTTGGTTGACCCGGATTCTGCCAAAGCTAAGAGGTATCATTAATATGTGGGTGGTGGGAAAGTGTAATAATCTAGGATGATGTGTTATCATCGGCCCCTGGAGAAGTCTGATATTCTCAACTTTCTCATCCGCTGTAATCCGATTCCACTTGTAAACAATTCAGTGGAATTAACCTGAAAATAAAGCTTTGGACAGCACAATTACTGCATACCCGGCCAGCACTCTCAATAAACTACCATGGTGATCGCTGACCGTTTTAATTATTTCAGGGATCATTAGGCCTACAGGTCTAAACACAAACTGTGATCAGAATGATTTCAGCCAGATGAGTAACCAATTTAAAATTGACTAAAAAATGATGAGATTTATTTTTCTAGGCTTCCTGCACATGTTGTAAGAAAAGTGAAAGTCATCAATATTTGTGCACTTGATTTGAGTATTACTGGGTTTACTAAACTGTACGATAATAGCGTTAAAGTCTGATTGACAATAAATGTAAACTAATAAAATTGACAGAATGGGAAACAGGCCTGGATGTTGGCTGGTTCTTTTGTCTAGATCTGGCGAAGTGTAAAAAAATTATAATTAAATTCAATTGACTGAAATAGTATCTCAAAATGCAACAGACACATCATCATCTGCTAACACCCTCCAATTAGCCTAAAACCAAAGTCATCGAACCCACTATCAACTACCTCCACAATGCTTTGTCACATTGCATTTCATCAATATGGTTTGCACAGTATAATAGCTTAAGTTATCAATACTGTTAGATGCATAATAGACTACTTTGCGTCCCTTAGTTGTATCCGTCCATATGGTTGACTTCAGAAATCACTCAGGGTATCCTGCAAATTTTCTATGATCTGTTTTTCAAATAGACTAAAGTCAGAATTATTGAGTCTGAGCTTCGACAAGCCAAATTAATCATACACTCCTTGGAAACAATCTTGCAAGTTGTCTGAGCCGCGAAAGTCACCCAACTCTTTCTGCTACGCTATAGTTGTGTCGCATAAAGAATGTATCAAACTTACGATTAACTCAAGAGGCGCTTCGATCTTGGCTCTGAGTATGCCTTACCATGACTTGCCCTTTTCTTTGTTGTCTTACACATTGCACATGTAATTCCAAATAACAGGATTTGGAGATAACTTGCTGTTTTTGAGATTTTAAGTTGTAAGTAAAACTAAGACGACAAATGCAATGATGATTTTAAGTGTTAGTTGGTGTTATTTTTTAGACATACAAAACAACTGTATCTGAACTCCACCTAGGATGTAAGCACATTTTGTGGGCTCCATAGGCAGTCAATGACGCTAATCAAGGCTTTTAACATTTCTGCTCAAGATCAAAAATTAATAACAACAATTTTGTGGCCTTTGATGAGTGTATAATATTTACTGAATATACAAATCTAAACAAAAGTGTGCACGTAATATGCTTATTAGAAAAAGAGCTATCCTGGTCAGTTTTTCCTTCTACTAACCCTATATCAATATTTCAAAGAATTTAAATTTGTATAAATATTGAAATACTTTCAAAATTTCCAATCATATAACCATGTTAGTTGTGAAACAGTTCCATCGCATTATTTTTTCTAAGCTGTCAATTTTCCAACGGCAACAAAAATGCGCCTCAAAAAGTTCTTGAGATCAGTTGGTTTTTGTTTCAACAAGCTTGTCCCTACACTATGGAGGCTAGCTGTAAAGCTATAGAAATCATGCTCTTCCCTTATCGAGATTGGATAATCTGGAAAATTAACCGGGAGACTCAGCATATCTAACTTACAAGTTAGGGTAAGTAAGCACATTAAACTTACCTGTTATATAAAAGTATATCTGGGAGCCACACTGTCTCATAAGGCAGAAGTATAGTGGATACACCACCAAAGTCTTTAGGATCCCACAAGAGGTCGCTGTCGAGCCATGCCTGGTTTAGCCAGCAGTTCGTTGTTATGATCTGGTTCTTTTCATCCTGTGAACAGAGAGGCACTTATACCTTCATACAGACATCATTTACATGAAACCTTTGCAGGTGGGGAAGAGAAAGAGTACTTTGAGAGGGTGTAATTGGGCTTGGTGTTTTGAGGAAAACCTATTACATAAATGGTCAAAAATTGGAACAGACTTATAGCTGAAGTGCATTCTTGCCCTTGGGCTAAACATTTTCAGTGTTTTGAATAAACAAATTAAAAAATAGCATATCAAAGCTGAATAAACAGGTTAGAGTTCAATTTAACACTCAAAATATTGACTAACTGACCAATCGAATAAAATACAACCGGAGCCTCAGATTTTAACAGTTTTACTAAAGGTATGTGCTATCCCCCCAAAAGATTCTCTCACATTGGAGGAAGGGGGTTAAATAATCTACACGCATGATGCATTATCAACCACAAGTCATAAGACTATCAAGCTAGAGAATCTAAGTTTGGTTCATAGAGCCTAGTTACATTAAGCTCCAAAACAGCTCACTGGTCTTTCCTACTTTCCAATGACACCGCATTTCAAAAATTAGATATTCTCAAAACACTAATATATTTGTTTTAAAATAATTTGTACTTGGTCCAATTGAAGAAAATACTCTTGTAGGTTATTTAGTGCCAAGTGGTAATAGTGTCATCGAGTACCAGATACACTCAAATAGAGGGTGTAAGTTAAATTAGCCAAAGGTATTAATTCAGGTATTAATAGGATGAGGATGAAAATCGTCATCGAGTACCAGATACACTCAAATACAGGGTGTAAGTTAAATTAGCCAAAGGTATTCATTCAGGTATTAATAGGATGAAAATCGTCTGAAAATGCCAATCAAAGTCCGACTTGTAGCAATAATCGATTCTTCTCTGCTAATCTTGTAACTTCCTATTCATTAGATATCACACTTCAAAGGTTATACAGTAAATATAAACTGTAAGTTTTGTGAAATGTCAGCAGAAGACAAAGCAAGGACTCAACTTAATTCCCTGTCCAATTTACACTATTTTAACCAGTTTACAAATGCAGTCATTCAGTCCTGCAAATTGGATTTGTTTAAAAACACTTTTCTTTAAACTGTACGTGACTCGATGAAAAGAAGCACTTGTCACAGTTTAAGGTGTTTGATATGACAGCTTAAGAGCCGTAAGGACCTCTTATAGCCAGCGTTAAAAAGGCATAAAACACAGTAAAACACAGTAAATGTCCAACTTCCCGTCATAGTTAAAACGTCATAATATACATGAGCAAGACAAAACAGTTTGAACATTTGGACTTGTAGTTATGTACTTCATAACACAAAAGCTGCAGACGCCAACAACCCCTTCCTGTCTAGAAATGAAAACCTCCCCAAACAGCAAATAATGACGTGGAATGACTTGAAGCATAGTATCTTCTAATTTATAATTTATTGATATGTATGATTTAAGGTCTGTATTCAATAGATCAGATTTTCTGTTAAGCCTTTGTCTTTACGCACTACAACACAGGCATTGTCAGGAACAATAAATACATGGATACAACTTACCACATCGATGAGTTGAGCAAGCGCAAGTCCAAAAGTGACGGATAATGAGTGAGATGCATTTTGGGACGGCCTCAACCTGCGATCGTAATCTTTCATCAGATGTTTTATTAATTCCTTTTCATGTTTATCCGCTAGTATCACTTGTGTATTCCAGATAAGTAATACCCCTAGATAAGACACACAGGAAAGATACACAAAAAGGTTGAAAACCTAACGAATACATCCAATCTCTTAATATCACTGCGACTCAACGTCAAATATTTGGGAGGTTTCATTTGTGAAAATAACAGTTAGACATGATCACCAATACAATATTTCAAGGTTTTGAAAAGCGATATATCCCGTTAAATTTGTCAGCAGATTAAGACATCCAAGGAATAGAGGATGGGTGTACTCACCTATAAACATATGAAGAGGTTTCAGCATATCTGACTTCTGATGGTTAGCTACACGAGAGCAGCAGACACTGAACTGTCAGGGGTCAGCGTAGAATGCTGCCTGATACTTAATTCAATGTAACAATAAGAGTTCAGAGCTGCGAACAAAGTTATGTGAGCTATGAGCAATCAAGCTAAAAATCAAATAAAAAATTCATATTACAAGAAAGCCCCTTGAGGCGGTGTGGGAAGTCACAGTGTTAGAAAGCTACACTTTCCGCTTTGATATAAAATCTCCCAATATTGGGTACTGAGGTTAACACGAGCAGCGGATATATATAATGTACTCCAGGTTAGAGATGTGTATCATTACATGATGCTAATAAGATTAACCTACCAAATTAAAGCTAAGTGAACAAAACATTAAAATAAATACCCATAATCGTCATAATCAAGTTCTCACATTAGAAAAATCTGATCAATAAGGGAGCTCTAAAGCTCTGCTTATGTAATAAGTAATTGCCTATTCAAATTACGACATTATGTAATAATTACCATCATTTTCTTCTGAAAGTAACGTGATAAACAAAATCACTCATCTGAGTGTTGGCTGCCTCTTATCATATTACATAAATACAGTAGAACAGTATAGCAGTGCTTTATCGTCGCTGTAGCAGCATGACTACTCAACACTGTATAGGCCTACTGATTATACCTTCAGGCAATAAGCAATATTTTATTTGGTTTCTTTTTACAATAATGTTTTGTATAAAAATAAATTAGCTTGAATACGTACAAGGGTGTTCTTAAGTTTCAACAGTAATTATAAACTGTCGTAAATCACAGATTAACAATTTGTCTTATTATGTACATTGTACTAGTTTCACTTCTGTCACTGTTTGCCGTTCTGTGAATCAATATGGAAACATGATGATGCATAGTTAATTAGAATGAAGTTCAGCTGCTTTTATGAAACCCCAAACCAAAACAAAGTGCACAGAATTTGAAATGCTGGTTTGGAAAAATAACAACTGCGAAGGTTGAGCAAGGCTGTTTCGGTGACTCTCTGGTTTGATGCATAACATAATTAGGGATTCTGTGGGGATTGCTTACTTACAGCCTCAAGCTACTTGCAATTTGAAGCTACATATGAAGAAGAACAGGTTGAATATCCATTTTCTTACATTTTATTGTATCAGCCAATAAGGAAAATTATGTCAAAATTTTTGGCACAAAAATGTAGCCCAACAAAAAAACGCAATGCACACTAGAGTGAAGGTTGTTACCTAGTGATAACTAATTGAAATTCCTCACAGGCTTCTGTCATCATAAAAACATTGTCGGAAAAATTTCACATTCACAGAGTAGGACAGACAAATGAGTTTAAATTCCGACACAAAAAAAAGCTAAGACCTACCGACCTGCGGGTCAGTAAAATGGTGAAGGTCCGAGAGGTTTCATAGTTTCTAAATTAATTCCAGCTCCGGGTGTGGCCATTCCTGGTTTAGGTGGTGTAGGTGCAGCAACTGCAGTTTCACTGGAATTTAATACAAGTTTACGAGTTGAAAGTGTTTTTTGTATAAATAAACCAGTTGTCTACTCTCTTATATCAAGAGGACAACTTCACATTGAATTGTGTTTCTATTTAGTAATGTGGGAATAGAAAAGGGGATGTAAGGACTTATGGTGATGGTTACAATGTGTGCTTCATGTGAAAAGTACAAAACAACAACGAATAATCCCGTAAAATTTAATGCTTGTTCAATTTGTTGAGCATGATTTCGTGCTAATCCAGTTTGATTAGAAGATTACATTTGTGTTCAGCTTAAACTTACCTCTCAGTGTTTTCCTCTCCAGAAGGCAGCGATTTTGTAGACTCAGAACTGAATACAGTGACTCCAGGTTTGGCTTCCCTCCTTCCGTCCCGAGTGAAGTAGTAGTTAGCTGAAAGTTTGTGAGTTACGCCTGGTGGTAGATTTGGTGTAGGTATATCTCTGTAAGAAGATCAATCATTCTAAGAATCGCAAGAGACAATCGATTAATGTCCCAACTCAAATGGGGTACAGGCAGAGACTACAGATTATCCACAATCTCTAGTACATATTAAACTACTTCGTTACTACACTGCTTGCTTATAAATTTCCTTGGCTTTATTGAGCTGTAGAAGGAAAAAAGTTGTCCTTGTATTCGAATCATTCTCTTTATATCCGTCTTTTTCTTTCAGGTTAGATTGAGGGATTCCATATATTCAGGGGATCAGTGAGCTGTTAGGTGGTGAAGATGATCCTGTGGTGAGTGCTGCAAGTACTGCCTTCACAATTAAATTTTTTAATCTCTTCTAAAAAAATAGCTGAATGGGTGTGCAAGTGGTAATCATTCATGGTTGGTTGAAATGGTTGGTTAAAATCGGGTGTCTTATCACATGCCGCATCCTGATGCATGGGCGCCGAGATATATGTTGCCTAAAGGGCCAGGCTGCAATTTCTGCGCCAGTTTGTAGGCGGGGCTGAGCACACCCGGAGGACAACCGAACCCAAGTAGTCAATGGACAGCAGTGGGACTGCCACTGCAAGAGCCATTTTGCTTTACTGCTTTTTAAGAACCGTTGTATTCGTATGTTTTCAACAGACAATGAGCCAATATTAGCCCTAGCTACGCTTCCATCAGGGCGCTACTGTAATATCAAATGTAGGATAGAGCTACGGAGACAATGCTTTAGAGCACAATGTGTGAAATTTTTAAACTCCGTTTTCTTCAAAAGATAATATTTTTATAATGTGCAGACTTTTATATCACTAGTAACTTTTTAGCTCTACTAAACCAATATTTCTTAACCATAACGGCAGAGACAGAATAAAGTATATATATAGATATATATACATTAGGGCCGGGACAGAATTGATGAGCTCACTAACCTTGTAGACTGGGTCGAAGGATGCCTCAAGTTAGGTACCATCTTTTTCTAAAATAAAGTCATAAAAAAGGTTAATAAAGTATTTCTACAACGGTTGATGATACTAGAAAAAAGCCAAATCTTCATGGAAATAAACGGTTGCACTAGTGCATAGGATTTATTGAATATGTCAGTAACTCATGGGCTTTTGATGATGTGTGTTTGTGTCAATAGTCAATGGAAGTTGTGATCTTGATACCTGATGGTTTGGATTCTAAGAATGATTTCTTGATTTGTATATTGTCTACTAACCATGATGAGAGGTTTTGTTCATTATTGGCAGTGCTTACTTTATAACATGTAGGCCTAATGGTAACCCTGCCACATCGGTTTTCAATAAATGACAGAATGCCAAGTTTTGGGTGGTGGAGTTCAGAGCAGTGATATTGTTAGGGCTTTTTTCACTAAAAAGCTATAATTTTCAGTGGCTTTCTTATATAAGCCCTGAACATGACGCTGATTTTTATGTGTGTTGTTGCAAATTTTTAATGTGTGCTGAATGGATGATATTGCCTGCCATCTAGAAAGTTTATAATAATTATGGCTCAGTATGTGTTGGGTATTTCTGAGTGGGCTTAAATCAGACCTGCAAGTTTCACTCCCAGCTCCACTACTGGAGGATGTTCCTATATGCTTCCAGCTTATTATAAACTTGCTTTTGAGTTCCTTGCTTATGATAATCATAGCAGTGAGTGATCTCCCTATCTATGTCATCTTTTTGACAATCTGAATATATAGTGGACTTAAGATTAATAAATATAACTTTCAGTTTCAGTCAGTACATTGTACCCCTATCTTATTTATTTATTTATAGATGTTGGTTTGAAAGTATACAAATAACAGATAGTTAAAGGCAACTTGTTGACCTCTATCTATACTCGCTGCTATTCAAATACATATATGATCATGATAAATTACAGACAGACCCAGGAATAAGCCCATTTGTTTAGTTCATTACTTGGACAGACCAAAGAGTGAAAACAAGAGTAAGTGGAAACAGACAGTCTTATTAGTCACAACAACTCAACTGCAATGAAGAATAACTAACTGAAATTGAAAATTCATTGCTCACCACATCCACAGTGGGAAATAAAAAAAAACTGCTTGATTCACCCTACACATACCTGCAGCAGGAAGTTTCTTATCTTGGCCATCAAGGGTGTGACATTTCTATGCTGAGACATGATGTCCTATCCCTAATCTGTTGCTTGTAAGTTTCCACACCAACTATTCTGCTACTTGTGCTGCTCTGCAACAAGTTCAGTCCAATTTGTAGCTCTTGATACAGGAAACACTGATTCGCATATCAAACCGGTCCAGATACCATATGTAATAATCTTGGTTTTGAAACGCTCTTTAAGAGTGATACGATAGTAAGCTATATGAGCGACTCCAACACTTTACATTAGTCTGCAAACTTTCAGACAGAAATCTGCAAGTAAAGATACAGCATTGCTCTAGCCTACAGGCAAGCAGCATCCCTGTTACTCTTGCTGCAAGCTTTCTTTCAAACTGCACAAACATTTCAAGACAGACAGTATAGTTACCCTATGGACTATAGACTAAAGCTAGATCTATTCTGCATGTTTATGGGTGCCTGAAGTTAAATATCAACTCCAGTCCTTGATTAATTGGAAATGGTTATTATGCTCAGGACATGGGAAATAAAGGGTTGCAGGTCCCAGCAGCCCATGCACACATTGCACAGAGCCCCAACCTAGAAGGGAGAATAAGAATCCCTTGAGTTTTCAGAGTTATATATACTACTTTTGCTGTAAACTTTTTTTTCTCATTATTATGTGCATGTTGTTTTTACTGTGATACCTGGGCAACTTTTACATAACCCATTCAATTCAATCAAACTCAACTGCAACTTAATTTTGTGGTAATCATTGTTAGCTAGTTTGTATTGCACATAGTTATAATATTTATGGTAGATTACTGCTCTTCAAAGTTTTCTGATAGTGCCTGACCTCAGAAAGGATAGCCCTATATAAGGTCATAGGCTGGCTGTTTGATCAATGAGATGTAGTTCATTGGTTTAACAGCATGCAAATAAGGTGTTATCCGCATTTTCAACTTTTTCATGAACTCATTAGGCTACTTAGCTATATCAGAAGCCTTCAGATTGTCATTGGTTTATATTGAATTTCATTTTAGGTATGCAATAATGTTTGCCTTCCCGTTTTCACACTGCTGCCGGAGATTGGTGAATCGCAGTCACACCTCCTCTCAACAGCTGAGGAGACTTAGCTCCAACTTCCGAGCTATTGAAAACACTGTGGAAGAGGGGAGTGATGGCTTTCAGACACAGCTTAAAGTGAATAAAAAGAGAGAGGTTCAATACACCAAACTGATTGGTATGTTTATGTCACCTAATTTGCAAGTGAGGTTAAGAGCATTGTGAAGTTGGAAAAAGATAGATCGGTCAATTTTCAATCGTATGTAATGGGAATCCTTCAGCAATGATTTTTATTCGGAGATAGTTGCAGATAAGTTGAAGCCTTCATTTCTGGGTATCTGTCGTAAACTATCAGGCGTGTAGTATCTGTGGCTTATAGAAGATTGGTTGTGGCAAAACCAGCTAATGTGGAGCAGTGTCTAACCAACGTAACCATCAGCCCTATTGATTTTTGATAAAAATGTGCATTTTCATTTTTCCTATGACAGAGATGGTCAAACAGGGAGGCGGAGAGAAAGGAGTAGCCAGACATCTGAAGCAAGGGAAAATGTTAGTAAGAGACCGTATATCTAGACTAATAGATAATATGGATGATTTTATGGAGTTGTCCCCTGCTGCTGGTATAGGAATGCCTTACGGAGATGTGCCCGCTGCGGGAGTAGTGATTGGTGAGTTTGTACCCTACTGAATGTTTGCAAAACATAAAATGTGTGTCTGTGTGTTTAATCCATGCAGGAAAAACAACTTGATCTGAACAAAAATTGGATTTATCTAATTCTCATGAATGATATATTGTTATATAATAGGTATGAACCTTTGTCTGTTATTATAACTGATAGTGTGCCGACGCTTAGTCCTGTTGCTCAATCGTATCTCACATTAGCTCAAACTTAAAATAATTTGAAATTTCTCCTGCCATTCCAATTTTGATTGTTTAATGTTGTTAAATTGCACATAAGTATGACAAGTTCATGGAGGACCAGAATTGACCAATCTTTTTCAGGTGATATAAAATACTGTCGGCCTAACATCTATATTCAATATGAAAATGGCATTATCAAGTATAAAAAATGATCCTCTCTTATTACTTTTGACAGGGTTTGGACAGGTTCATGGTAAAGATGTTCTTATATTAGCTAATGATGGTACAGTTAAAGGAGGTACTATATTCCCTATCACATTAAAAAAACAGTTGAGGGCTCAGCAGATAGCCGAGGAGTTGTCTATACCTTGTGTTTATATCGTAGACTCCGGAGGGGCTTTCTTACCTTTACAAGTAAGAAGCTTATTGGGACAGTCAATAATAAAACTTTCTTCTGCTTGTTTGATTGTTGGCTAAGCTTGATTAATGAAGTTTCTTCCAGTGCCAGTATAACTGTGAAAAGAAGCTCTAGGTCCTAGGACTACTGTTTTGAAAAGCTGCACACTGTAATAATTTTCTACATGTTAATCACATTTTATTCATACCTTTCAGGGAGAGATATTCATTGAAGGAGGAAGGGCATTTCATAATGAGGCTGTGATGTCATCATTAGGTATACCTCAGGTATGTGACTTAGAGTGCACATTATATCCATACAAGATGGACAGGATGAACGGTGAAATCATGAGTTTGGAGTTGTCTGCTTAATGCAAGTGCTAAATCTATTTATAAATGGTCAGATTTTGTGATGCTTAATTATCCAACTTTGGTACCAAAATTACCCTTACCTCAGTTGAGGTAATTGCTACATCAGGGTTGATGAATCCAGCAATTTGTTTCTCGTGAATCCATATTCGTTCCAGGTCATCAACAGTTTGTCACCTTCAGGAAGTGGGATGCTATCCAGGGGGCCCAAGTTGGGAGCTGGAAGGGGGAGGGCATTCCAATCCTTGGCAGTCTTCATAAAGAAGGACCGTTGATGGTGTTGGGTTTTGATATGGGGGATCAGGTACTGATGACTATGTCGGCGAGAAAGATGGTGTTTCGCAGGTTGGATGTATTTGGTGATGGTATTAGTGCCTCTTCCGGAATAGTTTCAACCTTCTGTCCTTATGTCTTCTCCTAGCTGCTCCCAACCAAGAGGGTGTACTAACCCGGTGACACCCGTCTTCCTGTCACTCCTTCTAATACCGCACACAAACCTTGCCGCTCTCCTTTGTACAGCTTTTAGAGAAGTTTCCTGTGTAGTGAGTCCCAGCAGCAGCAGCAGCAGCAGCAGACGTATTTGAGCACGGGCCTGACCAGTTGTTTGTATGCCAGCGATTTGACTTCTTCATTGATTGATTGGTTTATTTGTCACTCATATACAAGTATGTTGCGAAATTCGTTGTTTAATAAACTGCTGTTCACAAAGGACATAGGAAAAAAAGTACATAAGAAAAGCTGACATATATCGTGGATTAAGTTTAAAAAATATTATTGAGGGATAAAATTATGGTGCGTCTTTCCCACAAGAAGACCTGTTGTTTATTGTCCTATATCTTCCTGATGGTAGCTGTCTTCATTGGTGGTGGTCACGTTTCCTCTGATGAAGCCTATTATGTTATTTGCCTTGGAAGCGATGTCGAGTATGTGTTTGTTCGTTCCTTCGCAATTTGGAATCCACAGTTACTCCAAGATACTTAACTTCGTCAGTCTTTGGTATTGTCATGCCGTGCAGGCTGAGAAAATTGTAACCTGCTACCACTGTGGTAATTTTCATATTTGGGATATAGTATCCATTTCCAGGCAGCCTCTAAATTGTGAAAATAGAGTTTGGGGCATACCATGTCCTGTGAATTTTGCTACAGACCTCACACAGCCTATAAAGGGCACATGTGAATAATTCATCTTGTCATGATGCATCTGAAACTCAGCCTTTACTATGGGAATAATAGAGAGCTTGTGTCATATAGGTTGAAATTTGGTTTTACATGTAGGATCATGAGCCTATTTTGTGTATTTACCCGGCTTGATCATTATTCTCTCTGTCCATGTAACCCATAGGTAGCTGTGGTGTGTGGAATGTGTACGGCTGGTGGAGCGTACGTCCCCACAATGGCTGATGAGGCTATCATGGTACATAAGACAAGCTCTATATTCTTAGCGGGTCCTCCGCTAGTAAAAGCAGCTCTCGGTGAGATTGTATCATCAGAGGAGTTAGGAGGAGCTACCATGCATTCCAGGTAATAATGACAAGAGAGACTGTAGATTATGGCTGGTTATTAAAGATTTGAAGCAGATGAGATGATCTTGGATGATGTCCAGGACCATGAAGATGTCATGATAACACCTAAACTCCTACAGCACACACTATTCTCTTCACAGTAACATGATCAATCTTATGGCTGTCTCTTTCACTGAATATTCTGCTTTGTGATATATTTTGATATTTCATAGTGTAAGCGGCTCTGTGGATCATTTTGCTCAAGATGAGGAAGAATCTTATCGTATCTGCAGAGGCGTAATTCTCTCCCTGAATCTACCGGATGTTCAGTATCCGTCCTCATACTCCGAACCTTTATATGACTGTGAACAGCTTAATGGCATTGTCACTGATACAAATCCTAACCCTTATCAGGTAAATATCAAATTTCATTATTGTTATAAAAAAAGAACAAATGCTCTAGGTTCTTTTTTGGGGTTGTAGAGAGTCTGGTTGCACAATTTGTCTTCTGAGTCAAAAATGTCACTTCAGATTGTCTGCCATGATATCTTATTAATCGTTTCAAGCTGTCGGCGATGAAAGATCCTTGAATTTTTTCTTCTCTCAAAATCTTAGCATGTTTTGTGGAAAGCTTTTTAGATGTAACGATTGTCAGCTTGAGGTCTGATTTGCCATTATGTCTTATTGTCTTTTAGTTGATTGCGCGTATCGTTGATGGAAGTGGGTTTCAAGAATTTAAAGCTTTATATGGAAAGTCTTTAGTCACTGGTTTTGCTTCAATCTCTGGGTAAGTTTATACATGGTTATAACATGAGAAAGATCTTTGTTACGACAACTACATCAGATTGTTTTCATTTTAATGCTATTCCTATAATAGTCACTTCTCTAAGCTGGTTTTAAATTGTGCATGGTGAAAGGTATAATATTTTTTGTCTTCTATTCATGTCTGACAGTTCATTTGTTAGTCATTCTCTATCCGTATAAATTGTCTTCATTCTAGTGTTTTGATGCTGACTTCCGACGCATGATTTATCTGAACTTTTGTATATAATTAATTCAGATATCCTGTTGGAATTGTCGCTAACTCAGAACATGATTGGACAGCAGATGCCAGCACTAAAGCTTCTCATTTTGTACAGCTCTGTACTCAGAGGCGACTACCTATAGTATTCCTCGTCAATCAGTCAGATAAACACGGCAGTGAAGACTCAGCAGTCAATGGTAAGATTCTTCGGTCAACAGCAGGAAATGAGAGAACAAAAACAGAAAGTCCGAGGTCATGGGCATGTGAAAGCTGTAAGCTGTCTCGTAGGAAAAATTATTACTCAAGCTGGTTTTTTACCATAATAAGATATTATGCGGACTAAGGGACTTACCTAGTTTACATGCCCAACTCCTTTAGGAGGTAACAAAGATGACAAACAAATTTCACAGAAACGTATCATAATAATATATGCTTTTATACAAACATATATAATATCATTATGTAGGATTATGGCTCCATTTTATACACGGAGTTTAATGTAATCAAGTACCTAAAGGAGTTACACTAACTCCTTGATGTATATTACCTGTTGTAGGTAAAGAAATGAAATGCCATGCCCAGTTCATGTCAGCTGTCGCGTGCTCTGATGTCCCTAAAGTGACTATTATTACTGGTGCTTTTCAAGGTCTCAATGCTTATGCCATGGTAAGTTCATATTCACATTGGTGATGAAATATTGTGATATGAGTCTCCCTGCACCGTAGCGACGATGCCACAAAGAGACCTAAATTACCTTTTTACAATTTGGTATTGGAATCTGAGTTTCAATTGCGGGTGGGTCAAGCACATGTGAATAACCGACCTGTGTTGATCAGTGCCATTGCCCAAAGTAATGATGGCCTCTGGCTCAATAAACGTATTATGTAATATAATTATGTGTGATATAATACCAATCTATATCTTAAGACATATCGATCATGCTGCAACATGTTAGGTTTATTGACAATAACAATTTGTGATATTTCTCATTTTACAGGGTAGTAAGGCTCTTGGATCTAATTTTGTATTCCACTGGCCTAGCGCCACATTTTCTATGCGTTCCCCAGACTATCTTCAGACGGCAATATCTCACTCCATAGAAGACGAATCATTGCGAGAGAAAATGTCTGGAAGGTTAGATAAGACAACAAGTGCTCAACATGCTGCTGCTAATGTTTGGACTGACGGAGTAATTTTACCGCACCATACGAGAAAGGTAAGTCGTGCCAAGCCCTACCATTACAGCTGGTCATGACAAGTACATTTAGGAGTTGTGTACTCATTGTTCATTGATAAGATAAATCCAAAATGATACTAGTCCAACCCGGTACACCCTGTCTTGGTAAGCCAACGAAGCCTCTTAACTCTTGCATTTGCTTTGGACTGCACTTTCCCTGGTATTAAATATTTAGAATATCGACATCAATTTAGTAACAGGAAAGTAGATGCAAAGGTGAAAGCTCTCAGAAAACTTATTGTTTGAAGGAAGAATTATTTTCTTATCAGGTTTTACTCAAGCTTTGGCCCATCTACAGACAAAAGACATAAATTTAACCAAAGATTGTCAGCAGTCAAACAGACTAAGTATAACTATGCTGCTTTAACAACAGCTTGCCAAATTAGTTTCTCATAGATACATGTATTAGTAGCTATTTCAATATGTGATACTGATGGTTTCTATTTTTAGGTTCTTTCAAAAACACTTCAGCTATTCAGATACTCAAAACACATGAAGATCTTAGCAGCGGAGAGTGCCAGTGCCAAGCAGATAAATTTCAGAATGTAAATTCAATATTTTCACAAGGTTCTCCCTTTTAACTTTCAAATTTTTGAAGCCAATTTTTCAATACTTCAAGTCAATAAGTTTTCAATTCAATATGATACATGTCTCTTTACAAGCATCCACAAATAAGCTCTAATTTTCAGTATTCTCAAATTGTCTGCTATTTCCATTACAATCAGCATTCTTCACTCTTCAGATTAATTAGAACTGCCGGACAGGCTTTATTTTATTATGTATATTCACATTTGATTTTTCCTTATTTATTCTTCTCATGAACATTTAATAAAACAACGTCATAATTCAGTCCAGTAATCTGTAGTAGTCCACTAGAGAGGGAAGTATTCGACAGAAGTCACAACCCTTGTCATCTCTAACTAAGCACAGGAAGAAAATTAGTACTTAGTCTCTTTCTTTATTGTTTTTATTGATATTTGAGATCAGAAAGGAAAATGGTACCAATAAATAGGAGTATGTTAAAAATCAACTACAAATCATTTCAAGAAGTTCTAAAATGGCAACAAGTAGTAAGACATGTATTTTTGTTTGACAGGGAGGGTTACATAAGGGGATGGTTAGGGTGAGCCATACAGCTGTTGGGTTGTTATTGCGAGTTTTGGAGAACGTAAAAGTGTGATAGGCAACCGGGACAAGTCATTGCCTGTTCATTGAAATGTTGCTGTATGTCCTAAGGCTATGTAAGCCTTGCCTCTATCACTATGCAGCCCTACATGAAACCCATTAAACAGTTTATCACACAGAGCAATGGGGAGACTCCGAACCCTCAACAAACAAAGACATTGTGAGGAAAGAGGTAGATAAATTAACTATCTATTAGAAGCGGTTGGCCTATCAGTCCAACCTAAAACGGTAAAAGAGTTAAAAGAAGGGATATGCATTAAATATGCCGTTATAGAAAATGCCTGGGTTTGTTGTCAAGTCCTATTTTTGTTCAGATATATAGTTAATTTCATCTACAATTTGGCAACTGACATTGGGCGCACTCTGAATGGACATATTCGATTGTCAAAGCTTGCCATGGTAACAATACAGGACAAATCTCAACTACCATTGCTCTAACTCCTCTCATAGACCTAAACCAAAGGCTAAAGATTGGGAATGTTGGTAGCTGACAGGTGTTTTCAGGGATGATTTTGGAATGGGACCTTTCTTCGCACCTCAATTGGCAGGCGCAGGGTGCATAGCCTCAAAAGAAACATGTATAAAAATATCAATCTTATCTTTTACAAAGACAGAATATTAAGTATAAGCCACTCTTTTGTAAACCAATATAAATATACTATCTGTGGCTGGGTCCCGGACCCGCCCTCACTGCTCCTAAGTATCTAGCATAAAACTAGAGCAAAGATCATGGTCTCTTTTATCACCCCAACCTCCATTAGCTTTCATCTTTTTAGTAGTTATAAATGTGTACACGTTAGCTTTCCCTGGTTTTAGATCGCGAGGGAACAAACTAGCTTTACTGTTGCTGATGCGATCGCGGATGGGTTTTGCTTTGTCTTCTGGGTTGCACTTTTTGCCTTTATGATGCACACCACTGAAAAAGAAACAGAACTGCTAATCTCAGGACAATGAAAATCATATACACATTTAATACAGCTCTATGACAGTTTGATACAGTAAACTATATCATATTATTATCACATTAATTACTTGGTTATGATATACAGCAGGATCGTGAATGAGAATGAAGTGTATTTATTGGGGATCAATCTTGCTTATGACTGGCATCATTATAAAACTTATTGATCTCAAACTGCATTGTAATTCTGATGAGATGGTATTTTGATCACAATTCTGTGGGATTGACTAACTACTTTCGTATTTTGTTAATTGTCTGCAGACCTGAATTTCATTCTACTAGACTCTTATATTTGAGGTGAACTAACATTGAATACTCAATAATGCATTAAAATGTAGAGCTCAGAGACAGAGTTACAAAATGTGAGGTAAAAATCTCAATAATGCATTCAGACATAGAGCACATATGGATATGGTCGTAATGCATTCAGACATTGAGCACATTTATGGTCGTAATGCATTCAGACATTGAGCGCATATGGTAGTAATGATTGACATACCAGTCTCCTATGTGATAGACTCTGGGTGTTTTTACTATAAGAGTAGGCAGTTTGCCTGGTATAACTTCTTTACTTAGGTACTGTAAACTCCAGTCCCAATTATAATCATCATAGTCACAAAAAGCCTGAAAAAAAAAGCTTAGCAAATGAACATAAAGTTGGCGCTGTGATAACAAGCTTATCTTTTGATACGGACGTTTATAGATATCACTACCAGCGTCATATCATTGATCAGAGAGAGATACTTCAATGTATATGCACAGTAAAATTTCTGATTAATTATTAAAAGAATCTATAATTGAAAACCATCCAACCAGGACTTGCTAATAGTTTCTAAGGATTCCATGAAACATCAGTTTAACCAACCAGGTCAGGCATGTACTAGCCACCAGAATGCTAACAGTTTTATAGAAGTTAAAACACAGTAATTGAATGTAATAGACCCATACAATATGTGGCTGCTTTGTGGTGAAGTCAGATGAATCAAATGAACTATCTGAACCAAGCACCCAGACCCTAACCAAGAGTAAGGGAAAGTTTACCCACCGTGTGATGCTGTTTGATAAGCAGATATGTTTCTCTGTGCATTGACATGGCCATGTTGTGTTTACTGGATATAAAATCTGTTGCGGCCACCACCTGTGAAATGATAAGATAAACAAGAGTCATATCAGACTCCAGTATAAATAAAAGTATGGGCGCAACTATTTGGGTAACAATCCTTCTCATCTTCTTTTTAGCACAACAATAGTTTAGATTACATCGTTTATGTTGAATGATGAGATTATGTTGTAAATATATTGGATTACTGAAATATCTTAATTGTATTTATGAAATGCATCTAGTGAGAAAATAGTAAGTAGACTATAGTAGCGTTTCGATGAGTGAGGTCTTCCCGGGGAGTGGAGTATAACGCAGCTAGTATAGAGCTTACTCACCTCACTGGTGTATGAATACGTCGGCTTCTTGTCATAATTACCTAATGTAAATATTCTACAGCGGCTACATAGTCTGAAAATAGAGTAGATATTGATATACCGATATACCGATACAAGCTTACCATAGAGGATTAAAGTATTGGCAGGAGGAAAAGTTCGCCTGTTTTCGCGTGCTTGATACAGTGAATTTTATTGCTAGCTCACATTTACATACCTTACCCCAAAAATTACCTAGCCAAAATTGGGTGCAAACAAAGTTGAGAAGCCCAACACTAGCTAACTAAGGGGGGCCGTCGGGCGAGGGGCAAAAGTCTGGGGGGGCTCAGACTAGGGCGGCATAAGGGTATATACTTCTCTGGATAGAGGAATGATTGTAAAACTGTAGCCAGTCTAGAAAACACTGGTTGTACCCTTGGGCCATACACGCTTCTGAATTATTAATCATGAATAGATCGTATCTCTGATGCTGTTTGTATGAACTTCATCTGATCAACCCCAGGTACCAGCTTATATTAGTTTGTTAACCTGATAAATCTAGTGTTTAGCCATCACACTATCAGTGTTCAAATAAAAAAAGAGACCACATATAAAAGTTTTGGGCTTCAGATCAAATAGATGGCTTAAGGATTGCATCACTATCATAAATGCCAGGGCCATTTTGCTGGCACCAATTCTAGATGAAAAGTTTCCTCATTGCCACGTTGATTCATGAAGTAAACATTTTTACCTTGGGCAACAATGGCCTAGTCAAAAAGGGAGGTTGTAGGGTAGGGTGTGGCAATAAAAACAAGGTGTGAGCCTATATGTATTTTTTGTGCATTACCGTCACCTTACTATATAGCTGTAGCTGGGTTGCTTAATTGATGGCTTTGTGTGACAAGTGATGCTCATATTTATAACCATTCACAAGCTGAAGGGCCCATCTGGGTCATGTTAATAAGTTGGAGTGGTCGAGAAGTACATATATTTAGAGAGTGATAAGTGTGTAAGGCACTTATTGATATAACTCCAACTCTAATATTGATATAAGTCAACTCACTAAATGAGTAGTTACTATAAATAGTATGTGTTCATCCTAAGAATAGAAACTGAGCAAATTGTCAGAAGAAATATTCTTCCCCCACAATCTTTTCCTGATTTTATGGCTAAATATGATGCCACAATCATGATTTATGATCTTTTCACCCCATCACTAACTTGTGTACAAAAGTTTGGAGAATCCTATATATGGATTCTACATGTGCTTATGTTACCCGACTTCAGCAGCGAGTCGAGCTGGTTATGCTCACAGGCATAGCATATACCTTCACAATTCCACCGCTATAAGGAAGGAAAAACTCCTAAATAATTTGTCATTTGGAAATTCTGCGAACCACTCTACAGGCCTGATGAATATCTGCAAACCCTTCAGTTATAAAATATAATTAAAGCTGTAATTCTGTGATACTCACTTTTCTTTATTATCTATCATAAGACGGAGTGTATATAAGGCGTCTGGTGTCATATAGTGGTCTTCTTCTATCAGCGTCACATACCCAGAAAAGTTCTTCATTATTTTCAGTCCATCAAATATCCGATTCAACTGAAATAAGAATGAATTATTTAGGGTTCTTTTGGCATGCATGAGGAGATTTCCCCATGTGATGCATCAGGAGATTTCCCCATGTGATGCATCGGGAGATTTCCCATGTGATGCATAGGAGTTCAACAAACCTAGGTTATCTAAAGATTTTTTTTCTGAGAAATAAAAAACCATCACTAGAATTAAATATATTACATTTCGGTGATACATAATTTTCTTGAATCAATGATGTAGAAGTTGATTAATGTAACATTTCGATTATATGGTCTGTGGTTGACCAAGTTGCTCCCTTCAACTGGTCACGCCACTGCGCCGTGACCAGTGGAATTCAGGCAATTGGATTAAAGTTGGTGGAGGTCTGTGGTTATAATGTTCGGCAAAACCTGGCAGTGATAGATGTGAAATGATGAGGTGATGTGACAGATTCTATCATGCATATAATGTAGTGTTATCATCACACTCCCGAAAGCACCCTGAGTGTGGTTATGGATATCTCAATACTCAAATTTTGAGTAATCAGTTTAATCAGGTTTTGCTTATCTCTACAACCTCATCACAAAATATAATTGATATATATATATATATATATATAAATGTATATTATAGATTAATATATATTAATTTATAAGATTATTTTGTGGAAATGCTGTGTCAGTGATGTCAATGTGATGGCAAGTGATGCATTTGGCTGGGAGAATATTTGTGGACAAGTTTGCCATGGTGTCATATAATTGAGATTTAGTGGTGGTGTCTCGTATTGCAAGTATATTGGGAGTCAGAAACTGGCTTCCACCAAACTATATGACAGTTCATTGCCTCAACCACAGCAGATTTAAGCCATGACTTGGTCAATATCCAGAAACATCTGGTCATGTAAAATTGTTAAAGGTTATCTTTGAACAATAGGAATATTGAGCCTAGAGAGTCGGAATATCATACCAAAAAATAAGCTGTTACTTATTCTGATTTACTGCTGAGCTTTGAATACCTTGGTTATTTTGATTTTAAGATTGGATTTGATTTATAACATCTCTAGCTAGATAATTTTGCTGAGTATTCATATCTTATGCTGTGGTTTTCCTTATGGAGATTCTTGTGGTGGGGTAGGTTTAGACCATGATGAGCTTACCTTCCAGAACCAGTGAAGCTTTGTTTGAGCGTACGGAGCTTCTCTGTAGTGTCCATACTTATCAGGCCATTCAGCGTTTAAACATCCCCGCTTCAAAGCTCTGTAGGGAAAAATAACATACAGCTGTGTCTTGTAAAAACTGGGCAATGACCTGAAGTCATAGTGCTCAGGGAAGGATTGTTTATTAATCGAGTCTTAACATAACAGCATCATGTTCCTTCAACAAGGCGCCTCACAGGAATAGCACAGGGCTAATCAACAAGACTTACAAAATTTATAACACTTTCACTGATTCAGTTTTTTTCTTTATTAGCTTAAGAAGTGGCTGACAAGGATGTGGCAGGTGCTCACAAGAGATGAGTTAGCTTGTCCTGAGCGGGAATCGTCTGAGTTTGGACTGCTCAAGTTAAATAAGGGAGCTCCTCAGATCCTAACCTGAGCTTAGTAATAGTGATCAACAGTGTAATGAAGCTTGTATTATAAATTCAGATTGCTTGAGGTAGCGGCTGTGGAAGAGTTAGTCACATGTGTTGATGACAGTCAATGCCTCATACTTCTGTCTCCCTCCCTCCCAAATTTAGCCATACTTGGACTCAATCAAAGAAACACAGTAAGGATGTCAACCTCATTCGGTATTAGGGCAGACTGTTATAAATGGTCTAAGTGATAATTCAAAGTGTGCCTGAGTTCATACTATAACAAGGGAATTAGATCATCAGAATACATCCCCTGAGTGAGTACTGACCACATGGGACAGACTGACTATTATCACTTTGATATCAGATCGCAGATATGTGTGCCTTGTGTTATCTATCACCCTACAAGGCTATGTCAACAAACCTTCACAACTATTCTCAAGTTGGACTTACTAACGATTTTCTTTTGAAAAACCAAATACCTATCAGACAAGTTCAGAATGACCACCATTGTCTCAGCTGTCTATAGGCCTACTAATAGCTCATATTAATACCAGGTATCAGGCGCCCCGTGCATAATATATTCTCCAATTCCCACTTCCTGCATGAGATGATGGGGAAGGGGGGGGGGGATATAATGAGAAATATCTGTTTCTGCTATTGACACTCCAGAGTCGTTTCGATGAATTTGCACCGATAGAAGAAAACTGCCGGCGATGACAATGGTAAAACAATCTGCTGCCAACAGAGTGAGGAAAACTTACTCTGGCTTTTTTATATCTCTGGGACAATCTTTGGGGTCCGGCCCTGGGTATTCGCTCTTATATAGCTGCATAGCTTTAGGATAAAATATCTGTATCACCTGTTAAATAAAATAGAATTATCATTATGGATGTATCAAAGAGATATATAACTTATCTGTAGCCAAATCTCCATGGTCCCCCTCTCAATGCAGTGCAATAAATTTTCAAAAACACATATTATTTTTAAGAGAATTCAGATCAATCCTTGTGCATAGTTCATTATGAGGAAGCCTGACCTCCATCTGTATCAACGATCGATGCACATATTTTTTGGGGCCACAGTAGTGTGTCTGATAGCTATAGACAATCCTGATGATAAGCTTCACAACACCAACACCAAGTGAGAACTAAGCATAGTTCCATCATTGCTCCTCATCTCATATTTCCTTTGGCAAACATTGATATTGTACTTTTCAGAGCTTATCATGGACATGGATTTCTATACAAGAAAGTAAACTATAGATTTGCATAATCTGTCAGTTTCTGGTTTAGTTATGAATAGAAACTAGTGAAGGCCCTATTCGTTATTTTGTTCATGATCAGCACATGACAGTCCACCAGTCTAGCTAGCCTATGGGCAGACTGGATACATCTCTGTATGGTTACCTATATTTATTACACCTGTGATTATACACAGACAATAAGTTAGATAGACTCTGTGTTATGTAATAGCCCTGCTTATTAACCTATCGCTAACAAATATAAGTAGCTAATTGTATTAATGTGTGCATTGAATACATCAAATAGATTCCAGATAACACAATTCAAAGTTTGTGAGGCCCAGCAGCTGAAATTCTTGTGAGGTTGAAAACCAGTTTTACCACAAGTACACTAACTCAAGACTTCATACAGGTCAAAAAGTAGGAGGTCTCTTCTCTTCTCCATCCCAATCACTCATGTAATGACATTCTTTGTAGGTTGCTCATGACAGTCATTATACTTCCAAAGTGAGACCGAGCCTCAACATGTAAATCTTACACAACTGTCTTTAGCTTCAAGTCAAAATCATGACAGTGTCGTTTATAGGACCAAATAACATCATAAGTATTGATACTCACAGGCATAAAGTCGATAGATGCGACGATATCAAACACCTCCTTAGAGTAGAAGTCGTGGCTGACGATGAGTAGAGATGAGTTTATATCCCTGACAGTCCTCAGACTACTGACAAGGTATGTCAAGTAATGGTCCCTATTATGTACCTGTACGGCCCACACATGATCATATGTCAAGTTTTTATTAGCATTCGGAGGAAACTTATCTATATTATGGATTGTCTCCTTTTCGTTTATATCTTTGATGATGAATTTGAGAGATTCATTGAATTCCTTATCACGTCTCTCTTCGCCGCCTGAGGAGTCTTCTTTATTTTTCAGGGAGGACGTGTTGTTTTTTGGTGATTGTGTGGACGGATGAGCATTGTCTGGTACAGCTTCCACTGGCTGCTGCACATGATTTGATGAATTGATGATAGGTTGTTTTAAGTTAGCCTCAGGTTTTCTTGATGGTAAAGTCTCTATCCGAACATCTGGTATCTGTGAAGTCGGGTTGGCGAGTGGCCCACCTCGTCCAAATGTGAAAAACTGAAAATTGACAAGTAGAAATCCACAGAAGCCCAGCAGGACCGTTACTTTAACAGCTTTCCTTGGAGTCAGGAGCCCCATTATAGCTTCACCAGTATTGAAATAGTCTAAAACAGAATACATACCCCTACTTATACAGTCAGAAGACTGGAGAGAAGGTCAAATGGTGTGCTATGATGTATTGCAGCAAGATTAACAACCTACAGCTGCATCCCCAACTGTAGGGATCTATACAGTACTAGGCCAGTGCTGCTCATTCAACCATCACACTTCTCTGAACGGCCCGAGTATTCTTATACTTGTATTGCTTAAATTAAATTATTCAGAGGAGTTATTATTCTAATCTCACAGACTTAAAAAAGCAAAAAGATTTATGGCTAGCTGACATCACTCTACTGCATTACTTTCGATTAACTCCCACCTCAGGTAAGCGAACATCGTTCCTAGCATACATTAGGCTTGGTAACTTCCTAACTAGCTAAACTAAACTCATGATCAAATTCAGGCCTACTCTAGGGTAGGCCTAATACTTGCAGATTCGAGATGAAACAATGTTTTCAATTGTGTGTTTGTTGTCTAGCCAAATGATCCATCAACTTATTGGGTTTGCTTATTTAAGTTCAATTCTCCCTACAATGATAGGTGACATCATACTGTATTTACATGTGATACATGTACAGCTGCTAATTAGAACAAGTTATAAAAATTATCAGGACAATGGATTTTACACTGATGTCTAGATAACACATTTCGAAGGATGATGTGAAGCAGATTATTCATTTTATCTTCACAGTACATGCTATGCCACTATTATCAGATCCAACACTTTTAATCTGAAACCAACAAAGTACATTACAAGCAAATAGCGGTTTGAGAGCAGACCATTGTGGTGTACTAATTATCACAGTTATAATCTCACCTGTTTAATATGCATGTGAGATGCGCATGCGGTACACTAATCACCTACATATATGCCATCTGTATTAAGAATTTGTACCATTTACACCTTTAGTCTCCTAAAGTCTCAGTTCTTTCCTCTTCTGGAATGTCAACAGTAATCATAAATGAAGATAATCCAGAGGATAATCTAAATGAATCACAAAGATAATAAACAGATCAAAAGCCTGCTGTTAACCAACTAAGGAAGAAATGAAAACATTGAATCCATGCGTGATTGACTTAGGGATTATGATCACCAAGGAGCAAAACTTTCAGTCCTTGAGGCTTGATACCATCAATAAAGTCCCTCTCTCCACTTCTAGCCTTAAAGTTCAGACCAAAAAGTATACAGTGCTATCCTTATGTTGTTTGCCTGTCCATCCCTTGAAAGTGGAAGTGACTGTAGGCCATGGCTAAGAGTTTTGTGGCTGAGAGGGTATCTCAGGTATGCACGCATACATTCCTTGAGATTTAGTGTAGTGGGTAGCTCGTAAAAGCAGTTGAGTTGTAACTTGTTGTTGATTGGAAATAATACTGTTGATTGGAAATAATACACAACACTGTCAGTGTCTATCAAGACAGCAAGTTAGTCCAGAGCTTTGAGGCTGGCACTAGAGTTCTTAAACAGTTACCACACATAACAAGAATAGGGGGCAGGTAAAATATATACATATATATATATATATAGTACATTATGATACATTAACCAATGAACTCAGTTCATAGATTAACTAACTAAGAAAGATTGAGGAGGCCAAAAATGGGTGTAACCAAGGAGTTTTCAAATCCTTGGTGTAAAAAAGATTGTCTTTGATTGTAGTGGAGTGGGCCTGAAAGTTATCAATGTCCTCTTACTGTGCTTGACTCAGTCATACCAATTCAGTGATTAATCCTGCTTATCCCTGGTTACAGAACGACACACAGTGACAGTGGCAAATATCAGCTGAATCCTTCTTTTTTTTACTCCAGGCTAAATGTTTATTGCCCCGGTTTTAATATACAACAATGATTTCCTTATGGGGATGCTGATGTTACCCAATATGCACTGTAGATTCAACGCTAAAAACTATTGATTAGATTACTCTAGTTTTTGTGACTTCTGACACGAAAGTACATGTTCAAAAAGAAGATAACTACTATACCTGGCAGGGAGTTTAGGGACTCCCTCCCTCCCTCCCTCCCTCCCTCCCTCCCTCCCTCCCTCCCTCCCTCCCTCCCTCCCTCCCTCCCTCCCTCCCTCCCTCCCTCCCTCCCTCCCTCCCTCCCTCCCTCCCTCCCTCCCTCCCTCCCTCCCTCCCTCCCTCACTGCTCCAACCATTCTTCCTGCTCCAACAATGAGAGTAAGGCTGCATTATTCAATCTGGAGTCTAGACTGCCTAGACTCTATTGACCATGGGTATCCAAATTTTTTTGGGCAGAGAGCATATATTGTGAGCAATTCGAATTTGCGGATGCAGTAATCATTGTTACTGATATGTAATTGACGGTAGTAACATTCCGATGTCCAATAATCTGATAAAGTCTTACTATGCCATGAAGTGTGCTGCTGTCCGCTGACTGCAGCCAAATGCCACTGAGTTGGTGGAATAAGGATAATCAGTCATCTATGTCTCCGCAGATCATTCTAGAATGTCTTTTTGAGTCTCAAACTGGTATCTCATCCCACATTCAAATCCCTCTCGTCAGAAGTTAATATTATTACCATCCTAACATTCAAGCCATTATAACTGTCAATTCATTTGTGAAAGCCTTGAGAGTTTTGTCTTCATCTGCAGTGGTTGATGCACCGACGGGTAGATCCAACACCTGTATTTGTTTCTTGATCGCTTTATATGCAAACTATGTTGACATTTCACCTTAATAGGCATAAAAATGAGTCCAGCTGGATATTTTCAGGGCTCCCATATATAAGGCCATTGCATTTTCCACACACTTCCGGTCTTATTTTCATCAATCCGCACCTATTTATCATTTGCCTCAAATGATTTTGCCAAAAATTGCTTAAACGTTAAATAAAAAATTTCCATCGCAAATACACCTGACAATATTTTCAGGGTTCAATATTACTGAAGCAGTGATTTTGAATTGGCTACAGCCTCAGTGTTATCAGTCATAATTATTAATTTTATTGGAGGAGAGGTGCAAGTTGGCTTAATTTAATTACATGTGTATCTTCGTAGTGCCTGACATTAGTACCCATTTCTGCTCGTTCTTTCCCTAGCTTGCTCGCGCCTGTAGCCTAATTTAATACTTTATCCTTGTACAACATCATTCATATCCATCTGTACCCACTTTACAGTGTTATTTGGTAGTAGCAAAAGAGACGTCAAAACCGCCCATCTCATCGGATCTTTAACAAGTCATTGCTGGTAATACATAGAACTGCCCCGAAAATAACGATATAATGAACTATCTGATAAAAATACATTTGTCTGCTCTTATTACTGTATCACCCATCAACAGGGTCCACATTCACAGAAACTATTGGATGAATCAGATTTTTTTTTTTTAATTTTATTGGCATAATTTTCACTCGATGAGAATGTTTTACAAAATCAGCCTTCCAAGAAAACAAAAAATGGGAAAAAAACCAAAAACCAAGCATCACAATCATAGGCTGGTAGGTTAAGTAAACAAAAACAAGTAAAAATGGTGATTATCCATAGATTTATGAGATACAACATACAGTGGTGCGCGTACCACTGCACAACACACAGGTCTTCAGCTAGAAACCATGAGTGAAGCGCTGTTTCGAGGCCTTCTCTAGTACAACCTCCTCATGGCCGGCCCCAGCAGCATGAAGCCACCCCTGTGTGTTGCTGAGCATCTCAATCGATCTCATCGATCCCTCAGTGCATTTTGTAAGTTTTGGTGGTTTGACATAATTGGTGTGTTTACGCTGTTGCGCAACCAGGGAGGCGGCCAACTCTTCATTGTTTCAGTGCAACAATGTTCGCCCCATCACTCTCATGCTTATACTCTAAGTCAAACCAGTGCAGGGAGGTCTGCTTTCCATCAACTCATCGGCGCAAAGTCGCTATCGTCAAGGCACCCGCCCCTCGTGCCACTCGTTCACTACTCAAATTCACCACATTGAGCATAGTACAACTCAGAGAGATGACTTGTTTGGGCTACAGCCAGTGGGCTGACTGTGATTATCTGTCTCGCTCTGCCTGCCTTTTATGCGAGGGCCAAGCTTTTAATCCTATGTTTAAGTTTATGTGATTATCATATCAGGGAGGGTGGGATATCCTCTCCCATCCTCCCTGATCATATGAAGCAATGGTGTGTACTACTAGGAGTCATGCACACATTGATGTTGAAAGCACAACTCCACCTCTTAGCTTTCATGCAAGAAATAATTGTTATTCAGCTGTACAACAAAGTAACCTACTCTACTATTCATAGCCAGCTGTCCCTTCTAGCCAATTGGTGTCCGGATCATAAACTGTTACATACAATCATAGACTTAATATACTAGTATGCACACAATGTTCATCTTCAACGTTTCACAAGATCACTCTGTTTTATTACGTTATAATCTGCTCAGACGTTGTTTGTAAGATTATTGCTGGCTTTCATACTAACAATAATTAATGAACAAGTGCTTAAAAAAATCAAATTTACAAGCTTGAAATTCGTTTGTTGGTCTGCCTTGCATCAACTGGTTTGATGAACATGCCAGAGCCATGATTGGTAAAATTGATTCATTATTACTAATGGGGGATTTAGCTTCAAAAATAGTCCATGGCTCCGACAGATTATATACTGTAGTTTTGCGCTGCCAGTTGCGATAAATCAGCCAGGAAATTTATAAGGATATGTAGTATGTACATCATAACTGGTACACAAAGGCTTCCAGCCATTTTCTAATTTTGTAAAATTGGACAAGTGGCCAAGTGGTTTGGATCGCCAAAATCATAACATACAGACATTTTCTTTTGCATGAGACTGAAAACTTCTTTCAACTCAATCATTGACAATCAACAGAACCATATCACAGACAAACTTGCCAAGTTCTAGCGCTTAATACGTATCTAGAGATCTTTATTCTCACCTGAATATGGAAAACATAAACATTGCTGTCAGAATATCTCAGAACTTTGAATTAAACAAATGTCTACTGTTGCACTATTCAAAATGCCGAATACAAATTCTTTACCTCCGGACTTTTACCATAAATGTCACTGTGGAAACAATGGTGATGGTACAGGAAGATAGTCAAGGTATGTATATAGAAGAATCTTTAAAATGTGTAGGTTTAACATCATAATACCATTTATCCATTGCATTATTTATGTAACCAAGGTTATATGTAATATATAAATATTTATATATATATATATACACACATGGTTATACATATAAATAGTAAAAAATGTCGCAGCGAAGCGTTGTAGGGTGAAACCATAGATTTAAAAACAGTATAGATAGGACATTGCGCTTCAATAACTTTGCATTATGTCCCCACCCGTATCGTCATTGAGCCACCCGCAGTGTCGCGTTACGCATAGCGTAACTGCCAGTGGGTTTATACTCAGCACTTTTTGCCCACTAACCATATTGGCCTGGATGGCTGAGCTGTTAGCGCTGTTGTCTTTTGTTCAAGGAGTTGCAAGTTCAAACCATACTGCAGGCTCTTTTTTTCATGCTAATAGTTTTAGTTATTTGATATAGCAGGAATACAAGTAGTGCAGTTGATGATAGGTGAATCAGTGACCTTCATGTCCGGTTTTATTAAAAGCTGATCTTCAAGCGCACCTTGTTGGATAGATTTTTGTTGACAAACATACTTGTATCTTATATGTTAGTCACCTGATGAATCAATTTTCTGAAAAATTATGTAGTACTTGTACTTGTAATTGAATAATTAACTTGTCATAACAAGCAGTAGCTCACATATATATGACAATTAATTCAAAAGTGCTGCCCCAGGAGTTTCAGTTGAAAGAAGCTATTTCATTGTTGGGCTCTCGGTGCACACGCAGACATGTAACAAATGGTTTCGATGCATTTATTGACATGAGAGCAACCCATCTCCCCTTCCCTGGAAAAGAATAGCAGTTTATGATGTATAACACCAAATTGATGATGAGTTGTCCTCTCACATATCATGAGAAGACAACTCTTGATAATACCTCATGTGGTATATAATCCTCATCCGTTTCCAAGAGGACATAACAGGGAGTACCTTGGCCAAAAAGATAATGCATCAGGCTTGGATAAATTAAGACATCAAACTATTTCAAAGGAAAACTAACTTTGTTTATTTCAGTGCAACATGGTACAGGAAATATATATTTTAGCAAACTCTTCTGCTTTTAAGGGCGATCAACTTTTTCTTAGCCCTCTGAAAATTAAATAATGCTCTCTCAGGGCCTTAAATGTTTATTAGCATGGAATTGTCCAGATAAGTTTCAGCCAGACAGTTTCTCAGTGCTACTCTCCCACAGGTTGTTTATGTTGCGATATCGGCTATCATTATATATGTTCGTTCCATCTCTCGGGCCCATGTTAACGAGTTCGTTCACTGTGCTAATGATCGCCTCCCACTCTGATTGAAGCACTGTCCTCTCTATATCAAAACACCCGAAGAGAAATATAAGTTCACCAAAATACACCTCACAAGCTAAATGTGGCGATTCTTACAATAAAGTAGGACCTTGATGTTTGAGCAGCAACACACATCTTAGATATCCAAGGCATTATTGTTGGATTAACATTTGGCTTTAAGACATTCATATCTCAAATAGTTATTTATACCAACCTCCGACTGCGCCTGTTTATAGCTATCACTATCCTCATACCCACTGGGCCAAATTGTGGCTGTCCCTTCAATGCCAACGTTTTTTTTCTGGGAATCTGTGGCACATATTACCAGCCACCTCATCTAGGTAGGGCAAATGAACCTGAAATAATCATAAGATGCATCTTGTCATATGACTACGGCAATGGCTATTCTCTTGTTAATTTGAAGAACCTGACCTGACTAGTTCTCTCCTTTGCTCTAGCATGATGATCTGCCACACTCAATGAGTGTGTACCATAGATTTAAAAAACAGTATAGATAGGACATTGCGCTTCAATAACTTTGCATTATGTCCCCACCCGTATCGTCATTGTGCCACCCGCAGTGTAGCGATATGCATAGCGTAACTGCTAGTGGGTTTATAGTCAGCACTTTTTGCCCACCAACCATATTGGCCTGGATGGCTGAGCTGTTAGCGCTGTTGTCTTTTGTTCAAGGAGTTGCAAGTTCAAACCATACTGCAATAGTTTTAGTTATTTGATACAGCAGGAATACAAGTAGTGCAGTTGATGATAGGTGAATCAGTGACCAGTTTTATTAAAAGCTGATCTTCAAGCGCACCTGTTGGATAGATTTTTGTTTACAAACATACTTGTATCTTATATTTTAGTCACCTGATGAATCAATTTTCTGTAGAATTATATGCTAAACACTTGAATAATTTACTTGTCATAACAAGCAGTAGCATACATATATATGACAATGAATTCAAAAGTGCTGCCCCAGGATTTTCAGTTGAAAGAAGCTATTTCATTGTTGGGCTCTCGGTGTACACGCAGACATGTAACAAATGGTTTCGATGTATTTATTGGCATGAGAGCAACCCATCTCTCCTCCCCTGGAAAAGAATAGCAGTTTATGATGTATAACACCAAATTAATGATGAGTTGTCCTCTCATATGTCATGATAATGCCTCATATTTGGTATATAATCCTCATCTGTTCCCAAGAGAACATAACAGGGAGTACCTTGGCCCAAAAGATAATGCATCAGGCTTGGATAAATTAAGACATCAAACTATTTCAAAGGAAAACTAACTTTGTTTATTTCAGTGCAACATGGTACAGGAAATATATATTTTAGCAAACTCTTCTGCTTTTAAGGGCGATGAACTTTTTCTTAGCCCTCTGAAAATTAAATAATGCTCTCTCAGGGCCTTAAATGTTTATTGGCATGGAATTGTCCAGATAAGTTTCAGCCAGACAGTTTCTCAGTGCTACTCTCCCACAGGTTGTATATGTTGCGATATCGGCTATCATTATATATGTGGTACAGCCTGTTCGCTCCATCTCTCGGGCCCATGTTAACAAGTCTGCTCACTGTGCTAATGATCACCTCCAACTCTGATTGAAGCACTGTCCTCTCTATATTAAATAACCCGAAGAGAAATATAAGTTTAGAACATTTTGTTCACCAAAAACACCTAACAAGCTAAATGTGGCGATTCTTACAATAAAGTAGGACCTTGATGTTTGAGCAGCAACACACATCTTAGATATCCAGGGCATTATTGTTGGATTAATTAACATTTGGCTTTAAGACATCATATCTCAAATGCAGCGAAAATTTATACCAACCTTATCCTCATACCCACTGGGCCACTACCACTGCAAATTGTGGCTGTCCCTTCAACACCAATGTATTTTTTCTGGGAATCTGTGGCACATATTACCAGCAACCTCATCTAGGTAGGGCAGATGAACCTGAAATAATCATAAGATGCATCTTGTCATATGACTACAGCAATGGCTATTCTCTTGTTAATTTGAAGAACCTGACCTGACTAGTTCTCTCCTTTGCTCTAGCATGATGATCTACCAGACTCAATGAGTGTGTACAGACCAATAGTAGGACAGTTATTGTTCTTAAATTTATGAATCTCTTATAGCAGAACATGATACTTGTTGGTCTGTTGAGAACTTAATTCATAACATCAATCAGCCAAGAACATATTTATATCTACAATCTAGGTTGTTATCAATAAGCTAGTATTGAATAAGTAGAACTTCAGCAGTTACAACTTACCAGTGAAGACTTCTTTCATCATTGGGACCCTGTTTACACTTGACACAAAGTAGAGGCAGCTCTAGTTTTGTATGAATGAAAAGAATGTATGTAGAAAGTAGTTACTGGAGGAAAGTACATGTAGTAGTGCAACAATTAATAAGACATGTCCATCACTTTACTCAACTTTACCTTTAATGATGTTAACCTTATCAGAAAGTGTCCAATGAGAGAAGGCTATACTGAGTAAAACGACTTCTGAGCCAATTACAATGTTGTAAGAACATGATTGGCTGGAAGGTCGTTTTACTAACAGTCATGTGACACCCAGCCTTATGGTCTAGATTGCTAAAATTCCCAGATCTGAGGCTAAAGTAGGTATCATATTATTGGATAGACAGGAGCACACAATGACCTATCTATACTGTTTTTTAAATCTATGGGTGAAACACATCTGAGTTCAATTGCAAGACGTTATATTATTTAGATAGTGAATAAAATGCTCATGAGTTTTTAAGCCCATCATTCCTGATACCGGAGACCATGATAAGCAAGTTCTCTAGCTATAAACAAATTCAATAATCAACGTGATGACCATGCTCCCATGTAGTTGCCTTGACAATTTGGTCAAGTAGGATTTCATCCCTTTGCCGAGCATGTCGCTGTGTAGCGCCTTCAATCATCTCAAAGTCTCCTGTGATCTCATGTGGATAGAAGAACGCAGTACCGTGAGCCTTGCTCCACTTCTGTGAATACTTCTTCACCTCTGTCCAGTGATATGGATCAAACTCTGAACGTTCTAGTAACACTTGGTCAGTAATGTTTTTGCAGTTGGTGTGTTTTTTTCTAGAGATAAACTTAATTTTCAGCGGTACTGCGCTAATGTTATAAAAGTGAACACCGATAAGACTAAATAAAGACGGGACATGCTCTTCAATGCAGTAGATTAACTCTATGTTATCATAAAAGACATGGCGCGACAAAACAAGGATCTGCAGCACGTGTAGTGATCGAATAGTTTCACACAGGTTTGAGAGCACATCTTTCGCATTTCCTGATTTGAGGAAGAGCGAAAGTAGGTCCAATTCCAGCACCCTGATATTATTTGCAGTGTTGCCAATAATACATTTTAGTTTAAGCGTGCTTGCCAGCCCCCCTTTATCATGGTGACTACTGAGGCGCAGAGCTTGAACTGTTTCGGGGACTAGAGTGACACGAGGATCAAGGGGAAGTAATTCTATCTCGCCAATCTCTAAACTTTGCAATCCATGAAAGCTATCAATAACACTCTTCAGCGTTGTTATGTAGCCATGATCTACACGGGTGTAACGGTGAAGATGTGCCTGGCTTATACCCAAATGCTCTAGATGCGGTAATTGTGATGACACCTTCATGATATCCAGTACAATGTGGCCATCAACAATGCTCAGTCGCTTAAGATTCGGGGCAAGGAGTTTAAGATTCTTTACATCTTTACTTGTAATGTCAATTTGTTCTTTGCACATCCAGCCCCAGTATGACTTGCCTATGGTTAAATCTGCTAGCTTAGCCATGGGTCTAGATACTTGTGATAAAAGTTCTACTTCTGAAAGCTCTCTGGCATTCCTTGAATCCCCACAAATGCTTCTACCATCAACCCCAATCCAAAAGACAAGCTTTTCAAGGTTGATTATTTGTGTCAGGACAGCCCACCAGTACTGATGAGGAAGTGATATAGAGTCATCGACTCCTCTTAAATGTTTAACTGTATATATGAGGGTTAGACTGCGTACGTGGGAGAAATCACTCCACTGTTGAATCGGCATGTCTATAGTAGACTTTCCACTCAGGAATAGTAGGAGTGATGTCACCTGTCCTATCCACTTGTTTTGATTGGACAAGGTTGCCTCGACTCTACATACGGTTTTTTTGTTATTTCTATGTGTGTTTGAGCGACTTTTTCTAGCTTTATTTTTGGTTTGTAGTCTTTCACAGTTATCGATTACTCTAAGTGTGCTAAGCCTTCTCTGTATAAGACTTTGTGCAGTAAGCTCATTGATATTCTCCCTAGATAGAGGGGACAGAGTTACCATCTGATTTCTCCACAGCTTGGCACTGTAAGCCAGATGTTTCATAGCCGTGCAAGTTCTGCCTACCGATATCAAAGACTTTAGATCTAAGTACGATATGATATCCACTATGATACCTTGTGGTAGGTCAGTAAACTTACACCCTGTTTGAGATTTTCTCTGACTGTTTCCCATGATGTCTCTGCGTTATCGGCTAATAGTTCTGAGCTACGACGGTGAGTGTATTAATAATGTTGTCTCTACGTTTTCAGCTTATGTTGTTGAGATAGATCTGAGCTATGACGGTGAGTGTATTAATAAAGCTTAAGAGTGAATATTATGATGTTACTATCTGGTTCAGTAGCAGTAAGCTCAGTGACTTATTAAGTATTCAGTATATTTGATATAGCTGATTGGATATAGATGTTTTCCGCATTCCTGAGTGATGATTAATGAAATTGCAACATAAAAGATAAAAAACAACACAGTCGATGACGATATGTTTGCCAAATTCCATCTCTGTTGTCCAATCACTTATTGTCATGGTCTAAACATATTCAATGCTTACTACATACTACTAATCAGGATTTATACTGGTGATCTTGTGTCCTCATATCAGAACAAGTTACTATAGTGTTTTATTTGATGGCATCTGTTGTTCAGCTAACCCCCCCCCCCCCCCACACACACACACACACGCACGCACACACACGCACACAAGAAAGCTTGCTAAGACAGGCTAGCTCCTACTGTGCTTTATTTGAGGGTTAACAAATAATAACAGCTGATAAGCAAGTCAAGTAAGCAGGATTATAAGGTTATGTCCACCTGGCATTCCATGTCGCAGTGCCGTAGTTCTAGGGTAGGCAGAGAGGCACTGCCTCCCCTAGAAAGCTGAATACAGTGGCCTCAAAACACTATAATTGAATAATATACGTCATAATCAGTCCCTCTGGAACCTCCATTTGCTCGGACTCGCCTCGTCGGACTCGCCTTGGACTCGCCTCGTCGGACTCGCCTCGTCGCACTTTTGCCTCCACTATTATTTTTCCTAAACTAAGGCCCTGTGTAGTATTGTATGTTCCAATCATAGACAAATTATTCGTATATCAAATTATAAACCACAGGTATTATGAGTTTGATATAGGTTTTGTTAAAACGCAATCATCAATATCTGTTCCTAGCACCTACTACTAGATTGCTAATTGGATGATGTATTTGTCGTTACTTCTCTCTGCAGCACATTGGCAGATGAGACCATCATTTTACAAAACATGTACAGATGAATAAGTCCAAATGCCAGTTTTTGGTATAAAATCCTATTTTTTTCTTACCTCAATGATTAACAAGTTAGCTGGGGGTTCCCCTATAGGAGGGGGGCAACTAATACGCCATTTCCTGGTTAACCCGCAATAAGTTAGAAATAAACATTTAAGTAAGTACAGTAAGTTGCTGGAGAACAGCATGGGCAGGGCAAGAACTTTATAGGAGGAAATTCGGCCCCGATACTTAAGAAAAGGCGGAAAATTTAGCACCAGCCACACATGCACCCAAGTCACCTTTCACACACTGAGAAATATAGTAACATAAGGTAGTATTTTAGGGCGAGAGGGTGGGAATTGTGAAAAGACGACTTGTCACTTCAGTTGTCTAGAATGAATGGGATGAGAAAAACCCGCGAACTGACGAGATAAGTAAATTTGCATAAACTCGCGATAAGGTGCGCCGTGGTACAGGATAATGCTTAAGGTAAGATAAGATAACTACAAAGTATGAGGCTCTGAGGCCAGATTAAAGCTAGTAAATTTTACCAGTTATAACACCGTTCTGTGTTATTAAATAACTGAGCCTTGTCACATTGCTCAAGAAAAAATGAGTTCTTGAGGTGTAAAAAATTCTGTATTTTTTCTACTGGACAGAAATCAAATGTTGCAAATTTGTTAAACATAATAAACATAATTTAAATAGAATGAATACCATTAAGACCATTTGTTAAGGTGCTTTATCTCGGACTTGGGGCACATGTAGGTTGAGCTCAGCAGCAAGTAGAATAACATGGTATAGCCAAGATCTGACAGCTGTGAAAATGCGCTTGTTGAGTCAACACCCTAAAATCTATTGTGTCACAGATATACATATGTGAGGGGTTGTAAATGTGCGACTATCCAGCAATATAAGTCCGTGCCAGTATTGTCTTTCAACTGAAAGACATTGTTTTCTGTTTCATTTTGCAACTCGTTAGTCATTCTGAGTAAACTGCTGACAAAACTGGCAAGATAAAAATATAGGTCAGGAAGTTCACGTCGACATACGGCCCTATTTGGTTTTACAATGTTGGCCATCTTACCTCAAATCTGAAATATAAAGTAATAGAGCTTACTAATGAGAAAGACACTTCATTTATTTAGAGCTGCAGAAAAATTCAAAAGAAAATGCAGTAATGAGAGAACCTGAAACAAAACTTTGTTCTATATATTATATACCATCATTATTATCATTATCATCATTACTAAAATGGAAGATTTAACAAACCAGAAAATTATTTAGCCACATTGCTCAAGCTGCAGCAGCTGAATGAATCTCATCTCATCACCAACCAAATCACAGTGAAGTCTAGTCAGTAACATTACGAATGATTGAGCAATATTGGACGGGCCAGCAGTCCAGCCTTACTCCTCTGATAAAATAATCCCTTTTTTATTTAGATTATAAGAATGACTAGGATGATTCCACAAAGACAATAATGTCTTAAGGTAAAAGTCAATGTAATTAATGGAATGATGCAAACAGGAAAGCAGAAAAAATTAAACCAAATGGTCCCTTAATATATAGTTATGTTAAAAACACCTCTGTCTGTAATAAAAAAATATATCTGTATCCCTTAAATGAGCCAAAATGAACACTTTATAATAAATATCAAATATTAATTTAGTTTGTATAATCTCCAGAATTCACCCATCAATGACTCTCATAGTAATATAAATGATGTGTTTTTATAGCCCTTTGCCGATACAACAAAGTTTTGATGAACAAGTACGTAGTAGGTAAAATATCTCATTCATAATTATGAGATTTCATTCAAAAGTATAGTATTCTCATGCTTCAAGGAGAGACGAATCCTTGAAGTAAAGATAAATGAGAAATTATTGCATAGAGAAGACAGTAGTGGAGAAGATTATATGGTCGATATTCAACCATCAGTAAGATCTGCCAGCTGTGAGTAGTATGCTCGAGGCCAGCGGGGAGCGAAGGGTACGGAAGATCCAACACGACTTGCTGTAAACAACATAATTACCAATAAGTCATCTCGTTTTTCAGTGACAATGATACGATATCAATATTAGCTTTACTTCTTGGTTGCACAGAAGACTCAAATGGTTAATTGAGTAGTTTTTACTTACTGCTTGCTTTCATGAAGGTAGAATTACCACCCTTAATATCAACACATAATCATAGACTATAACTATAAGCCTATTGGTCTATAAGCTGATATTGATCTGTAACTCAGAGATTTTGTAGTGCTTAATAAGCTGCAAGATTACAAAACCCGATTTTAAGCCTGGAGACCATGGTCAATGGTATTTTTATTTTTGTCCATGTTGTTATAAAGTCATCATACTCACTTGCACCGGTTCTGCTTGAGTAGCCATCGCTTCTAACTGAGTCGTCCGAAATCGAACTTCTGATGCTTCCTCGGGGGAACTGGTAGTTATACGCCTCTGCTGGTACGCGGCTAGCTGGGTTGAATATAGCTGGCCCTGCGACACGTACAGCGTGTCTGTGTATAGGTCTATAACAAAAAAACATCTCGGTGAGCGACGGAGATCAAAAGGAAATAAGTACCTGGTTATATTATTTAATATTTTGTTGTTCTGCCGTTGGTTCGATCAACCTTTGCCTGCATTCTGAGCCGCTCTCATTCTACAGGTTAGTCGCTGGTGGCTCGAAGGAGGCAACTCCCAAGTGCAAGAAAATATATCTGTTCTTACTCTTGACACGCTATGTGGGTTTGTAACGCTATATATAGACCATCTCTATATCTATAGTAGTTCAGACAATGATGTATAGTCTGTGATGTCAGACTATACAGAGTATATATGATCAGACTTACGGTTGTTCTCGTCGACGTCTCCTTCTTCTGTATGAGACTAATAAGAACATACAGCAGGCACACATTCCTACTACTAACAGAGCTGAGGCTACTGCCACTGATATCCATAGAGGCAACAGATTTCCTAAAAAAACATAATATGTTATAATTATCAAAGCGGGGATATATATTTGTAGTATACCAAAGTTTACCAAAACATATCCAGTGATCAAAATAGCCTATGGTATGTCGTCATTTATTAGAACCCCTAGTATGGGGAAGGCCGGAGTTAGGATGCCGGCCACAGGATCGGGGTTTTCTGTAGCTAATGGGTTGTCTTATATATGCGGAGTGAAGCTGAGTGTAGCTGACTTTTACATGAGTGAGGGTCAGTGAATTATAAGTATTTTGGTTCCAACTTGATAACACCCGCCTTGACGACCTGAAGGCTTCATCATGGCGAGGCGTAAGCTGAATTCGGTCAAACTAAATAATGTAAGATGGTCATATTATTATATACATATTTATGTAATGTTTACCTATCGGATCTGTTCCGGGGACTATGGTAGCCTTTAGACCACAGTTATAGCCTGTGTAAATGCCTGAGCAGGTACAGTAAGGATAATCTTCATCATTTGAGCATGTGAAGTTATTCATACATGTTATATCACTACAACTCCAAGTTCTGTTATCTGATAACGAAGTAAAACAATACAATATGTTACAGCAATAATAATAATATATAATACAATATAACACAAACAAACAGACAGTATAGATGTGGAACAGGTCGGCTACATGAAAACAACCAACAAACTTAAATGTAAACACAGGTTTCAAATGCGGAAAGCCATTTCTTTGGCAGGACATTGCAGAGGTTGTATATTATGCAAACTTGTTAAAAGTTCCTAATTGTGATGAATTAAAACTGATTTCCTTTAGGGCAAATTATCTCAATTTACGTCAGCTTATTTTACTGCATTCTTTTCAATGAGCAAAATAAGTTTGTAAGGTTAGGCTTGTACATCACTTACCGAACTGTATCTGTCCGAGGTCTCTGATGGTCTGATTGTCATAAGTGAGCTCATAATCGGTTATTTTGAGATTATAGAATGTTTGATGCTCTAAGTCAGTAGGTTTAGGGTTGTATACAACCTCATAAGTCACTTTGGTGTGTGTCGGGTCATCACCTCTGTGAAAACATTCAATACAGGATGTTACAAAAATATATACAGCTCGAAACAATACAGAACAATACAATACATACCCAATACAAAACAATACATAAAAAAACACATTACCATATTAAACAAGCTTAGATTGGTTATAAGCTGATGAGACAAGATTTAGTGTATATATCACAATGGTAAAAAAACTCTTTAATTAGAATGTTGGGTGCTGCAAGGCTGATATTGTATACCATAAATAAGTGCATAGCGCTTTGTGTGCCAAGGTAGGCATATTTCAGGCACATCAATATACGCCTATGCACAATATTTATAAGAGGCATTGCAGTCCTGAATGAAAACTCACTCCTGTACATTGAGAATTCTAATGCCGATGAAGCCAGGATCGGAGCTGTTGAACAAAGGCTGTAGTGTATCTATGAAGTTATTGATGAAGAGGTAATATTCAGTAGAGTTAGGATCACTCCATTCTACCTGAGGCTGTAGATCGAGAACCTGGTCTACTGTCAGGAACGTTACTAAAAATAATACAACATAGTCAATCTCCTCCAAACATGTGGCGTCTGGTAACAATCATGTGGAGTTACCGCTCTCAACAAACATCAGGATGATCAATAACACCTGTGCATCTCTTCTGTCCATAGATACGACGATAGAGAATAAAGTGGGGCCCCTAATTATTGGGCTCACGGCATATATAAAATATATAGCAATTGACTTTCTAACAAACTCAAAGTCAGTTTCATGTAGCATCAACACAAACTCCAATTGACAGATATAAAAGTACATCTCTGTTTCAAATAATTTCAGATGTTGAAGCTGTTCTGACACTGTTTTGAAGGCGTACTGCTGTATTAGGTTTAGGTATGTATATTCCACTCACCATTATCATTCTTCTCACAGTTTTCTCCAAAGTAGCCCGGGAAACAGCTGCAGGTATAATTAGGTGATAGATTCTCACATATCTCATTGTCACCACATTTTTCATTGGGAGGTAGACATTCATCTATATCCACACAGTTAGGGCTGTCCCACAGGTATCCCTCGGGGCAGACACACTCGTAACTACCTGTAAATGAGTAAGGTAGTGTGAAGATTTGATACAGCAAAGAGGGTCATGATAGTAATATATTATAAATAAAAGTGTAAATGAACCACAGAGGGACGGAAAGCAGAACAGCTTTTCCGGCTATTAGCAATAGTTAAATTATGCAACGTTTTTTTTTCTCAAGTGGTTTCCACACAAAGCTGTATAAAAATCATTTTGTAAGACTTTTAGCTCCCAGAGTATGCCACAAAGTAGCAATATTCTTGACTGAATAGTTTAATTTACTGTAATTGTTGCATCTAATCCCTTAAAATCGGTATTGATAATGAATGCTTCAATGTGAGCACCATTAAATGCATTGTACTGCATGGATATTGAAACAAAAGTCAGTCAGTGCCATACCTGGAGTATCCACACACGTTGAGAGATCACCAGGACACGTAGCGGACGGATTTGTGAAGCACTCATCTATATTTTCACATGTTGTAATCCCGGAGTTATCCACACTCTCTACGTAACCGTCGTCACAGACAGTGTCACATTCATAGGAAGGCTCCAGGTTAATACACTCCTACAGATATATACACAATACATATATATATATATATATACACAATACAGATATATACACAATACAGCTATATACACAATACATATATATATACACAATACAGATATATACACAATACATATATATAAATGATACAGATATATACATAATGCAGATGATGTGGTATGAGATCTTATTGGCATTATCAAGCAACTACCCCCTAACTAATAGATTAACCATACTATATATGAGAGAAAGTAAGGGAGCCTCTACTTCTGTATTGAGAGCTCAATTTAGAAAAGCAATCCAACCGAGCTCTTGACTCGATTTCTCTACAATGTATGTTAACACTGCGGTGTGGCAAATAGCGCACAAAACTCTGAAGATGCATTCCTATACATGTGAAAGAAGTATAATGTTTTATGTTCGATATATTCTATAAAACATAGACATGTATATTCTGTGACACTGTCTTGTCATATATAAATTATGTTACAAGTCATGTATATAAGCTGTCCATAGTTGATGCATACCTTTATACCATTGGCTATAGTACCACATAAAGCCTCAGTTCCATTGAGAGCACACTCATCTATATCAATGCATTCTGTGTACCCGTCCCCTGTATAATACTCAGCACAAGTACACATGTAGCTCGGATCTGTGTTTGTACATATGGAGTTATTTGCTGGACAGGCGTTTATAGCATCTTTACCTACAAGAAGAAATTCAGCGCAACAAATGATAAAACCTAACACATCCCGCGGTGAAACCCTGTGGTCTATCATACACTTATATTGCTCGACTTGACTCAAAGAAGGGCATTTACTAAACCAATAGTTGTATAAAAATTACATGTATATTAGAATGCATATGTGCTGAAGTCATACCGATGTGTATTAATACATACATACACCAGCTATCAATATTATTGGAAGGTAGGATATACACATTGATATGAATTCATGGATTGGTGGAAAACAGAAAGTATGGCAATGTGTGGGGTAGGCTCATTAATCGATTACTTTGTATCAGTACTCGGATCAAGTTAATAATCTGGCAGCTTTGCTTTGCTTGACTTCCCTGCAACAAGTTGGGGGGGGGGGAGGCTGTAGAATTACTGAACTTTGGGATCAATCAAATAGAAGAAATGCAGGTCGATGAATATATACCAGTGGATGTACCCCTAGATCTAGTTTGATCAATTTTGTCTGCATTCCGAGTCTCTCTCATTCTCATCCAATATTATTTATAATCATTAGATAATCTTTGATACTTACACTCATTGACATCTGTACATTTAGTACCGTTAATCTTTCCATCACCTTGAGCTCCTACTCGGCATATACAGCTGAAACCGGGTACCTCGTCCTCACATCGTATCGCTGAGTCATCACAGACATCTAACAAGCACTCATTTATATCTGTAATTATAAGAGATGAAATCAATGTTAGATAAATCCGTGTAACGATAACAAGGCTATGAATACAAAGAGCCATCTCCCTTACCAATTACATCATCAAATCTGCTGTATTTAATATGCAGTAAAATTTTATTGTTGAAAAACCCATCGTGCTGCTGTGATTATATTAAAAAATGATAATGTAAAAAACTATGCCTTAGGATGAGTGATGCTTGTGAGCAGTTAGTATCAGTAAATAACCCTGTGTATAGAATGTACTACATAGGAACTAGGAACGAATTTCATACACTGCCATGTTTGAGCTCTCAAAGTTCAGGTGGACTCTCCTACCCTACCCTCCCCTGAGTCACTCCTGGCCTCAGTCTAAGTGACATTCAGGCCTTAGTACCTATCAAACAAGAAGGGTGCTCCTTCCTACCCTCCCTGGCTCACTCCTGGCCTCAGTCTAAGTGACATTCAGGCCATAGTACCTATCAAACAAGAAGGGTGCTCCTTCTTACTCTCCCTGGCTCACTCATGGCCTAAATACCCATCAGATAGTAAGGATGCTTCACTTACTAGAACAAGTCTGTCCATCTCCCTCATAACCAGATAGACATGTACAGGTGTACTTAGAGCTGCCGATCAGATCCTCACAGTCAGCGTTCACAGAACAAGGCTGAGATAACTCCAAACACTCATTAATATTCTCACATATTGGGATAGAGCCATTCAGAGTATATTGAAATCCATCGTCACACACACACTGGTATGAGCCAGATGTGTCCACACACTGAACAAAACACGGATATGTCAACATGAATGACTATAGGTATCAAGTTACTAGGTTATATTTTTTAATTTATTTTTTACCAAATTGTTAGCTGTTTTGAACGGAGGCTAGTGAATCACATCTGTAACAATAAAGGATCCTGGCCGCAAATATCAACAAATTGGTTTATTACCCTTATTTTCTATAATATCATATACATATTCATATAAATGTAAAAGCTTGATAAAGTTTGGCCTTACCTGAGAGTTATCAGGACATATATCCGGTTGTGCACACTCGTCTGTATTATTGAGACACTGATCCCCCTCCCATCCTGGGTTACAGTCTGTACACCCCTGTATATTATTACACTCCTTGGCTCTATCTTCACAGTGACACATGTTAATACATTTCTCTCCATATGTGCCGATAGGACATTCTGTGTAATCATATATTCACAATAGTATGGTGTGATGGACAGCATCATGAGAAGTATAAAGGCCCCCCTCTGCCTTTTCGAAAAAAAGTAACGGGCCAATACAGACAAGTCACCCAAGCTTAAGGGGGCCGCTAAATAGGGTTGTTAAATAAGGCCTATTACTTGTCAAGCTGTTTGTTTTTGAGACTGGACCACTCAAACTTTGTCACCCACAGTCAACTAGGTGTAAAAAAATATCAGACAGGATAGAAATATATATTGGCAATACTGTATACCTCACAGTTATCATATACATACCTTCACATATATATTGGTTGTCTGATATGATATACCCTGTTGGACAGTTACATTTATATCCTGAGTCTAAATCCTCACATGTTGCGTTCGACGCTGAGTCACATCCATTCAAATCTTGATCTGAGCATTCGTCCAACACTACGACAGTAATAAAAATGTACATGTAGTTGATAAGAATGAGTATGATATTAGTGCACCAGAAAGACATAGTGCTAGGCATAAATAATATCACATCAAATCAATACATCGTTGTTTCTCCTTGGTTCTAATGAGATATTGTCCGAGGGTACCACAGGGCTATGCATTACCTAGTGTCTAAAGCCTAAAACTATTTTTAACAAATATTCTCATTAATCAAAGATTGACCAATCAGCATTGAGTGTGCCTGATATAGCGCTGATGGGCCAGCAATAATCTACTGACAGTGCAGTAGAGAGTTTTCAGAACTGTATCCACAACTAAAAGCAGACACTGTTACTTATACTCACATATACAGGTTTGGCTATCTGCAGGGTCGAGGGTCAGAGTTCTTGGACAGCCACATTCGCCTGTAGTCTCATTTAAACATGAATAACTGCAGTTATATAATCCTCCACACAACGTGTCTACAATAAGTAAATTCTTAATCTGATAATAAAAGAAGCTGATGTTAACAATCAAGCTGTCTAGCGCTGTAAATTTACAAACAGACCAATCAGTAGGCATCGTATAAAGCAATCAAAGTTGAAGTTGTCACATCCTGCGTCAGGATGGCACAACTTTGAATTTAATGTACTTCTCAGCAGGGAGTATGTCCCAAACTCCCTGTTCTCAGTTCAGGACTACCATGATGCGCGGGAGGATGGGAGGTTGTCCCGCTCTCTCTGATGATAGGTCCGTAAAACTTTGTTCTCAGTTTGGAAGAAGCCTAACAAAGTGAAAGAGAAATATCCTGTTATTTGAATATAACATGGGTATTTTTTGTGTAGTTTGATGATTTCTTTACTCACTGCTAATGAGGATATCACATGTTCGATTGTTTGAAGCCCTCAGTGTACCTCCGGGATAACAAGAGCAGTCGTAATCTCCCTCTGTGTTAGTACATATATCAGTACATTCATCTACTCTCAATGCGCACTCATCTACAACATGAGCAGTACAGTAAGTGTGCAGTCAGTATTATATCAGTGATGATAGATTGAATGCAGCTGGGACTTAGACTAATAATTGTAGATTTTATCACAGTTCTGGTCAAATAACAAAAAAAGCTTTTGAGAGAAGCGTGTAGCTCATTGATTATACATCTTAGGGTTGCACAAACTAATATGGTACAATAACTAGATCTTTCACTCACAGTGAAAGTCAGCCATGAAAAGAGTTCTTTGTAAGAAATTAAAATATTGAAGAGAATATAACTTTGAATTAATAAACATTGATAATAAACACAAAATGAGATTTGTCTGCTCACCAATATCAGTACAGTTTCCATCTTCTTCCTGTACGAAGCCAGTAGGACAGTTACAGTAGTAGCTACCCAGAGTATTCACACAAAGAGACAGCTCACACGGCATATCTAGTATACACTCATCAATGTCTGTAAATAATAACAACAATCAACAACAACATGAAATGATTAAGTCGCCTCACTCACATCAGCGTTACGTAAATAATGACAGTCTAGTCGTCTTACCTCAGCTATTATTACCTTATTGGGAATATTTTAATTTTAGGGTTGAGAGGGTAATCAAAATTTTTTCAAACATGATTAAATTTAAATCGAGATATTGCTCCATGGTATTAATTACAATGTTTTAATATTTTGTGTGCGGAAGTTTGGTGGTCAGGACAGAGATAATTTATACTTATTCATGTGTATGATAGCAAGACCATAGGAGTCATTAGAAGATAAGTGCGCAAGCATATCACTAGTACGTTATCAATCAAAATATTTGAAACATGAAATCGTGACAAAATGCTGGGAAGGGCAGATGCGCACATCAGCGATCAAACATACCAAAACATTCGTCGATAGTTTCGTTTCTTCCGTCAGTTCTGTTGAAGCCCACTGGACAGTCCTGAGCAGTACATATGTATTCGGCGGTATCTGCCTGCGAGGCCGGTATATCTGTGCAGTTAGCCAAATAACACGGGTCATCAGCGCAGCCATCGATATCTATGTCACATACATCTCCTTCCCAGCCTGGGAGACAATCACACACCACTCTGTAGAAGAGGGGGGTCACTGTCCCTCCCGGAGCGAGGACTGTGAAGTTGGCAATAGCTCCATTTTGACATTCTTGCGCAACATAGAACTCAACGTTCAGCTCCTCGGAAGTAAACGGGGCATCAATAGTGTTCTCTTCCTCAGCGTACATGCTGCCAATGGAATGTTACAAATATGCAATCACTAAAAGTAAGCTTTTAGTCTGCAATAAAGCTAATCAGCTCAGGGGAGAGCACAAATCGTAACTGTTTAGAACTCCTCTACAGATGTCAAAGGGTCAACTGGTCAAACGTCGTCGATACCAGCTCATTGCCTATGCATTAAATTTACAGTAGCACTTAAATTCTCCCTAGTAAGTAGATATAAAATGAGGCTTAAAAAGCTGTTATGTTTGGGATGGGGCATGACGTACCTGAGAGTAACCTCTTCAGTGTTAGTAGGAGTCCAGGTCAAGGTCATGGAGTTAGTATCTTCAACGATGACAGCACCAGGAGGGCTACTCTTCACCACGAGCCTGGCTGTCTGACCGGGGTCTGGGTCGGAGAATGTGTAGGTAGCAGTCACAGCCTGACCTACCATAACTTCTAACTTCTTCATACCTTCAACTATGGGTGCTTTGTTCACTGTATAATAAAATTTGAAATCATCATTGAGGGGTTTATTGACCATGTCGAACTGCCTTACAACAGATTCAATAAAGGTGAGACAAAAAGTAGGTAATAACAATAGTTACCTACATAAATTGAGCCTATTCCATAACAGAACACCCAGTGAAAACTTGATACTCTAGGCCCAGACTAGAGTGATTCTGAAGAGAAAAGATGTAAACTCAGGATGGTTTATGGCCAGATCACTGCCGGCCTTCAAGCACCAATCCGCTTAATTTTAAAAGTTGCCTCCCCTTGAGGAAGATGTGCCTATTTCTTACAAAGTATTCCCGAGCTGCTCATAACCTCCGCCTGAACATTAGAAGTATAGGTTCCGATATCAGCGTTGTCCGTTACGATAGTATCATATATGCAGGCAGCGTCATTGTTACAGTTGTTAACTACTGTTTGATTGTTGGCATCCACCTGATTCATATCTAAGTAGATGGGTTGAAAGTTTATGTCTGTGTATGTAGCGGTATCCCAGGTGTATCTGTACCAGAATAACGACTCCTCGGCAGTAATACGATCTGTCAAATAAAATCATCCTAATAACGAGGCACTTGGTTTTGAGGAGTCAACTAAACTGGTAAAAAGAATTTGGCTGGTATTCACATCTACTCTGCGCTGCATTCTGACTAAGTTTTGCTTGGATTTATGCAGGATTTTACAGTGGTGTGTATGTGTAATATATATATATATATATATATATATGCATACATAAACATGATATATGTTTGATGTTTGCAAGTTATTACTTAGCTAATACTTCAATGTTCTGCACTGTACCAGGCGCTTTATAATGTGGCTTAGACTTAAGTTTTTGGTTTTGTATACAAGCTCTCACTTACATGATTCACCGAACACATCATGTATATCCTCCTTATCAGAGCAGACCGTGACGTTACACACAAGTGAACCATCAGCAGCTGTGATGTCATCGGTGAGATCATCATTATAAGTCCCGAGAAGCCCTAACACCTTCTCCTTCTCTGTCTGGGGAACGAGCGACTGAACGCTAAGGATAGATAACCCCAGAGAGAATCTGAATGTGTGACCTGTAGACAGGCAATAATATTATAAGCATCCATTATGGAAACAGTCTGCATTAATTCTGTCATATAAATTATGTATAACAAATTTGCTAGGCATTCATTTTTAGTCATAATTACGTATCGCTGCAGAGCAATGTGACAGTACGCAGTATCCCACCCTCGCTGGTCCCAAGTACGGTTGAACTAATTTCTAAAGCTTGAAAATCTAAGGACACTCTATGAATCGGTGGGCTTTTGAGTGGACAAAAGTTATAAAAGATCAAGTTTTAAAGTGTCAAATCTCTAAAGCCATTGACCAGCTTGCTTATTTAACTAACAGGACCAATTTAGAAAGGAATTTGGGGAATAAACACTCAAATTTAGAGAAATTGTTGATTTAAGCCGGAAACAGAGACCATTTCAATTGTTTGGTGTCATTTCAATAACACCACTCAAGGTCACATTAAAACTGTTAGGCTTTGCATAGATGGATAGCATTACGGAGTACCAAGTAATAAGAAACTAATTTATAATCAAAGAACAGCTCAATTCATCGGCATGAAGTGAAGAATTATCTAATAACTGTTTCAACTGAAGACAGTAGACTTTTCGTTGTCACTGTTCCAATCGATGTCAAACAGCAAGGTCAGTCACATAAGTTCGTGACGGGCATTTACCTGTATCGAAGCTGACTGTTATACTTTCGTTAAAGTTTTTAATGGTTCCACCATTGAACGGTGTCAGTGAGTTTTCGATGAGAATTGAAGGAGTTATCGATACTTTGTTTTTGTACATGATGAAATCTGAAATGTAAGATCAAATATCAAATGTCAATGTCAATGTCAATGTCAAATCCGAAGTAGCAGTAGCCTGTGTGCTCATTATAAAATATGTGTGTTAAACTAAGAAAAAGAACGCTAAAACATAAAAATTCAAGCAACAAATTAATACACATTAGTAATGATTTTGTCAAGATTTAGCAAGATTGAATAAATAAATAGCCCAAAAGATTATCCTCCTAGATGGTCTTTGAAGATATAAATAATCTAACCTGTTCTGTTATTGTTGAGCTCGAGGTGTATTTCGTCGCTGAGTGTTCCGCTGACATTGGATCTCATGGCGAAAGCCTGGAATTGTGTTGCCTGTACAGCATCGTTAGTGGACGGGTTAACCCACTGTACCATCCTACTCTGCATGGAGAGCGATTCTGACTTGATCATCCAGAACTCGCCAACAGGGTTAAATGTGTACAAGTGTCCATCAAGTGTATATATGTGAGGTTCTCCAAACCCAGCGCCTGAAAAACATCAAAAGAGTTGTTACAGCCCAAATCAAACTCATCTCCTCAAACTTTTACTGTTACTGTTACTGTAGGTCACTATTGACTATTTTAAAATTGCATAAAATCTCCACGAATGTCACACATAAACTTACAGAGCTGAGGAGGGGTGTAGAGCGAGCAGGACTCCACCGGCCGGTAGGTTCTGAACAGAGTGCAGTGATCAGACTTAGAGCAGCAGTTCTCAAACGGTAACTGATCATTGCTGTAGTACTGAGAAGGATGCAGTAGCTGATTATAGATAGATCTAAATCCAGCTAGACGAGGGTCTGTTATCAGTGCCGTATTGACAGGGTTATAACAGCACGTCTGTCAATGAGAACTCATACGTAAGAACAATATGGTCCCAAGCAGGAATTGTGTGATAAAGAACAAAGCTGGAGATTGATAAGTTGCCAAAACCTGGACTCATTAAGCTTGAGGTTGACAGTCTAGGAAATATGACCAGCCGTTTAATTATCTCTGAGTACTTGATGTATATTTACATGAGAGAAATATAACTACATACTGCAATGTAATGTCTGTGGAGTTGCTACAGAAAATAAAGCATTATTGGTAATGATGATGAGCTTGTGAACTGAACTACCCCAACCAGAACCTCGGATGTACTATTTTAAATCTGGAACATCAAACTCACCAGGTAGTAGCCTTGGCTGGGGTACAGGGAGAGAGCACAGTCAGAATTATAATCGTAGAAGAATCTCTCATCGTACCGGGCCTGCCAGCTGGAGCACGGACACACCAGGCCGGAGACCAGCGAGATACCCTGAGATATGGACTGCTGCTCACTATACCAGGCTATACATGCCTCAGCGTAGGGGTTAGGTTCTCCTCTGTCAGCTACATCAAACACCCACCGACTCGCCTTATCTATAAAACATAACATGATTATAACAAATACTAAATAGCATGTCGGCAGCCTTATGAACAAAAACACACAATACATTCTCCAACATTATAATTATTATTCTATATAGTATATATTTGTATCACACATTATTGCATTGGGAGCTTGCTTGTATAATTTTTTTGATCACTAGTTCTTAGTGAGCTGTATTACCTGTATTAGAAGGCTCAGTGTGTAGGCCGACTATCTCTGTGGTTGTGGATAGATAGAGACTAAACGAAGTCTCCCCGTCCTGAGCATCATATCCCATATAGATATTCCTAAACTCGTTAAGTCTCCTCAGTTGGGTGTTATTACTGCCTGATGGGTAGACGTACATGAGGTAAGTCCTCACTCCATCTGTAGCTACTACTGCCTGATATGTGGCGTACTATAACCATACGATAACAAAATCATGAGAAATAATGTAACTATACAATCACAAAGTCATATTATCATCCAGTAGGAAAGTAAAACTGAGACAAGCTAAGGGTCTTTATATTTCCAAAGCACTGTTACTCCGAATCAATGTCTTGGATTTCATTAAATGTTGGTTTCGGTTTTAATTAAAAAGGTCACCCTATCCATACCAATACAAAAATTTCTCTGCTTGCATCTCTTAAAATCATCAGGACCATACCACTCACACTACAGGAATGTTACCAAAATTTTGAGTTCTGACAGCATGCATGAATGGTCATGACTGGGCCACATGCCAAAGTCTGTTTGCTGTGTTGAAGCTTTGACAGTAGGTTGAACTTTTTTACATAATTGGCACAGGAAGCTCTTAAATATAAGATGTAGATCGAAACAAAAAACTGTTTAGACTACCCCCAACCCGTGGAAGCTTTCATCTGTACATAAAATGTACTATATTTAACCTTCACACTCATTTAAACATATTAGCCAATACAAACAAATATGCATTTCATAATAATAAAAAATATTATATCAATACTTTATAAACAAAACATGGGGCGTGGTAAGCGGTAACACGGGGCAAAAGTTCAAGCACTGCCCAGTATTGTTCTAGATTAGTCTATAATGAAATACTGTGGTAGTTGAATACGAGCCTTTATAATAGTTCACTGGTATGTTTGACAAACCCACCCTAAACATATCAACCCTTGAGTGCTCTTGAATAACAAAAAAAGCACAGTCCAAGCATTATTAGACATGCTAACTATATCATATCACAGTATCGGCCATTCTTTAGCTGTTCATGTCGATGGTGACCAGCAATTATCTACTCATGTTTAGCTCATGTCAAGTGCCCTTAGTTACGATTAAGTGAGTAAATCTTATTAATAATATCATCTTCAGACTCAATTAACTGGTCTCCGATTATTATATTACCCATAACACCTCATATTCACAGTTATGTTAACTTTATACTAAAGTTTACATCCGACTGGATTATTGTTAGTCAATGTACGACGGTAAAGTGTGATCATATTAATATCATACCTCTTTGGTTTCAATAGTTTCGGCATCATACCAGACGTAAGGGAATGCGAAACTCTTATACCAGGTGGCCACGAAAGCGTAGGTCGGGGTGAAGGTCGTATCAATGGTCGGCGAGGCGCTCAGCATGATCCTGATGATAGAAGTGAGGACTTGGCTCTCCTCCGCCCTCAAACTATCATCGTCAATAACATTATATGCGCTCATACATAGCTTTGTCTCATCTCTACAACAACGAGTCAAGTTAATTTTGAGGCAAATAAGAATTAATTAGGGGGGGGGGGACTTCAAAATGTATCATGTGAGTTCTAGGATATGGTTAACATGATGAGGCTTGTCTTTTTCAACAACGCATTAAGATATTCAGAATTACATAATTAGTCATTGGGTTGGACTGAACATTTTTTTGTCGGAACAATGCCATGAGTTTTCTTAACCTCGTACACACACCCACAAAACACAATAGAAAGAATTTCAAATATCAATATCTTGAATGACGTTGGTTTCCTTTCTAAGAAAAAAATCAAAGGCTGACTTATAAGAAAACAAGCACTTTACTTGAAATTCAGTAGGAATATCCCGTGCCCAGTATTAGAGCTATCAATTTTAACATGCATAACAAATTTTTCAGACAAATGATTATCGCGCTATCTCGGTCATCTCATGCTTCTTATTCATCAATTTAAAAAAAGTTGTGGTGACTACGAATAGCTCACCGCTCACAGCTATACAGATATGTGTGATCACTTACTGATTGGCTTCATCAAGACGGCGCAGATCCTGTCTGAACCAGTAGGGTGCTGCGACAGTCTCACTGAATTCAGCCCCTGTGAGCCCCGAGCTGACTGGATCACGTCCAACAAAGGCCCGCCCGAATGCTATCAGACCGTTGGTAGAAGGCTAAAAAATACAACAGTTCAAATAGTCATCAGTAAATACTCTTAGAATAACCGTAAGATAAACACAGAGAACAGCTGCAGTATCAGTCATGTGGAAGAAAAAAAACGAACCAAAATGTCCTTTTTACCTTAATTTGTGGCATAATCATACCTTTGCCACCCCTACTGAAACAAAACTTTTGGGTAAGGATCGACTTGGTCAAAACTTATAGAACATAATCATGGATAATTTTACTTACATAAAAACTAGTGTAGGATCGTAGACCAAAGGGAAGTCCGTCTGGCAGCACATTACTAGGTACGACAAAGCGATAAGCAGAATCATAGACATCAGTAACACACTCTCCGTTACCAATAACAAGGTCAGCATCAGCTAACATTATAATCTCCTGACAATCTGACACATCAGTGGATCCAAGCTGGAGTGTAACGAGTCCAGGATCACATGGCAGACATGCGTCCTGGTCTGCGTCCGGTTGGTAGTATCCGATACGACACTCCTCACACCCTTCCATATCAGCCGTCGGCTGCTCACCAGCTGGACAACTTACTGTAGTTAGAAAAGCTCAAATTTATAACATATGGACATGGTCCAATATATCACACACAAGTAGGCCCTACGAAGAGAATAGACTCAAATTCATCTTACGAGATATTTCTCTGATTTAGGTTTGTGTTATTTGTTGTTGTCCGCAATCAGAATAAATTCAAGTGGAGATAACAGCATTCCCACAATGCAACTGTAATGTGAGATCAAGTTGCACTATTGTTGACCTGATAAATCTCTGAGTATTGTGCTCATGAGCCCAGCCTGATATAGAGGAGTATTAATGTGACTTACTCTCACAGACGAATCCAGTGCCAGCGTATCCGTCGGTACACACACATTGATACGACCCGTCTACGATTGTACACTCAGCAAAGTCAGAGCATGACACTGAGCTCATGGTGATATTACCGGAGCCGTAACATATGAACTGTGTAGAGCAGGTGTTATCTAACCATGTATCATCAGTCTTTAAACATAAGAAAATACTAAATAAGGTTGGTGATGTTATGAAGGCTAGATTAGGAATTAGGAGAATTGTAAGGATGTTCCAACGCACAAGTAATCTAAATCTCTGATACCAAAATTCAATCCTGCATACGCCACGCCTGTAGCTTGTCCTTAACTGAATACCATTTAGATGTCAAATAATCCTGACAGAATGAATGCAGGAAGGCAGCAAGCCAAAAAGATGCTTAAAAAGATGCTCGCAATAAAATAATAAAGAACCAAAATTAAATTGACAATCAGCAACAATAATAACCAATATAGTAGTTGTTAAAAAATAATTGATAGTTAACAGTAATACTGACGTACCATATAACAGTAATACTGACGTACCATATAACAGTAATACTGACGTACCATATAACAGTAATACTGACGTACCATATAACAGTAATACTGACGTACCATATAACAGTAATACTGACGTACCATATAACAGTAATACTGACGTACCATATAACAGTAATACTGACGTACCATATAATAACAGTAATACTGACGTACCATATAATAAGCTCCAGTGACCATGTCAGCACAGCCACATTCAGGCTCCTCTACGCAGTCCTCCGCTCCGTCTCTGTAATAATCTGTCTGACAAACACACCCCTCTCTGTTAGACTGAGTACACCTGTCAGCAGGTAAACCGCACACATCAGGGCACTTATCTCCGCTAAAGTCATATACGCTGTTGGATGTACATGTTAGATCTAAAACATAAATTTATAAATACCATCAATCATACAGCTCCATTAAGTTTAAAAATGGAAATATAACCACAATTGGCTGATGGCTGAACCATACGAGAATATAAAAATAAACGAAATCTACATCAATGGTGTAAATTCGGAAAAATGTGACCGGATGTTGCTAATACTGTCAGCTCAATAGAAAACATGGCTAAAGATGAAAGAGTTTTACTCATACATGTATCAGGTGCTGGGTACATTTTGTCACAACAGCTGATGTAAAAAACATCGTAACTAAAACTTTGAAGCCATTGTTTGTGTTCATTCAGGAACAAAACAAAAGAAACAATCATCAAAAACACCAACACCCTGCAGTATTACTCATAGCATAACTTGTGATTTCATGACTATTCGGGCATCAGGTTACATATCTAGGAATGACAAATCGGAAACGAATTCGGAGAGAGTGCAAAAGGTATCTCCCGTGAATAAACAAAGTTGTGTAATTGTAACTAGAGGGTACAAATCTTTTAATCCCTAAATACTCAAATCACTTGGACAAAACAAATACTATCCTGCTTATCAGTCCCTTAATAGACCTCTACCATGTAACAGTATACAAATAGATTAACAAGATAGGAACAGATTTAAATATGCTCCTCCCAATAATAAGATAAAACATCATTGGATTCTGAAACCCAGTAGCATTGTTAGTTTCACTTACAGAAAACAACTGAAAAATAAACGGAAATAAAAAATTGATGAAGCAGATTAAGTTAAAGAGATCATGTAACCGGCAAAAACGTGACGTGTTATATCTGTCCCCCACTTAACCAAGTGACATCATACCAACAAAGCTGAGTTGAGATGATAGAAGAGATAAACCATGTCTAGCAGTTAATATTGCATGCGATGCCTTTAGTGGCTGATGTAACTACACATAAGAGATCTCTTGTAACACACAGTGAGTTATACAGATCTGACTGAGCTGACGTCTTAGACATGTGACCAGTAGTCCCCTAGCCTATACACACTGATATTATCTAACGATTCTAACTGATGTCCGGCGCGGTACTTTGTCTGCTGTATACAGTTAACATGTCACCAGTATCACACTATGCAGTCAGACACCTGTTATTATCCAATTGATTTGAGTAGAGACAGCAGGTTTGGTATTCCAGAAAGGCTTCAACATGGTGGCTCGTTTACCACGCAACAGAGCAAAAGATGGAACACAACATGGCGATACTCTTACTGATATCAATAATTAGTCAAAATTGATAATATCGCCCACGCCTAACGTTTTAAAACACTCAATCGGCCATTTGAAGGTTTCTTCACCGCTCGCACCGCATTAGGCACTGCAATATGATCTCTAGGGTAAAATACTCAGAGCTCACACCCATTTTAATGATTAGGCAAATACAAAACAATGGCTCAAGGGTAAAGACAATTGGTAACACAGTTCAAAGAAAATCACTCAGTTAGATGGGAGGGTTTGACTTGTTTCATACAGTAGGACGTGATTTGTAGAAATGTGTGACACGCTGATTATTTTTGTCTATTATTTGCTCGAGGCAAATCCACCATCATCGAATCCTCTACAGCGTACCAGTGATTTCGAAATTGGTCAATATTTGAAAAGGGCACATATTCTATATCAAGTCAGACAAAGGGGGAGGATTACAAGATGTTCAGACACCATAAATCGGTAATCATATTACTCTTATCTTAATACCCAAGCCACCATAGTCTCGTTATCGCTGAAATTATCTCAAACTTTGAGATATTACATAAGATAAATTAAGCAACTTTCGCTACACTCACCGGAACCAACCTGCGCATTCTGAAGACAGATCTCTTCCTGATTGCATCGGCGATAAGATTGCCAAGCAATTAACACCAAAAACAAACTAAGTTTGCTTGCAACTTGCATTGGAAAAGAGACAGAGTATCACAATAGAGCCTTCCCATGATGCAACCGTTCTTTCTCTGGGAATTCCAAAAAGGTTGCATTGTGGGATACCCATCAATATGCCCTATATTAATCTCACCTGCACCATAATCTGTTCTCCAGTTGGATATCTCCACACCCCTGGCTCGACATTCATCAATAAAAACTTCAGCTACTCGATTTATGGCTACTTTAGCTTCTGTTTCGTTATATACACAATCACCTGCAATGAAGAGTTACCTTTGTTTTCTTGTTCTGTTATCACACATGCTCCATTATCTTCTATTATTTGATAATTAAATACTTCTACCATCTAGCCGGAGGTCGCATACAATTAATTATGGATATAATTATGATTGCAAAAAAGACATATAACTTGAATAAATGAATGAATGAAAAAACATTGAGAATATACGTATAAATTACATATATAAAAACGATAATATCAGGGCCTCGGCTGTTAAAGACGCCAAAAAATACTTACGATTAATGTATGAGAATTAACTACTCACCTGTAATATAACAGTCACCACTGCTCATGGTATCTGGATCAGTCATTGTGAGGTAATTTTCACAAAAGTCATATTCGCAGAGAGAGGCAAACATAGCCTGAAGATCTCTGTTAGCTACAATACATGACTGGAAGGTGGTAGATAGCCCGAGATTATATACTCCACAGTTTAGTGGATCCTCGATATCTGATTCTATTGCAGTGCTCACATATTTACAGTCTGAGACGTTCAGGGGCATAACATCGGCAGCAGTCTGACAATTCCTGTTGTAAAAATCACAAAAAAAAATTTGAGTGACTTTTCATCCTGATAACCAACCCGCAAAACTGATGCTAAATTACTACATGACTAGCTAAGCTATGTTATGTTATGCCGTGAAGCCGATACAGTTAGCTTAGTATTTATAATCAAAAACTTTATACAATTTTATATGAAATTGAAGCCGTTATTAGGGTTCAACCAATAAAAGAATCTGTATTAACCTTTTTTAATTTTGGCGATGCCGTACTTACAGGTCGCTTGGTGTAGGTAATAGATGAGACCCAGCGATCATAGCGCCTCTATCATCATACTGTTCTGCTGACACATCTACTCCGTCGCTTGTCTGTAAGTCATCGGCAGCGTCACCATTAAAGTTACCACACAGTCCACACATCCTACTGCCGTAAGTGTCGGGAACGCTCACTCTCACCATACCAGAAGGTGTTAGAGTTACGTAAATATTCTCATCCTGAAACAAACAAATAAATACGGTCAACGTTGGTCAATTATTGCTACGTTAGAAAATGTGCATAACCTGAGGGGTATTGTTTGTAGCGCTAGGAGGGTGGATAAATACGCCAAGTGTAAAAATTCCACACAGGTATTGGGAATATTTCGACATGAAGATTTCGCTTTTCATTGCATTTTGATAATTGCAAACTCTAGGGGGGTCTCTAGCTAGAAGTTGGATTTTATATGTTATCCTCTCCGTCTCATGCCTGTTGTTCATTCAGTTTGTACACTGCCCATAACCCATTCCCATGTTACACAAACACAGAATATATGGAGTAAGAGATAAGCCTAAAGGTGCCTCTGACGGGCGCCCTCAAGTACCATCTAAATGTGTCTAATCTTGTTGAGCCATTTGAGAAAAGGTTACACCCATATTATATTCAACAATGAAATTTTTTACCCCTATTGAGTACCTCATCACACAGCTCTATGTTATTTTATTCTGGGGCAACGCGCTACAGGTCATGAGACATTGAGAATGGTTATTTCACACATGGCATTGGTTCAAAAAGTTCAAGTCTCTTTGTACCTTTATGGTGTCTAAATACGTTGGAATGCCATTACAACAGTGACCACTTTTGCTATTGTTTGCTTTATGAAGACTTAATGAGATTATAATTTAGCAGCGTTATCATTTTCAGGGTGATGACCGAAAAAACACCACACTGCACTCAGTAGAGGGTATTGAGCTCTCTCATTGCTTATGAGACATGGACTTATAACTGAGAGTACTACAATGATGTGAAATCCTTTCTCTACCTTAGGACAATAAGTACATATGTGGGTCAGCAACACCTTCTTGTATTATCTGGATGATATTAACAAAGAAATTACAGATACGATTTTTCTTTTGATCAAAGTGTAGCAATCCTATTACAGTGTTACTGATGGCGATAGAACTTGGGATTAGAACCCAGGCTGAGCTTCTCTGATTCGAGAAAATCGACAGGATTTTGAGGGCAATGTCTGATCAGCAGACTTAGAAAATAAGATCAATAGTTCAATGTGTGATTTTCTTTTGTCACAGGTTCTGATTTCGGTCAGAAGAGACAGTAGTCTGACAACTAAGATGGTTTCTCTTCCCGAAAACCAATGTGACGTTTGAGTGCAGATTGCAGGAATATTCTATTATGAGCTCCGCAATGACATCAAATGTGTTGATTGTGTTTACTCAAATTTTGGTATAGTCTAGGGTCTTTGGCATTTGAAAAAAAATCAAGTGTTCAAAATGAAGTATTTGTTGTTAACTAGACTGTGACTCAAATAGGTTGGAACATGAAACTTTCATTTTCTAAAGAGGATTGCTGGCTGACATGACTTTTAACTATTGTCTTGAGTTCTCCGTGTGGGAGAACTAAGATTGGCAAGATACTTTTCATCACATATACCGAGTACTGTACTTGGGGCACATATGTGCTCAACACCAGTAGTATTTTAGTAATGTATTGGCAAAGCCAGTGAAGAGTTTGAGGGCAACGGCCTAAAAACAGCGCTAATTTCTTCTCGCTAGTGCTTTTCCATAGTCTGGTCAGCGACATTACGCTTCTTACAATAGAGAATAATAGAAAATGTATCCAATCAATATAAACACTATGATGGCCGGGTCAAAACAGCTGATGTTGGGCGTGTACCCGAGACCATTATTGTGTGTAAATGTGTAGCCGAATGAATAATTCAAATTCATATGGGGACTATTGGATGACTTCTCGGAATGCCAGATTTAATCTCGCTGTATGAAATAAACAGAACAGCCATTACATAAATAATACAATAATAAAACGAACCGTAACAGAGTCTGCGACATGTATGGCTACTTCTTTCCCCGCTGTGCCTGTGTAGACCATCAGCTCACCATTAGCTGCTATCAATGTATCCACTACACTGCCATCATACTACAAAAATATGTGAACTCGAATTTACTTGCAAACAGAGACCATCAGACTCACCTAAAATGATCCGCCAAACATCTTAGTTTAAACAGAGATCATAATTGGTGTTGGTGTATTTAGGGTGTTGTGGGATCACCAAAAAATCTGGTGAGTTCAAATTGGATCCCCAAGCACTTCTCATTAGAAGTCGAGAAAAGCAGCGGAAAGATGCTACTGATAAGGGGTTCTTAAAATATGAGCGTTTGATAATATAGAACATACATTGAGAGAATGATGTGATGTCACATTACGTGATAACCATTATCAAATTTTGCATGGCACTTGTGTTCTTATATCAACGTATTAATAAAGCTCTGTTTGCTACAGCAGTTAGGGAATTCCCAGAGGGATCAAAGACAGAGAAGAAGAATGCCGCCCATCTAATTCTCAATAAAAATTAACAAACAGGTTGTGTAGCAACATCGTTGTATAACAAAGTAAACTTTAATTGCTCAGAGCATAGCTGTCAGACTATAGTAGGTTTAGTTAATAAAAAAGTTCAACATAGAAGATTGGTATATAAAGATATGACTACTCATTTCCTCTAACTTCTATAAGAAAATTCACCAGTAACACAAGCATTGATTGTGTAATTGTTTTATTGAGGAGACTCTTGGAATTTTTTGGAAGCGACGGCTATTTCATAACCTACTTTCATGATCAAAAAATGTGATAAAGGAGAAATCAAAAAAAGTTTATGACTAATTATTGGGGCATGTAACATGCACTTGTGACATAAGTGGGTTGAAAAGATACCGACAGTGCCATAAAATATTGGACTGTATCACTACAAGCTAGGACCAGTGAACAAAAACTCAATAGGCATGAATGGGTAGCCTTTTAACAGTTAGAGCCTCATGCCTATTTGGCAGGCCGATGAAAACCACGAGCAAGGGCAGGACAGATATTCCTGATCACTTTGGTGGTTTGAATTGAACCGGTCATCCATGATCAACAAAACTATTCCGATAAAACTGCAATTTATGTACGCATGTATGTATGCATTGCACAGCGTTCACATTGTTTTTTGGGTAAACTTACACTAAAGCTTACATATCGACAGCAGTATACTTACAGTCGCAGTTTGATCTCTGCAAAGGGTGACTGAGAAATCCTCATATAGAACCTCCACGCAGTCAACTATGGACACCTGGTCGACCATGATGTTCTGTATATTTACTCTAAATTGTGCGGGAACGACGACACTGGGTGGGCAGGTGTAAGCCATCTCAAACTGACAGGCACTACTGAAGTCAATCCGCGCATTGTCAAATGTTAGTATATGTTCTGTGCCAAAAGCATAACAGTTTGTGTACTGGGCACTGCATCCTACAAAAATAGAATGAGTGACAATATGGGGACATCTTACTTGAGCACAAAACAGCACAGATTTTTCCGATCCCGATCCGAACTTAGATAATCATTCCGGATAGGCAAGGTAACGTAATATGCTTGTTGTAGGCTACCCAGTGTGAATCCTCTAATCAAAAAGATGATGATGACAGCAGATTTCCTGGCATCCCACCAGCTGCAAAACCCACCGAAAAGTTAGAGTTTAAGGGGAGTTTGGGGCCAGGTTAATTAGTATTCAATTTTTTGAAATGCAATAATCGCCAGGGGTATTAGACATTTATAACATATTGTTTATTGTTAGAGCGCTTGATTAAAGCATAGCTCCATCAAAAGTTCAATAGCTAGCAGCAGCTATATTCAATTTATAAAACAAATACATTATGTTATTTAAATTATGTAAAGTAAAACAAGAAACATGAATCCGACATTATCCTAATAGCTATGAGGATTGTGTAACAGTTTTTTTAAGTAAACATTCACTTTTCAACTATGTTTGGATTAGATTTAAGGGCTTAAGCCAGATATGGTTAAACATGGCCAATTAACATAATTATAAAATCACTAGTGAGAGTCTGCTATGCTGGACTCCAAAACAGCTGTATTAATGCTGTGATAAAAACACCTAACCTAAGACCCTAAGGAGAGGAGCCTTAGGTTGGGAGATATTTGAATTTTTAAAACAAACAATTGACTGTTTCAAATAATAAATTTCTAACAGCAGTTATCAAAACTTTGACCAGGAATAAGTCAGGAATACTTTTAGAGATTGGTATTTGTTGACCTGCTGTTTTATTTTCAGAATTTGTATAAGACGCTACACAGTTTTTGTAAACCAGGAGTCTAATAAATATACCACTTTTTACCTGTGACTAGTAAAAGAAGCACCGAAATAATCCCAAATATATGTCTGTCTTTGTTCGTACATCCACATTCCATTTTAAAAGTCAGCGTGCTGCCCCAATGCAGACTGGAGTAATTAAATTCGGTTGATTATTCTTATAAAGATAATTTCAGTATAAGTACAACCTGACTCTTCCACTGTTGTATTATATGTTTGTCGTTGAGTAACCAGAAAGACACTTCTGTAGTGTATCGTGTCTGAATCTCTAGTGTGACATGCGATCCATCTATCTGGTTTGAAATTTCCTGACTGATTGAACATATACTTAATCCATTATTTGATGAAATTACAACATCATATTAATATGACGGTGAGTATATGTCATATAGCACTGCCTCCAATATATACACTATTATTGTTGTTCGTAATACTTTAATGATTAACAAAAAAGAAACGTCTAATAGGTTAACGCCTATCTGCATTGAATGGAATAACAAGCATTGTAAAATCCAGCTGACCTGCTCATGACATGGGCCGGGCAATCACTCAAACATTGGAAAACAATTTGATCTATATGTGAGCGGCAGCTTATGAGGCAGAATTTAGGCTCTACGATATAAGTACGGAATGCTAAAAGATTTTTGACTTGAGAACAAGAGCAGGTGAAAGGATAAATTATTATTTGTCTCCCCACACCCCTCTTACCTTTTAGACAAAGATGGAGAACTAAATTAATCCATGACAGCAAGTAAATATAATCCATTACCCGAGTTGAATATTGTTAGTTGGGCTTTGACGGTATTCCGGTATTCCATAACCCCTCCAAAGGGGAGTAGTGCAATGATCCAGATTAACAAAAATTACCAAATTGTATAGGCTACTCTTAATTGCAATAATATATGAATTATAATGACCCATTTATTACCCAATAGGTTTGGCAGTTGGTTATGAATGGTACACTATTACAATAACCTATATCAGGTTACTGTGTGCAGGTTCATGCTTATAGGGCACAGATTAACAGCCACTAAGATAAGCTTAATAGATATAGATAGACCAATCAAATCTTAGGATGTTAACTTGTGACATAATTATGCCACCTCCCACCTTCTCTGAATACTCGTCATTTGGTGGACTGAAAGGTGGCCAATTAATAAGAAGGGGAGACAGCCCTCTTGTAAGGATGAGTTTGGGCGGGTAACACTGAAAATTGAAAAAATCTTAGCAACTTGTGAGTATCACCATAGGAAGAAGTTTAAACAGAACATGCCCTTCAGGACAAAGAAATGTTTTGCTTTGTCATAATCTTTGGCAGTCCCCCCGAAAACTAAAAAATGAATTTAATTTTATTGTTTGAGCTGGGCGAAGCTAACTAAAATTGTACTTAGTTTATTATTCTGAGTATAAATTTTTAAATGAATACAAACAGACCGATTATGATAACTATAGAACATAGAGCTGAAGATAAAAATGTAACAACAAAGAAACAAAAGTCTTGTGCGTAAAAAAAATCGATAATAAAATATGATAGCAATCTGTTGTAGCTAAGCCTAATTTTAGCACCCTATAAAGGCTAAGAGCATGCTGATACTGGCTTCATTCCATGGCTGGGCGTTCTATGGAGAGGGTGTAACGCTACACATTAGCTGCATATGACGCAAGGTGATGGCCAAATTAGAAAGAGCAATATTTTGCTTCAATTTATGCCTCGAGGTGTAGGATTAAATTTTAGTGTTCCATTTTTAAAATAGTGTGAAATACCCATGGTGTGAAACTGATGTTCACCTAATGAAAGCAGCCTGTCAAAGTGCCCTTGATTCCCAGAAAATAGATCTTTTGAAACTTTTAATAGCGAGAGATGCTCTGCTTACTCTCCTTGTTCAAGAGTACGGTAGATATCATCATTTAAAACACATCAATTAAAACAAAGATCAACTCATCAAGGTGGCATTGGTGTTCGATGGACTAGTGAGTTATCTGCTTAGTAATAAAGAGCAAAAAACTTCCTACAATCTTTTGGAAGCGTTGAGCAGTATTACATCATGAAGTAATAATATGAGTACATATCGTGTCATATTAGGAGTCACATAATTGCTAAATGGTAGGGCAAGATGATATCTTGTTTATTATTTCACGTTACATGCATTGAACACACACAATTAGCTCTGGTTCAATACACTGCCGTGACACAACCGTACAAGGAGGGTCACTCAACTGTTGAGACACTATTTTGTCAATTCATTTTATGGCTGATTATAATCCATAACCTCATAATTTATGAGAGAGATGCCAGATCCAGATCGACTGCCCGACAAGGCCCGTGTATTTATCGTATTCTCCAGCAGGATATGAGGAACAATACCTAAGTAACGTGCACACATTGACATATGCAACGATAGTTATAACATTGATATGATATATTCAGGGTAGTAAGAGGACAATGCTCAGCTGACTCAGCAGTGTGTGTTCACTGCTTAAAATAGAACACTGCTTTTCTGAAAAATATTACTATTATATATTGTAGAATAATTCTTTTTAGTAAAGCAAGTATCAAGATCAAGATATTTTACGTAAAAACTAATGTGATTAATATTATAAATATTGGTGATAACCTTGGTTATTATGCATGCACAGATTAAAAATTGAACAAAAGATTTAAATTTTGCGCACTCCCAACCAGCAAATCTTACATGTAAATATTTTCTTGCAGTAGAGTATAAGCAAGTTTTTAATGGGTGGAACAGTGAGAAAAGGAATCTTAGGAAGAAGGACGATGGCGCAGATCTAGCCAACATAATCATTCTTGGTACCAACTCATTCTTTTCTATCTCAACTGGTCGTGAGGTTTTGAATCTTTCCGCTCTGGGTGACAGGAGGAGGGCAACTTTTGATAGGTTTGTCAAGAATGCCACTCTAGGCAAAAACACCTCATTTTTCATCCTCAAACTCCTTAATTCCTGCAAAATGCACAATAGAACCTTGCGGTCAGGACGTAGATTAATTAATACAAAATACAGGACCAAATTTGGTAAATCGAGACTTTAAAACCGGTTCATTTCATTTAGTAATGCGTAATATATATATCAATCAATCACATACAGTGAAACCTTTTCTTCCGACTGATTATTATTTCCGTGCATATCTATATTTTTCTTTTTTTTATCTTTTTTTTGTTTATGGGGTCACAAAGTTGTTATTTTCCTTTGTTAATAACATACTTATATATAATATATACCTCCATAAAAACACATAATAATAATAATAATAATAACAATATCTGTCTCCAGAAATATTATTGTGCAACAAAACGCACTCACTTTTCCTGTGCTTACTGGGAATCACTGGGTGGTGCCCTTAAAATGACTGAGGAAGAGAAAAATGATAAAACAGTCTTCCAATAAAAAAAGATAAATTCAAATGAGTCAAATTGACAGATCATGGGGAAAAATGAATAACCAAACAAACGAGTGTAAATTGAGCCAAGTATATAAAACATGGAGGCTGAATTTTCCACTCTGATGATTTAGGTGCACTTTAGGATGAGGGTGTAACACAAAAACATTCACTGTATTATTTTATTAATGTGAAGCAAATCAGTGGCCACCCTAGATGATCAAATTCAATGAGTGAGAAATCTCAGGTGAAATATTTGGCATTCACAAACCTCATGATCGAAACATATCTATGGCCAATAGTAGGAGCCTTTAAATGTAAATTACTGTTTTTCCTAGTAATGATGGGGCAAAAAAATACTCAATACAAAGAAAACAATTCTTCCTCAAATCAAAATTCCACGCTTGTTCCACCTATCACAGATATCTATACACATCAAACTACCATCTCACTTTGCCGGAACGCAGGCAACACTTTAGTTTATCTTACTCATCCTCGACAATCATTAAATTTTCCGAATGGATAACTAAGAAAATCACTCCAATACAACACAGTACAATAGAGAATGAATTTAACCATTATTATCCAAAAAAGACCAAAATCTCGAATGTATCTGATAGGCTTTGCTCGCTTGAATGTAAATCTGGGCAATTATGTAAATTAGGATAATCTGAATTTAGTCCATACAAAAAATTCAACAGCAATCACTGAACAAACTTTTTTCTTAATTCTTTGAGACTCTTATGTTTAATCGGTATTAGATTAGAGTATGAATCTTAGGAGACATAAAAAAAATTGATCATTCAGCTAAATATCAGCAACCGTAAGCATGGACTATTATCGGTCAAATAACTAAGCCCACTGGAGAACTGATATAGGAGCACATGTTGCAAGTTTTATTGTAACAGGGGAGAGAAGGGACTTATATTTTCCCTTAAAGAAGGTAGGAACGCTCTCAGCCTTAAATTTATTAGCTTCCAATATCAAAACATTTATTTGGAGACCCAAAGGGCCATCATTGCAACAGTAGCTGCAAAATACTAAATTGTCAAGGTTTAAAACCAAAATGACAACTGAAGGAGCCATCAAACTTGATGAAAATTGAATGTTATTACATTCACACCATATGGAGAGCTGATTTCTATTGAATAAGTTGTCTTCTAAATGACATTGAACAGACAGCTTCCAACCTGAGAGAAATGAACTGTGGAGTTCGTTGCTCCAGGGTTGGTTGTTCATTTTTCCGTTGAGAGCATTGTTCGGTGGATGATGAACATGGTTTGTCAAGCCAGGCTCATCATGGACATAACATTTGTATGCTTATTGTTTAATGATGTACACATGCATCATGTCTATTTCATTTGTCCTCGTTAAATCAAGTTGGAATAATTTCATAGACTCCATAATCACACAAGCACAAAATACAAAATCATTTTGAGACTAAGTGGAATTTATAATAAAGTCATAATGGTATTAGCCTTATCTCAAAGGCCCCAACCAAATATAGGGCTTTTGAGAGATAAGGCCAGGTAGCATGGGCACCCTGTCTCTGTCATGTCTGGGCAAAGCTTAACAAGCTAACTACTGACAGCCAATTTCTCTCCTCCTACCAAATAAATGGATTGATTTTCAGATGAAATTTATGGTACTTGTCACCCTTATTTTGACACATGAAACTGAGTTAGGGCCAATTAAGATAGTCACTCCAATCACGAAAAGCCTGGTGTACATCAGGAGAAGGCACTGCCATACAACAGTCTTGTAACCCTTTAGTACAATATCTGCAGCCAGCGCCAGTACCCATTCAGAACAACATGAAATTTTGTAATCAAGACTATGTCCATTCCCAAAACCAGGTTACCTGGAATAACCCCAAGTACCATTCTGCACACATGCTGCCCTTTCATAATCTTAACCGGTTTTGAATATGTGTTGGGAAGGGACGCTTTATTGCCCCCCGTAGGACTGCCCCCTTTCCTAACTTTGGGCTTAGTGTGGGTAGCCCAAAGTTAGTAAATACGGCAGTCCTACCACCCCCCCCCCCCCCCCCCCGTTGACAGGAATCAGCCTGTGTATTTGGTGCTGGTGCCTCAGTAGTCTTATAATTTGATTGGCAGTTAGAAAGCATTTAGTTCTTGATGTTATATGGGATACCAGGAGTTCAGTCCAAGTTCAGTTGAGTGGACTGGCTTGTATTTATGAACTACTATATAACTATTATTCGATGATTTAAATCCCTCTTAGAGTCTAGTTCAAACTTGGTTTGTAGTACATAGAGGTTTAATAAGTGATAGCCAAAGGTACATCAATCTCCTTCGTCAGGTAACCCAATCTGCAGCCATTTATGAAAACTTTGCATCTGGAACACAATTCAGCTCTTCTCACAGACCAGCACCAGCTCTCAGGAACAAAAAAAGTAGTTTTTACCAAGTTTAGCCAGAAAGTACTGTAACTTTAAAGTCAGAAAGATATGATTTGATTGGTTCAGTAGTTGATCTCTAGCTAATCAAAGAAGCTTTGACAAAAAACAAATTCAGAAAAGGGTTAAATGTTAAATTGCTATAATTATTTTTCAAACTGACAAATGAATCTCCACCGAACGAAAGTCCAACACCTCTATTTATTTTCCCATTGCTTTACATGCAAACTATGTTGACTTGTCAACTCAATAGGCCTGCTTCAGGTTCTTTCAATTCTTTAACCAGACCACTCAAAATGATGGTATGCTCCTGCTCTTCCATATTGGTGACGATGGGTTGAAACTTATTGTCAGAATTTTCAGTAGCCCCATATATAAGCCCATTGCATTTTTCACACATTTCCGGTCTAATTTACATTAGCCCACCCGTATGCATTGATCGTCCTTAGAATGATTTTGCAAAAAGAATTTTGTTGTGAGACAGAATGAGTTGTCCCCTCCCGAGAAGAGGAAGTATAACTCCAAAAGTCACTTAACGCCTAATAACACTAATTGGACGGCTATCATGGTCAACTCTTACTGTGACACAGCAGGTTTCAAGCAGTTGTTTCCCTTAGTCTCATACTCTCTGCTAATTTATGCCATGAGACTTCAACTGAGAACACAAACGCAATTATTGTCAGCTATACAGAACAGCTGACATTTATGTTTTATTATTAAAGACGCTCGATGAGTGCAATTATGGAGATATCGATGCATATGACCGCAGCCATCTATGCCGGCTCAATCCTATCTGGGCCGGGTCTCTGCTGCCACTTAACCAAACCAAGTCCTGATATAGATATATAGGCCTACAGTATGCTAACAGCTCAGTCCTCTTAGATGGTACCAAGGTATCACATAGTCGATGAAAACAGCTTGCATCAGTACATGGAAATTGAGGGATAGTATAAGGATTTACACAGTATGCGCATAGTGCAATCTCTACTAGACCACCTGCGGGCTGGTATATACTGCGGTATCTCATAGTTGATTAGCAGCTGCCATTAGTACATTGACATATACCAGCCGATCCGCATCAAGCATTCGGGAGGAGAGGATACTAGGTTATCATACATAGCAGATTTGCTTACCGCAGTTCTGCATCAGGAAATCGCTATACCACCTCCGGGTCGGACGGTACGACGGTACCATATTAGCAGGATTACCAGAAGCACTGAACGCCACCAAGCAATCTCTATATTGATCACATCGTGTAATTCATAGCAGGTTCGCTTACCGCAGTTCCGCATCAGGAAATCACTATACCACCTCCGGGTCGGACGGTACTGTGGTACCATATTAGCAGAATTACCAGAAGCAGTTTAGCACCAAGCAACCTCTATATTGATACCTTTGCATCCTAAATAGCAGGTTTGTTTACAGCAGGTCAGCACAGCACGCTCTCAATCTCTGTACCACCTCAGGAGTGGATGATATACCAGTATCATTTATATAGAGCATTGACCCACACTACGCTAGCCAGAGTTGTCACTCTAGGATAAGCAGGTGAGATTGCAATCTCTTCCTTTGATCCAATGCGAGATATATATTGGAATCACTATGCACTGTGTCTAGTTGAATCCTATTTATATATTAAGCATTTGCTTCTCTTTTTCAGTTAAGGAGGACCAAGAAGACCAGAGAACCTGCCACGGAGAATCAGACAACGCAGATTACCATTGCGATCATACATATACATATTATATTGTTTTGACATCTCAATGTTAATCCACAATAAATAGTTGGTATTGCGAAATACCTGGCTAATCTCTGTTTGCTCTGCTTCATTTGAGAGCAAGATGACATTATTAGATATTAGCCAAGAATAAATAGCATATAACAGCATTTATTAAAGCCTCGCGGGCAACCCCGAGCCGAATCACAACCCCAAATCTGTTTAGCACCATTTGAACTTACAGCAAATTTCAAACTTTAAATCAATAAATTTCCATTGCAAATACACCTGAAAATATTTACAGGGTTCAATATCACTGATAGCAGTGCTTTTGAATTGGCTACACCCTCATTTGTCATCAGACATACTAATCAATTTAATTGAGGATGGGTGCAACAAGTTGACCTTCACCCAATTACAGGTGTATTACCTAATAGTGACCGGACTGACGGTAACGGGTCTTCAAAGTTGGTCATATAAGACCTCTGTTGGTACACTAGCATGGCGTGAAGTTCGGAGGCGATCCATCCATAGCGTGACTGGCCACGGCCATTTGACCATAAGACCGTTGCCCTCAAAACTCACCTTGTCAGGCTTTGGTCCCTTATTGGTCTCTACAATGGTATCTTGCTTAGGTTGCAGCTTACAGATATACAATGTTCATGACCATCATCGGCAAAGTCTGCAGCGACGGCTCAGGTTGTCTACAGACATAAGACAGAAGAGATGTTAAGCTAAAGTGTGACATATACATGTCCTTGTCAAGCAGGGAGATAACTTCAAATGATGACCCATTGACTGAAGATATAGGTGTTTATTGAGTAATGGGTTGGGGTTTTGACCTTTAAAAATCCGTTCAAGGAGACACCTAGTTAAAGTCTTATAAAGAAGAAGAGAGAACAAGTCCGGACTTGCCCGACAGGTACAAATTCATGCGGTAACTGTAAATTGCTGAACAGGCTGAACGGACTGAACAGCTGAACAGAATTTCTCAGACTAAAATTATTATTTGTATTCTTTCCTCTGGCTGACTATCCCTTCTCAAACACATTCCTCCGAGCCGAATGATTTAACAAGTCACTATGTTCCTGTTGGATTCTAATAAAACCAATTTAGGGAAAGCAAATGAAGCAATCAATGTGCCAATTCTGACAAAATCAGATGGTGTTCAGGTAACCAGAAAAATTATCCAGCTTAACCTTCCATCTAGCCAGTCTTGACAAGCTTTGTTATAGGGGGGGGGGGTTTGGGGTGGAGGTTTCACCCGAACGAAGCTTGCCAAGACAAGCTACTTACCATCCATTCATTAGTGTAACGCCGAATAATCGGAATAAACCAAGGCGAATGGAAACTTAAAATAAACAATTTAATGAGCAGAATATAGGAATTGTCCACGCTTATGCAAAATTAGCCATTCATGCGAAGAATCAAACAAATAGTAGTCTGAGAAATTCTGTTCAGCTGTTCAGTCTGTTTAGCCTGTTCAGCAATTCACAGCTACCGAAATTCATGTGCTGTAAGCACCAGACGAAGTGCTTTATGATTGTCATATTGATTGAGGATTGGGTTTAATATTGGGATTTGGGGTTGGCAGCCTGAGGTATGTGAGCCAAATTTGGGGTTTTGGGGTCAGCTTTTGGGGTTTAGGGGTCAGGCTCGATGTCAAACTTTGGGGTTTGCGGCTTGAAGTTTGGGGTTTGCAGCCTACACTTTGGGGTTCACGGCCTACTTTCTTGGGTTTGGGGTCAAAAACGAGGGTTTGGGGTTTAGGGGTCAGTTTTTAGGGTTTGGGGGTCAGTTTTTGAGGTTTGAGGGTCAATATTTGGGGTTTGCAGTTCGAAGTTTGGGGTTTACAGCTCACAGTTTGGGGTTTGCAGCATGAATGAAGTTTGGGATTTGCAGCTCGTATTTTGGGGTTTGTAGCTTGAAATTTGGGGTTTGCAGCTGACAGTTTGGGGTTTTTGGGTTCAAACGCAGATTCAGGGGTCAACAGTTGGGGTTCAACACAACGACATGTTGCTCAACTAACCCATCACTCTTTTCCAACACATATCTTCTTAGCTGTATATAGTAGAAGAGTCATCATAAATATTCCAAAATATGTTCTCTTTATTTATGTGTGTAAACAAAGAAACAAATCATGTTTTGGGTTGGGGATTAAGGCTACCCAAACACCAAAGCATGTTACTTATGATAACGTCATGTCAGATTTGCGTGGTAAAAAAATGCAATGCACTACTTGGCATGAATTATTGATAGTGTAAAAGTGCTATCCATAAGGGAAGGTAACTCCCATTCTCTGCATAATGATGTCACAGTCTCCCGGAAGTGATTGTTTCTTGTATTGCACATCCGGGAGACTGTGACATCATAATGCAGTGAATGGGAGTTACCTTCCCTTCCCTCAGGAGTAAAAGCTTCGAAATCAGCAATGATATGATGAGATTTAGATTATCATGATGAATGAAGCATGAGATTCTGCAGTACTGTACAGTGATCAGCTGAGCAAATATTAATTTACCTCCATCACTGATTTTCGAGGATGTAGGAAAGCTTTTCACTTCAAGGTCATTAATGATGCTCACAATTGACCCAGTGGCCCGCTGCAAGTGATGATATTCATGTCCAAACTAAATATCCACTCAAAACGCCCTGAGGTTTATTATTTTTAGATAATCACCCACAGTTCAATCCTCCGAGGAAATATGCCACGGCCTTTGAGTCTTATGCAGTTTGCTGTAATATCAATATATTCTCTTTCACTGCTCTGATGTGATGTGCGGTTACTTTCCATAACAATAGTAGTAGTATTATTACTGGCTGATGGCTATGACTAATGATTTTTTCCATATAGTCAAAATCACCCTGGCATTCTTACAGCCTGCCAACTAACAGCCTATCTACAATAGTGAAGCTTGAGAACCATGATATTGAGTACTTAGCAGAAGAATGTGAGAGGGATATTGATCCGGTAATGAAAATCCAATTGGTCAAATCATGATGAGTTACCACAAGATGTTGTTCTCAAACTACAAAGCACCTGCTCTAAGAGGGAAGACACTAAGATTGGCAGGTACGCGTGGGCGACACTGAGTAACCTCACGTAGATTTGAGACATTTGTTGAGGGTTATCTTTGCATATACCTAGATCAAGTTTGCTTCATTTTTCCCCCGTTGGAATTGCCCCCCCCCCCCCCTCTACTGACGGCGTGTCAGTAGAGGGGGGGCAATTCCAACGGGGGAAAAATGGAGCAAACTTGATCTAGCATATACCCATAAAACCAATTAATGAGCAGTTTATACAGTGGGAAAATTCGAAATTCTTCTGCGTAAAAGTCATGGATAGAGTTAGAAATTACACTTTCTGCTAATCGTTGGCGTAAACATGGGGTATGTACTGTACAAGCCAAGCAAACTGCCTTCTTTGGAGAGCTTGGAAAGCTGAATTTCCCAACAAAGGCTGATAAATGAAGTCATCTAATGCTGTAAAATGTCTCCCTGACACTGAAATTATATTTATTTTTAGTTTGTGTAAAAAACTAGGTAATTAAACATGTATAAACTTAGCAGCTTATTTGGCTTATACAGTACATACTCCGAGTTTACATCAGAGATATACCACTTGGATGAACAGGGGGATAATTGTGAACACAATACATAATTTTTACCCAGTAGTGTTATGAACTCTTTCATTGACTGCAGAACTAGCTGCCTGACTATATATTATTTGTATTTTGACAGTGAAATCATTCTATGGTAGTTTAACAATCCAAAAGGACAGTCTTCTTGTAAAATCTATATAATGTCACTTTAGGTTGCCTTATTCGATAATGTTTCTCTCACTTTTGTTGATGAACTGACATTTTGGTTTTTCAGGAACTCAGTTGAGCAGCACAGGGCCATTACTCTATGGTAAGTGACATGCCTAGAGTAATTATATGATGGTTTAAATATATATATATATGTATGTATATAAATGTATTTATATATATAATAACTGTAGGGTGACATATACTCATGTGTTTTGTTCACTAGCGTTCAGTGACCTGGGTTGTAAGCGTTAAACAACATAATTGCCGGATTCACAGAAAACACCAACACAATGACCAGGGCAGTGCCACATCCCTCCAGACCAATCACAGACAGCCAATGCCCTAAGAAGTTGTCAGGAGGTGGCCAGAAATCGCCCTAAATTCATCCCTCAACACAATGCTGTACCCCGGATCCCCTGTTTATTCAGCAAATTTCTCTATTGTACCCCAAGATTTGTCTGAACCTAAAGTTATTACACAAGTCCAGTTTAACTTTGTGAAACAGGATTTGAAAACAAGGAGTAATACCTTGCGATAAGTAGTTTTATCGTAACTTGGAATGTTATGATGCGTTTCATTCATATATTCATTTTTTTATTTTTTCTTTCTTCAGGATAATTAGAAATCCCTACAGGTGTCCCGTGGGGAAAGTGACTATAAAGGAAATCGCTGAAGTACTGGCTCAAAATCATGGCATAGAGTTCGGGCACTTTGAACTGATATATGACACGGTGATTGCAATATTTGACTTACGTATAAACCTAAACAGCAAGGACCACGAATCACATGGTTAACAGCTCGCTCTCATCAAGGTTAGATACAAGTGGGAGCTACTTAGTGATTTACCTGTGGTCAATGTGCCACTGCCAAAACTACCCCTCTTGTAATAATGTCTTCCTCATCAGCTGTCAAATCGATAGCTATACCTCATCTCCCAACAGGCAAAGTTATGTTAGTTGAGTTGAACCATGTAAATAAGACTTGGTCTCTGCGGTTCGGAATGAAGTGTATGCTAATGACCTGTCTAAACTGTGGATGCCAGAGGAAATGGCTGATGAGGGCCCGATACTTCAGCTGGTGGGAAGGCTGGACACATGTACTGGTACTGGGATAACTTGTTCTACGGTTTAACTGTTATGTCTCGTCTGTTGAATAGACAGTTTTCTGAGCTCTTATTTATGCCTGAATTCGGAGTTGTCCTCTCTCCAGTTTGGTACTTTTAACCCACGCCGCATAGGAAAAACCTGCTGAATGAGGGTTACCTTGAAAACCTCTTATGTTAGGATTTTTGATTCAGAGTCTGCACCATTGAAAACCCTTAGAGGCAGGGTTTCCAAATCATTGGAGGCTTGAATGTTGATAAATCTTAATTTTAGTGACGAAAAACATGAAAAATTCTGCCAAATTGTCCGCAAAATAGGCAGAAAATACTATAATTGACTATCCAAATACTAAAATTATTTCCAAAACTATGTCCTTATGAGTTTTCAATGTTGCAGATTCTGAATCAAAAATAATTTTTTTTCCATGATAAGCGGTTTTCAAGAAAACCCTCTTTTCAGCACGTTTTTCCTATGCGGCGTGGGTTAAAAGTACCAAACTGGAGAGAGAAAAACTCCGAATTGAGGCCTAAATCAGAGCTCAGAAAACTGTCTATTATGTATAACTATGATTATTCTTTCCTGACCAGCAGATCAACTGTGGGCAGACTATTGATACACTCTAAATGGTGCACTTGGGGGTGTACATTAACAACTAGTTAATGGCAAATACTCAATTTATATAAATATACAACTCACCGAATTACACTATTCTACCTCTGAATCGACAACCATCAAAGTAATTTAATCCTGATCGACCTGTCCTGTTACGGTGATATCAAACCTAGAGATAGACAAAAACATGGGTGAGAGACAACGTCATGATAGAAAAACATATACAAATATAAACAGAACAAGATATGAACTCGCAACCACAATCATCTTGGTTACTTAGCTGATTGCATTGTTTTCCTTGTTGTTTTCTTGTTGTTTTTCTTGTTGTTTTCTTGTTGTTTTTCTGTAAGTTATAATACTATCTAATACTGAATATGTGGCTAGATATCTGTGTGTTGCTGCCACATATTTCAGCTCAAAGTAATGTTTTTGATGTGCTCAGTTCTCTTGGTGGATCAAGAGTCCCCGAGCTAAGTTCTTTGCTTGCTATTAATACCTCACTCACTCTCCCTAATCATCCATGTTCATTCATGTATGAACTAGGGCTTCTCATTCATACTGTTTAACATAAATTCGTGATACTTTGTAGTTGTCTTCTCTTGTACACGAGAAGGCAACTAGCAAATGTAATACATAAAATTCCTCATACTCGCAATCTCTACTAGGATTCACATTACGCGTAACCACATTCATCTAAACTCGTCCATAACACTATACCCAAACCATAATCGAACAAATTCCTAAGAGTGTTGGAACAATGAACTGAAGGGAGAGGAAGTTCATTGGTTGGGAAGTGCCCTTGTTACCAAGGAGTAACAGCTGTTACTCCTTGCTTGTTACACCAATGCTGTAAACTTTACAGACATCAAATAATGATGATGAGCAAAATTAGGAGTAGGTATGGGAGTTCTCTTTCCAAATATTCTCAGCTAGACCTAGTTCCAGAAATATAATTATTTGAGGGGCTTGTAGATCATCGATTATGATTGGCCTGTTCATCTGAAGACAAATGAAATCACTGTTTACAAATCAGAAATATTAGAAATGGAATCATCTATTATCATGCCTTGCAAAGGAAAAGAGTATATCTTTCACCATAGAAATCTGGTGTAACAAGCATGTATACCTTGCCAATGTATGTCCATGATCAACCACCTCTCTCAAACCCATGAACTTCATTGCTCAAAGTCAAATATTACTTACAAACATGATGATGGTGTTTCTTTTGGGTGGGGTTGGTCTATCATTGACAAGGCAATTTATATATGCTTGTAACTTTAGATGGCTATGTCTATCCCCAACAGCTACATAAATATAATGTTTTTGTCTACCCATTATCAAGGCAAATGGGGGATCCAATACTATAATAGAGAGCCTACATAATAATGTTGAGGTTCAGCAGGAACCTGCCTGCAGTGCAGAGAGGATGGTTGCCTGCAATGAATGAAGGGTGTCAAGGAAACTTCTGCCTTTGAAATGCATGCCTGAGATGGATAACTGCAGAAATTATCTCTGTCTATGCATTCTCCCTGGTCTATGATATATTAAAATATAATTGCCTCTAATTAATAACATATATATATATTGAGTAGTTGAAGGAGAAGAGTCAGACGTCTCCCCTGTCACCTCAGGAGTTCCTCAGGGTTCAGTGATCGGCCCAACTCTTTTCTTGTACTACATCAATGATATGCCCGACAACATCAAGTCAACAGTACGATTGTTTGCTGACGACACAATTGTATACTCTGATGCAATCAACCACCAAACACTCCAAGATGATTTGAGCAGGCTTGAGCAGTGGGAGAATCAGTGGGACATGGAGTTTCATCCCTCGAAATGTGAGCATATTTGTTTCACAAGGAAGAAACGCCCATCAGAGAACTCCTACAAACTCCACAACATCGAGATCCCCCGCACCAACTGCACCAAATACCTTGGTGTGTATGTTGACTCAAAACTAACCTGGCACGAACACATAGCCAAAATCACTAGTAAGGCAAATGCCACCCTAGCCTTCATACGAGGTAATGTTCTCACAACATCAGAAGACATTCGCTCCACCGCCTACAAACAGCTAGTGAGACCAGTACTCGAGTATGCTTCCTGCGCTTGGGACACTCTTACCCAGACTGTAGAGACCAAACTCCAAGCAGTTCAGCGTCGTGCAGCCCGGTTTATCTGTGGCATCCGGCGCAGCGACAGGAAAACCAGCACCACAGGTCTTCTCTCAAAGCTTGACCTTCAACCACTGGATGACCGCCGTAAGTGTAGGCGACTGCAGGTCTTTCGCACCTACCACTTTAATGCTCCTCACATCATCAATGAACATGTGTCTAGATCAACACACCACTCCAGCAGACGCCATGCACAGCAGTATTTCATTCCATCTACCAACACTCTGCACTATCGCCGGTTCTTTTTTGTTAGAACTGCCAAAGACTGGAACTGTCTACTGCCTGGTTGCCCACTGTTAACAGCCCCTGCCCCGAACCCCGGTTAGATGTAAAGCTGTTCCTTATTGGTTTACCGGTAAATGACCTGGAAACGTAAAACGATTCATGAGTTTTTAACGTTCCTGAAGTCACGACGCTGAAGTCGGCGCTAGGAGCTAAGAATCATCAGGTGAGACATCAGGTGAGACATTGAATAATGTGAGATTGTTGATTATGAATTAAGGCATCACTGCAGCATTGGCAGAGAGTGTTGTGTATCACTCAGTTAAAGAATATTGGTGGCACATTTCATTTTATGCAGTGAGAGAGGTGTAGGCCTATGCCATCAGGGGTTTTCAATGACAGGAAGGGGTTTCGTTGACACAATACTGCGCTGAGATCCAAACCAGATTCCTGTGTGGCAAATGCCGGTGGTTGCCAAATAAGCATCCGGTTTTCACTCGGCCAACAGCTGGAGGCCAAATAAGCTACCTCAAACGCTCAAGGATGCAAATTTGACAGAGACGGATGGGTTGTACACCCTCAAAGTTGGAGAAACAAACCCGTCTGGATGGGGCGGTTTAAGCGGATACTACAGCGAATAACAAAGCATATCTGGATGGGTTTGTTTCAGCAAATACTTTGAGATTGATACAATGTGAAATGGATCCCATTTAGCACTGCCTGATGGGTATCTGTCATAAGCAGGTGGCCCCGCCTCAAACAGAGATGTGTGGCAGATTGACATTGACCGGTTACACTTTTAGCACAACATAACCCTGGCTGCTAGGAGGCATGAATTTCTTAAGAGATTTGTTCAATTTTATTTATTTTTTTATCCATAATACACAAGATGTTTCTGTACCCGTCTTAGCAAGCTTGTCAAAACAAGTGTTGATGGTGAGATGCCTATTGCTATAAATGCGACGTTATTAACATCTATCGGTGGCATTACATCAATTTAGCTATTGCTATAGCTTGTGTATTTTAGGTGAGCATATCCAGTCTTTATCCTCTCTCTCTGTTAGAACATGGGAATTGATGACAAGCAAAACTTTTTGAGGTCACTTAGAAGGCAAGAAGCCCTGCAAGAAGAAGAATTTCAGAGAAGTAGACAGTAAGACACTTCATCAGTGACAGTTGTATTGTTATTTCCAGTACAGCTTGCGTGAGAGTTTTCATCACAAACTTTTTTGGTCAAAAATCTCTTATTGGTAGTGATGAAAATAGCGTGCTCATTGTTCTAACAATGCCGAAATCACTCCAACTACAACCAGTGGTTAATAAAATATATGTCTTTGTATCAGATCAATATGGCAGTTATAATGCTATGTTGTGATACAATTGTGAGTTATCTCATTGGTTTTTGTAGAAAAGACAACTTTGACCTTGATATTTTGATCTAACAAACATGGCCAGCTTAACTTCCTTATGAGTATGCTACAGATTTAGTTAAATATAAAGCATTTCCTAGACCGCTGTGTAGACCACTTATTTTTATATATTATAATAATCAATCAATCAATTCGATATTATTTAATATGTATATTGCAGAGTGGCAATAGGACAGAAGACCGCTCGTAGTCGACAGAAATCTTTTATTGACAGCACTGAGACCCCATCAGACACATCTCCTCCCTCTCCTCCTGCTGCTGACGACAGTCTCGGTTTGTTTGATGAGGAGTTTTATGAGGAGATAGTCCAAGCTGACCTGAACCGGGAAGCTAAAGTCCTGCAGCAACTTTCTGAAGAGCCGCCCGATGTTACTCCAGACAGCGCATTGAACGAATACACTCAAGCTAAACAAAAGATTGCACATAAGATAGCACATGATGTCTTACTCAGCGTCAGCACAGGGTCGGTGCAAACTGAAACCTCATCTGACTTGAAAACCCCTGAAGCTAGCAGTAATGAGTTGAATGCAGTTGATGAACAATATTTCTCTGAAGCTTTGACATTCGGCTCCACTCAAAACATTTCTCACAACTCATCACCCTCTCATTCCAATTTAAAACAATCAGCTTCTGCGACTAACAACGATTCAGTTCACAATGATTTCGGTGTCATTGATGAGCATTACTTTTCAACCTTACCTCGCACTGGTACCAATATACTAAAAGATGTACCTGCGACACACTCTGACCCGGAGGCTGAACCTAGGACACAATCAGATCACCTGTCTCAACTCAACTCTGATGAACTGAATTACTTTGATCAGATAATGACTGGGACTGACCTTTCTGTTGTGGAAGACAATCCTGCTGAGAGACTACGCACTGAGGCTGTGAGGTCAGAAAAATCTCCAAATGTTGGGTCAGCTAACAATTCTCAAGTAGAAAATCAACCTACTCTTCGGAAAAGGAGACAGTCTCCTAGAATAAGTAGTGATACAGCAGGCATTGACCACTCCAACTCAAGTATCGACAATGGGCCTGAGATGGCTGGCACATCAGTCTCTGAAGGCACATACGGCGTACCTGACCAACATTCATCATTTGAGAGTCAAACTGTGGATGAGAGTATTCAGAAGACAAGAAAAATCTCCAATAAACTGAGACTTGACCCGAGAAAGAGTCAACCTAGCCAGCTTGGGGAATATGCAACAGAAGAAGAAGGAAGCCCCTCAGATAATCGGTATGTAATACTCCATTAATTCAAAGGATGTCTTATTTTGAGTTTTGAAAAAGCGGAACAAAACAGCTAATCCGATGCATGGTCAACATTTTTGTGAAAGTTTCTTGGTACGTAGTTAGTGTTTTATTGGTCATCACATCATACTGACATTAATATATTCTTAAATTATAGCCCAGAGCCTGACACAAAGAAGGAAGTAAAGAGAACTGGTGAGAAGACCCTGCTATATTTGGTGGGTGATTTAGATAAAGAACCCGGCTATTCTATTGTGGACATGCTGATCGCAGGCAAAGTGTATGAGGATGGTGAGTAGTTGCGATGACCTTGACCATACCTCGATCTTTTGAAGGCCAAATAATGAAATTAATTGTGTACAATGACAACCACTTCATAGCTCGATGGAAATTATAAGATAGACAGAGACATGCTATTGTACTTATTTCCCACTATACCGTACTGTACTGTGCAATACTTACTGGCAATGATAATTTTGTTCTCAAGTTATTTTGCTTATGATTCTTTGTAGACAGACTGATTTGTCTCAACAAACCCTACGGTTTAGCAAGCCAAGGTAAGTGTTTAACTTTTGTTTCTTCTGATCTCAGTCCTCTTGGAGGAATAAGTTAGAGTGTTGATGATAATATGTATACCGGTGTCATTGAATACTAGGATAGAGTAGACTAATGATGTTTCTAATATTTTGTCTTTGTATACATTCAGTACGTATTATCGCAATTTGCTATATTTTAGCTGAGGCTTTTAGGAAGTTGAAGGGTATGCATCAGTAAGCTACATAACTTCAGTGTGACTATATTATTTTTTATTTTATGCTTTATTTAACAGGGGGTGCAGGTTTATATCACAGTATAACTAAATATCTACCGGAGATTGCTGCCAGACTGAAGTGTGATCAGCCTCTGTATCTGTGTCATAGACTGGATCAGAACTGCAGCGGTGCTATTATAGTCGCTAAGTAAGTGCACCTGTCCATCACCTAGATGATAATGCTATGTCTAGTTAGCCTGGTATCACCTTAAACATATAAATACTTATATAAATATTTATATGTCTGTGGGTATAACTATCTAAACATTGGCTGTTAAAGGACCCTCTGTCATCTCCTGAAGCTTCACCAGGACGATAATTGAGTCAAAAACTGCTACAAATATCGTTAATTATAACAAATATAATTCATGTACATTAGTTTATATTGTTTCAGTCTTCGTGTTGGATCACTGTTACAATATGTTGGTGACAGATATTTCGGGTGATTGTTTTCATTTTTTTTGGATCATTTATTAAAAACCATCAAAAATTTGTCATCACACAGAGGCGAAGATTGGTCTAAGAATCTGAAGAGAAGATTTGAGACTGGAGATTTATCCAAGACTTACTCAGCTATAACTAACGGAGTACCCAAACAGCTCAGAGGTTGTATCGATATACCCATAGCGACCGATACTATAGTATCCAAAAAATACAGAAGGGTAAGTCCAGTTGTGAATACATGTAGTTTTATGAAGACTAGTAGCGGATGATTCTAATATATACCTATTTGATCCCCTCATTTTGTTAAGTGACAAAAAGCTGACTTGTATCAAGCAGTAGAGCTTGTGTAAAATCTAGCGCACATTAAAAATTGCTCACACCTGATCGTTTTGCCACTTGTACATGGGAATTTTTTTTAAGAACCCTCAATTTCCCTCTGATTGACGCAATTGAGGCAGGTAATAAATAGTCCATAACATTTGTCACACCTGAGATTACTTTGTCTTCTCGTTGTCTTTCTACCGTTATTGCTTTTATAAGAACATTCAGTTATGCCCTTACACAAGAATCACTTTACTTATACTGCTTTATTCACTGTAGTCTGTATTGGTACCTCATGATACAATGACTCATAGGAAAGGAGTATATAACTCTAAAACAGAGTATGAGGTGGTCAAGAGAACCGATAGCGCAGCGTTACTTCATCTATATCCTCTGCAAGGTGAGCCTCACTCTGGGGATTTCAGATGACTCCGGATTTGGAATGCATTGACATAATTGTAATATGAGAGAGCATAACTCCAATCAATAAAGAGAATTCTCCTATAAGCTACATGACTCATGTATTATTACTCATGTATATCCTACATGTAGTAGACAACTTGGAACCAAATTGTTGATTCTGTTACCAAGGATACAACCACCTGCTAAGCATTGGGAAGAATATTCATGACACTGTTTCTTGAAATGAAAGAGCTTATTTTACACTTCAGTGACATTGATGATACTATATACCATTTATTTATTCAAGGTTATATCCGAAGCTACTTTATGACAGCTTGTTTGTTACTTACATGTACTTTCATATTTTTAGGTAGAAAACATCAGATACGAGTACATTTAGCTGATGGTTTGGGCTGTGCTATACTTGGAGACCATAAATACTCAGACAGGACTAGACTGGCTCCTCAGGTACGTCTGTACTATAGCACTGTTAAATGAGACATAGTTAGTGTGCCGTGGCCCTAAGATTCCTCATGTGAACACTGCATGGAACATGTTAGCTTCAAAGAATGAGTGTTCACTTAGGCTGCAAGAATTCCATAGTCTTTAAACATTTCCAACACCAAATCACAATAAAATGCCCATGGTTCAGCCAGTTGTTATTGGTTGATTGCAGAGACTACCTGGCAGCACACTGCTTAAATTCCAGCTGGAGCAGAGTAAAGCTCGCCACATGCCTATGCATTTACACGCATCTAAACTGGTATTACCCAACTACTTCCACGCCGGCCGAGATCTGACTTTGTCTGCACAACTACCAAAGTTCTTCAGTAGAAGTATCAAACTGCTCAAATTCTGGAAGAAGTGGCATCCCTAGCAAGCAATAGACTTATACAGAAGTATGTGTCATGACTGAAACACTGCTCTCTTTCTTCTGCCTGTCATTTTGTGACTGTTTTCGTGTTCCATTTCAAATCTTCCTGCTTCTATCTTGCATAGCTGGTAGAGATTTGTATATATAATACACCCTTCGTTTACCTCCATGTAACTGACCTCTTTAGATATTTGTGAGACACAACAAACTGTTTTATGGTTCATGGCATAGTGGCAATTCAGCAGCAAATTTATAGGAATGCATGTCCATCAGTTGTTTGCATAAAGCTTTATATAACTGGCATGCTCTATAAAATACAGTAATGGAAAATATAATATTATAGTATTGTTCCAGCTAGATTGTTGTGGCGTGATTTTCTTAAAATTTTATTGGAAAGTATTTTGTGAGTAAAAGAATCACTAATAATCAATGGCGATCAAGCAAAGCAGGACTTTTTGAATGTTAGAAAAATAAAAAGGGACCATCTTGTAAAAGCTTAGTAGGCTGTTTTAGACAATACCGCACACTCATTCTACATCGGGTAACTTATCTATGTACAGAAGTAAATCATATTACTATAAAGGGTCCTTGTTTGGCTCTGCTGTTCATGGTTCTAATACAGCCGATTCATCAGAGTCAGCAGTGTTACTGAGTACAAGGCAATGGCGTCTATAATAAAATCCATCGCTGTTGGTGTGATCAATTTCGTAGTGCCGCCAACCTGCAAATAAATAGAAAACCGTTGAAATGGTCAATGAAATGGAAATGGTCAGAAGAGTCAGACATCACAGCTACATCATTGACATTTCAAAATCAAGTTGTGCCTATACCTCCCATATAACTAAATATATATAGAAATTTACAAAGTTAGTTAGTGACATACCTGCGAGACAGTCCCTCCTCTTGTGACGGTTCCGCTGAGGCCGAGGCTCCCAGCGTTGACTGGCCCGGATGTAATTCTTTGAGTTGGTCGGCAATATCGAGGTCATTCTCAGCGGCCACCTGCTTCATTAGATCCTCTACTTGGTTAGTAGGAGCTGAAGTGGCAAACGCTGATCCCATAGCCTGCTCCATTGTCTATAATATTGTAAGATAGAGAAGAATTTGTTAAGTTTTTTAGGACATAATATGGATGCTAGGAAGAAAAACTAATTTACCTGGCAATGCTTCCATTCGAGTGGGGGGCAGTTTTTAGTTAGTTGAGTGATTAGAATGACCATCTGATGTATAGGTGCTGACAAGAGGTTGCTGCTGAGATAAAAATATCAGGTACACTCACCGATTCCCTGACATCGAGGTCTTCAAATGTTGTCTCAAACTTGGACATAATTTTCTCAACTTCCTCTAAGTTCATAGACGCCATAGCTTTGTCTAAACCTTTAGTTACAACTCCAAGATGCTTAACCATCTGAAAAATATAAAAAAACATGCAATCAGTATCACTATGTATGTCTGCTGCTGAACAGTTACAAAGCACAAGCTCAGTCTAAAATTAACAAGAATACTGTATTATATTGTTGAAAGCGTTCACGTCTGGCAGAAGTATTTCTTTCAACCTATGGCTAAAGCTGAAATTTATTTCAAACTATTCTGTCCCAAAATTGATTGGATTAGGATTAGTTTGAATGCTCAGACTCTGTCCGTGTTGCTGGTGGTTGATAATGAATTGCCACTTACAGCAACCAGGACAAAGCTTGAGCACTAGGATCCAGGATGAGAGGACTATCAAAGCTGAAACTCTTTCCACAATGCCACAGCTTTGGAAGAAGCCATTCTTGCCTGAGTCTAACCTGATCAACATTTGATGGCTCACTTACCCCTTTCATTGCCACAGCAGTCTGTACTCGACTTGACACTGCATCTATTCTCGCACTCATCCTCATAAAGTTGAGACATTCATTCTTCTTTCTGATTGCATTTTCCGCATATATTTTGGCTCCTTCAATGTTATGTTGTGTCTGTAAATGACAGCAATTATGTACAACTGGTGCCGTTTGAGGTGTATCTAGTGAAGAAGCACTACTATCAAAAATATCCAATGAGAACTAAATTAGAATACATGACTGGAAATAATTCTACGTAAGAACCGTGTGAAGGAACACAGGTGTCCTCAGTGGAACTTTGCTGGTAGTACTTCAACTTCTTGCTGATCACATTTGCAGCTTCAGCTTGTTAATCACAAAACCAAATTAACCTAGTTGTTGATATGGCTCGCTTTGTTAACTCTTACCATCGCCTTCTTCATTTTAGCCTTCTCCTTATCTTGTTCTTTTTCAGCTTTCTTTGCAAATCTATCTAGTTGTTTTCCAGTAAACTGAAACAAACAAAAAGTGTTATGATTTGATGCTGTGGTTTGTTCGAAGTGACCAGTAGCTTCACACAGCCACTCCCAAATCTGGCCAGCATGCTGAAATTGACCGTGTAGACATATGGGCGAGTTTGACTTATGGAGGAAATGCTAAATGTTCTTGATGTAACAGCAGAAGTAGTTATATTGGTCTAACGCAGAGTTGGCTATTGTGCCAAGGCAAATTTGCCAGCATCTCTTCGTCTACTCGCTTATTATCATCATAGGCCGGGGCCTGAACAAAAGGGATTACTATGATGAACTAATGGCCTAGCCTGCATACAAACCCGACCTATCCATAATGATATTATAAATGGAACACTCACCTTAAGCTGGAACAGTGTGTCTTGTAATGATTCAGGCATTTTGTCTGTTTTTCTGTTATATATTGTTGTGTTGCTAGCACTTGACTAGCTAGTAGAAGTAGTAGTAGGTAGTGAAGAAGAGACTACTAGAGAAGACTAGAGAGATCTGTTGATGGTAGATCCAGACCTGCTCCTTATCTATGTCCACCTCTTGCTCCTTGAATTGAAATGTTGCACTGGAGAAGGGCTAAGGTATTAATTAATAGTATAGATGTAATAGAAATTAGTGAGTTTTTTTTTAGTTTTATTTTTAGTTTACCAAACTCAACTGGTATTGCTTCTCTGTCACTATCAGTTGTACAATTCTCTTGTACCACAGCTCTTTCCTCAACTGAGATCTCCCTTCAAATGGTAATTGATACCAACGGTTGAGATTTTAAACTGTATCTATTTAGGAGTCTGTAAATTCTTTCCTTTTGGTAAAAATTCAAGAAAACTTCTGTTATGGTCTCTGGCAGAATAATTCAGCATTTGAGCCTCACACATAAAAGACAAGCTGAATTGAGCCAATCACATGATAGATATTCAGACATGACATCATCATTGTTTTCATCATGATTGTGAGTCATAGAAAGAGTTATCTTCTGCTGGAACATAGAGGAAATAATTCCCATTTATGTCATCTGATTTTCACAGAAAACTAGTTGGGACATTTTGTGATCATCCCAGTGTGGTTTAACTGTCAACTGGGCGCATTGACATGGAGTGACTAAGTTTGTCAGAGGTTATATTGTGATTTCATTTCTTTCGCGAATTTTTAAATACCTGGTGCTACTTTGCAATTTTGCTCCCAAGAGAAATATCATTGCTTTTCAAATTGAACCTTACCCTGAGTTCTCCAGTGTTGCAAGAGCTGTATGCTAATCGACAATATGAAGCTTGCTTTGAAATTCTGTTGATATCAAGTCTATTGCATGATCATCCCAGCGTTGTTTCTTTGAATGATGATGAAGAAGACTTGAAATCTTGTTAGTATTCGCATATTTATTATGAAGTTGCACGAATCGACAAGGCAGTCAGCTCAACTGGTGCTTTCTTCTAGACTGTCCATAACTTCACGCAGTACGACAGAGTTAGTTGATTGTAACTAAAACTCTCAAAAATTAATGAAGTTGTTCAAATATTTTGATTTATCGCCTGTAGGAGGTTTGAACCTTATTTGGAGTTTACGTTCCCGCACATGAAATAAGGAGAGTATGTTTTATTTTTAGATATTTTTAGGTCTATAGTATATGAGTTGTTTCGCCCTCTGCGGAGCTGATGCATACACAAAATTTACACAGATGTGCGTGGACATGACAAATATGTATAACATAGTAACATTCCGACTAAAGCCTGAGTCTCCACAACTATTAACAAAGAACAGGCAACAGTTTCGTGAAACAGTAGGGCCAAAAAATCTGAATAATGATTGAACCTGTGTTTGCAAAAAAACTGGTTGGATTAAAACTGTGTTTCCTGGTTGCCGTAGTTTGTCAATTTAGAAACCTGCGATTATTCTCATATTTCTTGCTAAGCCTCCCTCGAACACATGCGTTGATACCATTTATCACGTCTAATTTCATCTATTGTAACCCGAGTCTTTATTGGCTGGAATACTTTGTCGAGTAAATTTTTACAGTCCGCAGACACCCAGTCTCTATCGGGAGGGAATTTCACTCTAGACTGTACCTGCTTAAGTAGCACCTTGTGATTCGTGTCATCAAAAGGAAATCTTCCAAATACCTGTCGGAAAAAGGAAAGAGTTATTGTAAAAAAAAGCCTTTTTTTGGAATGCTTTCTGTGATCTTGTCACAGATTGTGAACAAAAAAATTCAAACTGAGATTAATGTGATTCATCTCAAGCTGGCTGTGCACATTGCTTGTTAGAGTTGCCTCCCTCTGCGCCCTGTTTGTCACCAGTTACACTCCATACTAACGCTGGGTTTAATTGGAAGTGAATGCAAATATCATTGTTAATATTCTGAAAATCTGATGTTTCAGATAATTCACCTTAGGTATGGTCGCTAAGACCGGAGTGGTAAACATTTGACACATGCCAAAACTGGGATTTTTCAATTATTGTAACATAAAAACAAAACTCACCATTATAAACAATATAACTCCCAAGCTCCAGATATCTGATTTGAATGGGTCATACGGTGTACCAGTGAGCACCTCCGGAGCTGCATATGAGTAACTACCGCAGTACGTTCTACTCAGTACCCGAGTCCCGTCTGGTTTAGTCAGATTAGCTCTGGCAAAACCAAAATCTGTAATCTTTACGTTGTTGTTTTTATCCAGTAAGACGTTTTCACACTTCAAGTCACGATGGACGACTCCTTTACTGTGACAATATCCAATACCCTCTACCATCTGGTGAAACCAGATAGCTGTAATTTAAAATTATCTCATTATTAATAACCTCTCAATATCTTGTAAATGACCAATATCAGGATCACAGATTTGGACCATCGGAGTGTGTAGCTCTATGTTACAATTTTGACTAAGAACTCAATCAAATATCATATTGCTCTATGTCAATTTAACCATGCCAAGCTCAAACTCTACCATAATGCAACCTAACAAGGCGCCGTGCTGGTGTATTCTATGGGCTAGGTAGCAATCTGGGGGTTTGTCATTCAGATTTGCTTATCCTTCCAGGAATATGTGCCTGTGTAATACCATCGCTCGCCCACATGTTCTACCCACAATAAGCAAGGTTTGTACTCACCAGCCTGTGGCTCTTTAACATATCTCTGTCGGTTCATGACATCAAGGAGATCTCCACCCTCTGCCAGCTCCATCACCAGATACACCCGATTTGTCGTTTCGATAGACTGTAGAAAACATACTAAGTTCGGATGCCTTAATACTTTGATCAGCTCGATCTCTCTCGGCAAGAATTTCTCGATGTAATCTCGCGGAGCTTTGTTTTTCTGTACGATTTTAACAGCGATCTTACATTTGTGTTTGGTGGAGTAGGCGGCCTTCACGACCGCGTAGGAGCCATTACCTACAGTGTGACTAACTTGGTAGCCGTATGCTTCAAGGACAGACTGTCTCTCAGTGCCAGGCGCCTGTGCCGGCGGGGGTGCTGATGTCGGGGGATCCGTGTTACCGTTACCGTCTAATCCAGGTGATGGTGTTGGTGCCATAGCTTTACATGACTAACCCACTCACTGTTGACCTCATCATATTGTTGCAAACTTGTGTTCACTCAATGGAATATGCAGTGAGATATTTCCAGCATGAAGCCAAAAATGTACAACCCATTGTTGAGGATTTGCCTTCCCTGTTTTTGCACTGTAATAGTAACTAGGCCAGCAAAAAATACCCGGCATCTATAACTTGCAAAGTTTTTCCTCTGGCCTGGAAGATATAACTGATATAACTCCGGTCAGGTGGTGTCTCTTGATAACACCGATAACCTGTTGTCGCTTGTTAAACACGCATGTTTCCCTGTTTTCTTTCCTCAACTGCCGCTGCTGAGGCAATGCAGTATCTGTAACAGTCTAAATGTGCCTTCATCAATAACATCTCCAACAGCAAACTGTGTCTTCAATTGAGGCTGTGACCTTTGGGCGTCAATTACAGAAAAAAAATTTTTCATTTAAAAATAGTGAAAACCAAGATAGTTTTGCTAGGCACTAATAAACACCCACTTCGTTAAACAGTCATGTCCGCCAAGTATTCCATATTTCAGCAGCACTACTAATCTGTCTTAAAATATTGAATACTTTTGAAAGTTATCAGTTTAGCATTTATCATGTCTTCGTAACTTTGATATTTACAATCTTACAAAACTTCCTAAAAATTGCTTGAACGTATGGACAAAGGCCGATGGCAAAAAATGTCAAGTTCTGTGAATTAAATATAATTGTAATTGTGATAGTTTAGCAGTCAAATATATGACCATCAATTATTTTTCATGCTTGAAATTAAAAGTATGTATATCGTAAGCCTGAACTATGATACACACTGAAAAGCAGGTCTTTTGTTTATTCAAAACTATTATTGAAACATAATATGCAATTTAAATGCTGTTGTTCTATTCTAACCGCCTGAGGTCTTTAACTTGTCAATAAGCCAATCAGCTGGCTCATTATATTGTGTGCATTATAAATTTCCTGTAGGTTGCCTAGCTGCTACAAGCTATCAGGCACCTGTGATTGACTAGCTCATGCCTGCATAAAGATATCTGACTTAAACTGTTGATAAATTTACACAATAAAATCACAGCCACAATGTCAGGCCAGGGAGGCGGTGAGACTATTATGAGGGGTCCAATTGACCCCTTCGCTGGAGAAATGAAAAAGATGATCAACAATAAAGATATGAGGTAAACATCTTCTAACCCTAAAGTGCTTATACTGCTTATAACCATCTCTGATATTGTGCTATGTTACACTGTTCGATCGCTGACAAATACTAGCAATAAGAGAATCACTCGACGCGGACCTACAGCGATCAGATCTCGCTCAGCGGGTGAAGCATCGGTCTCAGCAGATATTAAACTATCAAGAGTTTCATCCTCTCTAGATGTTAACAATTAGCAGTCAGTTTTCACTCTGTTAACAGCTCAAACCAGCCATCCAGAAAATATATTTGTTTGATGAGAGATTTGTGAGATACCATCTCTATCATTTACCGTTTAATTTGCAGTGATATAAAGTTTCTGATAGGACCAAATCGTAAAGCCATCTATGGACACAGGATATTACTATCAGCGAGATGTGATGTATTCAGAGCTATGTTTATGGACCAGGCCAGTCAGCAGGCTGCAGACAAGGAGGTGCCGTTTGTCTTGTCTGATATCACACCAGATATATTCCTAGCTGTACTCGAGTTTATATACACTAACTGTGTAACACTCAGCAGCAAAAATGTGAGTAAATTCCACCTACAATTCTTACACTTACACATCTTACACTTACACTTCAGGTAATCTGAAGCGCCTCGATAAATCGAGTTTAGATCGGTTTGTCTTTCAACATAATAAGATTGACTCGTTTCGATTCTACTGACTAGTGCTTGTGGGGTTATGAATTATGTCATCGAATAGCAAATGTTGAATAATTCACTTCTGTAGGGCCATAAACACTCCTCAGCTAGAAACACTCCTCAGCCATAAACACTCCTCAGCCTCAGCTAGGTTCTCTAATGATTATTTTTCTGAAATCGCTGTTATGATTTTGAAGAGAAACAAAACAACAGACATTTTAAATACTGGATTCTCCTGGTAATTGTTGCTGCAAGGTAAAAGCTGAGAAAATTTTTTTAAGACAATCTCATACCATGAATTCAGCCAATAGACTGTGCGGTAGTTATATCCAGTCTAGGCTGTTAGGTATCGATGTCTGTTAGTGTAGATTATCGATGCATTCATGGAATGCCAGATAACATATGCTTTCATTTTTTCAGGCCATTGATGTGCTTGGCAGTTCCATAGAGTTCGGTCTTGATGAACTCAAAAAGGTGAGTATCACAGCAATCATGTTAATTGATTGGGTTAGGGGTATTTGATTTTTTACAGTTATTTTTACAGATTTTGTTAACAGGTCATTTCTGCTTCTGAAATGACAAGTGCCAAGGGGGATGTGAATGAATATTTATTGCCTCAAGACATGCTTCAATCACTGACCAGCGGTGTGCTCAGCTTTTACACTGCGTGAATTGATGCTGCTAAGTTTTGAATTATTGATGTCTTGTTTTGTATTTTAAGCTGTGTAACCAGTATCTGATAGATAACATGAGCATCAACAACGCGTGTGACGTCATGCAGGCAGCCGTCACATTCCAACAGGATGATCTAAGGGAGAGAACTCTCAAGTTTATACAAGAGAACACATCCGTAAGTGATTCTTATTTGAAGCGGTTATCAGTTTGGAATATTGATCGATTTTCCTCTCTTTTGTGCCCAAAAGACTTTATCCTAGAAACACCCTTTTCCCTAACATTTCAAGGTGTAATTGTGTGTCCCTTTCATTACATAGATATAATAGTAAATCTAGAATATGAACTTGCCATCGTTTCTGTTCCTCCTGATAAAAGTAATTGAAAGCTGTGTATTTACGCAAGAATTGCTTATGATGAGAGCCTTCAAATGATCAAATCAAAGCTCCCCCACTGATAATCAGGACGGGAACGGGACAAACTCGTCTATTAATTCGTGATAGTCATAAAGTTTATTGGCAGAGATGTAATAAATATTTTGCTCTGCACTTTCATAGCAGGACTCTAGTGACTCACCATCAGTAAGGCCAGCTTGTGTTCAGACATGGATGGATATGTTGTCCTGTTGTGTTGAATGCTGCCGATGGCTACTAATTTCAGACTTTTATTTGTCGTGTTTTGCTCATTTACACCAAACACTACATCCGGATCTATCAGGTTTTCTCAGATCTGGTCTTTGGTGTAATCGAATTCCGTGTATTACTTAGCTTGAGATCCTATGTTTATATTAAGTTGAGTGTCTCGAACACCCCTAATATGACGGCATGTGTACTCAAGCTAAGTACGATTTGCTCCTCTTTCTGTCGCGTAACTTTGCCTGACTGTGTTTCATCAATATCTGGTAACAGAAAACCATGAAAGACAATACGGTAACATTACAGTCTGATATTGTTTATTGTAGCAACATTTACAACATAACATAGTAAATTTAATATTAACAGGTATTTGTATCAACACCCTTGGCCAAGCCTTTACACGCAACTATTCCGATCTCTCGCAATATGCTTTAAACATCAAACCTCACCTGCAATTGACCCAAAAGAGTTATGGGGTCATGATACAACCAGATCTTTTTTTTAACTCTTACACTGTAGGCAAAAGTGAAAAGTAGTTTACCGTTTTATTGGCTAATGTTTGTTGCTGTGATTTCTTGAGTAGGAAGCTTGCACTTTGATGGTAATTGCTTGCACTTTAACTGCAGTAGAAAAAAAAATTAATATCATAATATTCCTGAAGACACTTTTGTTATAATTAGGAAAAAGTTAAAAAAAATGTTGGAAGTTGTCTACTCATTAAACATTATAGTACCTAGCAGGGCATCGATATGACAGTGGTGATATGTATTTGTAGAGTATATTTAAGACTAAAGGATTCCACGAGATGACTGATGAAGCAATGTCTGTCGTACTGATGAGCGATCATCTGAATATCGACGAGATGGAGATCATAGATGCTGTCAGAGAGTGGGCCACTGTCAACTCAGTATGTCTCTTATCTGCTTTAACCTATACATAGTGTATCGAATAAATAAGCAGTTTGGTTCGGTTGATTGGATCGACTTGGTAAACTTACTCCCACCAGTCCTACTCATGCAACAGCTAATACGCCCCAACCAAACGAACGATGCCTGGCCTCCTTCATGGAAACCAGAAAGCTAAGACAGAGCTAGGAGAATAATCCATCACCCGTGCATTGTTTTTTGTAACAACATCTAGAATAGTTAAAATATTTATAAATCAGATATCAATTTTTACAGCGACCTTACATATTTGTGTGATTGTTATTACATTATGAGGCGTAGTTTTCACACTATGCTGCGTTGTTTTAGGTGGTGTTGGGTAAGCCTATATCAGAGATAGCTAAGAAAGTAGTAGAGCACATCAGACTACCTCTACTATCTCCTGATGAACTGAAGGATGTGGATGAGGAATGTCAGCGAGACAGACTCATAGCTGTGAGTAATCAGTCAAGGTTCTGGGTGCTGAGTGCAAGCTGTAGGATAACTTACAGGCTAATGTCAATACATATTGTAGCATATATTTATACCTGAGAATTTTTCAGTCTCTAGGTTTACATGAGAAAATAAGAGACAAATTTTTACCCAATAAAACAGATCCTTGCGAATACGGTGACAGGCAATAATTTGGGACAACTTCCCTAGCTTTTCATAGCAGATTGGAAGATTCTTACCAGAGAGTATTGCTTCATTCGCCTCACTTGCCGTATAAATTTTTAGTGTAATCATAGAATACTCATGATTTTACTTTAAATCTGCTGGGTGTAACTAGATAAGTTCGGCTATGAATGACTAGGGTCCTGCTATGAGTTTTGCTGATCAAAGAATATATTTGTGGTGACTTGTCGTATCTTTAAACGGGGGAGACAATTTCCTCATTGTGTACAACTGATTTTCATTGCCTGATTTTAGGTTGAGCACATATCGTATGCATGGAGATGTCATGCCTTGAAGAAGAGCTCACCAGATAACAGACTAACATGGGTTAGAAAGGGTACTAAACAGAGGGAACATCATCGTAACTTCAGATGAGAGAGCAAATCTTTACTCTGATTCAAGTCCTCACAAGTCATCTCACTAAACCACTTCCTTGCACCCAGGATTTTTTCAGCAGACAAAATCAAGCTGTGAGCTTCCATAGCAGTTGTTCCTCAGATTATTGTTACTATCAACAGCAAATCTACTTTTCTTCGTGTTTTATTAAAGGCACATCTTTGTTGTTCAACCTCTCCTACAGCATTTATAGAGCTGTTTTCTTTAAAAATGTGTCCTTTTTATATTTGACTTTTTATAGAACTGCTATGTTTGCTTTTCATCCCCTTAGTATTGTTGAACTTCATAGAACCATCTCATAAATGCTTTGATACTGTTTTTCTTGCAATCTCAAAATAATATATTCCATTTGATATTATGACCAAAAATGAGCGTAAGGATCTTTTGAGCAAGCATAAAGAGAAAAAAAGATGAGACATTAAAACTGTACATGAAAGAACACACAACATCCAAGGCGAAATATTGAAAAAATATGGTGAAGTACTAAAACTAAAGCTAAAACAAATAATTAACTCTGATGATGACGACACATAGCACAACGTAAACTTGAGCAAAGAGAGGATTGCTGCGAAAATATAGTGAGGCACCCTGTGCTTCTATCTAGATGGTGTATAAAACATATACCCTGTATTAGTATTCTAAACTGTTATTGTCCTGACGATCCCAAAGCACTGTTCATGAAATTTTGCTATAGAATTAATTTCTTGTCATTTATGTTTAAAAAACAAGTAGCGCTTTCAATTAGGAAATTCCTTTTCTAATGATGTCATCAATTATTAAGAGTTATCTCCATCCTTCCATAGCTGCATCTCTTGCATACTGAGGATGTGTATCTCTGTACCTGGCACTGAAAATAGATGACGCAAATTTCAGTTCATGATATAGTTTTCACTGATACTGGGATTTATTTGAGATTGTCTTAGCTACCCTGTTAAACAGTTGCAGGTTGGGGAGAGAAAAACAAGACCACACAAGCAGCTGGCAGAATTTATTATTATATTTGTTATGAACTTTTTTAACCACCTAAAAAGTTCATATAAATGAGAATAACAAACTCTCAAGCCCAAACGGACCAAAAACATCAGTATATTGATAATAAGGTGAGTTTTTATCATAAATGTATTCTACTTACAATATATTAGCAGGTACTGGTCGCTGTCCATACTGGTCCAGACGAGGCTGCTGTTGTAGTGTATACTGCCAGGAGGAGGTTATCTCAGGTCTCATGTATCTCATCGCGTAACCACTGAACGTCGGACCTTCTGTATTCAGTTAGGGACAGATGTATGAGAAATTTGTTGGCAAGGAAATTTCATCATTAATCGAGAGTTGTCTGTCTTGACTAGACAACTACATTTTTAACCCGCAAATCAACATGTTTCTGCGGCAACGATGGAAACCATATTTCTGATGCCTGATGCACAGACATGATACAGTACATGCTATATTAATTAGCGAAGAAGGCATCCATCGAAAAGGATATCACAAGTAGTAATGGCAGTCATTAGAAAGTGCCTGACATGTGCTTGATCTAACCTTTAGATGTGATATTCTCCCTCATCTCCACACTGAATTTACTGGGTGTTCTTGTTATATCATCTCTCCATAGATCTCTCTGCTGACTTTAATATAAAGATTATACCATAATGTTTACAGTAAGGAATCATATTTGGGGGTGGGGTGGGTCTTAACGAGGGATGAGAGTCCAGCTCACATGAAGTTATGATTGTGAATCAAACCCTACAAAAATCGATTTCATATTTTACCAGCAATATAATCCTGTTCTAAAACAGTATATCATAGGTTTTTTAATTTTCTTCAAACTCTTCGTAGAGGTTACAGACTTTATCATACTTACTTGAGAGCGCTCATGGTTCTGCCTCTTCCCATATCTGGTCCGTATTTCACCAACTTCCTGCCCTGATCTGTTATGTGCTGCAAAATATGATAATATCCAGTATGTGGGAATAGAATAATTTTATCTCATATTTCTATAATAACTCCAAATATATTGTTTTGGAGTAAAAAAGTTTGACTGCGTTTGATTTTGAGGTACATTTCAGATAATTATTCTCTATAACGATGCTTTCAGTGGACAGACAAGAATCATTTGGTACAGACAACAGTTTGAGAAGTCTCACAAGTACTGCTGAATAGTATACTTACCAGGGAGTGCAGTGGAAATCTTGCTGGTTGTAATACTGAACTGGTAGATCGCCCAAAATCAACTACAAAATTGGCAGAAATCAAAAATCAGGTGAGTTAGCTTTCACTGTATTTAATACACAGGTTCGGACATCGTCACATCATTTTTTCTCATTCAATGCATCACAAGAGTAATGACTCACAGCTTTTAAACCATCTGCAACAAAATGAGGATATAATGCACCAAACATCTTACTACTCCCCCTGAGCTGATTAACCTGATAGCTCACCTGGGCCGAGCGTAGTCGAGGTTCTACTGTGTTCGTCTGGTAGGAGGTGCATACTGGAGTCTCGGTCCATATGTCTGATTTTGGGCAGTCGAGGGTTAAATATGTCACTTTTGACTGCTGCTAGCCTGACACTCCTGGACGGATAGCTTTGGGAGTAGCCGGGCGTAGCACCTGTTCCCTGCATGGCGAGAGACATTGCTGATGGAGTCTGTCTGTAAGTCTGTTATATATCCTGGTTTCTAAACTTATAGACACTGTACATGCACAGATATGGCAATAGTAGCAGTAGTAGTATGTGCAGTGATGGGTTGGTAATCAGATGGTGTGATTAAGTTGTCAGGCAGGTGCCTCTGCCCTGTGTGTATACCTGTGTTAATATGTGCTGTATTTCAGTGCTGCCACTCCAAGCTATACACAGCTCCTTTAGTCCATTTAACCAGCAGTCAGTGCACTCTGTTGTTGGCTTTGATGTCTGAGACTTGAATGTTATCAGCTGGATTTATCAGTATTTAGTATTTTTAGTATTCATAAGTTTCTATTGGATTTGCTCATTTGCAGTGAATAGATTACACCGCACCATGGTAACCAAAGGAAATGACATCATGATCACTAAAGTTGGATAGTTTCGAATAATAATGATCAGAATTATAAGTCTTATTACACTTTTACCATTATAGATATACAATCAAAGTATTTCCATCATACTTTAAAAACCTGTATGATAATCAACATTGATTGCACTAACTTAATTTGGATTTTCCCTTGAACCAAACTGTTTTCTGCATTTATAGCTCTGTATAGTTGCTAATAATATTGTATTCTTTCTCCGTCAGTATATCATATACAAGGTCAGGGCCAACAGGTGCTAGCAGGTGCCCGTTGAGTTTGAATCAGAATAGCAGCCTAGAACAGTGCCAGGATAATGAAGTGTAAATAAGTTATTATTGTCAGGATAACTTATCTGGAATATTATTTCTGCCATGGATAATAAAGCAGCTCTACTGATATTACTTCTACAAATATCTGGATTAATATTTGGACAGGACAATGGTGCAGATCAAAAATTAGGTAAGATCGAATTAATTTTAATATCAATGAACAGTTTTCGCCGCTCATGTTTCAAATAATGGTACGACTCACGCCAAAATTTACCGGTCATTGTAAAGTTAACCCATTTGATATCGAAATTCCATTGCATGTCTATTATAAGGTACTGGTTGTAAAACGAAACCCAACGCTTGTAAAACCAAATAATAATACAGGACCATTTCATTGTCCAGCGATCAAACTTAAAAATCCTAGTTTATGGGCGAGAAAATCAGGTGTTCAGTAAAGCCAACTAATATCACTGTCTAAACTCACTAGAGCTACTGGATAACAAGGCTTTAATTAACTTAAATATTTGATTTAGTCAATAGTTTAAATAACAGCAATGAAAAATCATTAAACTCACCCAAAGCTAAATGTTAATAGAGGATTATTTTACCGCAGAGTGTATTTCCAGTCCAGGACTGCAGGTTTACGTAAACTCAGCTTACCAAATTTAATCTGCATAAAACAGATCCTCCCTTTACATAAGAGCTACATGAGATTAGGGTCAGTATGCCTATGTCAGGATGGTTTTTCTACATTTAAAACCCTGAAAAATAAAAATAAGATTAATTCTGCCAGTCATTTTGGTCAGATATAACAAACCACTGATTACAGATAAGGTTGTATAGAACCCAAATCTACCCAAAATAAAACATAGAAGAGGTTTTATCAACGTTGCAGCTTTATCTTCTAAGTCGGCATTGAATAGGTTTATTTTCATCCCATTAATTAGATAATTGATATTTACCACAGTAGCAATAGACGTGAATTAAGCTGAAATCCTTTGTAAAAATAATTGCACTGAGAAAGAATAATTCTCTATTATAGTTTGCTTTTATCTTCTCTTGGGTAGACAGATGTTACTTTTAGCTTATTTACTCGGATAGCTGCATGCTTTTGGCGGACCACTTCATAGTCAAAACAATGGAATACTTCAGCCCTATGTTTGTAATTGTAGATATGGTCCTTTTGTATCTTTATAGAGCGTTAGTATTATCTCTGGGAGATCTGAAGGCCTACCTAAGAGAGCAAGCTTTTGTTCTTACTAGTTCTTATGTTTCTACCGATGTTTGTTGTAGGTTGTATTTCTTGAGCACCTGGGCAAAAGCTTAATATTGTTGCTGTTCAGTGTGACAATTAATTAACAAATTTTCAAATTGCTGCTCATGATTTTTGGTTTGAAATTGTTTGAGGGTTGTTGTCATTGCCAAGGTTGCAGCACTGGTCAAATTGAAGCTGTAGTGTTTGGCGACGCATCATCAAGAAAATTGCAGCATGCAGAGAATTCACGCAGAAAATCGCTCTGTGTGTATACCCGTGGGACAAAACTGAATGTGCAACTTATTATTGCAGGTTCCTGTGACTTCTGTGCTCACAATTTGGCAAAAGACTAATCCAGTAAAAACTTGCAACTTGAAAGCCCATAAACATCTAAATCTAATTTCTCAAGGACCACTTATTAATTTAATATATTCTGTCGAGAAGTTCACCTTTAACTCAGCATTGTATTGTAGTTTCCGATCTCAATCATTTCTGAGTCTTGTACAGCTTTAATAACACTGAATGATTTGGGCAGGTTTCTTTCAGACCCAGATTAGTCGGAGAGTAAAGTGCCACTTGAGCTCAGCCTATAGTCTAGAAGTAGCTTTCTTATGAATTACCAGTTCAGTGACAAAATAATCTCTTATTTTGGCAGGGATTTAAATCCTTGTTGCTTCTCGGCATTGTTAGAAGACAAAATACTGTCAACTCTGGGCAAACGTGGATAGTGTTGGTCTTTATGCAAGGTGTTGAGGATATACTCTTTGAGTGTATTTTAATAGATTTTGAGATGGAGACCAGAGGATGATGATTGTCATTTGGTTCAAGTCGGAGGTTGGGGGGTTGTTAATTTGTGATCATGACATTGCTTTGCTGAGCACCATAAATCAAAGCCTAGCGTTGGAGATAACATCTTAAGACAGGCCTTGAAAACCAAAAGTATATCACTGAAACTGTCTACCCGTACTGATCCAACACAAAGAGAGATCAAATTTTTACTACTAAGTTTGTGTTTTCTGAGCTCTTTCATGTGAGAGTTTGTTTTCTCATTCATTAGATAATGCAGTCTTCTCAGGTAGCTTCTACAGATTGTATTTTTGTTATTTTATTAGAATAAAAAGATGTGCCTTGGGGTTGTTGTGCTTTTACAGACGATGTTTGCATCTGATATAGAAGCCGAATTGATTTTGTTTGAGCTGCATTGTGCGATAGATAAACAATGAATTGTGCTTGGGATTGATATAAATTATTATTTCATTGTTGTGAGTATTGAATAGGTAAATTATATATTGTCATTGATCAGCTTCAAGTATAATTTAGCACAAAAATAGGTTGACTCAACATTGGTGATTCTCACATTAGCTTGCAAAAGTAGAACTGAAACAAACTGGTCAGTAATGAGCTTCAGTCTCCCAGCGTAACTCGCACACGTCCTAGCAATTGAAATGTTGAATTAATGGAGGTTTTTTTTCTCTTCTATGGTAACATGAGCTTCTTATGACAAATTAGATTTGTGCTTTGGCAGGCCACAAACCTCTCGCAAAACAACAGATGAGTGGCTAGGTGCTTGTAAAAGTAATAATCTTTTACTTTATCCCCTATAGCTTATATGTAAATACAAAGCTCCATTCATCATTTTTCACAATCCCAGGAAGGAACTCTGGACTCGAAATTGAACTACTCATCCATTTCAGAACATTGGCTTTCATAATCTTAATACCAGATTGATAATCTTACGATTATCTCTTTGTGGCTAAGTTGAATCTCATTGTTTTGTAATCTGACAAGCCATTAATCCTTAATGTAACAGCCTTAAATCCTCCAGGGCACAGACCTGTAACTCTCGTACATCATACACCAATTTGTTGTGTAACTCTGGGGATTATTAACTCACATACTGTCTGGAATGAGAACACACACATGCTGTTGAATTCAACCCTAACAAAAAAACCGATTACTCTTTGAATTTCATGTTGAGATTAAAAAGAGGTTTGATGCCTAAAGTCCCTAAGCCCCTAGTCAAGTTGAAACGTCAAAGAACCTGGACGGATTAACCCAACAGAAATAGGCAGAAGAAACATAATCTGAACAAACGGCACAATAAATATATAGCAAGGATTTTCAGGCTCCATGCGGGATATCACTACGTTTGCTGTCTATGCTAACTAATGTACACTGCCACGTTATCTCATCTTGTATTCTATTTCAGGTGCTGGTGTGACAGCTAGTACTGAGCGAGTGACAAGTTGTGATAATATCAAACATACAGAATCAGAGAAGCTGCCATCGGGATTTGATATTATCTACCCAGTGATTACTAAACGTGAACATATCACACCCATATATACGTTTATTCAGAATACACAGGTAAGAGCACAGTCTATATGAATAAGGGAAGGGTAGTGGGCACCCTCAGCCTGTCAGACACAAGGAGCGTCAGGCAGGCTGGTAGGAGTCATACTGTCCACTGTACGATTTAGGGCCCAATGACAAGAATCTATTTTAGCTTGCAGCATGGGCCTTCATTCAGTCAAAGAGAGAAGATTCTGCGTGGGACGATGAATTCTGTCACACTCTGTACATTCTAAGTCAAAGAGACAATGCGGTAATAGTGCCTGACTTTCATTTTAGATTTAAAACTATGCAGACTGTAGTGTCTGTAGCCCACAAATCCTGTCATCAATCACTATTTGGTTGGGTGACACTGTTGCTAGATCATGAAGGTTCCTTCCTTAAATTACTAGAAAAGCTATTTATGGTAGAAAGTATTCATCACTTTAGATCAGACCGGTGTCAAGCACCTTGGATTGGCGACACAGTCACTGTTAATAGTAGCAGAGTATCATGGTCGCTCTGGCCCATTATCTGTAGCTCTATAGGATGTGATTAGAAACCTAATTCTCTGAGAATAACAAGTTACAAAAGACCACCACAGTCTAATAGATTGTGCATAATCAGCCACTGACCAAGGCTTTGTTCTCCAGATTACCTCTTTGCCATATTACTGCTGGCTGTTGACACCGAGTAATTCGTGGAATCCGGCCGTGTTTTCACTTTGAGCGGATTCTCTCGCTGGGAGTGTCTGTTATTATTCGTTAACGAGAATCTTCACAACAAAGCAAAGTGTGATGTTTACCAGGAGTTCTGCTACATATTTTTGGTTTCTATCTGTCCGATTACGCAGTTGAGTGTCTCCCAAGCGGCTGGTTGTTTGGTGGCGAGGGTGGTGAATAGGAAATTTCAGATCGCTGATCAACCAAATGGCTTGTAAAACATCTGCAACTTGCTCCCTAAATAGCGGCGGGTCTGGGGGAGGTTAAATTTGAAAGATTATGACGCAAGACTGTAGACTTTATTACATTTGTCTTGTAGACACACAGAAGACATATAGTGGTTAGATTTTCATATAAAGGAGAGAGACACCGGCTCAAACTTCAACACAACAGGTAAACTTTAATGTCTGTATTTATGACCAAACACATCCCTCCTCTTTCCGTTCCTAGCACATTTTATGAGAATGAGATCCAATGCCAAATGGTATAAATAAACTCCCTGGTGCTGCCATTATGGCAAGTACTGATCGGGGAAACACCAGTTCTAGCCTATAGCAAAGGTATTTGTGAGCCTGAAACTTGTTCGAGAAATTACTGCTTAGGTCGATTTCTTCATGAAGTTCATACTTCCCAGTTTAATCTAATGTTTAAGGTCTGCATATTGCCATTTCTGTTTTCTACTCATTGAACACTGTTCGCCCTGCCTGTCGCTTGTATTTTACTGCTGATGCAGAAAACCAGAACACCCATTTATTAGTAATAATTAATACCCCTCTGATCGCAAACATCAAATTTCATAATAGCTGCTGTTTTGTGCCATTAGTTCACCTACTCTGAGAAATGGTCAGTTAGGTTTTAAAGATTATTAGCATTGCTGCCAACTGAACCAAACAGTTAACTAAAGCTGCCCAAAACAGCATGAGCAATTTTGATTCAGTATTCATTTCACAATTCAAAAGCAATTCTATTCACTCATTTTAGTCCCTCGCTGTGAACAAAGCCAAACAACACAGTCTCAATTAGTGCTTAGATGTTTAAAACTATTGTTTACAATGTTGGAGGTTTATGAAAACGTTAATAAATTATTACTGAATAAATATGAGGGTATTTGTAAGCCTGTGGGACACTACTCAGTGAAAGTAAAAATGAGTAACTGACAAGCATTAAAAACTTCCCTAGCAGGTTTCCTATTGTAACAGCCATGTTTGTTTTTGGTTGTAGCAAATTATTGTCTGAGAAAGCAGAGAAAGGTCTGACAACTTATGAGCAGGTAATTTATTTACTGCGAAATCAATGTCATTAATAATGGTGTCCAATAGAGTGGTTCTAGTTACAACCACTATATCACACTGTCTTCACACTTATACACTAGAATAAGACATCATCAATTAACAACATCGATAAGAAACAGTTATAAAGATAAAAGCCCTGTTCAATGTGCCGATCGAAACGCTGGCTGGCATTTTATCAATCTTTTGAGAGCGTCATGAAAAATGTGTTTGTATTTTGTGATGTGTGCATGGCCTGCTCTGTTTGACTTTGTATGCTTCAGCCTCACTACCATCGATGATTTCAATGATAACATGATACAATCCAGTTACTATTAGCAAACAAACATGATACTTTTGATAGTAAATTGAACTGGCGTCCGTCAGTAAGAAGATTTATTCCATACAAGCAAAACAGTTTCCATCAAGATCCAGAGTCTTTGAAAAAGACTGAAGCTCTGTTTGCTTTTCATGCATATTCTGTGAGCTGCATGAAAATTGTGTTTGTTTGATAATTGAGGCCAACTAAATAGAGTAGGCTGTGGAAATCCTTGTCCATCCTTAATCCACTGCCATAGCTGGCTGCCATTACATCATCAGCAGATCTACTCTAATCTTTACTCCAAATAAACAACAAACTGTTAACTTGAGCTCACAGGATTTCAGGGGCCAAGATTAAGCCACAGCTTTTGTACAGGACAGATAAACGACCCACAACTTAGCTCTGTCATCTGATGAATAGGGGACTACCCTACATAACTTTGTGTTTTCTGAGGGTAAAGTGGTCAGGGCACCAATAGATCTAAGCTCCTTTCCCTACTTTTATGTGACTTTCTCCACCATTTTGTATTATTTCTTAATGTCTCTTATTATCGTTAATAGGCTGAGGATTGTTACTATCAGGGCTACTGTTCTAAGAGAGATCACCTGGATAACGAGAACTATGTATCTCTGTCTACCTGTGATGGTTTGAGGTAAGAAGCTAACATCTCATTGTATGTGTTTTAAGTATCACCAAAGGCACTCACATATTGTCGAATCAATCGGTGTCACTTAAGCGCACATGTGATACGAACACGGAGCAGTTACACCTTATTGCTGATATTTCAAAAAAGCATTGAATCATATTATGCTGAAACTTGGCAGTATAAATTGGCTATAGCGGGACATCTGAGAAACTTTTCGCAAGGCTGGCAATGGCTTAAACTTTTGGTACAAAGCCATCATGGGAATATGTTTACTGATTACTAAGTTAATGTGGGAAACTGACCCTACCCTACTCTAAAACTCAGTAGATGACTCCATGGGGCCAACTAAGTGATGATGGTATGCCAACATTTCATATCTTTGAAGTTCTTGTGGGTCAAATACCCTCAATTTAGATTTCCGTCGACTGATAAGCCTTGTATTGACTGCTCGCTGCTCTAAATGTACCTGTGTGTGTACATGTTTACTGCTGGATTAAAATTTCAATCCATTAAAACTGATCTCAGAGTTTATGAATCGCACTAAGCTGCTCTGTAAATAAATTCCATATCTTTTTCTGTTTACCTGATCTTTGATTTCCTTTGATATAATTGCGTACTTTTCACATGCTTGTGTTTGCATGTTTCAATATTTTTAAACTGGCCTGGCTGTTGCATGTTCGGTTTTGGTGCCATCAAAGCTTATGTTTGGCTGTGTATCGCAGCTCCCCAGCACTGAAATATGCTAAGTAAGGCAATTATTGAAGAATTTCTACAAACTGCCAACTGTTTGACATAACAGTATAGTTAGTTTCTAATTTCCGTTGCCTCATTTGCGTGCTCAACAGTCGCATCTGGCAGTATCTCTAATTGCTTCTTTTCAATAGGATGACCATTAGAGATTTTTGATGAAATTAAAAATGGATTTCAATGAGCACCTATTGAGTTCTTTATTTTAATCTATCACTGTTTGGATAATTGCACTGCCATAACTCTGAAGGCTGAATCACTGTGACAATGAGCATACAGTGTCACTACTCCCCGAGTGACAGCGGGATATAAATAGACCACGTACCCGGTATAAGATATTAATTCAATTATGGCTGTTTCTTGTTTTTCACACAACATAAAAGGACCAAAAGAAGCTGGCATATATTGATGTGGTCGCCGCTGAAGATATTTGTGACACGCAAAAGTCTTTGTACGAGTAAGACCAAAATAATTTCTGTTGCCCACTTGGTGGTGAGAAACGTGCTCAAGTATATATTTAATATTTGTTGTCTTTTTTTAGGGGAGTGATTCAGATAGATGGAATCTCTCACATGGTTTATCCACAGGAGGGTTCTTACAAGTCGGAGGTAAGAAAACACAACCTTTCTGTATGCTACCTCATTCTTAAAACTCCATGTGCATGATTTTGGTTGGTACTTCAAATGTAAAATCAGAAATAATTCGAATATTCGAAACTTGAGCAATCTGATGGGCTTGAGCCATGTAAGACTGCGAATATAAAATATCTAGTGGCTTAGCATTTCCAGTTATTTGCTGGAGAGTGAGCAGACCTAGAAATTAATTAAAATGAGGGCTGAAACAAATCTCTGAATTATTACCTAGATTATCAGGGCTTTATCTGCCACTGGTCCCTCCAGGCACCACATGTGTTACCCTCCTTCTAGCTCTCTAAGAAGTCTGAGCCATCCCTCGAGCACTTACACCTGCCATAATGGTGAAGATCTATCATAGGATCATGTTAACGAAGCAGCGAGATTTCCTTGACAATAAATAAACAGTAGCTGACTCCTATTTCACACCTGACTGTCTTAGCCATACAAGCACATACATAAAGGTTCTCAGCGAGAAGCTGCTTTGTGACATAAACTCCAACCAGATCAGGATCAATCAGTTGGTTGGAAGAGAGGGGGGGGGGGGGGGAGCAATTTGCTCACTTTAAAATCCAAACTTACAATCACCTCTTGGCTTTGATGTTGATAAATTTGGAGTGTGTGCACGTTTCTTACCTCAGAGGTCATTTTCGAACAGAAGAAGTTTAGGGTATAATTACAAGCCTCTCAATGGGTTCTGATGTTGTAAATGAATATAATTATGAGCACTCAGGAGGCTACTAATTCTGGTGATGTAGGGCCCTGCAGTCTCACGCAGCGTCTTACGTTGAGTCGATACCTACTCACGGTAGTGTTTACCTTCTCAATCTGATCGCGAGACTTGAGTTAATTACAGGTTTAGCCGATCAATATAATCCCTCACCAAATCACCTTCCATCCTCAGCTAATAAAGCTGGGCCCTAGAGTAGCCAAACTGACACCCAAGTGTTTTCGAGGATTACTTAAATGGAAACTCTTAAATCCACCTTGGGAATTGTGGGGAAATGAGAACAATACACTGTTTTTTTTTATAAATTGAGTTTGACAAAAAATGGCTATCCTCACTTGGTTAATATCTTCACCTATGGTGCTCCGCTCCTAGAGTGTTCTTCAAAGCTCTTAGGGTGTTCTAAACCTCTGATCAAGTTGAGGATAAAAATTCCTGACAGTGTAGGTATGCAAATTGTGTGACCATTAGTACTTCCTTAAATGGAAAGTTTTGTTCTTAGAAATGACTTGTTATGATTTTTTTTTTCACCTTTGATAAGGTTGAGATGAGATTATATGCGGATATTGCCTTGTCACCTGTCACCAAACTCTCCTAACACCAACATCAGGATTTTGCCTGAGAGAATGACACTAACAGTGTTAATTATTTTAATTTCCATTGAGGTGTCTCATTTTGTGTTTACAGATATGCCGGCCACATTTGATCTACAGGATGTCTGCGACCAAAGACCGATCATGTGGTAATCTGAGCGGCCAGTGGACTCCTTTTGAGAAGCTGCATAAGAATGAGTTCTTTGAGAAGATGCAGGATCTCAAGTTTAGTAGCACCAGGGTAAGTCATGGAGCCCAAACTTCCCGCAATTACCCATTTACCTGATCAGACACCTTTCATTTCCCCCTAATAAACACCTGGCAAGCACCTCTAAGATGTTTTGGCAGGATCTAATTTATATTTTGGGACTTGGTTTTTATGTAAGTTGTTGTCATGTTAGGGAGATTTTTGTAACATGACACCAATCCATCCAAAGCAGTCGGTTGTATTACGGTTCCAGTCGGCTTTATTACGGATACTATCAATTTTCTGCCACTTGACTGAACCTCTTAGTCTCAGCTGACACATATTTCCTCCGTTTGTAATTGCTGACTGTCTTTACCATTGAGCTCCTTTTCCACATTAGGACTACAATTCTTCTGATTCCTGGGTAAGATTAAATTCAGGCATACGTAACTTAGATATTGATACTAATATAATATATTACGCTGCTATTATTCAATGCTCTAGACTACAGCATGGTCCCCAAACCTTCTTGCAAGTACTTGACCTGATGAGAATCATTTGTCATGTCTGGCCCGTGTCTCTCTGTCTGACCGAATATCTGGTAGGACAGGACCATTTGCTGCATGTTGCGAACGAAACACATGAGATGGACTGCATTTTATCTTAGTTGATTGCTAGATAGATCATTTTATTCCGTTTTTGCTCTTTGCTGCATGATGCTAGAATCATCTTCCGTACTCCTTTCTTGGTGAAGTCTAATCATGATTTTTTAGTTCAGGTCACATCACATCAACCTGTTCGCCGCCAATCTACACCTTTGAACTCCATACGTGGGAGTTGGTTGTTACAGTTACAGCTGATGAGTTTGATGCCATCAAGAGAACAATCAGTCTGCACACGCTCACATCTCTTCCTGATTTTTTGGCACTTGACGTACATCCAGGCCCACACCTATTGTTTTTCAGTCATTCAATCCTTATTATGAAACAATGTAATTGTTTCTAATTTTGGCTCTTGTAGGTGAAAAGAAGTTTTGAACCCAAATATTTAGAGCTAGCTCTCATATTGGACAAATCAATGGTAAGTTTCTGTACCTGCTCCCAGACCTCTATTTCCGTTGTTTCAGGCAAATGTCTCAGATCATGAACTTGAAGAATAAAAAAGTTTAAAACTCGCATAACATTGATTCACCGTCTCTGTGTGACATTATAAATGGCATGTTCAGATCGGCGACAATACCTGGCAAGTTGCTCTCCTTAGATCACCCTTATCTATAGCTTACAATAAATATTACAGAAACCGGGTGTACACGCCCAAATATATTTGGTGATCATTTCTAGTAATGTATATTTTATGGACCACCACTACCAAACTTGCGCCGCCAGGGGTATATACTTTTATCAGGAACTGTCTTAAACGATAAAAAATGTAATTTGTCACTGTGCCAACTATTTGGTGACAATTTTGTGCTAAAATTACCTATGTGGGCTCCATAATTCTGGATTATGAACATCAATGATCCCACCTGAACGCTGATTTACTTCGATAAACCATCCATCTGTCACATGATAAGCAGCTGAAACAATTATAAATCACTTTATTCTGTAACCAAGAAGTAATCCCGCATTTAGTTTAAAAGTTATGTCAATTCTTTGGTACAATTCATTGAGTTGTGTCATATAAGTTATTTTACATGACGAGCATTAATATATAAAGCTTTCAGCTATTAATTGTAACTTTCCGTAATCCCAATTAATGAGACACAAACTTTAATCTTGCTATCTTTAGTTCGCTATAAATCATCTTGTTTTTAGTGGTGCAGTTTCTTTGAGCATCTTTCAAAAACTTCCCGATTATGTGGGAAGATTGGAATCTCTGCCAAGGGAAGCTGCGGTATCTGTTTATTTGTGTTTTATTTATTGGCGGTTATTGTTGTTTTCTTTATCACACCCTCTGATTTGTTTTTTGTTATTTTAGTTTGAGATGTTCGGTAAAGATGAGGACAGAGCTACAGAGTTTGTACTGCAGGTCACCAATATGATCGACATGGTATGTGATGGTTTATTTGCCATCATCAGGGCAGCAATATTGCCACTTGAAACTATGTAATAATGTGGGCCCTCTGAGAATGTATGAGTTATTCGTATGGTTGTCTCAGTCATTGGTCATCTCCTATGGCATTTTGTTAGTCTGAGTCATTTTTGTGGTCTCAGTTGTGTAGTCTGAATCGCACTTATAAGTTGTGAATTTCGAGTTATCAAGTCTTAGTTGTGTAGTGTGCATTATATCTAGTTTTTTTTCTAGCCTGAGCAGGTAGGCTGGTTTGAGTACCTGTAGAGTTATCCCTCTTTGTTTCTTACTTGTAGTATTACCAGAGCCTGAATATCAGGGTAGGATTAGTCTACTCAGAGTTCTGGACTCAGGATAAGATGGTTATCACTACAAACCCTCGGGAGACGCTACAGAACATGTTACTATTCTCAGAATCTGAACTCACCACTCCTAACTATGATCTCGTACATCTCATCACGTGAGTCATACATATACTTATACTGGTATAGGGTTTAGGGGATGTGGTACCTAATTTTTAGGGCATTTGTAGGCATATGAAACAAGTTCTAGAAATTTGGTTGTTTAAGGAAGCTGTCCTAATGCGTAGCAAGGGAGCAAGTGCTTTAACTAGTATGGTTAACGTAAAACTGCACGCTTTTAAAGAAGAATTATTAACCTCGCACTAAGAGCGTAAGAATTATCACAAGACAGGAGGAGAAATGAGAAGAAAAGTCCTGAGTCAGGAGATTGAATAGCAAAAAGTATCAGATTCAAGGCCACAAGTTCACAACAATGTCATCAATTGTTTTGATTCTAATTTGGGACGTAATCTGTATTGATGACAAGTCCTGAAATCTGCCAGCAAACTACCCTTTGCAATAAATCATTATTGTCACAATTTATCACTGAGCCGGCCCTCCGTGCCCCGCAGCTTCTCGTAATTATGGAAATGGTGACAGGAGTCTGTGTAGAGCACTGAGATGATTAATCAGCAGTGATTCCGAGTACTCGAGATTTACTCGTCAAATACCTTCCAGCTTCTTGATCAATTATCCCTATTAACCGATGTGTGTTTTGCCTTACAACGTTTAGGTAAGGACATAAAGATTCAAGAATTTGATAAAAAATATAAACCAATATTTTATTGGTTGTTCACTGGGTAAACAGTCTGAATTTATGTTCATATCAGTAAAATCACAATGGGGAATGTTTGATACAATCTCGGCAAGACCCGCCATTCTGTCTGAGTTCAGGCTCTGTCACATAACTGAGATCATAGGGTTAGTACAATACCTCTATGGCTGCGATACACAAGCACACAATTATCCTACTGTGTACTATAAACATGTTATCATAAAGGAAAGTTAAATGGAAGCTTGAGTTAATGAATGCTCAGGGCTGGGCTTGAGTAATCGCCCTTTTGTTTGTGCAGATCTTGACAGATCTTTGACTGCCTCAGGTAAACAGACTGTTATGATACAGAGATCATACATGGGAGTGAATTAAATGTCTATGTCTTGTGGAGAGATTAGTAGGCTTCTCCACCCTCAGTATCTCATGTATTCTACTTCCTTTTCACTGGACATCGCTCCAACTGTCATGGGAAATGCTATGTGGGAGGCCCCTTATAATTCTTGTTCAATTGTTATAGGTATGGATGATTTCAATTTCTCTTCCGTTTTCTATGAACAAAATCACATTGCCTGCTGCTCCCTTATATAACATATATAACTTGGCGCAGATAATAGATATTTCAGCCATTTATAATGGATTTTTCATTATTTATCCTACATATTTCTGATATATTCTTTTATACAGCGGAAAACAGTTTGATGCCAACTCTTCAGGACTGGCTGTACCAGATTCAATTTGTTCTGGGAGAGGCGTAGCTGTGATCTCCAGCCCGGGAGACAACTCCAGACATCTAGCTAGCATTATCTCACATATGATTGGTCACAACATCGGCTTACTTCACGATACTAATGGTAAGCCAATCGCCAAACATCAGTCTTGTGTCCGGTACCACCAACTCCTCGGTACTACGGAGTGGTAGTCTTCTGTATATTTTTCTGTCTGGTGGATAAATGGATTGAATTTTAATGTCACGTCAGCAATGATCTGTGATTCTATGCCTCACCATTATCTTATTCAACTACTTTTCTGAGTTGTTACCTGCAGGCTGTCCTAAGTTAAGTCTGAGGGGGCAAAATCCCTGACGCCATTATCAAATTTAATGTTTGTGATGAAGTTTTGAAATGTTGTAAGCCGTCATAACATCATGTAAATGTAGTCATAATTTATGTTGATGACACCTGTTACACCTGTGGTAGGAAATTTTTTTTCGAAAGGGAAAATAATGCTGATAATCCAAACGGCCATTATCATGAATTAATTATTGTTCATTTGCATAATTCAGTTTATGAGTATCCTTATGTGGGTAGGTATATGCTAGTGGCTATCGGGTGACGCTACTGTGTTGAACAGTTATATCAGAGACTAAAGATATTATCTATAGTCTCTGGTTATATTATATGAAGAAATGTTGTTTTCACATTTTCATATACATCCTTGCATGCACGGGAAATTTAGTTTCAACCTTGCATCTACCCTTAGCCAATGTCAGGTTTACTCTAGGTCATCGGCCTTCTGTAAACGTATGCTGAATTAAGGGTGTTATAATATTTCTATATCTGTTATTATAAAATTTTCATTGTGCTGATGATAAAAAAACTTGCACCTTTCTGTTAATGCTGAGATCTGATTGATGTTACACTGTGTTATGCACCTGATTGCAATCGTTAGTAATCTGAACAATATGTCCTTCAGCAAGTACGAAGCCCTTGATATATCTAGTGTGCCTACACATAATCGTGTATAAGAAATCAGATCCGGCTGTCGAGACTCCAAGTTCCTCCTACCTGGCAGCCGGATTTGATCTGAAGCATCGGTCTCATGTAATGTGGCTCATAACTCATTTATTCTCATTAGCTCAAGTGTGTGTTTATGAATGAGACTTGGTTTTTACCTGCAGATGAAACAGAATAATTCTCTTAATGAAATTCATACTTGAACTTGATTACTGTCAAAAATCTGCCAAACTCTGACCATAAACTCTGGTAAGGTGTGCCTGCTCGTATTTATAAGAGGTGTCGTCTAATCGCCAGTTTGTGGTTTCCTCTGTAGATTGTGCCTGTGAGGATAGCGGTGACTCTGGGTGCATTATGGATAAAAATATGTAAGTAAATACTCCCACAATGCAACACTATCCAGGGGTTCAGATCAGTTAGAAATCTTGTTTATGTATATGTAATCAGCGACCTGATCCGCATACCCAGTTAGACCTGCAGGCTTCATCGAAGCTCTGTCCTAGCCAGCCACATGTGGATATCTGCTTTACTGCCCTCTTCATCAGTTAAATTTTTCTTTGCCAACGAGGGATCAAATTGAAGTATCTTGAATTCACATTCAACTTCTTATCACTCATAGGAATCTTCATAATTTGTCTTTCGAAATCTCTCTGTAATTTAATGTATTGATGACTCAACTATTATGTTTCTGGTGAAGGTAATTGGATTGTGGAGATAAGCCCTCATGAGAAATTAACAATCAGTAGCCAGCCGGGGTACAAAGAAAGCAGACATACACACATCATTCACATCGTAGTTTAGTGATTTCTTCTCATTGAATTTTAATTAATCAAATTTTAATCCTCTTTATGAAGGATATATTAGACTCATGTTTCAGCCAAGTTCAAGCACCCATTTGAGGATATTACGAACATCATAGGTCTGAATAATAAATGTTTGAGAGTTTTGGGTGTGGCATTGTATTGCTAGGCCTCATGGAAATCAACTTGTAAATACTTGAAAATTAAGGATCTTGGTCCTTGGCTCGCTACACTACAACTCATCCCCGTAGCACGGAAAATGCTAGGGGTCACAAATAGTCTTCCTTTTTGTTTTGTATCTCTTCATTATCTCATTTATTACAGTGGAATGAGATCACCAGTGAAGTTTTCTAGCTGTAGTACCACACGTCTGGAGATTCTCACTAAGGTTGGATTGGGATCGTGCCTCAATGATGAGCCAGCTGATAACTCTTACCCTCAGTTTTGTGGTAATGGATTTGTTGAGAGAGGAGAGCAATGTGATTGTGGACCAGCAGGGGTAAGTTTGGCCTTATAATTTATAGAGCTCCTTACTCAAAAATAATTTTTCAAATATATGTTGATCGTCACAAAAGACTTGTTTGAAGCAAATGACTTACCACATTATCGAAAGCGTTGACTTTCCTTCCTTGAATGCAACCACTATTTCGCCGCCCATTCTTTGGGATACGGAGAAGTGACAAGACTTTTCGATTGTTCCCAACCTTGCCATTTCAATTCATTGCCCCTTGATGGCTTGGTCTGAGCCCAAACCCCAAACCCCTAACCCCAAACCCCATCAAGTCGGTCTTCCTCCGGTTGGACAAATGACTCAGGCATGGCTTTAAAGAGGAAAATAGAATCAGCTTTAAAAGCTATGATTGATGGTGTAATTACTTCCCATTCTTACCACATTTAGAAGGTTTTAGACATGCTCCAATGCTGTTACGTAAGCTATCATTAGATCATTTTTGTGAAATCCATTGTGTTTTTCAGCGGGCAAGTGCCATTCTGGAATAAAAAAAACCCTAGATGAGCAAATTACCCGGCCTTGTTTGAAGGTTCTGACCACAACTTTCCAGACCTAGTGTTGTTTTTGCTTTAAACCTGGCGCTGTAAGCAATAAACACTTGATAATTTAACTTCCCATTTTTCTTGGATTACAACCGACAATGGATATTGGCTTGGTGCCTCAAAGCTTGTAATCACCATTGGGATTATTTGTGCGGATTCTTTTTTCCTTGTAAACATGACTTTGTGGTCCCTTAATCTGCGAAAAAATTATATCCGGCCAGTTTTAATTGACTAGCAATCATTGTCCACCATCAAACAGTTTTAGCAGTTGACACCTTATTATATTTAGCCTTATCATTTTTAGTTAGTGGGGAGGGTATGATGCAGGGTTTGAGAAGACATACTACTTATCACTGGTTTTAGGGACACATCTGGTCTTACATTTTTGTAGTTGAGCAGAAAAATGTAATTTTGATATCTCATTGTTTTAGAATTGTAACGAAGTGGACCCTTGTTGTGATCCAGATACATGCCTGCTGAAGTTCTGGGCGAAGTGTCGATCAGGTCCGTGTTGTGAGAGTTGTCTTCCCAAGAGATCTAATGAGGTGTGCAGGTCCCCCACTGGAGAGTGTGACGCGGCAGAGTACTGTGACGGGATCACTGGAGAGGTCAGTACAGCGATACTCTACTCATGTCTAGTTATATCCTGGGAGTGAGAAATGCCATTTTAGCGCATCCAAAAACGAAAACGGCCAACAATGGAATCTTCATGCAACTGGTTCCAGGGATCTATTTATTAACCAAACATCTCTTAGCTAAGAAGTATCTTGACCAAAAAGAAGTGACCAGATTGTACATCAAAGAGCGACTTGCTTTCTGCGACATTTCGCGCCACCGCAAGCACTGCAGTTGTTTAGCTAGCCACTATTTAAAGGCGCGGTCAGGCCTCCCCGTTATGTTTTTGTCTTAACTGGCCTGGAAGACACACTCTTATACAAGGAGAAGTTACCACAACTTTATGTAATAAATATTATGGTCTTTCTTTCATCCGCCCGCCCTGTACTTTGTTTATGTGGTCAGCCTATACCCAGGGACCCCATGAGAAGGTGTCTTAACTGTACCAAAAAATGCAAGTCAGGTAATTAAAGCACCTATGTTATGAATTAATTGTCATATTCATTAGGGATTAGGTCTACTACTGGTTCTCCTTTAAATGCCATATCAGGCAATTATCCAGTGCACACTGCTAATAAATCCCTCTATTTTTGTCTTCTCCATACTGATTATGTAATAGATACCCCCCCCCCCCCCCCAATTTATTTTTTTCAGTTAGCGTCTCAGTCACCAGGATCCCACATTTTGAATTTGAGTTAGAAAAACTTGGCTGATGGTTTCTAATTAATAGAGTGACACTGTGGGCTGTCACATATGAAGCAAATGGGGTTCCTGAAAATGCACTGGGAGCTGAAGAGCCTCAAAATCCAAATACAATCGAAGTCAACATCATATACCTCTATTCTTTTAGTGTCCAACGAATGCCCTGATATTGGATGGACAGCCTTGTGCTAGAGGTAAAGGTTACTGTTATCAGGGTCAGTGTCCCATACACGACTCACAATGTCAGAAATACTGGGGAGAGGATTCAGCTACAGCTCATGATCAGTGTTACTCTTATAATAATCCCCTGGGTAACTTGTTTGGTCACTGCGGACTCAATGCTCAGGGGCAACCAAAGAAATGTGATCAGAAGTAAGTTAGTAATCATAGATTTACATTCAACAAAATTTCTTCATAATTTCTTCATAATTTCTATTCTGATATCGTCCAGCTTGCTACAGGATTTGGGGTAGGTTTGAGAGCCGGCTTAGAAGAGAGGAGTAAAAATATATTTATATATACATTAACATAGTATTGTATATGAAAGTAATAATACTTCTTGTTGTGTTGCAGAGACTCATTTTGTGGATTACTTCAGTGTGAAGGTGGAACAACTCAGCTCAACTTCAGGACAACTTCGGCTGGAATCAACGGAAACGAACAATTTAAATGCATGTAAGTTCATTTACTGGAGTCTGTCAATGTAATAAAACCACAGAGCAGAGACTAATAGATAATAAATATCTGTAGTCTCTGACAAAACCTCTCAGGTTATGTAAAATGTAAGATGAGAAATATCAGTGGTTGTTTTGTCTGCGTTGTTGCCTTGAGGGCGGACTATAGCTATATAATAGTTAGGTGTTATGGCATAGGGTTTGGGTTCACATAGCAGGTATGAGGTACCTACTGCTAAGACCATCATAACCTAGACAGGACAATAATCTGGAGTGCATATCTCACTTATACAAATTGATACAACGTATTGATTTAAACACAACAAACCTACTCAACCCAACGCTGTGACACGTCAATGGCAGTGATGAGGTTAAATACCTCACACTGAAGAGCACTCTATACTAATGTGTTAAGACTGGCTCTAGGCGTGATGTTTATTTATATTATAATATGTAATCTTCCCTATTTGCTCTTTAATTTAGGACTATAACTACATCCGTTAACGAAGATGTGGCGAATGTTGGTATGGTGTCCGACGGGACAAAGTGTGCTGACTCTATGATCTGTATGAACCATCACTGTGTGGATATGTCTGCTACGGTTACCACTTCCTGTCCCAAGGGAGACAATAACCTGACCTGCTCTGGACATGGGGTCAGTATGATTGCTTTGCAATGACAACTAATCCTAATTTATTGATTTTAAAATATATAAATACTTATGAATGATTTCCCCTCCCATAACCTAGACAGTTTTGGGAAATTTCATAATTTTGATCGGCTTAAAACTGATTTGTGATTGAATTTGAAATTTAAATTGCAGTCAAGATTCTCAATGATCAAACTATGCCCCATAAACATTGATATTAGCAGTAACTTTGAGCCTTTTGTAATTGCCCAATAGCAACATTGATCAAATTACCTCTTTTTCTCTTTCTTGATCTAAGATCAGTGATAAGAAACAAAAGCGTTGCAATATTGTGCAACATAAATTATTTTGAACTTAAATTTATGAGTTGGGAGTTATGAATGTGCACTGAATAATTAGCTAGCTGTCAGTAAATGTAGAGTAGAATATTTCCAGCATGTCCGACCCTTCTACTTGTCTCTGAAGGCGTGTCCTGACGTATTGTTTTAAATTAGTAAGAAGCCCTGTATGTGATATTGATTTAGATGATTGATTAATAGGAAGTTGGATTGTTTTGCCTGTCCCTTGCTAATAAGTAGGAAAATTTGTAATCGGCTTAGAATATGACGGAGGAGATTGTCTTATTAATCCCCCAACTTCCAACCATAAGCTTAATACAACTCTTGTAATAGTAGTCTGAAAACATCTTGTTAATGTATCTCAGACCGCAAGCGTCAGTGTGGGATCAAAGTTACCTAACACAGCTGCCAGAGATTGAATCTTAGAGGTTTTATTTCCTTTGATAAGCCGAATGGAAAACCAATAACATGAGGATAATCTGTTCCGCATCCCTTGATGAATCACCGAAAATGGGAAGCTTATTATATTTGCGTCATATGTGTCCCTCTTTATCTGGTGGTTGTATTTCATTATCTGAGAAATACTATCCAGATCACCATTCTGCTGACAATATTATGGACAGAGAAAACAACATTAGGTTCTAAGCGTTAACCTGTAACCGTTGATATTATTGTAGAGATGTACTACAGTGGACACCTGTTCTTGTAATGCCGGGTACAGTGGACTCCTGTGTGACGTTGTGTTACCAACCTCCTCCTCTGTAGCCGTTGATTCTGGTACAACAGGAGACAGCGGACAGAGCACCGGAGGACTGGATACTAAGTGGCTTATCGTGATTATCTGTGTAGTAGCTCTGGTTGTTGTAGGGGTGGCTGTACTCGGATTCATATTCTGTCGGTAAGTCTACTACCGCTTCACACCAGTCATAAAGTGCAGGTGTTATATGGATCAGTAAACTAAGATTACATAAAATACCTAATAATGATGTAACTAGAATGGTAAATTGGTTTGAATGAGACAGGGTAATAGCTGTTGAACTGAAGCACCAGTGTCCAGGTCTAACTTTTCCTGCAATTACTGAGATTACCAACCATAAACTCTCATGATACACCATAATCACACAATATTGTTTGCCAAAACATTACACAACCCTCATCTGGTATTGAGACTTTACCTAGCTGCAATGTAAGCCTTATTATCAACTCTGCTTTGATACCAGGTGGTCAGAGGAGACCCCTAGTTACAACATTAGGGGTCACAGAGTATGTCATCGACACAAATATAATTCTACAATATCCTTTCATTTTACAGACGCAAAGTTGTATCACCAACTCGTAAAAAGCTAAAGAATAAACCTAAAACTTCACATCTAAATGAGAGTATGGATTCTGGTGTTGACAGGACTATAAGTTTTGGAGTTACCCCTTCATACAGGTATGAGCAGATAACTATAAAGACACTGACTTACAATATCACACTCAAAATGATTGAAGTTCAAAGATTTCAATCATTTTTAAAAATGTGTAAAAGTTTATTTTTTCAATACTGCTAGTATTCAAATCTCATGCTATATTTTTCATATAGAACTGACAAGGATGGGAAACGTAAGAGAAGACGTAAAAGGCGGCCATCTTCATCTAGCGGCGAATCAGACAGCGATGATAAGAAGTTAGAGTCGTTACGCCCTGATGTCGAGATACCCGAGGAATTGTCCCGCCAACCTCAGAGAGGTACGGAAACTTTATTGTCTCCACATGGCTAGTTGTTTTGAAACCGAAGCTCAAGATCACACAAACAAGATTATAGCCAGATAAGCCTTATTTATTCTTTCATTTGGTGTAAATAAATTACCGAATGGGTTTGGGATTACCATAAACAATTACACTACTTTGTTTTCATGTTTATGTTTATGTTTATTGAGATAACTAATGGCTATTGGCTAATAGTGCCTAGCACACCTGTAATTTAAACTCTTACCTTTGATCTCTGAATAATAACTGTAGAAATAGCTGCAGTCTTTTGGATTTAAAGGGAGGTTATACTATGATGTATTCATATCTTTCTAGGTATTCTAAAAAAGTCAACATCTTCAGCCTTTGAGGGTTTGGAGCATGATGATAGCTGTGGTTCTCAGTGCTCATGTTCAGACAGCAGGTCCTGTAGCTGCAGCGAAGATGAGGAGTCGTGTAGACATCGTGATAATAATACCTCCAATGACCGAGAGCCATCAGGGCAGGAGATACCGCCTCCTCTCGAGTTTGACACTAACCTGTACTCAGCAGGTCCTAAGTTTGAGACTTCTGTACAGGTGGAGATAAATCCATGTCATCAGATAACTCAGCCTGAGATCTCACCTACTAACTCTGAGGACATGAAGTACAGCGCCCCTGAAGCCGATCAGTTCTATAAAAACTTCTCATCATATGATAAGTACAGCCACTCTATACCTCATCATGGCGGAGCTGACTCAGCGACAGACAGCGCTATAGATATGCCAGCTGATGGTAGTGTAAGTACTATAAATGAGATTCCACCTCACCACAGTACAATGATATCCAGTTATCACAAGCATACGCCTACAGTCACTGACTACTCAGATATGCAATCTCAATCAGACGATTCTCCTAATGACTCGAGATCTCGAGCTATCGCCTCGGGCATGCATAGACCGCCCCCTCCTAAATATCTCAAACCTACACTCACTCATCATAATGGTCAATCAAAACATGGCGGTAAGGAGCAGCAGCATCCGGTTATATATGAATATCAGAAACCGCCTACAAACAGGACTATAGACCAATCAGAATCCATACATTTACAGACATTTCAGCCTTCATCACACGCTAACGGCAGCGCGAGGGAGCCCTACTCTAGTAGACAGAACGGTCTCGATCTCAACAACAAAAGGCTAGAAGAATCATTCACTGTGTAATTTCAACATGCCTTATGAATTCTGTGATCTGTAAAGAAGGCATCCACAACAGCCCTTAGATGGAGATGTCCTTGTCTTTGACCTTTTTAGTGTACTTCCTGGCATATAATGCTCAAAGCATGAATGCCTCAGCCAGTGAAGTTAATCTCTTGTATATATACAACTCGGTGTCTCTCTGCCGTATCAAGTCTCACTTAAATCCAGTGATTTTTTTCTGTATTAAATCAACCAAAGATTTCTTTTTGCTGGTCACGTTTATGTTTTTGAGGATCTACTACTGCAAGTGGACATGATAGTTGATAGCTAGATGGTAGATCTCAACATTATATAGCTGTTTTTTATGTCATATATTCTCTACCTTTTTCAATCTTTGTTATTTAAACCGCTAAATACAATCAATGTACATAAGAGTATATAACTCTTTTTTTTTGTTTTTTTTATGATAAGATTTGTATCGTATTGCAAAATTATTGGTCAAAGACTTTTCTTTACTATAGAGAAGTTTCATGGTTTGTTATTTGTATATATCTAACCTCGATGCTCACAGAATTAATAAAGAAAATTTGCCACAATCTACACTGGTTACTTACATCTTGAACATATGAAGAGTTGGATTTCATTCTCAATTCACAATTTTATTGTGAGGATAAGAGGCTTCAAATGCCTTCCTATGAATTTGCCTAAAACAATAATACTGGTACAAAACTGTTTGTGGCCGACAGAAAAATATATAGAATATGTCTATATGAGAACCACTTAAAACTGTACGGTCCTTATATTTGGATCGTAACTCATCATTATTGTCAAATGCTTGTCAGATTGACTAAAGTGCATGGGTGATTGTTGATATGCCACACAGTCATGCCTTGAGTTAAAAGCTTCTTACTTGGTTTTGCTTTTCTTCACCATCTTTGCTCCTGTAAAAAACACATATAACTGAATTATCTCATTATTTATCAATTTTGTACCTATCTGGCATTACAAGAGGGCATGATATGGTTATAACAAAGAGTTATTGGCTCAATGTCCAGGGTAAGTCAACTTTTGATAAATTTGCAATTAACCACTTTGTTACCAATTTTGTCGGAGAGTGGTATGAATCAGTTTTGTTGTATACACTAATTGCTCAAGTTCTATATGCATATTTCAATTTCAAACAGTGCCGAGTGAGAGCGCTCCAGAAATTCAAATAACATTAGCCAGCCAATCTCACTAGACTGTCAAACATGGGATCTACACTGAGGAACAACAGGTTCTGATGTCCGCCGCAAGCAACCCAGAAAATAAAAAGAGAAATATCAACTGTAATAGTAACAGAAATAGAAACTTTTAACTATTCTCTGGTAACTCACCCCAGAATTTAAGGGTCATGAGCTCGCCTGTTTTATACAGAAGAAAGAAGAAGCACCAGAGAAGAGCAAAGAATATTATTCTATACGTCCAGTTCATTACTTCTAGTATGGGATATACCCATATATTCTTCTCCAATGCTAGATATAATATCCTAAAAGTAAATAAAACAATTATAATCAAGCTGTTCATCTTTTACGGCCCGGTGCTCAGCTCTCTGAGCATAACAGGCTATAATCTTGGATAAAATCAGATAAAATCTTAAAACGTTCGCATGGATAGTTATACCTATGCTATATTTCAAGATCTTGGATCACATAGAGCTGTGACGATACTTCATGTTATACATACCATATGTTGTAGAGTGCAGAAAAGAATATAAGTATAGACAATCCGTATTTCTGACTAGGATAGCGGTGCAGCACTATGTACTTATCTATGATCAGGAATGGTAGATGTGCCGTGTGCTGTAAGTATAGAGGGTAGACAGGTAGTGATAAGACTGTACAGTAATGTTTACACAGTAGTAATAAATCTGATGGATAAGACCAACTGACCGCCGGTCACCATCAGGCCAACTATACCCGAGAAGTGGCTTGGCTTTATGTGATGATTAGCAGTGGTTTTATCCCTTCCCAGACAAATGACCAGATCGTTGGCGCCTCAAGGATGATGTGTACAGCAATTTTGTCTAGGTTAACTCGGGTTCACGCCTTAGACCACCATCTGATCCACCTCCCACTCAATATGAATCTGGCAGGATGGTGGAGTTACACATGAATGTCAGTGCAGCATATATATATATATTGTGTATCATACATACCATGACATGATTTAGCCAGCTAGGTACGAGAGCATCGAGGTATGTAGGATATATCAGCTCACGATCCACTGCATATATCATCCAAAATGTTACACACACAAACTACAAACATAGACACTAAATATACATTCAGTATAGGATATCCATCCTAAGTTTTATCATGACATGTTTATCATTATGTAGTGACTAAGGATTGGTAAGGAAAAAAACTTGTGTGTTACAATGCGATCAAATTAAGCTGAGTCATCTCCGTAATGAGTATGAATTGAGCATGACAGGCAATTTATCATTTTGTTGTTTCCATCAATGTTACGCAAGGCAGTCCTTTTCTTTACATCACAGCAGCTCCTTTAATCCTAAAACCATCATTAGTCATCACTAGTCAACGCTAGTCATCACTCTGCGCTTTGCTCTGCATTCCGCCCACATGTTTACTTACAATGCCTACAGGGAAAGCTAGTGAAGTATGAATAGTATCAAACAGTCTGTGAAGTACACCTTTGCGTCCTCCATTCTCATAACTAAGTGTAGATAGCCCAGCAGCTACTGCTACACACCAATATATACTCTGCAGCCACTGTAAGAAACAAGAGGCCATCAAACGAAACAGTCGCTTGATAAATGGTCAGATATAAATAGCTAGGGCCAAAACAGTCTCTCGATGAATGGTCAGATATAAATAGCTAGGGCCAAAACAGTCGCTCGATAAATGGTCAGATATAAATAGCTAGGGCCAAAACAGTCTCTCGATGAATGGTCAGATATAAATAGCTAGGGCCAAAACAGTCGCTCGATAAATGGTCAGATATAAATAGCTAGGGCCAAAACAGTCGCTGCTCGATAAACAAACAGTTGACTGGACTGAAGACAGTGTTATGAAGCTTCAGATACCTGCTTATTTTGTAAACAACTGGAAAAATTGATGTACTTCACTCTAGTGTAATATCATTGCTGGCGGGAGCAAGGAGATTTTTCCGCGAAACGGGATTAATTTATTGAAAACAAATTCAGCCATCCATACCAAGACTGGCTTTTGTTGTATTTCATACATAGGCTATGTATTAAAGCACATTTTTTCAAGTTCTTGATTACTGGCACAAGTAGCAACACTCGTTTTATTTTCAACATGCCCTCTGTAGATGTTTGGGACAGAATACAATCGATCACTCAAGTCAGATTTGATTTGATCAGATTACACCCATTTTCATGCTTTTTCGCAGTCTCTTGAATTTCTGGTATCCGTGCTGAGATTGCAACGAGGCCAAATTTCATACAAATATGTGCAAACATATATAAGGAACAATAACTGTCAGACAGCAGGTGATGGAAATGAAGTCAAACTAGATGGTCTACCCATGTGAGTACTTCTCATAGCACTAGATAAAAAAATGACATATTAAGTTTTGTCAGAGCATTGTGTTGATGATGTCTGTCCTGGTAAACCTAGACTGATAATCAGCATTCCAAGCTAATTATATCGATCATGATCTTTTAATAACCATCTCTTAGTCCTCAGCAGGCTTATCACATATAGATATAGCAATAATATTGTTGTACCGGCTTGACAATTGTGTACCACTTTGTTTGAATGTGGGAGAAAATTGTGTTGGTTGTGAAGCACTCTCGTAGAACGAAGGTTTGCATCGTGCGTTATCAAGTGGAATCATTTTGCACAATTGACAAATAATCTACCACCAGCTACTCCAGATATGCTTGTTTCTAATTTGGACAACCAATGTACCATTTAAACGGCTCAAATAATGTATAAACCTTGCCTGCAACCTTTAGGCCTATCTTTGGAAATTTGTCCGACATTTTTGTCACCTTGTACAATGTTGACCCAAACGACCTTTGTTTGTCTGGGTGACTGAGAGAGATATCAGTATATTGAACTCCAGGTACTCTCTGATAACAGAATAGTACTGGTGTACTTTGTATTTATGCAACCAGGCTAAAATGGAAAAGATAATCACCTACCGCATTGATGTAGGTCAAATACTGAAACTTCCACCCAAACCTCTCATCGCTCGGTGTACGAGTATACACTGTGTTGTATAATACACCTCCAAGGCACACAACAAAAAATACTGAATGTATAAAAAGTCTAATGGCTGCCATTCTGCTCACTAGTAAGCTTAATCCTTACTACCTAAGCTTTACACTGCGACTATTTGTTTAGAACCAGCATCGGTTAAGATAAGAATGGAGGGAAATGAAATAACCGCTTTAATCAATTCACTAGCTGCACTGCATTATATTCCCATTATATTGACACAATATCAGTGGCTTGTGTAGGTGATTTATAAATAATAGCCTATGATCCGATTTGAGGTCAATAAGTAAGACATTTTTAGTTGGAAATTCAAATAATTATGTTTCAAGCTTCAATGACATTAGGTTCATCTGTGCCAAAAAAAAATTTTGCTTTCAAATTTAAAAATTCTCATGAGTACAATTTGCAATGTAAAAATTGTTTGCCATGTCAATGGTATCTAAGTTTTTTATTCTGACCAATATGTATGGCATGGTGCTAGAAAAGTCAGTCAGGCAATCAATTTGATAGAACTATTCAAATTGCGATGCTAGAAAAGGGTACACCTATGGGGGTCTTTCAATTTTAAAGTTACAAAATAACTATCAAATCGCTCCTTGTTGTGCTCAATGGAACATATCTCTTCTGGTGTAAATATCTGAGATTGGATTTTCTCAATTCAAAATATTTTGAGTGAAGTGACTGTGATTACTTGACAACAAGCCTCGTTCAGTCTAATTGAAAGCCCCCCTCTCCGTGGATAAAATTAACTAACTAAATTACAGTCCTAATCATAGATATGACAAACGCCTACATCCATCCCCAATGCCATACATCTACTACTTTTAATTATTTGTTACTGTTGAATCTGACTCAGGACCAATATGCGCAGTAGGCTACTGCCCTGCGGCGAACAACAGGATTTGCATAACTATGGCAGCCTACATGTTGTGAGATTTGAAACAAAAATATCTTAGCTGCCAGTTGTAAAACCAATGAACTAAACCTTCAGTTCATTGGTAAAACAGTACTTCCATAATTTACTTATAGCAGTGTGAACTGAGGTCAATTTATCAGAGATACTTGATCCTGATATGACAGATGAACGGCGCAAAACCTGGTATCGGGATGCTGTGTGACCACTCGATGCATTAACTGTTGAACTACACCGATATCTGAACAGACCAACGAGGGTCTGCAAGGGTGTAGTGTTTTCGGATGATATTATTAAAATTTCATAAATCCAGTTCCGTTAACTTGTTTACTGTCACCTTGCTGCCAATCCTTTCATAGCCACTACACATAACCACAGAGAAAAATCATCTATTCAACTCAATTTTTTCATAACCGAATAATCCCTAATAAAACCCATTATATCTAAACATAACAAACATTATTACATAACCAACCTGTCGCCTGATTCACCAAACCCCTCTGTGTTGTCACATATTGCGATAGGTCCCCTTTTATCTACTATTCTCAGCACTTGTTTTTTTCCTTTTGACTATAAATTGAAATGCTTGGTCAAAGTACCTAATTCGAGTATAAATCCTCAGAGAACGAGGTACAATAATTTTACATGTTGTTTCTTCGTTTAAATCCATGATATACGAACTGTACATGGTTTAGAACTTATTTTATACTAACTCTCTCCTGGAAAGGGTGACAGAGGTATGTTTATACTATTTTTACCTTTTATCATAGCAACGCATCATCTTAAAACTTGATATTGATTTAATCAAACTTGCATTTTTACCATGACAAATGCCATTTCAATTTCAATGTTTTATGTATAACCACTTGAATCGTACTAATCACACGTTATCAATATTTTAATCAATTTTATATAAAATTGTAGTTTTACGGTGTCAACGGTTTACTCAAATAAACTACTATAAAATGCACCCGTTAGAAACTCGAACGATTATCTAGGAGGGCAGTTACATGTAGTAGGCCTACTACTACGTGTAGCAAATTATTCAGCAGCAACTCTATAAATTATTGCTTATCCCAGGGATTCTGTACTAAAGCCAGTACTTGTGCGTAATGAGCAATAATCTGAGAGAACACATCATATTGTTGAACAGAGTTATCGGTTATGACAATCATGGATTGATGAAAACCTGTTTTGTCAAGAGAGGATAGGAATGATGGTGCGAGGAAGAGTTAGAGTACTATCCAATCCAGACCAGTTTAATGTCTATCTTTTCTGATTAGATTTGCTCTCTTCAAACATAATATAGTAGATTGAACAAGGAGTCTTACTGGAGTAACAGGATTAAGTGTGCTCATAACTGACTTACCATATTCAAGTGGGTCAAGTATTTCCATTTGCCTCCAAAATCACTAAATCTTCGCCTTAGATTCTCAGGAGGAACAAATACACTATCAAACACAAGAGATCCAACAAAACAAACAGCAAAGCATACATATATGCATAACTTTCCTGTAAACTTCATGTCTGGGGTCTTTAGATGACAAAAGCTAACCTCCTGAGCTGAACCGCTCTTGCAAATGGTGTAAGACTTGTGGCAATGACAATGTTTCAACACAGAAGCTGAATTGATTGATTTGTAATTATTACCAAGGAGTCACTTCCAAGTAACTCTCTGTAACTCCCTGTTATTTCTTTCTTACAATTGCGGCTCAGGTTCCAACTTGTTGTTATGAAATTGATATGGTGCTCCGTTGGGTTACCCGTAGCAGTGAATGGGGATTCAGCAATAGTACAAAGGTCATTTATATCGAAGATCAGACAATTCCAAGCTTTTCATGAATTCTTTGTATGCCCATAGCAGCAGGGAGTTGGGGAGTCCCTGATAGCAGGAGTCCCAAACTTCCTTATCTGTTGGCCTTGATTGCAGGTACAACAGACTTGAGTTGTAAACACACAGGAGTACCACCTCTATGTCCACACCAATGAACTAAACTTTAGTTCATTGTCCACACCCAATCTATAGTTCACTTGTTTCACCATTACTCTAATCAAGGAGTTAACTCCTTGATCTAGTGTACTTGCGTATGAAGACTATGAATATCCAAAGATGGATATTCTCAAAATGCAACATGTATCAAATCCAGCCACCGCATAACGACATTATCGCTGTTAAATCAGACCCAACAATGCATCACTTTTACATGTACGCAACCTTTCTGGGCTTAGATGATTTGAGTAGGCCTGAAGACTCAGGTACTTGTTACCACAGATATTGGAGAAGGTCTATGTGAACACTACGCTCTGTGACCGCCAAAACCTATCATTTGTAAAATACCTCAACCAAAGTTACAATCAACATGTTATTGTATTGTATGCTTTCCCACAGACACAAGATATACCGCCCACAAATATTCTATTCAGTACTGCCAAACTATGTAGATGCAGGTGTGGTATGGATGTTCCAGTTGAACTAATAAAATGGACAAAAGATTGTTTTGATTACACTTATATTTGCAACATTATTTTACAGTTTTGTTTTCTGTACAATCACATAATTGGCCATTTCTGTAATTTCTACAGATACGAAGATAGTGAGAAAATAACAACAAACACCAAAGCTACATGTAAATCCTATTACATTACAGTGTCACTATCATCACCTAGTGATATTGCCACAGTTGAGTTGCATCCAATCCTGTGACAAGCATCTTATGTACAGTAGATAATAATTGATTCAGAGAGGCGTGTATAAATCTCACTATCACTTCCTCCTATTTCGTCTGTAAAACAAGAGTGAGTTGATAGAGAATATCTTACAAATATAAAATCGCAAGGAAAGAATTTATAACAACATCAACAATAGAGTTATCCTCTCATTGACCTTATATGTCAAGGAGAGGACAAGTCTTACCATAGTTCTATTAAGTGTACTGTATGATTTTATTTTGTACGAACTGACTAACACCTCAAGAGAAACTAGATAATATTCATGTAATATGATAACAATAATAGGCACACATTTGGTCTTGTCTGCCAGCAAACATGAAGCAGTAGTATTGAGGCAGTTAATTGTGGGTGACGTTACGACATTGAATTGTGTAGTAGCATTGGTGTTATCATTGACTTGCAGTTGATATTCCTGTTTTTGTTGTTGATAACTCAAACAAGTTCAATCGGAGTTTGAGTTATCAACAGAAAAACCTGGAAGTTGGATCACAAATCAATGAGAGCATCATTGCTTCTACACAACCCGATGTCATAAAGTCACCAACAATAAAGTGTCTCACTCTAGATGTTTTGGTGTGCTGACTGGGTTTATTATTATTAACACTACATTAGATGTTTGTAGTAGTGGATAATCGGTAATATGTCTATGGTAAGATACATACCTGCCAGTTTTACCCGCTGCTGCCCCTCTCACAAAAGCCCAGTCTACATGCATTGCCTGTCCCAGTAATTCTGTACCATTTAGGTTCTTCATGGCTGCTTCAGCTTCTTTAAACGTCTCAAATTCCACCAGAGCATATCCCTGTTGGATTCAATCAAACTCAGTTTTAATTTCAAATGAGAGATGATCATAAATTTAACAGATTTGCATTCTTTGCAACTCATATAGACAACTTATATTTGCGAATACAGTTTCAAGGAATTACTTGTTATTATAAGTGCAACATACTCTAAAATTCAGACTACAACTGATACACAATGTTAGTATTGTTTTATGAATACATTATACCAACAATCCACCATGTACCCTGGCATGTATCATTTCAAATTTATATAGTAAGAAAAAAATATATGCTAGAACCTAGTTCAGGTTGTCTGGGGCAACTTAATGTTAGCTACATACAATATCGCATAAGGAAAAAGGCATGCCATTTCTCCAGTGCTCTACCCATCTCGGGAAGTTCATGGAAAATTAGGTTGCAGGGAGTGGAGTAAATTTTGTACATGACATATTATTTACTAACAATATCAATATCTAATGATGATAACCAACCTTTATAAATCCTGTTCGTCTGTCAAGATTAAGATGTAGGTTTTTGATTTCTCCATAATCAGCAAACGCATCAAATACGTTATCTTCTTGTGCTTCTTCGTGTACACCAGTCACAAATAATATCCAGCCTTCCACAGCTGCAAACAAATTAAACATGGCGTGGTATAAAGATCCTCCTCTGCTGCTTCGGAAAAAAGAGTAGCCGGAAACGGCGGACAGGGGTATAGGGTCACTAGCCAACACAAGCTACCTGCACTTAAAGGGGCCTGTTAAATAGGGCGGTCAAATAAGACCTAGTGTAAAAAAAAACAACTCAGAAGTGTCTTTAGAGCACAGAAATTTAAACTTAAGGGCAACAGAACCTCACATTCCAATCATATGACCAGTTATAGATACACAGTAGTGATTGGCTTACATCTTTGAGGTCCTGTAGCTGATGCTTGCTCATCATCTTCCTCTGCATCCATTGCTTCAAATTTCTCAACTCCAATCTTAGTGACTCCCTCTGAAAAAAAAAGACAAAATATCTTCAAAAATGCTCGAAGCTATACCAACTTACTATCTATTGTGAAATTAATCATGTATTCATTCCCCAAATTCAATAACGTTGCCTGTCAAATACACAATAACAGTATAAGCTAGCAAACTTCATACTTCTATGATAACAGGTAGACAACAGATCTAGAGGTCCACAATGTTTTACCAGACCAATCAGCACATAATGCAAGAGTAGTCTGGACACTTCAGCCACACAACTAAGAAAACCTCAATAACCTGTATGACATATTGTCAGAAAATGAAGTTTCACCAACAAATTATATTTGTAACCTTCATGGCTCATAACTTTAATTGCTAAGATTAGCTAAATCTCTGACTCTATGTGTTAGCCCCTTTGTGCTTGGTGATTATTCCCAAGTCAATAGACCGGTGTACTGACTTGGGAGGCTGGTGGTCTAGGTTGACACAATGGAGTGATAAAAAGCACGCCTACCATCAAAGATATGTTTTGCTGCTTGCAGTATCAATTTAAAAAAAAATTGGAAATAACTTTTTTTTATAATGCTTCGACGTCAAAGCAGATAAAAAATTCATGCAACCAAACGATTCTCCTTCACATTGTTTGGGACTCTGGTAGAAGATGACACCTTAGGCCTTAGTACATATTCACCATTGAGTCAGACGTATATTATGTCTAGGTTAGAGTATCCACTCACCTGATCCGAATCCTCTTCCTTTGCGCTTCCTAGCTTTGTCCTTCAGCTTCAACAAACTACCTGTGAAAAAGAGATCATTTTACATTATCAAAATGGTGGCTACTCACGTTACATTCCAAATTATCAGATATTAAATATATTTCTTCGTTTTCAACTTTCCCTATTATATATATATACTTTTATTGTCAGCAACAATTCATTATTACTAATGTTTTTCATGATGATAATAATAATAATCAGGTCCAAAGAGGCTTTCACAACAGCAAGACTGTCTTATTACTGAGTTTTTGCTGGTTTTAATTTTATTTGAGCCATAAAATACCCTATCACCCACAGGCCTTCTATAGTTGGTTCAAGTACAGTAAACTACCGGACTTGCACCAACTACAGATAGCTGTGCTATCACCCTAAATGTTAGTTATCACATGTAATGAGATGTTCACCAACAATCCTATCTTCCCCATCACCGCCGCAACTACTAGCGTTATTCATTAGCAACAAAACAACAATATATTATATAAATAAAGTTTTAATAAAGCATATCAACCATGCATATACATGTATATGTCAGTTCAAGGGGTGTGGTGGTTCCATGGTGGTAGTAGGCCCTGTCTTGTGGTGTTATAACCAACAAAGGAACTCTGTTGACTTTCAGCCTATCCAAACACAAACTATCTACCCTTCTAAGGCTACAGGTAGTATTGTAAATAAAAAAAAATTGAATTAAAAAACCAGCGCCCAAGTAAATGTCTCAGTTTGTGTATTTATTCACTTCTACTTAAGGAATTACACCTTCCTTGGTTTTAGTTGTTGTACTACTCTCATCTATCTAGGCCTACTATACACTACTAGCGGGCTAGTACTACCCTATAAATAATAAATACTATTTAAAGACTAATTCTATTAACTATTTCATTTGTTTTGTCCTATGTTTGGGGGACATGTCAAGTCAAATCATGACAAGCACAACAATAATTGAATCGGGTGAAACAAAGATGAATTAATCTCAAAGAGGCACAACTTGTGACAATGTTATACATACTACTTGCACTTAGTTAGGCCTACCCACAACACAAACAAACACATGTTCATGTTGTTGTTATGATTGATTGATGAATTGAACCAGACAGAGACTGAGACTATATATTATAATTATGTCTCCGAAGTCACAATATTTTTTACTTACTGTCACCCTCCTCGTCAACCTGGAACTCATCATCTTCATGGATATCCAAAACATCAGCCATGTCTGTATTATTCCTATGATCTGATCAATGCTCTTTTGTCCGTAGTCAAAATATTTTTTTCTAAGTAGCCAACTCCTTTCCTTTTTTTTCTTCTTTACTTGTGAATATAAACACGAGATCTCGCAACACTTTGATCTGTTTAAACATTTATAATTGTTTTTAGTTTTAAAGTTGTGAAGAGCTCATACTGACAAGCAGTCGTCGTTGTCGTAAATAAGAGTGCCTACTTGAGGCAAACAATTGATTAGTGGTAGCAGGTGATATGAAGATGATTCACTTGGAGTCTTTATCCAGTTATTACTGTTATGTAACAGTGTCAGCAGGGTGTGACCTTTGATGGGTAAGGTTACAAACAAGCTGGAATTGTTGAACAATATTACCTAATGAGTGATCTCTGCTATGATTAAAGTTGAGTGCAGTATTTAATGTGAGTGCATTAGAGCTAGCAGTAAGTAACATCCTACTACCATTTGGTATAGACTGTCTTGACATGACAGGCAATCTTCCCTAGGACATCAGGCGAGTTATAACCTGTATCCATCTTTTTGTGGCTGGTATCAATTAACTTAAAATTAAGGTAAACACATGGTACCCATGACTTGTGACTCTCCAATGGTCATGTCTAACAGAGAGTTATAAAAAGTACCTGATGATAGTGATACTCAAGAAATATAGTTCAGAGTAAAGAGATTTGACCAAACGCATCATTTTTCACATATTACAGCCAGCTTTCAACTGAACTAAGATGCCACGAGATAGAGCCAGTCAGCTGTATGTACCCTGGCCTCAGAGGCATGGATTCTGTATCGGTGGACACGGGCCGGCGTACGTCCTCCATGTCACACGCGGCTCTGCAGCGGACAAGCAGGGCCTAAAACGTGGTGACCAAATTCTAGAACTAGACAATCACAAAGTCAATCAGATGTCTGCGCAAGCTCTTGAAAATTTTGCCAAACACCTAAACACCAATGTGCCAACTATCAAAGTGATAAACGATGTGCAACACGTGGAGTTATACGCTACAAGACTGTACAGATTTGGATTTACTCTCCAGTATTCTCAAAAACACGGATTTCTAATTGACTCCATACAAAGCAGAGGACCAGCGTACAAAGCAGGATTGAGGAAAGGTAAGGTCTTCCAGCTGTTGATACATTTTATAGGCCTAGGCTCTGTAATTGGTGCGAACTTCAGCATAAGATGCATTGAAATTTCCTCATCCCTGAAATTGTAAGGTATATACTTATTACAAATATTGCTTTACATTAAAATCCACACAGACTTTTAAATGAAGTGTACTATTTGTTGTTTGTGAACAATAGAAGTCTAATGGGTTTTGATATGATTGTGCGATATCCGCTCTGTTCATAACATCCATTTCAATGCAGCGGAAAAGTTAAATAATGAAATCAAACACAGCTGGCTGCGTGCCATCTCCGTACAGGGATAGCTTCTGCAGTAAATATTTACAAAAGTACTCTTAGCGATTCAGGCAAGGGTACAATTTTTTACTCCGCCGCCTAGCTTGACTTCCTATCAGACCACTATATTGATTCCACTGAGTCCAACTTGATATATGAGAATTGATTATGTTTGTTCTTGTAATCACATCCTATAATGGCTGGTACATTTTCAGGTGATTTGGTGCTAGAACTAAATGGGGATCCAATCTACGACAAGTCCAACTCTCTGAACTTAATCCAAAAGGTGCTCACAGCTCACAGAGGGAAGATTACCCTGGCTATCCTTCCTCTAAAACAATCAAGTAAATCAGGACATCGCCATGTCAGCCCATCTCCATCCAATCATAACCATAACCATCACCCCGATCAAAACGCCAAAGATCTGTATGCAAAGGTAAGAGCTGAAGAAACATCGAATTTAGTTTCTTTGTCGGCGTAATCTGGCATTACAAATGTGTCAGCAATAATTGGAGCCTTATCAAAATCTCTTCTACTTTAATCTACACAGAGACTCTTCTTCTGAATCTCTTTACAAGATGAAGTTTCTCCCGTTTATGAGAACACAGTTTTCAAATTTAGAATTTGTTCATCTGCAATTTCTGAAACCAGTCGCAGAACCATATTTCTTTCAGACATAAAGCACAGTATTTCTGCGAGTAAGGCGCCAAACTTTTGATTGCACACTTAAATTGAGCTGTATTGTAATCTGAGGCAGCATGTCATGATATGGAATCAGCTTTTAATTTACCTCCCAGTGCTGCAGGCGTAACTTATCGGAAATATGCTTGTTGCCCTGTCAATACCACAGATCAATAATAATAAACATGCTCATACAATAATACGGCTATTGTTCCTCAGCCTGCACAAAGCTTTATTGAATCAAACCCGTTCCTATATCATCACATAGCAAGTATAATCCTTACTTTGTGATGTCATTTCACATTGGGCTGTTGCCGGCTGCTGCATGTGGCTAAACCGGAATAAATATGTCAGAATCATAGGTTCTCAAATCTATAAACAAACTAACCACATTTTACACCACTCCCAAAATACCTCATACTGCCACATGTCCTTGTGATGCCTTGCTTCATTAGACGGACCTTTGTTCTGTCAGCTGATTCGCAAAATCAGAACATCAAGGTGTCTAAGTAAGGAAAGCAGTTGGAACCACATATGTTCTTTAAGGCCTGCTCTGAGGTAGACATACTTCTGTTTGTGTAAATAAGTTCTAAACCATTGCTTAGCTCAGTTCTCTGATGAATAAACTTCCATTGGTCTATACTCAATTCTGATGCATTGATGGTTTCATACAAGTGAATGATCTAACGTTTTCTCTGACTTACTTACACAGATGAACAATCTGTTCAGAGAGAATTATGAGAAGAAGATGGCACTGATTGGTGTTCTGAAAGCTTACGCTGAGAACAAGAGTGTAGATAAACTCGCCAAATCTCTGATGCTTGTATTACAGACCCCAAGTCACAGAAGGCTTCTGCCGTACATCAGGTTAGCTTGAGTTGTAGCTCTATGGTTGCATCACTTGGCAGCTCGGGTCATTAGTTAAATCATTAAAAAAAACAAGAATTTGAACGGAGGGCAGAATCTGTAACAGCAAACTACAGAATTATATTCCAAGATGTTAAGATTGGTAGCGAGCCACGAGGCAGATAATTGGTCAACCAAAATTTACAAATTCAACCTGTGAATTTTTAGACCACAGTCAATATTATTAAACCCAGGAGTAACAAATAATATATGAGCTCCAATTCTTTACTGAGCTATTTTGTAGTTCTCAGTAAATAAAATAAGTGTAAGCTATTAAATTATACTTTTAATATGGAGGATAGACATTTCAGTGTAGCAAAATGGTAAAGTATAAATATGAAATTCACCTCTATTCATTCAGTGTGAAATGGGAATTTACTAAAAGTCGATATCCACCACTTTTTAGGTTACATGTTCCTATTCGGGATAGACGAAGTTTTGACGAGATCGTTCAGAGAAGCGTAGGTAAAAGTTACTCCGAGGATCGTATGTCTCAGGCTACAGGGCGTAATCTTCAGGACTATTACTCACAAAGTAACCCACAGATAAATCACCATCAGAGCACTACGAGCGGACCCCTGTCAGAATCCAGATCTAGGTGAGCTCTCACAAAGGATTCCGCAGATCCATTAGAAAAAGGCTTACCTAGTCTATATGGGAATTCCAGTGTTGGCCAACATAAAGAATAAAGTACGTTTAGTAGTTAGTTAATGCTTGGACTCAACATGAACAGGCATCTTGGGCAAACCAGTTGCAAGATGTCAGACACCTTATAATCCATAGATGCTAATTGCAGCAGAACTTGTTATTGAATGGAGGTGTATGACTTCACACGGGTTGTATTTCTCTTATATCGCCATTATTTTTGACCGTGATCTGTCTACAGTTTGTTGTACCTGCGAACTCTCTCCGTGTACAAAGGAGATGGAGATCTCGGTATAGTGCTGAGAGGATGTGATCCTGTTGTCATAGAGACAGTCATACCAAAATCAGCAGCAGAAAGAGCTGGTGTTCTCAAAGGAGATTGTATAATCAAAATCAACCAGTACAATGTTGTGTAAGTTATCAGCATATATACCCAGTTCAAATATTCTCACATATTTCTTAGAATCAGCAACTTCCGAACTACCTGTAATAATTTCTAAACGGGGGATATGCTTGACAAGCAATATTCGGTAGAAGCGCATTGCATCGGTTTGAGAAGTGGTAGTTGAAACTGCTGCTAAAGTTGCTCAGAGCCACTCTGTTGATTTAAATAAAAAAACTCCCCTCTGCATAAGATTATTGCTATCACTACATTTTTGGTGTAATATGTGATATTTTTGCAGGCAATCATCTCACTATGATATACAGCAGCTCCTTAAGGGATCTGGTCCTTCAGTTGACCTTGATGTCATACAGCAGATACACATGCCTGCTGAGTCGTCGGTACACGGCGGAGGCGATCACAGCGTCACAAATGGTACAACTTTGTCAGCTGATTCAGCTCGTTATCGTCCTCTCTCCTCACCTGGTGGTAGTGGCTCACCTTCAGAGTATGATTATAATTTCCTCACCGACACACTCAGATCTAACTTCTCTTTTTCATCAAATGAGCACCAAGAGCTGCACTCGTCCGCAGCAGTGGGCTATGGTATGATTTATACAGCAGAATACTTGTTTAGTTGATTATTATGCTGTTTTATTATTATTTTCGATATTTTCAGAATTTTGCATCTCAGTTTGATCACTCACCTGTCATGACAACTTCTGTACACGTCTTTCTATTCAAGATCACCTTTCATATGTTTAAGCATGGTATATGATTATGTTTATTTCAATGTGTTTATAATCATGATTTCATTCTAGAAATATGAAGGAACATTATAATAGGTTTTACTCTGGTTTTTACAACATCTTATCAATGCTATATGATTTTTTATCACCTTACAGTGTCCTTGATCGTAGATCTGATTTCTTACAGGTGTACCGGGTCTGAACTTACAATCATTACCGGATGCTCGGGTAGACACACCTAACGGATACGACGCATCTACAGTCGGCAGCAGTCACTCAAGTCAGCGCAGCCAGTCATCTTCAGCAGGCTGGGCATTCCAGAATAGCCTTAGGCCCGGTGATAGAGGACCTGGATCTTTCAAAACTCAGGTGGGTAATAATCACTAGTCCTCAAAGCTTTTATCAAAATTTGATTGTTGTGAAATGTGCGCAAGACATTTTAGGAGACTGATGAATGTTGCGAGATTTTTTGTTGGTTGTTTGTTATAGATATGGTAACTGACCGATGAATCAAACAAAATTCATCAATATATCTAGACCTTGAATCATAAAAATTTATCCCTACTACGACTCCCTAAGGTCTAAGCCTTACCCGCCCTAGGCCATGAAATTAATTTCTTCATTGACCTTCTTTGAGTTCCTTCCGATCTCAATCATAACGCTTCTGGTGTCTTTGCTGAGCATTACTTTGAGAATTGTACCTGGTCCAATACCTGACTCTTGTAGTAGTAAAACTTGACAATGGAATGTGAAATTGAATTTGGTCATGTCAACCCTCTTGGGACTCCGCTATGGTAATTCATTAGATTTCGGCTTGATTGACTCCTCGCATTACTTTCTAAATCAGAGCAAGGCGCAATAAAACAATGGACTCACTAAATTAGAAGAATTTCATACAGGGAATCTTGATTCGCACTAAGGTGACATAGCTCTATACCAGATAAAGAAAAGAGATTGATTTCGGAGCCTTACTAAAGCGCTAGTTTATCAATATTCAGATACCTCGGATTTGTATTGGATGACTAACTTTATCCGATCTCACAGACGTGTTTAAGGAGTATTGCACTTGTATTGTACCACATTGTGCTAATTGTTTGAGTTTTTCAGCTCACTATCGACTTTTTCTCTCGTGCAGGTGAATTATCTACTGGATAAAAGAGAAAAGAAGCTGTTCAAACAATTCTTACTGGAATACAGTAATAATAAGTGAGTTTTATCTACAAGCTATGTTAGCGCTAAATTCTTTGTCTTTTGAGTGCTACTCTCACTGGCTTGGGTACTGAATATAGGCGATGCATACCAGTAGGGCCAGTGCAATTGTGTCATTGTATACCTAAGACAATAATTTGTGACAGGAAGTATAACAGCCAAACCATCAGAAATAAAACAGCGGCTAAATCATGGAGACTCAGACTGGTTTATTTTTCTCTTGATACCCATTTTCTCCTGACACATACAAGGTCAGACCAGTGGTGTACTTTATAAGGCTATACAAGGTCAGGCCAGTGGTGTACTTTATAAGGCTATACAAGGTCAGTCCAGTGGTGTACTTTATAAGGCTATATTCGGCAGAGAAACTCTAATTTATATCAGCTTGAATTAATTATGAAAGTTGTTGATTTGGAAGGTATCGCATGCAAGTCATGATTGCTTGGTCGATATACTATAAATTCAGCATGTTAGCCTACTCCTATTTAACAATGTTTGGCGACTATTGAATTAACGACTTTTAAACTCAAACTCTGGTTTTAGTAGTTTCATGCCAATAATAATTCGATTATAATTCACTTTCCTCAGTACAAACCTGAAATGTACACAGACATGATTGAATCAATTAACCTATAGTTTGCATTTCCAACTGAAAAAAAGGGGATGAAATGAAGCTGCACAAAAACAACCATTCAATCACCGGCTTGTTCTTATTCTGTTCATCATCAGAAACAGTGGCCAGGTTCTACTAGGCCCTGAGTTTTGGTTCTACTGGGCCCTTAGTTGTTACTTTGTATTACTCTCAATGACAGAAGACTCGTGAGTTTACATGAGCTGTCCGAGCATTTTTGGGTGAACAGTTAACATAATAATACAATAAATAAAATTGTTACAGAAATATAGAGGTGTTTGTTGGGGGTGTGCTGGCTATTCTGGATACACCAGCTAAGATGACACTGTGGAGTTTTATCCTCCCTTTGTTACCTTCCTCACACAGACAGTATGTGCAGGAGAGAGTGGAAATCCCAGAGAATACTCTCAATTATGACGATCCGACCAATCAGCAGCATTCTCCTAGAGCTGCTAGCTCAACTCATCTGTCCAGTAAGTTAACCGCAATTTTCAAATGGCTGTTGACGAAATTTCAGACAAATCTGTGGATGGGGTAACCAAGGACTTATTCGATCTATTGCCTTGAATAATCTTCTGTTATCAACATCAGCTCAATCTCTGATTTGAAGATGATCGGCATTGCATGTTTTCTCATCAAAGCTGACAATGGATAGGATCACCTTGAGGAAAATTTATCTGATGCTGAGAAAGAAGATTTTTGTCTATGTTCATAGGTTCTATGGGAGCTCTGTCTGTAGCCACGCCCACATTTCCTGGTCAGAAACCCGATACTATGACATCATTCAAGAGTCAACTAGAATACCTGCTCACATCACAAGAGAGGAAAGAAGTGAAGCGCGCTCTACAACACTACAAAGATAACAAGTAAATATTTCCTGTAATTATTGTCATAGCACATAAGAGAACCATCCAAAAAGTTCGACATTGACTTATTCAGAGCCTCTCTGCTTTAATTGCTGCTTAAAATATTGGATGACGTTCATACTCATCTCACAATAGCTTAATATTAAAATTGAGACTCAGTTGGTCTCCTGTTAGATGCATCGTTTAGCAGTGATCACTAACTTAAAGCTTACAGAAGATACAACTAAATTGATCGAGCTAAGTCGTCATATCAAAGTTCTGTTTTTTTTCTCTTTGTAGGAATATTCAGCTGCTGGTGGAGACATTAGCCCGAATTCTGGACACCAGGTCTAAGAGATCACTGTGGATACATATACTAGCTCTTCTTCCAGCGAGTCACCAAAATTATGCACGAAAAAAGATTGATTTACCCAATGGGTTCCTAAGAGGTGAGATATCCGCATCTATGGTGATAAGAAAAAAACACACCACAGCATATTTTTATATATATATATGTGTGTGTGTGTCTGTGTGATAGGGAAGTTATACCTATGTAGGTGGAGGACTTCACAAGGTTCAGTCTCTTTTGTCACAGAATCGCTGCACAGTTTTTAGCTGTCCGTCGGTCAATATATACCCATGTTGATTTTGTTTTTAAATACAAAATCAAGCAGTTGCTTTCTCATGGCTTGTAAGCAGACAACTCCCTACATGGGGTCCATCCATAAACATATAAATAATATATATAAAAGTATTTATATGTTTATGGGTCCATCTATGATATATTTTGTACAAACGATATGCATGACATGATATGGAGTGTTAATTCATTCTATGAAGGACAAACAGATGGGGCACAGCCATCCTCTTCTCGGCCTGTATCCAGACGAAACAGAATACTTAGTACTAACTCTGAAGATGAATTCTTTGTGGGTAAGTTATATTTATACAGCACAGTTCTGTTGGTCCAAGAATTGGATTTGATGTCTTCACTTTTGCACGAGGTTTCAGTCTGGTAAGGTGCGCTGCGAGCCTGACTTTGTGTGAGTTTATTTCAAATCAAGTCGTCAGATGTTCGAAAGGGAAACAGATAAGGTTGCACTTTTTTGATGTTTGGTTGTGAATGCTTTGATGAACTAATGCTATGTTCACATCACCGTCATATCTAACATGGCCTGTAACTTGCAACCAAGTGGGACTAAAAAAATTCCATCTGAAAATATAGATCCATGTATCCAATTTTAGATTTATATTCTCATCAAATGTGGATTTTGAAAACTACTCACCAGTTGAATTTCAATATGCAAATGAAATCCGTGAATAATTAAAATTCAAACACTCTATGGAGTTATCTTACTCTCATCACCTACGTCACACTTCTATCCACTACATATTCTGACTGATTGTCAGCCTAGCATGTGCATGTCACACTAACGTTATACTGTAGTGGGTCAGCATGCTGCCGCTGGTGCTGCCGATGAATCAGGCGATGAAGACTATGATGTTCATAAAGTAGAAATGTTAAAATACACTCCGAGGGGTACCCTACCTCACCAGGGTGACCAGTCAGTCCATGAGCACCGGCTACCCGGTGCCAATCACTTTAGTGAGAACCCTATATACGGTATGTTACCTGCTCAGAGTAGGGATAGATTCTACTTTAACTTTGAGAATTAGATCTACTGATGGAACAGTATGTGCAGTCTGCTGCAATCAGCTTTCCTGCACAATTTATACAAGAAGTAAGAGGAGCTCCTTGTTTAATATATCTGTCATCTTTCTGCAACAAAAATGAGAAATTTTCACTATCCCTGTTCACTGTTTGTCACAACATTGAAGTATTTGACACTTTTGGTTTTTGTGTGGTTTGTGTTTGAGTGAACATTTTGACATTAGAATTAGCTTCTTTCTGAGTTACACAAAAATCCAGAGAAAATAGATAGGCTATCACTGTTGTGCACGAAGCTATGAAATACGGCTCTGTCTTCGTAGAATTATGCAAATTATTGTGCAGCACTATAACTTGAATTCGGATGCTCACAAAAATTTTTGTGAGTTGGATTATTTTTAGTTTTCATGTGAAATCAATTTCAGTGTGAATAAAATGCTTTATAAAGTTTGTGGTTGCAACCCTGTGAATTCTGAATTAACTCTGACGCTTGTTGATAACCGCTGCATGATTTCTCGTTCTGGTGGCGAGCAATGGAATGATTCGAAATCAGCTTTGCTCTCGGCTGACAAAATGCAAAGGTATGCATGATTTAGTGTGGCAAGATAATAACGCTTTGATCACAAATAGATTTGCAGTCCCTGCTAATATGTAACAGTTTTCCTTTTCTAAGGGTTCACAGAGTTGCAATACAGGCTTTATACCGCAGCCGTCCTGCATGTTAGATAGTCCGTAGTGTCTCCCAGCACTCCCTATGATTCTGCTGAGATGCATGTTATTATCGTTTGGTGTTTAGTCACAATACCCTGTTTGCGCTCTGTGTACCAACTCACTCTTTTCCCTTTTTATTAGACGTCACATTTTATTGTTTGTCCTCAGCCTCAGCTAATTCCTTGATTTAATCACCAAGTGACGTTCTTCTCCATGATTGGCTATGGACATGGTAACAAATGCGAGGCCTAGAATTCTGGCTATTTGATGTCACTTTACGTCTTGATAAAAATGTGTCGCTGTCAATGGTTTAACTTCAACCATTTAAATTTTTTGTTTTAAACAAAGGAGTTAGTGAGTGTACTGAACCCTTCATTTTGTACCTGTTATTATTTACAGATGTGTTTTTAAAGTTTTAGTTTGTAAACCTGGTTGTGTTGTTTTTGAGTCATCTGTGTGATAGTATATATCATGAACACATCGGGATTGTATGTCAATGGAAAAGATGTATGTGCAGTGCACTCAAAAGGCTGATGGAATAGTTTTGAGCACACAGTTATATGCAATTACAAATTTCTCTTTAAAGGTAAGCATGACCCGTTGTCATTATCGAGGGAGGCGGAGTACCCTCTCAATGGTGCCGTTGCTGATCCTGGGATCTCAGGCTTTGATTTTATCACAATGCCTGAGAATACTACAGACAGTTACCGGAGAGGTAGACAGAACTCTGCCTTTGTGACCAGTAACGGTTCTGTTTATCCTCATGTCATCCCCGGTACATTCAATTCTAACGGTGCGACATACATCGGCGACGACTTACATGGTAGTCATCAGTCAACTGGCTTTCCTCAACAGAACGGATATCATAATGGTGATGTGACTGGTATGGGAGAAAGACATCAAGCAGAGGTACATATAAACGGTGGACTTCATGTGGATATCAACTCGGCTAGAACAGCAGGAATGGATTCACTTGAAACTCCTAGTGTACCAAATACATCACAAGGGTAAGTTAGCAAACACCACACAAACATAAGTTATTGATAACCTCACAAAGATGAGTTACCAAATAAGTTACGAGTGTGAGTTAGCCAGCGACAGACAGGATCAAGTTAACACTCTAGATTGGCTGCTTTAAGTCAAACTTGTGCCTTTTTTCAAACTTCTGTTCTTAAAAAAACCTGGCAATAGTGTAAATACTTTCCGTTGAGCCTGAACTTATTGATATATTACATACAGGTCTACAGGATCGTTCACACGAGAGATGAAGCAGGCACTGCAGGCGATGGACGACGCTGTCGGAGGACCTGGTGGTGATGAGACTGATAGATCTGGTATTGGGATGGAGTCACCTGGTCTAAACCTAATACCTCCCCCACCTCCACCTCCTCCTCCACCCCCGAGTAAGTGAATAAGGATCAAAGTCGACCCCCTTATTTATGTTATTGAAGCAACAGTATAATGAGCATTTATAAAAGAATGATTCATGATGATCGGTAAACGTTTAAAGGTGTTTCCCTGCAGTTCCTGTTATAGTAGTTGTAACTGACAAGGTTGGCAAAAAGATTTGCTAGATAGACAGAACTATAGCTGTCTTTCACCTCAGAAAATAGATAAACAACTCTGTACATCTCTCACTTCTCACCACGTGTACCAACATCAGTTTTACCTCTTTTTTGAATCAGTACCAGTGCCACCTCCGCTGCCGGATGCATCTGCACCGCTGCAGGTGAAGAGACTTAACTGGGAAACCCACAATCCTGAGCAGATAGATAAGACAGTGTGGGGCAGATGGAAATCTACAGATCATCTGGAGATCGGGGACCTTGTAGAATCTCTCGAGCTCGCTCAACAATTCTCTACTGTCAAGAAAAAACCAGGTATGCATAGTCCTCGAACCTATTCACAATCTGATAGGGTGGGGTTTTATAGCCACTGAGCTTGTTAACCAAAGCAAGGCGACTGCGTAGATGATAGATATTGGTATTTGTAATAGGCAAGTTCTTTGTGAAAGAAGTTTTATAAAAAATGACTGATCCCCAGAAGCCTCATGTATAGGAAATAGAGATGATCTGTTTAAATTAATGTACATATAATGGATGGAGTAATAGACCGGCTTGATCAAAATCCATGTCTAACCTTGTTCTGTGCATTGGTGTGTTGGTGAAAATTGGTGCTAATTTTTGGAAACTGTGAAACACATTGACAGGACCACAACAACACAATCTAATACCTTTATTTTGCATTTCAGTCATGAAGAAGCAGAAGAAGTTAATGCAGAGAAGGAAAATCTTACATGAGAAGAAAGCATTCAATACGTCTATAATCCTGGCATCGCTTAATATCCCCGGAGTGAAGACAAGTGAGGACCGTAACTCGTACATCGAGCAGGCGCTACTCAGAGTCGAGGTCTGTCTAGATGAAGAGGAAGAAGCAGGCTCCATTACTACACATCTAATCAAACATCTGCTTCAGTATGCCCCTGATAAAGAAGAGGTAAGGTTAAATTCTATCCCTATCATGCTCAAGAATTCCAAGCTGGCCATGGTGGTAGTGGTAATTCAAATGCCACATATCATGGTAAAAGTCTTAGCATTAAAATCAACATTAGCACTGTGTTGTTGACCCCTGGAATCTAGAATTAGCGATTGTTGAGCCCATCTCTTACTACCACACTTGTTAGTGAGAATTGGGAAACAAGAAAAAGTTAAGTCATGAAGTTCTTACTTACTACAGGTTGAGCTGTATCTGAAATATGACGGTGTATTGTCTGACTTGAGTGAGGTAGATAGATTCTGTCATAAGATGATAAGAATACCAGGATATCAGGACAGGTTACAGTCAATGCTATTCAAAGCGACATTTGATGAAAAATGCGCAGAAGTAGAAAAGGTATGTTGAATATATTGTATTTAATTCTGCACACCTAGTAAAAGAACATCTAGGATTGGTCTTAAACTACAGAGTGATCACTGTCCAAAAGATCATACTGAATATATAAGGATAAGTGCTTGAAACATGTTCCTCTTCAAATCATTTGACTGATCATTATTATGATTATAGTTAAATGTTTGTTGCCACAAACTGGCCCAATTGACCTAATCACAATTTGCCTATAGAAGCTAACTTTTATCCAGTTCAGGTGGGGTAACTTTTCAGTTTGAGACTCAAGCACATTTGGATTAATCCATACTCTACGGTGCACCGATAACCAACCTGAATCGATTGGTGCACACGCGCTAAGTGGCTTTGTTCTGCTGAATTTTTAGAGCTTGGAAGTGATAAATTCAGCATCAGAGGAGATACAACAAAGTAAAACATTTGCTAAAATCCTGGAGCTTGTTTTGGTGATGGGCAATGAACTTAACAAGGCAACAAACAAACCCGTAGCATCAGCATTCAAAGTATCCTCTCTCATTCAGGTGAGTGTAGTATGCCATCACTACTGATATACAGAAGTTATCTTCTTAACTTCAGAGGGAGAATAACTACCAATTTGCTGTAGTATAAGTAGTGCCGTGTTGTATCAGGGAGTTTGGGACTACTGGTTGTACCTGGATGTATGAAGCATAAGTGGTTTCTGCATTCTAGACATGTGCTTTGTAGCTTTAGGCTTCCATTACTTCTTGTACAGCAGAAATAACTAAGTATATTTCTGTTTTTGTCACTTATTGTTTTCACATCAGTATTTTGACTGTCTCGAGTTGTGAACTACAGTATTTGAGTCATTTAGATATTTCTTCATTGCATCATTGAACAATATCATTATTCATTTCTAGCTCGACTCGACCAAGACAATGGATAAGAAGAGAAGTTTCCTTGATGTTCTTGTTCAGGCTGTTTATGAGAAGTTTCCTCATTTACTGAATACTTCTGATGAGTTGGGTAGTATACCTGGTGCTGAGAAAGGTAAGTGTTTTAGGTTTTCTACTCTATTGTAAATCGTGCTGAAACCAGATGTACATACATTGCAGACTTTATGGTGAAATGATAATATGCTTCGTCTTTTTAACATATTGGTAAGAAAAATCAACTATATCATAAGCAGAAATTGTTAACTATATAACAAAATCAAACTGTCTCATATCACTTGTTTAGTCTCTAGATCAGGTAATGCACCATATCATAATCAAAGTTCTGTATAAATGTCTCAATCTTGTCATGATATGAAAACTGTGTCAGATCGAGAAATCTGTACCTACACTGCACTTTGTAGCATGATTATTGTCGTATTTTCCATGCTTGAGAAATCAGCAGTTATTGGCTCGAGACTTATTACATTCCCCACTCTGGTATCAAGTGGGATAATTTTTGAGTTCCAGGGTTATTTCAGGATTTAAATGCTGGTCATGGTTGATGCAAGGAGTTGGGTATAGTGCGAATTGTAACGTAATTCAACGCATACAGCGAGTTGTCAATTTATGAATGACTTTCTTGCAGTGACCTTTCAAGATCTCAACAAAGATATTGCTGAGCTTCAGACAGTTTTAGGGGTGAGTTGGTTGAAGCCACGGCTCATTTATGGGTATATGCTGGTCTTATAGTTATAAATAACTTATAATATCTTGTAGTTCACGTTCACGTATTCAGACTTAGGTGAATTAACGCAAGCACGTAAGCGAAAACAAAATGAGTCTGGATTTCAATCAAGCTTTGCTAATGGTAGATTTCTTGCAAAGAGAATTGACCCTGAAGAATCTGAAATACGAAATAACCAAAATTGGGACTGTGTTTTGTGACAGATATTGATTCTTATATGGCTGATTTGTAGCAAATTAACGAGACGATAAGCCACCTGTCTGTGGAGGCCAAACATTACACCTCGGAGGACAGATTCCAGGATGTGATGGAGCACTTTATGTGTTCAGCCGAGGATAGTATACAGCACCTGGTCAGACTACAGGCTGATACAGGAGAGCAGTATGAGGGTATGCTTACTTATCTCGGTGAGAAGATACACAGCCCGGATAGTAAATCTATCTTCTCTATCATAAGTACATTCCTGACTAAGTTTGATAATTCTCACAGAGCTTACGTGAGGAGAATAGAGAGTAACTCCGTTTCACCCAGGTCACCTTACAGTGATGCTTCTAAATTTATAAGCTCTTTGTGATCAAGCGTACTTAATCACAGCTAGCATCAGTTAATTTTTGGTCGAAAACACTGGTTTTAGACAATACCGTAGACTTTATAACATGGACAATACCAATAACATGGAGTATAAATAATATTTTTGCCGCTGAGAGTCAGTGTCCTAGACAATATCACAGAGTAGAGTTGTCTGCCCAATCTTCATTACAAAAACAACTGGGTGTCTTGTATCATAGCTATTTATCATGAGGGCTCAATTACATATTTTGCAACATCGTTTACATTCGTTTTTCTCTATTTTTCTAGTCTTGTTCAATTTCGAACTGGTTTTCTATCTTTATTTCACCAGCACTATTGAATCATGAATGACATTTTCTAACAGTACTTAGTATATATATTGTATAGCTTGTTTAATGATAACTTATTTTAGGCCAAACGATGTAAAAGCTAAGAAAACCTTGCAATTATTTTTTGCGCATGTTCCAACATAATTTCAAACTGCGGTATTTTTCTATCACCATTTATTTTTTCTTCAGTATGAGTGCAATACCCTTACAGAACTTACAGAACTAAACTTAAAATAAACATGACATTGCTTTTTGGAGTTGCGGTTTTATTCCAGCAAGAGACAATTAGCCGCCTGGAAAACCAGGAACACACAAAAACAAAATCATCTCCGAAAATCATGAAAACTGGTAGGAAAATTAAATGCGGATCCGAATGTAGATCATGAGGGTGATAGGTTCACAAAAATATAATTCAGTCACTCATAAGTCCCGTCCCGTCCAGCATCTATAGAACACACACTACATTACATTGCCTGTAGGATTATTTGTACTCAATAATAATTTAGTGTCTGAAAAGTTCCAAACCCCTCACAATTTTCCTGCAGCCTTCATCGCCTGAAATGAAAGAAATTGATAAGCATTATTGTTCTCTGTATAATAATTCTGTTGCATTTCCACATTCTGCTACAAAATTGTGGGTCTTCAATTAAAAATCGCCAGACATTTCCTGATTGTTCCTTGCTGTAACTTGTTATAGTCCTCGTTACAACAAAGTTCTCCAAGAAGATTTAGGCCATAAAGCAGTGATCCATTAGAAAACAAGACCTGAGGCCCCGCAACCATGAGCAGGAAAATATTTTGGCAACTATTTATTGAGAAACCCATCAAATCAACGTATCAATGTATGAAAGCACATCAGAAGAGAATCGGACGTATTGAAGGATCCAAAGAATGGGGAAATTGAGTATCATACTAAACAAGTCAAGTTCATTTCTCAAGGATCCAAGAAAAATATGTACTTCGATAAACTCCCTCAATTCCAAAACTGATACAGGCAGCAATTTTATCTGATGCTCATAACAACAGCCGCCTGATAGTATCATTGTCTATCAAGTGATTCAGTGATTCAGTGATGCAGCATGATCAGCATGATCAGCATGACAGTGTTAGGTACAAAACACAGTTTTGGGAAATTGTTTCACATAATATGATGACATAATCTATTAAACCTACCGTTTGTATGGCTTGTCCCATATGTGCTGGGTTCATTGTCACCTGTACATTAGCATGTCTTAAAGCTTCTATCTTCTCGTTAGCTCCACCCTTACCGCCAGCAATGATAGCTCCTGCGTGTCCCATACGCCTGCCTGGTGGGGCAGTCAAACCCGCAATAAAAGCAGCTACAGGCTTAGCCCCTGAGCCCTGTTAAGTAATAAAGCAACAATCTTTTCAATTATGATTAACAGAAGCAGAACAACGCATAAGAAGATGGAGCAAAACAATCTCTCAAAACATAACCATTAAATCTTGCAAGAAAAAAGAAACTCAGTAGAAATTTATATGACATAAGAAAATTTCAATGCAACATATGGAGTTGAATAACTTGACAAGAGCAGACAACTTTCAAAACAATAGATGATGTTGTTAGGGACTCTGGATCAAGCAGGAACAGTGGAACACTCTCACTTTTTACACATCTAAAACTATCATCTTTCCTTATAATACTCTTATGAACTCACAGAATTATGTTGAATAAGATATTCTGCAGCTCTCTCTTCAGCTTGCCCTCCGATTTCTCCGATAAGTACAATACCTACAATCACAATATGAAATATAACATAGTTGATGTACATAATACCAAACATCATGGCACTAGATATTGTAATGCACATGTATAAAATGGCATACAGAAATGCTACATGTATCAAGTCATTATAATGCCTGATTTAATCTCATACAACTGTGCGGGGAAACTATTAGCATATTCGTCAGCTATCAGTAGCCGAAAACAGACAGAGCTGAGAGACTCTTGATGAAATTGTATCCTTATCTATCACTGAGTTATTGTGACAGGTTTAGCAAAACAGCAATCAGCTGTGTGACCCTCATTGAATACTGACCTTCAGTTTTTGGATCTGCAAGGAAGACTTCTAGACAGTCGATGAAGTTTGTGCCGTTGAAAGGATCGCCACCGATACCGACACACAAAGTCTGACCGAGGCCTACCTGTGTGGTCTGATGTACTGCCTCATAGGTAAGTGTACCAGATCTGGATACAATACCGATCCTACCAGGCTGATGGATGTGTCCAGGCATAATACCGATCTTACACTCACCGGGCTAAAAATACAAAGTTAAATTAGGAAATGAAATAGAAATACAAATCTCATCGGAATTTGTGGATAACACAGACTGACTTCATTATAAAGGTTTTGTAGTTGATGAATTTGCAGTTTATGATTTAAATAGACAAAGGTAAAGTCAAAATGAGAGCAAGGTTTTGATGCTTATGGCGAAGACATAACATGACACTCTTGCATATTGGAGTAATCTGTTGTAGAGGACTATTTACTATGAGCTTTAAGTATGTACATTACTTACCCTAATGATACCGGGACAGTTGGGTCCTATTAATCTGGTTTTATTCTGTCTTAGTAGTTTATGTTTTACTCTGACCATATCTTGTTGAGGGATACCCTCAGTTATTGCTACTACCAGACCAATCTCAGCATCAATAGCCTCCTCTATGGCTGCTGCAGCAAACTTGGGTGGCACATAGATCACTGAAGCATCGCATCCGGTGTTGTCTTTTGCCTGGTAAGTACAATAAATCAAATATGAGAGCAGTGGAGAACAACAATAGTGTCATTGATACCTTCAAAAATGATAAGGCATCATATAGCTGATTTATTTTTAGTTTTTAATACTTTTATTGGCATCATAATCATTTATAAGAACAAAAAAAGCTTTTTGCTACGTGCCAAGAGAAGAATGTAAAAAAAAGCAATTCAAATAGGATTGTAGGTATGTGGATTGAGCTATTAGCTGTTTGATCAGTATCGATCATATTTAGGACAGGTCCGGGTTCATTTAGCAGACATTAATAAGAACTCCCAACTCACCTCTTGAACAGAGTTAAAGACTGGTAGTCCTAGATGTGAACTTCCTCCTTTTCCTGGAGTTGTGCCACCCACCATATTAGTACCATACATGATAGCCTGTTCGCTGTGAAATGTTCCCTGCTTGCCGGTGAAGCCCTGACATATTACCTTCGTGTTCTTTGATATACTTAAGTTAGGACGGGTCTCTGTGTATATTGTACGCATACATGAAGTCACTGAAGACCCTGTGAAGAGAAAATTTTACATGACAGTCCTACCAATTTTTCTCATCACCATGTTATCAAACATTGATAGTCATAGCAAACATAATGAGGATATCACACAAAATTTATGTACATATCAAGTTTCATAGGTTGCTATCTGCCATGTTCCAGTTTTAAATGACACATGCATAAATCACAAATTGGAAATGCTTTTAAAGTGAACATGTACTAACAGTAGAAACAGCATCAAATGGAGCTATCACTCGGAAGATTGCAAGCTTTATTAATTATTGCTGGATCCCGATATCAGCCGTTCCACTGCTCTCTATATCAAGGCAAAGACACATGATACAGGATGCTTAAAAACTCCAATCCAAAGAATGGATGCACATTTCCTTCGACATATCTTATTATCTCTACTTTTTTATGTTTATATGCCTCCAATTACCTGCCGGTTTTCTTACTCTACAGCGACTGTGCCTCATCAGTATGCTATACATACGATACACATACACAGTTAAATAGTTATTGTATCCAATGTGTTGACTTTGATTGGCTTGTGGGTAGGAGAGAGTCAATGCCAGGGCAAATGGTAAACATGCCAGGGTCTCGCACATCGACGGAACTATATATATTCTGACTCAAGGAGTTTGTTTTGCATCAGTCAGTCTGTGTGGGGTGTTTTGCCTCCCATTATGTACGGTTTTTTTCACCTCTGAGTCTGTGAGAGCTGTTTCGCCTCTGAATCTACGGGGGGTTGGACTTAGAGTCTGCAAGGATTGGTTCGACCCCAACCCTACAAACCTTGGACTAGTCTAGCTCTAGCTAGTAAGTAGTCCTAGCTAGTGTGTGTTTTCTTCATCAATAATTTTTCATAATCAATTTTCGTCAAAGACGACATCACGCTAGACCGCCTAGGGGGGCGTGAGGGGCGTGCCTCAGTTTTTGGACATAAATACATAAGGTTTGGACTTTGTTCCAGAATACCATCCCATGGGTAGGGCATTTGGGTTCAGAGTGGGTACATGTACCCATCCAGTAGGGCATCAGTAGTATTGTCCTCTGAATGTTCTTAGATATTCATATCCCGTATTGTCCGGGGCAGAAAACTGTTATGAAAACAGTTCCCTGTGGCAGCGATAGAGCGTGGCTCGTTCCGTGTTTGTGATCTTGTCGAGACTGTAGTATGGGGCTGGTTTAATATTTCATCGTAGGATGTGCAGAGTGGGCCTCCTCTCTTGACAGTACCTTATGTAGGAGCTTTACCCTGGAGTTCTTCCGCCGAATAACTAGCTGTTCCACTTCCAGCTGAGCTGCAATTTCTCCTTGCAATTACTTTCAAGTGCCTGGCATTGGCTCCCTGTCCCACCATTCAGCTAATCAGAGCAACCATATGCTTAGACATTGTGACTTATACCCACTTACTCACTGTTGATCAGTCGTTGTTAAAATATAATAACTGATTGATAATTATGTATTAAAACTAGCTAAACTAAAGGATATAATAAAGTCACATTTATTATTATTAAACCTACCGGCTTTCTGTCCTATTCAATTTCAGAGCTAAATATTGACCTATGAGACTACATCTAGCCCCTTAAGCCAGCACTGTAGGTTTGTGCAAGCACCTTGTTAACTAGATAACACTAAGCCAAGCAAACCTGTCTGCTAACTGTAAAATTCTGAGCAAAGCTTACCCTTAAGTCGCAGAGCTGATCTGAGAGCTGCCATGGTTGGTGATCACGTGGTTGTGGCTTTAAACCAATCAAACAGAAGATAACATACCTACCGGAAGTAAGATGGCCAGTAGTAAACAAAATAAATTATTTTAGTAATTTGTTTTACTAATTTGTTAAGAGCTGACCACATCTTCACATAAGCACTCACAGACTATCAAGACTAACCATCACCTGGGTGAGAGTCTACACCTCATTATTAGTTAATCTTTTCTTTTCCTCAATCAAGCTAGCATAGAATTAAGTTGAATTCAACTAGGCCAGTCATAATTCTATGTAAAAACAACTCAACTGTGACTATATGAGTCGCAGGACATGATTATAGTAGGTACTTCTTATAACATACACACTAGAATAGGTTTTATATGTATTTATGTTTTCAAGACATGCTGTTACAATATTACACAGGCATTCATTAATTATGAGTGGTGAATTATCAAGCCCATCCCATTCAAACACACCAGCCAGTGTTGTTGAGTTACAAGTTTGTAAGAGTATCCATTGGCATTGGCCATGGGCCCCTGAGACTTACATGTCTTTACTTTGCCAATGTCCACCATCAACCACCCAAAAAACACCAAACAGGGTAAGAAACAAAATTTTTTTTGTTTACAACCTACCTTGAAATCTCTCACACTAACTCACTCATCCTTCCTCTTTCATTTGCTTCAGGTTTGAAGTTTCGAGCACAAACAGAGCTGAGTTTATGGACCAGAGAAAAAAGTACATCTACAAAATTCACAAAAACCTGAGTAGGCTGAAATGGCTGCATGAGTATTGACATCCCCACATGATTATTGTACTTTTTTTTTATTATTTCACTAAATTGGTTCTTTTTACACTCACATATGAGTTCTAAATTATATTCATTAATTTCTAAGCTTCTAATAAACTATGAGAAATCATATATGAGTGTAAAAAGAACCGATTTAGTGAAATAAAAAAAAAGTACAATAATCATGTGGGGATGTCAATACTCATGCAGCCATTTCAGCTTACTTAGGTTTTTGTTAATTTTGTAGAAGTAATTTTTTCTCTTGTCCATAAAGTCAGCTCTGTTTGTGCTAGAATCTTCAAACCTGAAGCAAATGAAAGAGGAAGGATGAGTGAGTTAGTGTGAGAGATTTCAAGGTAGATTGTAAACAAAAAAATTTTTGTGTCTTACCCTGTTTGGTGTTTTTAGGGTGGTTGATAGTGTACATTGGCAAAGTAAAGACATGTAAGTCCCAGGGGCCCATGCCATTGGCCTATAATATACTCACCTCGTAACTCACCTATTAGTATATAGAACACTCAGAATCACCTTATGGTGCAAACAGGGAGTCCCTCTTTTGTCAGTGTTTAGTCAGTGTAATTTCAGTGTGGCAGCGATAGCTGCTTATTGTTGAGTGTTATTTGACCCCAGCCTTAGATCCCTCACACTACGCGGAAGGAAGCTGTTGTAATACGTCTGACTCGAGGCATATATATATATATTGAGGTTGGTTCCCCTCTGTTAGCAGCTCGTGTAATCATAGCTGTTTGGCTTCTATTGTTAACCAGCTCATCATATGCTGAGGCAAGGGTCTGGTGTCTGGTTTCATCTGAGAGTATTTTCATCAGTAAGGACAGCCTGTGTGATTTTCGCCTATCTTTTAGCGGTTTTAGTTCAAGTTTCGCTCGCCCTTCAGTTACTCCGCGTCTACCTTTGATGTTTTTGATATTGATGTTCTATAGCATCACTGGTAGTATTGTCAGATGGGTCCCAAAGGGTATCACCATACTCAAGGATTGGCCGGCAGAGACTGGTATATGCAAGCAACTTGCCTCTCTCGGACGCTTCATGTAGAGAGTATTTTATACAGCCGAGAATTTTTGATGCGCTCTATATTTTGGACGCTATATGCTTGTCAAACTTCAGGTTTGATTGCATTTGTATGCCGAGGTACGTGGTTTGGTCAACACATTCAAGAGGACTATTTCCGAGGGAGTACTGAGGAGCTGCTGTTGATCCTTTGCTAAATGTGATAACTTCACACTTATCAGTGTTGAACGGCATTTTCCACTCGCCAGACCATTTGTGCAAAGCGTTAATATTTGCCTGGAAGCGGAACCTATCTCCATCATTGTTCACCTCTGAGTAAAGAAGGGTATCGTCAGCATACAAACTCACTCCACACAACAACTTCTGGTAAATCGTTTATGTATATCAGGAATAATGTGGGCCCCAGCACTGAGCCCTGTGGCACTCCTGAAGTTACCGATAAATCTGGTGATAGTGTTCCTCGTACTGCAACCCTCTGGCTTCTCTGAGCAAGAAAACTCTGGATCCAGTTCACAATGTTTCGGTTTATGCCATCAATACGCCGAATCTTTTGCATGAGTAAATTATGGGGGACCTTATCAAATGCTTTCCGGAAGTCTAAGATAACCCCGTGCACAGTGGAACCTTTTTCTCTAGCTTTGGCTAAATCGTGGTACGTGGCACACAATTGGGTTTCGCATCCGAGCCCTTTCCTAAACCTGTGTTGTCGGTTATATAGTATACTGTCTAGTGTTTCGTTGAGGTAATGTAGAGCAATATGTTCAAGCATTTTGCATGGTATGCATGTCAGCGATATTGGACGGTAGTTTGATGGCTCTTCCCGCGCACCCTTTTTGTGGATTGGCATAACGTAAGCAGTTTTCCATTGTGTCGGCAGCACACCCGTGTCTATTGATGCCTGAAATATGTATGCTAGACATTTGTCCACCATGACAGGACCCACAAGTAGCTCACACTTTCTGATTTGATCAGGCCCAGGGGACTTATTGGCTGAATTTTGATGGGACAGTTAACAGTCTGAAGAAATGGAAGGCCTGTTAGACTTTCACTTGTACAGAACTGACTCTGGAAGTATTCATTCAGAGTTTCAGCACATTTTGGACTGTCTGATACTATTGTGCCATTTTTGAGTTTGATAGTTGATAGTTTGATAGTTGAAAGTTAGTAGGCCTATACTATATATACCTGTACAAGGCCTACTACAAGTCATAGTTAAACATATATCTGAGTAAGGAAGGCTATTGCAGGTAATCTCCGACAAACCCATCTGAAATGAACCCGCTTTATTAAAGCGCATCAGATTGCCGAAGAAATGTACTATTGTAAATGACTATGTGATAGTAACGACATAGGAGAATAGATTGAATATTTTTGACGAAGGAAAGGTAAAATCTCACCACAAGGATATTTAGAATTTATGTATTCGTCTTTTCTATATTGTAAGCCAAGACACTACACAGGGATAATGGAGGGCATACCTGCCGGCTGTATTAAAGCATTTGTACAGAGAGATTACAGTGATGGGATGACCGTCAAATTTGAGAAAAGTTTACCAAGAGAACTGGAAGGCAAGGTGAGTGTTCAATTTGTCTATAATGGGACTAAAGACAGGACGCTTGGACTTTACCACTGCTAGCTCTCTGCCATAGCAGCTAGGGTGTTATGAAATTATAAAATACAACATAAATACAGCATAGGCGTACAGTAGTTTGATCCATAAAAGAAACATACTTCTACATCAATTTCTGACCTTCACTTACTTGGTTAATTTAATTTAACTGGACGCTATTTGAGAGGAATTTGCAATCGTTATCCGTCCCTCCATAATTGAAATATATGACCAGTCACTATACTGACCCTGCATGTTTCAGATATCTCGAGAGCAGTTTGAAGAAACTATAGATCGTTTGAACACCATATACCGTGAGGCTGAGCAGCTGTCCTGCTCCTCGTTCTGTGAGGGATGCTTCGCTTGTCTCACATCTTATATATTCCTCTGTTGTATGAAAACTCATTATGAAAAGGTATGGATCAATTAAATGAGTGTTTACTAAGCAGTGAATGATTCATGTTGCATGTGAGTCGGCCTAGGCATATTGTGATGGTCAGCAAGTTCTGTAACAAAATAATTGTAGCCCTGTTACGTGGACAACAGGTATGTTATTCTGAGTGGCCCACATACTGTATACAATGTGATATCAAAAGGTATCTTCAGCTTAGGCTCAGGCCTAATTTTGAGCTTTGACTACCTCTTGATTGTAAATTCAAATGAACTTAATTAAATAATTATCATATTTCATAAACAAAAAATTGTATTCATAAACTTTCTTCCGCAGTAATTCCGACATAATTATCAGTTTGGTTAAAGATTGTCTTTCAGGACGGCAGATTCTATAACAGGGCTGACATTTTTGAATTATCCTGTGGAAAGTCACAAAAAATAAAAATTTTGTTTTTTCCTTAGGATAAATGGAAAAGTTATTGAATTTGAAAATAAAATAAAAAAACAAGTCCATGCTCAAATAAGCGGCTGAAAAAGAGCTATCAAAAGTAAGATAACTCCTGATAGGCCAGAAGCAGCTATAGCATAAGTTGTTATGGCACAGACAATATTTGATGGCAGGATATTGATCACATTTTATACTTCATTGGTGTATGTTCTGTAAAATTCACTGGGTGTACCCTGTTGTAGAGGTCATATTTAGAAATTAAAAGGTGTTTTGTTTTGGCATTATATGTGTGGGGAAATAACTCCTATTCTGTGTCATCTAACTAATCTAATCATCAGGGAATTCCAGGTTGAAATTGCATTGTGGGATTTGTTGACATGGCAATTAATTCACGAAGTAAACTTGTAGAGAAGTCTGCTCGTATCAGACCAGCACAAATTGAAAAATTTCAATTGAATTATGTCAAACTTCTTATGGGACACTAGTATGATATTGTATGGTCTTAAAACCACTGTCTTTGGGCAATTACCAACAACATCTTTGATGTTTCAATTGCCTCTTATGTCATTTTTTGGCTGGATACCTTTTGCATAACACATGAGCAAAGAGTTCAATGACTGCCTCACTTTTCAGCAAAGAAACCCAACTGTCAGAGTCTGAAAAACTTAGATATACCAGCTTCGCATACTTTCCTAACATGCTAATGACATGATATGGGGATATGCGGTATCGCTGTCTCTCACCAACCACCTCATGCAATGATAAAACATACACAATTTAGAACCCAGGACTATAGTCTTGACTTGTGTCAACTGCATCAAACTCTTGACTTCCCACTAATCACATATCGCTAGTGTGAATATTTGGGATATGCAGTAGTGCTGCGGCTGACCTCTTCAACTGGGTACACACTTTTTTCCTACATCAAATTTGTCTCACGTCTAGGCTGCTTTCTGTCTTGTTCTCATTGAGATGTAGTGCTGTCGCTGACCACTTTTTAAAATGATGTGATAGAATATCTTGTTAAAATCATACATACAGTCGTGTTTCCTGCTGACCATATTAATCACTTAACATTTCACTTACCTAACCGATTGTGAAGAAAATTGCAGGTATGCTGCCGCGCTGCCGCTGACATGATTGCTACAACCGGGTACACTCTCAGTTGTAGATTCAGCATGTTGTTCTACCCTAGATATACCCTTGTTTAAAACTCGTAACATTTCACTTATTATAAGCGATTTTGAGAAAAATTGCGATATGCTGCCTCTCTGCCGATCTTCCGCTGACATGATTGCTACGACTGGGTACACTAGACCAAGTTTGGTCCATTTGCCTGCATTCCGAGTGGCTTCCAATCCACTGGTCACGCCGCGGCGTGACCAGTTGATCGGGAGCAAAAGGCATGCAGGCAATTGGATCAAACTTGTTTTAGGTTTCACCCTTATTTCTTTATATTCAGCACGTTATTATACCCTTGAAACACCTTTTATTTAAACTCTTAATATTTCACTCATTAAAAGCAATTTTTAGAGGAAATGAGGATATGCTGCCGCGCTGCCGCTGACATGATTGCTACAACTGGGTACACCCTTATTATTGGATTCAGCACGTTGTTCCACCCAAGAAACACCTTTTATTGAATTCTTAACATTTCACTTATTATTGCAATTTTGAGAAATATTGCGGATATGCTGCCGCAAGACAGTATCATACTAACCTCATAAAGATCTGACATAATACTTATTGAAAATTTTAAATTTGTCCTGATCTAACACGAGCAGACTTCTGCAAGTTTACTTGATAAATAAATTGGCAAGTCAACAAAATCCCCACAATGCAGTTTCAACCTGGAATTCCCTGAAGATTAGATTAGTAATATTACACAGAATAGGAGTTATGTCCCCACACATATAATGCAAAAACAAAACACCTTTTAATTTCTAAATATGACCACTACAACTGGGTACACCCGGTGAATTTTACAGAAGAAACATCAATGAAGTATAATATGCGATCAGTTTCCTGCCATCAAAAATTGTGCGTGCCATTTTTTTATAGAGCAGTTACAGCTAGGCTGCTTCTGGCCTATGAGATTATAGTTTGAAGCCCCAAAAAGAAAAACAACGGAGTGTGGCTTGACAAGGCAAGGATTATCATCTTATTTATTACTTGTAATCTAGGGTGGCAAATCTGCAGCAATAACCTATCACCACCTTTGCTGACTATGTATGTATGTCCGATTGGGATTGCTGATACGTATGGGTTGGGATCAGACTATCCCTCTTCAAGTAGTTGTATCTTAATGACCAAATTTATCACAGCTACTCCCCTATAATTACTATCTACCTTCCTGTGTATGAACGGTGCTGAAATTCACAATCAATCCATCTGATTGTTACAGAAAACAAAAGAAGGAGCAGAATTCTTAGACCAACAGAATCGAGAGATATACAGACCACGAGGTATACTAGTCATAGACCCCATGCTCAGGGGACTGAGAGTTCTCGAGTTTATACTGCTGAATACCGGTGATAACTCAGTGACTTTGTGATGTGATCTTATAAACTATCTCCCTCAATGCTCGCTCCAATTTGATCATTTGTATTACAGGCTAGCTATTGTTGTTGTATGTGAGTGCCATGGTAATGGGATTGATTTTTATGAGACATGCAAACAAAAAGTAACAAATTGCTTTATAGCCCACTATGGAATTTCCCCTCCATATATATACTGGAACTACTAAAAGCATCCATACACAGTTAACTGCCTCATATGTGGTTTAGCTTGTCATCAAAGTAAGAGAACTGTGAGTTAAATATGATATTGTCTATGATATGGTAACTGGCTCAAGTTAAGTCTGATAGTTTCTTTTCCTTTCATCCCACAAGTCATTTAATTGGCCCCCTAAGCTTCACTCTACGGACAAGCATTCTCATGTGCTGATATAATTCAGAATTTACTCTAATGATCAGAATCCTAATTATGTTACTCTATTTTTATCTGTATGATATGCATCTCATGCAAAGTTAGGTTAGGTGGTTGGGCATCGAATCTTTTTCTATGACATTATTTAGTTTTCAAATTAATCTATTTTGTTGTAAAAGTAGCTATTACAGAAAGTATAAAAAACCAAATTTACGTCTCATTTACATAAAATGAATGCATCTCAAAAGCTTCGACAAAATAACACGGGTTTGAAGCGATTTGGAAGTGAGTGAAAATGAAAACGGGAGGAAATTGCAAGTCATAAATAGCGTTTTGCAATTGGGTAATCTCATCCTTACAATAGTAGTTTGTTGGAATCATCCATAAAATGATAGTGAACCAATCTGCAGACAACCATGAACGCAGTAATTTTTTGTCTGTATACGTTGGGCAGCTTTCTCAGACTAGGATGAACTGGACTCCGACCGAGTCACAGTGAGGTCAATCATTCAGTTTTCTTCTCTCTTTTCTCGCAGTAGCTCTCATATTCCTACCCAGCTTCTCATTGTATTCTATCTGTAGTATCTGATCATTGCTGCTGCCGCTGTTATCTTTGTCTCTTCTGTGTCTGCTTGATTTCTTACTCCTACCCATACTACGCTCCTCACTATGATCCCTCCTTAGCAGCTCGCCCCTGTCTCCATCCCTTACACCATCCTCTCTATGATCCTCTCTCCCACTATCCTCTTTGCGTTGATTACTTTTCCTCCTTCGACTCTCCTTCTCATTCTCACCCATACTTGCCTCCTTTTTTCGTTCCCTATGTCTGCTATGCCCTTCTTTGTCCCTATACCTGCTGCGCCCCTGCACCTTTTCACCCTGAGAGTTGTTTTCTACTTCAAAGACATGCTGTTCCCTACTATCGGACTCACTATCTGAATGGCGCCTATTTCCTTGTGAGTTTTCCCATCTTCTCCGTCTTTGACCTCCGTTTGACGGTCTAGAATGACCTTCAACAGCTTCATTGTTCTTGACAAGATTAGCGCTTGAAGGTCGACTTGATTTTATACTGTTACTGCCTTGTTGAAAGTTATCATTATCTGCATTCACAATTCTGTCTGACCAGCTAGTTGTAGTTTTCTCCTCTGACTCCGCGGTGATGTCATGTCTTCTAGTTGGTCCTGCGCTGTGAGACCCGTGAAAGCTATGATTGCTGTGTTGTGAGTGCGCACTGCTATGATGTGAGCGGGTGGTCCCATGATGTGAATGGTTACTTCTATAACTGCGAGGGATGCTGTGATGAGATATCTGTTCCTCACCGTCAGACATGTCATTGTGTCGGGGTGTATGTTGCTGCGAAGCTTTGTTACTGTGTCGGCTACTGACTCTTTCACTGCTGTGCATATTTTGTTCCGTTGAATGCTGATGGGTTTCCTCATGCTGAAAAACAACAAATGAATTTATGCTGCCATAAATCTCAGATGGACAAGTTTTGGTCCCCTTAATGATAAGAGCTTGAGCTTTGCAGATTTATTGACACCAGGCTCTAAGCAAAGCTTCGCTTATCAGAGATTTGATATTTGCTGTAGCTCTGCAACAGTATTTAGACTTGAAAAAATATTTTGATGGTCAACTATGTACATATGCACTTGTATCCAAAGCAGTTGTCTTCTCTCTAGAAGTTTACACATTTCCTCAATTGATATGCCGTGAATGTAGATGGCCAGCTTAAAAAATCATACTTCGATTAACAACCTTGCTTGACCATCAAATTATATTGATGTTGAACTTACTCAGTATGGATTAATGAACATAGAGAGTACAAGAAAGTCTGATTATAGGGCCTCAGAAAATCATTGAAATTTTATAAAAGATGATGAAGCTAGATTGATTACCTTCATGATAATGAGGTCATTGGCAGATGCCCTGCGGCTGTTTGTTCTCCATCTCTCACTCCTTTTCTTCTTCCTTTTACTACTGAGAGATAATGAGCTGATGGCTGATATCGAATCACTGAAATCGCTGTCTCCCTCGAGTGTCTGTACAAACAGAGTTTCACAGTATTATAATATGAGCCTATGTAAGATTGCACTGCAAGTATCAATTGGTCCATGTGGAATAGGCAAGAATAAAGCAGTGATCATGGGACTAATTAAAACAGTTTATTCAAAGAGGTTTGCTTGAAAGTATACAAATAATGTGACAATGTTGGCAACTTGTTGACCTCTGAGAAAAAAACGAAAACCAAGATAGGTAGATATGTTTATGGTGAAAATAAACATGTGATGATGTTACCTTGAGTAAGTAGTCGTCATCTAAGTCCAGAAGGTGACTCATACTATCAATGCCTTGATATTTGATGACTGTAGAGTTAGAAAGGGAAGACCTATGTCGAGAAGCTGGTAAGGGTATAAGACATCTCTCTAACACCTCCTGTTCTGAAGAATTAAACCTCGCCATCTTCATATAATTCTCAAAAAATGGAAAATTTAGCTGCTTTGACGTCTTATGATGTGCAGGCTTTGGCGCAACCTCCTGCTGCATTGTGGGTGTCTGAGTAACAGGAATTTGTGTCGCAGCCATATGCGGCGACTGATTTTGAGTTGCTGATTCCATTTTTACTGCAACAGAAAATAAAACTTCTGTTATACGAATTTAGTCTAATAATCAACAATGATAGCATGCTACCATCCTGCAACAGAGATTAACAAGTATTTTCCCTCTTGTGGAGGAGATATATAGGAAATAGTCAGGTATTGAGGTGCCACTTTCTGACTTTTGCAATAGCCCTCAGTCACCAGAAGGAACAGGCAAAGGACTTGATTGATGGACTTGCACTAACTGCAAATTGCCTGTGCTTGGCAGATACATTGATTTGAGCTTTTGTAAATAAACTTTTTTTTTATCAAATCATTGCACAATATAATACATCATATTATACAATGAGATGAGATAACACAATGAAGAACTCTAGCTCAAAGCACAGGTAAGCATTGCACAGGTAAGCACAGGTTATGCATTGTTCCTACCTGATGATTTTAAGCCCAAAGTAGTCATTTATACACAAACTTTTGTCTTGTTGTTCTTCCTTTGTTTTGTGCTGCGCTAAAACTTACAGCTGATAGTGGCATGCATCAAATACAGACATAACAACACAGAAAACATAAGAGGACTCAATTCATTATCACTATTGCTATGTCTAGATCAACAGCAATATTCTTCATAATAATTTTGAACACTAACTGAGACTGAAAATACACAGAACTTCTAAATTAAAAGTACTACATGTACTATGTTAATCACCGACTAATGTAGTTTCCTGCTTGTAACCTAGCAACAGGAACATAATCCACTGAATCCATTTTGAACTTTCTGATTCAGAAAGAAGACAACTCTTGTAGCGTACACATCAATTTTAGATAAACCCTAGAAACCTAGACAGGGTGTCAGATCAGTAAAAGATCGTGACATTCGTTGGTCACATACAGTGTATGTGACAAGGGCACTATACGGAGTAATAGCACTGAGGCACTTAATTGTGGCGACGTAACTAAATTGGAAGGTGTAGAAGCTATGATGCTATCACTGATTTACTGTGCAAAATCCAGTTTTTTTCGTGGATAACTCGATCAATTTTGATCGGATTTTGAGTTTGAAAATCACAATAGATGAAGCAGCTTGTCCTAAACAGTCTTATACTAATTTTAGGCCTAAAAATGTTTTGAAGAAGAAGTAGCATCTAGATGATAACAAGATGCTGCTGATTGTAACGCAATTTTCAAATTGAAATCCGGGCGAAATCGATTAAGTTATGATCAAAAACCTGGAACCTTCTACACCTTCCAATGACGTAACGTTGCCCCAAAATTAAATGCCTCACTTCAGCTGTATATGGTGCCCTGTCTAGGTTTATTAATAAATTAGTTTAATACTTGTGATCGTGAAATTAGCATCTAGATCACAACGTTATTGATGAATGTTGACGTCCTTCTCAGAGACAAGAGGAGAAAGAGGTACATCACGTTTAATTTGCTTGGGAAGAGGTTATCGCCGTGGCCTCATGACAGCATTCGGCATAACATTTCAAATTCCAATGCATTGGCCTTGAACATGGCTACTTTGACGTCATATCAATATCAGGATACTTAAATCTAACTGTAATTATTTAGATAATTTCTGTATTCCTTGATGAGTCGAAATCACAAATTCATGTTGATTGTTGATGATAATATATATCAGTTATGAATTATGATAGAAGTGTCAGCTCTAAATTTTAAAATGTGCTACAAGTGCTCCACTTATCTATAGCATTAGTTCATGACAAAGTTAAATGATGGTGGACATTAAGTCCTCAAGTGACCAGATCAGATAAATGTTAGTCTACGCACTGTGCAGGATTTGCTTGGATTTTTCCTCTCATTACTTCTACATTAATCTTACTTCATATAGCCTAGGGTCCAATAATACACATTGTATGACCTTTTGTCAATGTCATGAATGACCGCCCTTATTCAAAATGAAAGAAATTCTGTCTGACATTTTCTTCACTACTTGGCAGTGAATATCTCTGCTCATGAGTATTTCCCAAACATGAGGCTACTTTTCCCAGAGTCTGACTGGAATACTCTCATACCTGGAGCAATATAGTAGGTGGCATGAATAGAAATCAATAGATATTGCAGTTTTAGTGCTCCCCTTGATTAACTTATAACACTCAAGAGCAGACAACTCCAGCGAAATCCTGCATTGTTCTCAGACTTTTTCCCCTCCGGGGGGCCGTCGGACAGGGGGCAAAGTCTGGGGGCTCAGACTAGATAAATGTATGATCAGAATAAGTTACAGTACCATGTAGGCTACTCATGTACCAAATTGTACAATATCTAGAATCAAAATCAGCCTAAATCTCAACCAACACCCTGGTGCAACTTAGATCAAGTTAGATCCATTTCTCCCCAGTTGGAATTTCCCCCCTCTACTGACACGCCGAACCAGACACGCCGAACTTGATCTAGGTGCAACTTATAATTATAATTCCATTGTGGTCATAGCAAGGAGTTAAAGACTCTTACTCCTCAGTCATAGCAAAGATTAAAAAATACTTATGACATGACAATGACATGACAATGGGAGAGGGAGTTCATTGGTCATAGAGTGACAATTTTTACTCGTTTATTCAGATCTAGATAGAGAAATATTATTCAGTCAGTAGTAGCACCAGCTTGGAGGCCTTACTATTATGTCCATAATGAGAAGAAAAAATATCACAGCACAATAAAATGCTTAAAAGAAAGAAGTATTGAGTTAAAAAAATAGAGCAAGAATAAGAAATAAAGATCTAAGATTGTTATTATTTGAATCCAAGGTGCGGGTAGGTCCCGCCTCCCCTATTGATAAAAGCCAATGGCTAGATTAATGGTAAAAATCATGTCTTAGGGCAGCATACGACCAACAGCCATGTTCTAATACAGGAAAACACTGGATAATAATCTAGAAGGTAATTATCTTGGCATGGGCATCGAATCACCATAATAAACAATGTCATGTCTAAATCAAATTATATATTATGATAAGTAAATTAGCAAGTTGGAGGGAAAATATGAGGCAGTTGAAATGTCGCATCATGAGAGATGAAACCATCCAGATGTTTGTTTATCTAACTGGAGGTGTTGAGCGATTAATTCTACCAATCAATGTGGTACTCTGGTCACAACAATCTCCTCTTTTTTTATTATTTCCTTTTTATATGATTTACAGCTACCTATATATCTTCTAATCTCTGACTTCAGGGGACACCAATGGATTGGTAGATGCATAGGCAGTGTAAGGGCTGATCATCCGGGCACAGCCAAATTCTGTCGTAAAGGTAAGCTTCTGTTTTGTTCAGAGCCGACTGGTAGTAAGGCAGAGCTATTTATTTCTCGGCTGCTAATTATGGCTAGGACTACGGGTTTAACCCTAAATACAGGATGGATAGGACGAATATATATAGTATGACCAGATGACCACATTTCACATGATGATATGAGAAAAGCTGATCAAATAGTCATATGGTCGATCATTGAATAATCATTAACCCCCTGAACCTACATCTGTAACTATAATCTACATGGACCAGGAAGGTGAAATTGGTTCTGTTAAGCAATTAGCATTTGCATTGAAAAGATATTTTCAAACTTTTAAACTATTGCCCACTTCATATATAGTAAAAACAAAAGAGAAGGGCATCCCATTTATTTAAAATTAAGAGCTATTTCCACTAAAACTGATAAAGCGATTGAAATGAAAACAGCAGCAAAGTCAAAGTTGATACTATAAGACAATGCTGTTATTGTTAACGATGATTGTAGGATTGTCCGAGTATTGCAGTTGATTGAAACGGGGCATGTCAGCCTCCGTATAAACAGCGGTATACGTAAAATAACAGGAAATACCCGACAGTATGGAAGAAGTGACTAGGTACATGGCTGCCGTGCCTGTCAGATGTACGATATATCCCATAAACGCCAGCAGGAGAACCTGGGAGCAGAAGTATGCAGTATCCAGAGTCGCCATGTCAGTACCGAGCCCTCGTGGGCTACTCAACATCGAGTCCGGAAAGTATATCTGAAAACAGAAATCAAAACTGCTAGGTGAATAAATGATACACTGCGATTGTGAGCAGCGAATCCAGGGCTATCATATAATTTCTTGCAGAAGCACCCTAATAAGAGCAGCCCCTGATTGAGGCAAAGAGTCGGAAGTGATCTAGCAAACACCTTTATTGAGGCCAGTTTATAATCCTTGTCCAGGAGTCTTATCAGTTTGAGAGGCACTTCATGCCACTGAGTCTCACGATGGTATTACAGGTATAAAAGGCTGAGTGACAGGATTATTTACACTAATTATATAACAGCAGATAGGATGCCAGTTAGTACTTGGTCTGGTTTTCTACCCACTACTACTATTAGTGTCAGGGTTTCTTTTTTATGAAATTAAGACGGCTGCCCTATCACAGTATATAACCACATTACGATAAAACAAGCCATGTCAATTGGAAAATAAATGTTTTTTTGTTGTCGTTGGGGGTTTTTACATGATGAGAGGTAAACCAAGCACCACATAGTGCTGTAGTGTTTAAAAGTGTCTACAAAGTTTTCCCCCATATGGCTGCCCGCAACAACAATTCTGATCAGCTTGTGCAGCTGACACAGCTTATCTTGTAGTGTAAATGATGTCTGAGGACGAGACACCCAACACCTAAGGGGGGGGGAGAGGGAGTTCACTGCCTAAACACATAAAAGCGCTGCTAAATGAAGGACATCATAAAAGCTCTGCTTAGGACATCATAAAGATGTTTGCAGTAAATTTGTGTGATAATGGTTAATGAGCACACAAATGTTGATAATGGATTCCTCAGTACTGGAATCAACAGCCCATGAGGATAATGTCACACACAGAATTATAGGACACTCAAATAACAGACAAACTCAATGGCACTTTACAATTAGTCTATTGGAGTACCAGCTGATGACAATGGGCTGCCTTGTCGAGCTGCTCCTATTCAAACCTACTATTAGATTTGCTGGCTGGGCTTCAATGAGATCAGCGACCATTATCATATAACTCAGACGTTGCCACAGCCCATAGCAAGATAAACACAACCGTTGAGCAACAGAAGTCAGGATAAGGCCTATATTTAGTTCAACAAATCCAAATAGTTTGATCGGCAGCCTGACAATTATAGACTAATGCTATGAGAGAGCTAGGGACACATGATTCAAATTTAAAACACATTAGGATAGGCATTAGTACTTTCTAGATCCGCCGAAAGTCACGCAGCTATCCTTCCCGCTCAATTATTGCCAAGTACAGAAATAATAAACAAATAAATGCTGTATTTATATTCTGATTGTCGCCCGCCTCAAAAACAAACTATTTAGCCGCAATATAAGTTATGATTTTTTTTCTGTTGCATTACATAAACTATCAGGCTTTTGAAAAGGCTGTGGTCTTGAGGCTCATGGGATCAAGTTTAATAATTGCAGCTCACTTCATCTATATTTACATCGGTGGCGTCCAAAGTGGGTCAAAATGTGGGATAAAATCGCAAGTTTGTCTCTGTCCGAAGACTGAGAAATACAGATGCCTTAAGGGCGCGGCCGCCAAGTTGCTCTCAGTTGGCAGGCAGGTCGGAGCCCACCTGGGCGTCAGTTGAGCCCAGTAGTCAGTAGACTGCAGCGGAATTCGAACCCGAGACCTCCACTCCAACGCTTGCGCGTCAGATGGCAGGCGCTCTAACCAACTGAGCTACCTCCTACTCCTGTGACATCAAAGTGCGACATGAAAGGCTGGCCACATGCATCCTCAAGACAATTTTTCACAAAAAAACTACAGGATAATTTCCATTTGCTCAAATAAAAAACAGGCAGGCAGCACAAAATTGCTCATGCCTGACAATGCGGATTCTTCTACCTGCCATTCTTTATTTCTTGAATTGTATCATATTTTTAGCATCAGTAAGGTCACACCGAAATGATGCGATATATATGAGAGATTTGGATTGATTGACATTCAATTCAATTTTGTATGTCAAAGAAGGAACAAAGTTTTCCACATTGGTCAGCAAAGTGAGAGTTTTTTTAATAATGATAACTGCTGATGACAGCGATTATGAGCCATAGCCCTATTAACTTTTCAAGAGCTCAAAATTGTAACCATAATGACAGGTTTTATTACAATGCATCCTGTATTAGATGCTAAATCTCAGGCCACGATGTGATTTACCATCAGATATCAAAAACTTTTTAATAATTCTAAGCTCAAACTGTGACCTTGAGTGGTTAATCCAGAATCATTATATGATTTATACTATACTAATCAATTTTAGCTTAATCTCAAGGTGGGTACACACAGACAGGGTAGTAGGTTTAAAATTAGAAAAAAAAATGAAGCCAATGAAAAATGCAATGGGCAAGGCCCTATTCCAAGAGAGACACAACTGAAACTGGCTATATTCAGCTTGAGTCACAAATGAACATAGTGCATAACTGCTCTACACATAAACATATTATAAATGTATTATGTTTATGGCTCTGCAGTTAATGCTCAAACAAAGGTTAGTCATCAGTTATGAACAGTCTTAGGGCGCCTTTTTATAAAAAAATGAAGTCATAAACTTGCAATCACCTAGCACATTGAGACTATGAAGAAGGATGGCGCATCAGAATCTTAGAATTTCTTTGTCCAGGTACCAAAGTTGCAGTTGTATGAATTTTAAGAGTTACAACCTTGTAATTGGGTGGTCAGTGGCCCAGGGATCACATGTACTGTTACCAATACATAATAATTTCGTCTCTGTGTAAGAGTTTCACCTTGATTTTAGGAGTTGTGTAGTGGGCTTGCCCAAGATCATGTTTAGTAAATCTGTGGGCATGATATCCTCACTCTAAAGGTGAAACCAATATTTGAATAAATCAACATGTTGAGATGACTAATTACTCCTGATAGTAAAAATGTTTACATAGTTTGCTCAATGAACTCCCTCATTGGTTTGCTGGGTGGGGTTAGCAAAAAGCTGTTGCTTTTCCTGAACCTGCATTGTTTGATTTCATCAGATAATACACATTGAAGAAAAAATTATGCATATTGTTCTTGAGGACCAATGGGCCAACACCTAGGCATGTGTTTACAAAACAGATTATTAAGAAGTGTATCTTTGTAAACATATGAGCCACACCAAGTCACAAGCAAAAGCAACCTTATGTGGGGTTCAGTAGCTTCGTATTGAGCCATAGGCCAAGGGTTATGGAAATTTGGAATTAAGACAAAGTGACTCACCTCTTTTTCCTCATGATATAAGCCGACTAGAGAGAGTGGTATAGTAGTTAATGAAGCGAAGGCGATGCCTGTAGTCATCGCAAGTATGTTTATAAGGATGAGATTCTTTGTAAAGAGCATAAGTAGAGTACTGATTGTGAATATAGCAAGACAACTGGTATGAATCTTCTTCATTCCGTAGTATTGTGTTAATTTCTCGATTGTTGGTGCAGCAAATGATGAGAGAACCGCATGCAGAAATAGTCCAAAGCTTCCCATCCTAACGCCTTCATCAAACTGTGTACGGAGGGATGTGCCTGCGGGTGCACTTGGCTTGCCTTGATACACGATCTCACCCACATAGTCAGAATAGAATAATAAGAATCCCATCACTCCTGCCCAGGCAAAGAAGTTGGCGTAAACTAAGCGGCGTAGGGCGTAGGGGATAGTAAAGAGCGATCTTATTCCGCCTGGTGTAATCATCAGAAAAAAGTTCTTGAGCGCCGGTAATGTTGCTCTTTTCTTACCCGAGATCATTAATTGATTAGATTTGTTCGCAGCAAGCGTCAATGATTTGATACGTTGCAAATCTTGAGAACTTTTATTATGCTTGAGATTTTGTCGAGTTCTGATCTTGCTTGCTGTTCTAAGATTAATCACCATCAGTATTAGGAAGACGACAAATAGGAGAGAGAATACACAGTACTCCTGGTCACCAAAAACAGATCCAAGGAAAGTGTTCTCCCAGTTAACGGCTAAGATAAAATATCCAGCGCAGCTTCCTACGCTACACATCAGTGAGTAAAGACTGAAAGCTCGATCACGTATCGGTAAGCCTTTAGTAATATCTTGTAAGAATACCTCGCATGGGGTAAGACCAGCTTGTGTGCTAAAGTCTATTAAAATTACCGTCAGCGCAAGCATATAAACATGTAGAGTGTATTGAGATGATCCTGGTGTTTTAGAGTCAGGTACCATATGATCTGCATATGGTATTAGAACTAAGGCTAGCAATACCAGTAGACTGAGAGAGAACATAAAGGGTATTCTTCTTCCAAAACGACTTGTACAAGTGTCCATCCATTGTCCGAGTATTGGTACAACAAATAAACAAAGGGCTGGCCCGAGTCCCAAGACCCAACTCATGTACTTCTCCTCAAAGCCAGCTTCGAGGAGCATCGGCGGTAGATATACTAACGCGGCGCTGGCAACAAGCTCCAATCCACATACTATACAGTTCAGGTATAGAAGTTCTAGTACAGTGAGAGAGATATTCTGTTCCTGGGAAGAGTCCATTGTTGTGCTGAAAGATACGAAGAGAACATCCAATGTCAATACGCATTGAAATATAACATCAGTTTGTGTCAGAGGGTACAACTTGGCTACTAGTATTGAGTCATAATAGCTAGGCGAATATGACCAACATTTTATTGAGCTTGTTCACAGATACTGAGTCTGACTTACTAGCTCACTGTACATTATTACCAGGCTGCTGTGAGTTAGTATGATAACATAAGTTAATAAGTAAGACACCTAGGGGCTGCAATCATTTGTTCGAGAGAGGGTCGGCCTACCTTGAGATGCTTTGTTTGTACAAAGCTGTTCAAAAAGGCCAATCAGTTGCTGCAGTGAGTAATAAAGGGGCTGTTGGTAGAGTAGGCCTAAGTTTAGCAAGCTGATAAGCTACTACTAAGAAGTACAAATAAATACTAGTTAATTTAGTTAGCTGTTTCCCTCAAAATCCCTGCCTTGCCAAAGTCAAGTGCAGTAAACCATGCAATTTAGTACTTACGTGTTTGGTGATATGGTGCACAGATTAGCTATTGGTATGGTACATCAAACCACTAAGATGAGTGCTGAATCCATATGGGTGAGGGGAAAATACCACTGACTGACCCTTGGACCATCTATTATTAATGCTATTCATTGTTTTGTTTCCCAACCCCATTGTAAGTCTGAGCCGGAAGTTATTTGTGTACAATTTGTTGGTGTGTAGTCAATAAAGTAAATTCTGATTGGGCAATTCGATATATCTTGCATGTTGATTGGCTTTCTTTTACCTTCTTATGATTGGTCAACCTAATTGACAAATAGCATATGTAAGACTCGCTACAGATCCAATCCAGTGAACTTTCCCACAAGGAAACACAGGTAGAGTAGTAGAGAGTTTCTAACTTACAATATGTGCTTGTTCTGGCAAGGAAATGAAGAGATCCTGGTGCTTGTGACGATATAATTTGCCTATTCAAAGGAAATACTACTTAGATCCACAAGTCTTCCCTCCAAAACCTGGATCTCTATGTCATGATATGGATGGTTATAATAATATTGTAACTGTTGTAACTTGGTTCAATCAAGGAGTATCTTTTACTCCTTGGTTCAATCAATGCTGATGGGCTCCTGGGACTTGCAACCTTGTATTTTGTTTATGTTCAGAGTCAACTACCTGAAAACAACCAAACAGGGTAAGACCCAACTTGAACAACAATAGAATCCCCTAAAAGTTGCTGTGTGTGTTGGCCAGGCCCTACCTGTCAGTGTCTAATTATTTATGTGAGATTTGGGAGCTCTGGCTGCTGCTGTAGTTAGATAAGTTACAGATAGTGCATTGAAAACCATAGCAACCACTTACACTTTAATACTTATTTCTTGTACAACTGAAAGAGCTTAATTATGTATCTAAACAAAACCATTAAAGTATTCAGTAAGTGGTTGCTATGGTATTCAATGCTCGATAAATCCAACTACAGCAGCAGCCAGAGCTCCCAAATCTCACGTACGTTAACAAACAGTAGGGCCTGGTCAGCACAGCAACTCTTCAGGGATTCTATCATTTTTTCAAGTTATGTGTATTAAATTATTTGGTTATTCTTTGATGGTTGGTTCTACACATAGGCAGGCAATGACATGCAGGCCAGTAAGCCCATGTGTTGACTGACTGTAGTGTAGTCAAACCATTCTCCCTGGTCAAACATTGCCAGAGATCCATTAGACAACTCACCTTGCTAATGTCAATGTGGACTCCCCTTTTTCGGCATGCTCAGGAACAGCCTCATTCCCAATATTAGGCAGATCTTCTTCCTGAGGCATACCTACAACATTGATTGCGTAATGAGGGGTATGTATGTCAAAGCAATCATAATACTCATGATGTCAAGAAACCTATTAATGTAACGAAAATCAACTTGTTAGGTCACATACCGTCAGATGTGGGCCAGAATATAGTCTTCATGAATGTATTCTCAGGTGGCATCTGTATGTGTAGGCTACAAAATTTGAAAAAATATACAGCATGCATCATCTTCATCGAAATAGTAGTAGGCCTTCTGCCCCGACCAGACCTGATGAATGGCTTTTGGTGATAGATTATGTATGATGATGAGTAAGTGCCTTGTGTGTGTAACCTTAAGGTAATGTCAAAGACCAAGAGGAATATCAACATATCATATACTGTTGGAAAGCTGCCGAGCTACTGAATATCAATACCTGAACAAAAACTTGATTTGATGACGTTGTGTCATTTTAGTGAGGAAATGGGGTGGAGTGAAAAACGCTGTTTTTGTTTATGCTGATTGCAGAGTCAGGATGATAGCTTGAAATTTCAAAACATGTGAAATGTATTCTTATGGATTGAGTTCATCATAATGTAATAAACAGAATTTGCCTTCCGTATTCCCCAAAAGACTTGGCCATTGCCCTCGAGAGAATAACAAGCAAGCTAACTCTGAAAATTACGAATACCTAGCACTCTGAAATTCTACCAGCGATTAGAGTTCCATGTGAAGTGATTGATGCGCTGTTGCAAATTTAAACCCAAAGCATGCTATGATTTTTATAAATCCAGGTAAGTAAGTTATATTGAAAGTGGTTGTGCATTACAAATTTTGTTTTATACAGCTAAATTATTTGGAATTAGCATGTTGTTAAGATTTACTGCAACAAAAACTTCAAAGTTTAAAACCCAGACAGGGCGAAGATCAGACTCAATTGCTTGTGCTATGAACATAGTTAATTAATACTAAACTTTTAGATCAAGCGTTTGGAAATTAGCAAAGTTAGAACTCAATTTATTCACTTTAGACTTGCAAAAACTAGAATTGACTCTCATTTTTAAAATAATGAAAAAGGAAAATATAAGTCATAAATATAGAACGAATACCAAAAATTAGTCAGCTAACATACCTGTGCTGGTTTGTGGCTCAGGGTGAACTGGTTTAACATGTTTTACCACTCCAGCTTTTATACCAAAAAAATGTTGAGAAAAGCTATTTATTACTTTAAAAAAAATGGTTACAAAATATTCTCGAATAATTGAAAATCCGCTTTAAAACATGTGTTGTGCGGAGAAAAATTGCAAGCGGATTTTATTCGAGCTGAGATAATGCAAGGTACCACCAGGTGCAGATGGTCAAGTAAATCCCTAAAGTTATTGATTAGTATTATGAAACATGATGATTCGGACATAAAGTTAAACCATACAGGTGACCGCCCTGTTGACCAGAAAGGCGTATTAATTATAATTATGCAGCAGATTTATTTTGCACCGGACAGAGAAAGGTAATCCTCTCGGAAAATCCACAAGTAAGGGCATTTATGGGGTTTGGAAATGGATTTTTTTGACAAATGGGCATGACAATTGGTAAAAACAAGAACAAAAACAAGAGCTAGCGAGGAGCAAAGGGTGAAATTTAGGTCACAGAAAAACTTGGAAAAATTAGCTTGGGGTGAAAATTGTTTCAAATGAATTTTGCTGTCCATGATGTTTACAGTTATGTTTACAATAACATCTTGGTTTGATTTATGCATGACAAGTCTGATGTGACTTTTGACATCACGTTGTATTCATATTCAGTAGCTCGGCAGCTTTCCAACGGTATATGATATGTCTATATTCGGGTCGGGTCTTCGACATTACCTTAAAGTGTATTATCCTGAAGAAACAACGACAACATGACTCTGGAGTAGATAACCAGGTTCCCCATGACCACTCGCAGGTTTAAAGTCTGTGTGATAAAGGGAAGTGAGAAGTGCTGACTTATTCAGCTGAGAGATTTAGGAGATTTTCCCTTGAGATTTTTAATACAATTTGTTATTGACTCTTTATCGCAGTTAAAGTGTTTGTAAAGGAACAGGGTTCTTGGTATCATTTTTGAGCTTGAATTGAGATTAAGACAGCTATCACACATGCATTTGCATGAAAAATAAGTCTTCAGGGTTACTTGGTCTGGTAGGTTTGGGGGTTATAAGTTAACACTATTGAGTTGCCTACTCATGCACAGCCCAACTTGTCCAGGCGACTTGTAATGAGCCTATTATGGGGGAAATACAGTAATATTAGTGACTATTGTGGTTAGATAACAACATTTGCAAATACATGACAAAGTCACTCACAAGTCTGTCGATGACATAGAAGTTCAAATTTAATGAGTTGAGACCGCTAATCAAAACAACCTTCATTTCTGTTATGAGCCCATGTTGAAGCCGAGATTAGAAGAACCACTGTACCAAAGATTATAAATACTGACTGTACATTACAATCAATGACTATGACCCATTCCCTGTCCACAGCTTTTCAAGCGAGTGATTTTCATTTCATACCGCTGCGCTTGTTTGCTCTGTTTAAATAAGATTACACTGGAGCAATGGATTCTTCCTGCTGACAAAGCCTTGCTTATTTCAGATTTACCTAAAAATGGTCCATACAATGCTTTATGGTTAGTACCAAATCTTGCGATAATATCCAACACTAGCCCCCCAAATAAGATCCATACTGATGAAATAACTCAAAAACTTGACAAATTAATTTCCTATGTGACTGATGTGTGCTTTGACATAGGTTCTCATATGGCATGCTGCACTCAGTCAGTAATATTGATAGTCCATGTTTAGATGTGCTAAGTATCGGTGATGCACAGACAAGTATCTGTGATGGACAAGATCTGATGTAAAATAATATAGAAAGTTTCTCAAGGTATTCCACTGCTTACACGATTATCAATACTCCTCTCTTTAGGAGGCAGTCAAATTCATTTACATTTTTCATCACCCTGAAGTCCGAAATAACTAGATGACAGTTTTATTTACTTCAATTTACTTTGTGACTTGTAAATTCCAGTTTTTGATGTAAACAACAAAGTTTACCCGAGAAAATCTTGTGAGTCCAAACGTCAGAATATTTGCAAAAATTGTTGTAAAGATTCTCAAAACTTCAAATCACTCAGTATTAATCATCGCATGCTTTGGATTTTAACATCATCCTAATGCCTGAAATGTCGAGATTTAAAAACAAATTAATTTAGATTTTTGTGCAAATTAGAAAAACATCCAGTCTACATGTGTAAATTTTGTATCTTCCATTGTAATTCTATTGAAAGCCACTAATCATAAAGCATAACGGCTGAAGACAGAGTTTGATTGGAATGTCATATCTTACTAAGTATTTATAATCTTCAATACAATCCATGTAGCCACAATCTCATTTATTCATCAAATAAATATAAACAAAACCTTGAAATCCTTTAGCGATGTATTGATCTGCCTTTATATTGCCAATTTCTATCTCGAACAGTAACCATGGTTAACAGAAAATGTTGTATCTGTCAAAGCACTGTGGGTTATTTCAAGTGGCCGAAATCATACAGATTTAAACTTGAGTGGTGTGACTACCTCAGGGACATTTTCCCTATGATAATCACATGGACCCGACGTCGATTTGCTACAATTGCCTCCTGAATGATATTCAATCTCGTTCTCACTGGATCTATTAATCTCCCTATAATTTTCACTCTCGCTGTCGGATGAGCTAGAGTTGTAATTTTTGCTGTGCTTGATTTCGATCGTTTGCTTTGTCATTCAATTATGAAATTTTATACACTATCCCATTTTACCAGCAAAGCCACATAACATGGGACATAACTTTGCATTGTATTCACTCATTCATGCAATAGATAAATTTTGTGTGGTTTAATATTGTATGCAGGGAATATCAAAACCACTGTGTCATAACAATAAGTCTTATTTACGAGATACTGAATATTCCCATTATAATCTAAGGTACTAAAAAGGTACTATTTTCTACAAGTGATCACAACTCCAAAGGAGAAAAAATAGTACCTTTTTAGTACCTTCTCATCCCAACTTTGAGTGAAAATAATTCTTAACTGGGCCACAGGCTGCTTTTGGACATAGCATAATGTTCTAAACTAGACTGAGAGCTCTAGAATGATACCAAAAACCTGTTCCCTTTACAAGCACTTTAATATAATGAGCAAGTGTTGCGATGAAATGTAAGATCGGTATTTATACAGATTGGGCTTTACCGCAATGCTTGGTTGAACTATTAGGAGGGCAATGATCTGAAATTGGTTATCGAGATTTGAGTAGACAACCTTAAAGAGTGATCGAATCAAACTTGGATTTATGGCAGTTCTCATCGTATGGTACACAATGTGAAGATATTTCTCCCTGATTAGACTGCTAGTGATGATCAGACTTAATTAAGAGAAAACAACTCCAATTTAAGAGCTAGATATAGATTAAATTCTTTTGCAGGCCGTACCTAGAACGAGTTTGATCCAATTGCCTGCATTCCTGTTGCTCCCTTCCACTGGTCACGCCACACTCAAAGGGATCAAGCATTAACTACCAATCCGATGGGATTGTCTTGATAAATGCCCATGCCAACTGATTGTACCTTGTATACACAAAATGTATGAATTTAGCAGCATGACAGTTTGATGATGCTCCCAAGCTATACAATTATTTGAACTCAATTAAAAGAGTGTGTAAACTATTGTACACCATATTGCTCACAGGAATCAGAAAAGACCCTTATGTCAGACATATGTCCTGATTTTTAACATTAGAAATGGCTGTTTCCTGTTGCTGATAATATTATCTCAGACAATTTCAGAGGTAAAGAAAGTTGTATTATAGACGAATGGAGACAACTCCAAAAATTGTGTGTTGGCATCATAAGGAAGGGTTATACATTTTACAAGATATCTGAGCTCGTAGTTCATATTTTGGAAAAATAATTCCATATTTGGAATCCACATACTTGATTACTTATTATTTTATAGTCTGTTACACATCTCCTGCTAAAAAAATTAACTGTCCACCAACTGTCCACCTGGGAGCAGACAATTACCGCAAATGGTAGTTAATTCTTGGTCCCTTTACCTGCGGCGTGACTAGTGGATCGGGAGCGACTCGGAATGCAGGCAAATGGACCGAACTTGGTCTAGGCCGTACCTTCTAACATGGCCGTCACAGAAAATTGGCCTCTATTATGAATAAAATACACCGGAAATCTTAAAACCTCAGTTTAAATACGCTGTCAGTATGCGGAAACATTCTGCCTACGGAGTCCAGTCCAAGTGATTTATGTTTAATGCAACGTCTTATTTGTCATTTATGACTTGATCAGCAAATATAATTGATATAATTATTATTATTATTATTTGAAAGGTGACAGGAAATTCGATGTTTAGATCCTAGTGATGATGAACCTAGTGATATATTTTTTCTAATATTTGACAGCACTGCCCTGATGCAACAAGTTTGAAGAATAATTTTAGATAAGATATTATTATGACAATTATATCTAAAAAAACGAAAAGCAACCATAAATATAGAATACCTTACTGGATGAGCTTACACCCATTTATCGATGCAAAAAGTTTTGTGGAAAAAGTAAACATAAGTATTAGGCCTTGGTCGGCTCCCTGAAAAAAATTATATTCAGATTTGAAATCCACTTGCAATTAGATAGATTTAACTGTTTAAGGAAGAGGTGGTGTTTGTACATCAAGAAATGAATACATTATCATTATATAAACTCTAAATAGAACCCCCGTATCCTAAACTGAACAATACACACAGTATCTTTAGGATGGCCCTTAAAATTAAGAGTGGGGCATAATTTGTTATCTCGCCCCAGAACTGGCCTTGAAAGAAAATGGGTGTGCTATAATAATGTTTAGATCATAGTCTGAACTACCTTGAGAATAGGAAAAATAATAGGTATCTGAGAACCTCATGCAAGCAAAGAGACAACCATCGGTTCGGCTGGCTCACCTAATTTTAATTAAAATCTCAAAAATGTGTATGTCAATTTCGTCAAATGTGCATTAAAAATGCAGCACATAGCATTAATAATCAAGTACTGTCGGTTAAAATTCATTGAACAATATTTTTGAGTATAAATATCGCGTCTCCATGTATAATATAATGTTGCGGCCAATAGAAGACAACTCATCGTTCTACCAAACAAACAATCACTTTAAAATGGTAAATGTGTTAACCCTCTGGATGAGCACTCAGGCTTCTTTTCTCCAGAAATGATCACAAAACAGTATTGGTCGATGGTAGTCTATTTAAAGATGTTGACATATTAATCTGTCACAGGGGAGACAAGTTACTGTAGACCCTTCTAGAGTTGGACCATTGGTTTCGAACTTTGAAGTGGATTATCATTATCATTATGTCATTCACAAATGTACAAGTGAATGTCAAGTTTGTTATTTTCGTTCATTGCTACATAACTGATTTGATATGAACAGTGGATGTCTTTTGCTTTCCTAAATACACCTATTTTATTGCCTAGATAATTTTTCACAAGTTACATGCCACGAGAGAGTTTATTAACTTATGACCAAGAACGAAAATCTCTCTTATCACTTTCACCGCACCCTCATCAAACCAATGTGACAAAAATTCACAAGGCACTATAATCTGATCAGTAAATACTTTATTTCATTTAGAAGTAGGAGGGGGCTTAGTTGGTTAGAGCGTCGGTCCTTCAGAATGCAAGTGTTGAAGGTCGTGGGTTCAAATCCCACAGCAGTCCACCGACTACTGGGGTTTGGATTGCCCCCAGGTGTGCTCCGACTTGCCTGCGAACAGAGAGCAACTTGGCGCAGAACTTGCGTCAACAAATATTTCGCCGCCCATGTTTTGGCATGTGATATGACCATCTGATTTCAATCAACCATTTGATCAATCATATATTAACTTAAAAAATTGGTACATTGCAATTCTGTGGACATTGCTGTCAAACAAATATAATGTTTTAATTTTGTTAGATCTTGATTGTAAAGTGAATTTCAAAGGTAATTATTCTGGAAAGTGACAAACTAGAGAGGTTTATTCTTCTGTATAAAAAAGAAACCCAAATACCCATACTGAGACATTTTTAAAACATTAAAATAATAACTAACCTTTTTAGAATATTTCCGCATTTGATTTCACTCTGAGAGAAAACTGCTCATCTGACCCTTCATGTAGCTGTATACATGTACTTATACACTCACTTCTCAGACAGTAACCAATCAGATTAAACCACCATACCAAACTGTAACAGGAAGGTGGTCTGTCCTTTTAAACGACGGATCTTGTAACATTGAACAAGGATGTCATCAGCTAGGTCTGCATATTAATGTGTTTCTGTTTCAAAATAATTATTAATGATCTGTGCCCAATATAATGAGCTATGCCCAACATCCGTCCAATATGGTCAAAAGATCATTTCCTCTGTCCAATTACACACTCACCACAGAAAAACACTGAGACACATTTCTTCTCTTATACAAAAACTTGAAAAGTTAAGGAAACCCCACTATATGTAAGCTGTCTTCAATATTCTGTCATAGATAAGAAATTCCAGTTATCACACAACAAAGTGTCCAGTTGTTGCGTTGTTGCAGTAAATTCCACGTCACAATCACGGTTTGCCAAAAAAAAGTGGTGCGGCCAAAATAAGTGCGTGATCCCGAAAATCTATATGATCCATAATTCCTTTAATTCTATACTCAATGCTATACTTAATACTACCTGCCATGTTCATTATTGCACCTTGCTGCATAAAACATTCCATTGTAATAATATAGCCAGAATTCGTTACACTAAGGTAACGGAATGACCAAATAAGGAAAGAATCGATTAAATTAACTGTTTTCACTTACAGTTACAGAAGGCATAAAATATATTCAGTCTTTTGGGTTTCCAAATTTCAGCTCTTGAAAAGTGGTAGGGCCACAGGCCCCTTGGCTCTGATTATGAATACATCTCTGCTTTATTGGGCTAAAAACGGAACTTTGTTTTTGTCTAGTTACTACCAATTATCTCAAATCAGTTGCCATTTTTATTAATTTTATCATAATATATAATATATTATTGTTATTTTCAGATTACTGAATACAATCATCTTTTTTAGATTCCCTTAGTTTCGTGGCTGACTAATAGTCAAGGTGTTGTATATCATGCAGCATAGGAGATTGCTACAGTACCTACAGTACATGCCTATCAGACTACAGTACATGCCTATCAGACTAGCTTCACAACTTGGTAACAACAATATTGTGCAGAAGACCAACAGACATATTGGAGTAACATGCCGGTCACCACTTATGTACAGTAAAAGACATATTAGTCTGTACAAACCATACCAACACTCGCAGCAACAAGATGATAAAGTCTTAGTCCGGGTGTTTGAGCAAGGGAAAACTTTACCACATCAGCAATGGGTATGTGTTAAAATAGCCTTGTCATGCGGCCACCCAAAAACCACGGTCGCGTGACAAAGCTAGTGTCAAAAATCATTCAAATGTTGATTAGCTTTATTTCAGAATGTTTTCTCCAGCACTTTTTTAATTATAATTCTAATTAAATATTATAATGTCACTGTCATGACTGATGCCAATCGTTTTCCAATCCTTTAAAAGGCAACCAAGGTTTCAAACAACTTCTCATTGATTAATAGCAGATTGTACCTTCTGCATATGGAAAAAGACAAAATCTAATTCGGATGATTATTTAGCCGGAATTCTTGTGAAACATTTCATCCATCATGTACTCATACTCAGCTAAAATAGAATACCAAGGAGCAGTTTCCTGTTCCTGTTATTATTTAGCCTGTGCTCTATCATCATTACAACAACGTCTTGGAACCTCCCCTAAACTGAAGTGTTATCCAGCTTAGAGTCAGCAACTAACTTGAGTTTTGCATCGTGTAATGCACAAAGCTGATGCTGCCTAGCACATTATTTACTACCCATTAATGCATTGCTGCGAAACCTTGGTTGCCCTTTAACCAAGCTTTTAAATGACCTCTATATTGTAGGTTATGAGAATGAACAATCAAAATGGTAAGTGCCGTCTAACTGCCTCATTGGTGTGCACTGCCACTAATCATAATCACATATTAATTTTTAGACATGTCTAATATCCTGACCTTTGTAAGGACATCCCATAGACTTGATAATAAGTATTATTAATAATATTATTAATAATGTTATAAAGTCTATGGGATTTCCTTGTGATTGTCATCATTACCGTTGAAGAAGGCATAGAGATTAGAATTTAATTTCTTGCTTTATCATTATTTTTTTATTTATTACTCCTACTCTGCCTTTTTTAATAGTATCACACTTTTGTTTTTTGACATCCTTGTGGTAACAATCCTTACCATTGAACAACGCATTTAGATTAGAATTTAATTTCTTCTTTTCATTGCTATTTGTTTATAAATTTTATTTATGGTTGATTAAAAAAGGTGCCACCTCACAAGTCACATCCCGGAGCATGAGCGACAAAATATTAATTGCCTTATGGGCTAGGCTCCAATGTCTGCGCCAGATTGTTCTCTGTTTGGAAGCAGATTGGAGCACACCTGGGGATTAACTAAACCCCAGTAGACTGTGGACTGCAGCGGGATTTGAACCCATGACCTTCAACACTTGCATGCTGAAGGAGCTCTAACCAACTGAGCCACCTCATACTCCTATTGAATATATATCGCACTTTTGTCTTTGACTTTATGTCTCCTGTATCTTCATACTAGTTTTTGTTGATCACACATTGCTTCTCATTTTGTAAGGTTATTTATCGTGGTGCCGGAACTCTTATATATGTCTAAGTATATCAGTAGCCATATCCATGTCAGAGAAATACATCAACCAAAGCTCATTAGAATCGCTATCAAACATCTCATATGAATCGGCAGTGGTCGGTAGGTGATATTACCTGCCATAATTGTCCAATTAGACTTAAAACAAACACACGGGCTGATTTTAACCTCCAAAATGTTTCGATCAGCTGCCTGATGCGGCCGGCCGAATGTTTTATCGGACTGCTGTATTATCTAGTTCAGCTTACACAAGCAGAAGGTTGGATTGATTTTACATTATGCTATTTGGCGGGCAGTGTAGTGTAGCTTAGTTAATTCTAGATGCTAAAACTTATAATAGAATGATGCTTCGATCGGTATTTTTGTTATAGCAAAACAAAAATACTGAGCTGTGACTTTTCCATGCAAACATGAGCAGAAGAATAAAGACTTGCCTTGAAAATGAGATTAAAGTCCACCCAAACAGCATCGGCTTGCATAAGTTTCTCAAAGATCAAAGGACCTAAACGGAAATGATGCCCTCCACCCAAGTTGAAGGCTTCACCACATCTAAGGGGTTGTCTCCAAAAACATTATGTGTCTCTAAGTTTATAGAAGTTGCTACATAGCGTGATAGCGCCAATATATTCATTGTATATATTAAGCCAACTAAACTACATGTGCCCAAGAAGTGGGATAACATCTAGAGGTTTCAGTGTAAAACACTGAATTTTTACACTGTATAAATTAAATGTTTGCAATATTGATTCATCAGATTTAATATATATTATTCATTCCGATCAGAAGTTTACACATAACATACTCACACATCATGCTATGAGGTTCATGTAACCTGTCACTGCTTCTGCTCTTGTTGTTATAGGTCTGGTTGGTCTCTCATGTTTCAATATTGCTTTTGGATCAGCAGAGTTTCTGTATCAGCTCATCAAAACTAAACACCTCACCCAGGTAAGCCAAGTCTGTGGACATCATTAACATGTGGACATTATAAATATGTGGACTTCATAAATATGTAGATCTCAATGATATGTGGACTTTATTAATATATGGGCATCATTAATATGTGGACATCATTATAATTCGGACATCATTCATATATGGAGATCCTCAATTTGTGGACCTCGTCAGTACATAGGCATCATAAAGATGTGGACATAATTATTACTACATTATTCATGAATTCCCTGCATTAATATGCAGACCTCAACAATATGTACAGTAATATGTTGGCAGCATTAAAAGGTGGCATTGCCACTGATGGCAATGTCACTGTGGCATTGCCCCGTCACATTGAAACTGATCAGCCACTAAACAAATGCCTAATTCTCAACTCTTTGGCTCCTCCAAGCAAGTTGATTAAAAGGGCTGTTCAAAAATAAAAGTGTTTGATAGCAATCTACTTGTCTTTTTTGTTTTAATTGAGCAGCAAAGAGAGTTAGTTGTCTACGGTAACCGTAAACTTCTATATATTACATACATTTTATACTTACATATATATTATATTATATACGTTTATGGTGGTAAGAGATCTGATAAGCAAAAACCGGTATAAGTGTCCGCCGTCACGTTAATGGTGCTTTGCTTGTAGATCTCATGGCTGACATTGGGTATATACGTAACTTTCGCTGTACTCCACACCCTCCTATTCCTCAAAGTAGCTGCCAGGATGCTACCAGAAGATGATGATGATGATGATGATGATGAGCCCAAAGAGTTGTAGCAGTAGCTAATTTAGGCGAGATCAGTACTGACATCTTAGCAGCACATATCAAATGATAGACTAGTTCAGTTTTCTGGGAGAGTCTGTTGCACGGTCTGTTCAATAGCAGTATTTATTTTTTACGCAGTTTTATTGCATAGTGACAGATGATTACCTTCTGGTGCTGCTATCTATCATGCAATAGTTTTGTTAAACGCGGCAACATCAGGTTTTGATCTTTAACTTATTTAGGAAATTTATTTATAAGTATTTTGTGCAAAGCACTATTCCATTTCGAATCAATACCAAAACTGCCCAAAGAAAAATTAATTTATTCAAGTTATTTGGTCAACATTGAATTAAAGCAAGAAATAATATTATTATTGCAATTCATTCAAGCTTTTGTTTGAAAAAAAAATTTGATTGATTGCACAATTGTAGAGTTGACAAAGACAAACATTTTGGTACGCTTGCTGCTTCTCTTCACATTCTTTGTCTCAGTAAATCTAGGCCTTAGTTTTGGCTTTCAATTTCTCCTAAAATACATAGAAAACAGGGGGGATAAGTAGAAAATTTATTGAAAATGAAATATTGTTAGTAATACCAATATACGCTACACGATATGCAAGAATCTTACCATCTAGCCTATAACCTGCTGTAAGTTGTCTATTGTTGGATAGCAAAATTTATGACATAAGTTACAAATGTACTCTGATATCATAAAGCTTCGTTTGCATCGAAGCAACTTGCAATTTTAGAAAATCTGAGGGTGAGTCTGAGTTGCGCTGGAGTCTGTGCCTGAATTGCTTGTTCGTTCATATATACGAAACTCATCAATTGCAATTAAGAAATTTCCAAAACGCAATTTATATAAAGCCCCATCACAACACAGAGCTGATCTGCAACTGCAGTGTGTTGCAAAACAAAATACTACAATGTAAACGCAGCTTAACGTGAACATTATCACAGACATGTGTATCACAAGAGTTTTAGTCTAACCTACCAGCGGAGTTAATCTAGCCAGGGCTTTACGTCTAGGTTTGGGTTTGCCTGCTCCTGCGTTAGCCACATCCGCACTCTCTTCAGATATATGTATGGCAGGTACTTGTTTAGGTTCAGGCTCTTCTAGTAGTACTGGCTCAGGAGTAGGGGTATTCCAGGCTCTCTGAGGTGTGACTTTATTATTTCTGTGAACGGCAGCGATAGCTACTGGAGCGACTGGTAATCTATCTCTGGACCTGGAGCGTGGTCTACGTGATGAGGGCTCTCGTGCCTGGTTAACCACTACCACTCTCGGTGAAGGCGACCTCTGTCTGCGCTCAGGAGAGGGTGATCTACTAGGTGTTGGTGAGGGACTTATTACAGTGGAGGGCCTTGTGTAATCAGGTGTTACCGCCTCTCTACGTAGAGGTATATCCGGTGTAGGCGTTTTAGGTGTTACCGGCCTTGTATAGTCCGGTGTGAGAGTCTCTGTTCGTAGAGGAATGTCTGGTGTGAGCTCGGGAGTTTCAGGCGGAGGTAATGATGGAGTGAGAGCTGACTCCAGTCTGTATGGTATATCAGGGGTGAGTGGTGGTGTGTCTATAGGTGTGAGATAAGCACTCATAGCCCTCAGTGGTATATCAGGTGATGGAGTTGTAGGGGGAAAAGGCGTCTCAGCCGCCGTCCACAGAGGCAGATCTGGGGTGGGTGTTCTAACTGCTGGTGTTTCTGCTTCTCTCCACAGTGGGATGTCAGGTGTAGGCGTTCTGAGAGCGGGTGTCTCGGCTCCTCTCCACAGTGGTATGTCTGGTGTAGGAGTTGGTGGAGGTATTGGTGAGGATGCTGTATCCACCATGATCACCCTTCGTATTGGTGATGGCTCAGGTTCTTCTTCTATGGTGTCTGTTTGTTTAGTCCAGGAAGCCCCGGCTATGGCTATAGCGCCTGCAACTCTGAGAGCGGAGGCTATGTTATATTCTTGGGTTCTCTCATGAGATCTCTTAGCTTTAGTCATTGCTCTAGCAGCTTGCCCAGCACCCTTCATTGTTCTCTTATTGGGTACCCAGGAACCTGCAGCTATTGCCACCCCTCCCGCTATCTTCAGAGCATCAGCTATCCTGTACTTAGGTTTTGATTTCTTAGCTTTGTTGACAGCCTGTGCTGCCGTAACAGCGCCTGCTAAACTTAATCCGTTTGTAACTGATGGCTCTTTACTTTGTTTCGTCCATGATGCACCTGCTATAGCGACGGCTCCTGCTATTCTCAGTGCGCTGGCCACTGTCTTAGTTTTATCTCGCTGTGCATAAATTTTACCCTTAGCTGCTGCAGTTGCAATAAATGCAGTGTCAGCCATTGTTGGCTTCTTTTTAGCACCAATTTTCTTTGTAGGAGTCCATGATCCTCCTGCTATAGCCACTCCTCCCGCTATTTCTAATGCCGCTGCTATCGTTTTATCCTTAAGATTACAGCGGAATTTGTTAGCCTTAGCCACTCCTGTTGTGGCAAGTGCAGAAGTGTACAGGGAATGAGGTCCATGCTGACCCGCCCGCTGTTTACGTCTCTGTCTCTCACGGTCAAGGTCTATGTCTTCTTCTTCCAATGAAGAGTGGGACGATAACTGTGTATCACTTACTGACCTCTGCATCATCACTGTTCCAAAAAAATACAAGTGGAAGTGGAGTGTGTCTTGCTTATATGATTACCATAACAAAACATATCGTGTGTCAATACTGTAGTCAAGGTATGCTGACTTAGTTTATATTAGCTATATTAAGCCTAGTTTTGTGTGTCAAGTGTTGTTCATTTGTTTGAACTTGGGATTTATTTGTTCGATAGGTATGGGTCAGCAATTTAATTAATGAAACACAAAGTCCCACTATTGTCAACAATGGAATTTGCTTTGATAATAAACATTGAACGTGATCATTTAAAAGAAAAGCTAGAAACGAACTCCCTCAATTATAAAGGTGTTGAATAAAGTGATTTGGTTCAGATAACTTGAAATGAAAGTGTTTAGCTACATATGGTAACCTACAAATGGGCAGCTCCAAATTCCTACATGAATATTTCAACTGATAATAATTTCTCCATTTCTCTGTCTGATTTTACTTCAAAGACCTGTTTGAATGAAGCAAGGCTTCTTTGATTGCTGATGTGGAGTGGAGGGAAAGTGAAATTAATCCACTTTTCGTACATTTGGATTTGCTAACCCTGAGTCAGAAAATAGCCAAATACAGTGAGAACAATATTAACGAAGGTAAATTGCCATAAGCTAGCCGACACTCTACAGCAAAGTGCGCCACACCACACATACTGCAAACGCAGTTACACCTTGTATATTATATTTGATCGCATGGAGTATGAGTTGGTTAACATAACACAGCAACCTAGGTCACTCGTTTTAAGAAAACCTCAATCCAGTATTTTAATAATATATATATATATATATATATATATATATATTCCATATTATTCTGGAGCAGATTAAGTCTGGGACTTTTATCCAGAATGCAAATCAAATCCCTTAATCAAGTCGCTTGGAGCGTATGAGACAATGCACAAACAAAAGCAAACGCTTAAACTTATCAAGTGGATTTTCTCCACTGAAAGTTAGGTGATCTTGACGTATTAACACAGGACTGAGATAATCCTAGCTTCACAGAAAAAGTCTCACAGCAAATGGACCAACACCTCACTACAGCATAGGGTAGAGTAGAGGATTTTGTCCTCTCTATGGCCTTATTAATATCTCATGTCAAATTGGTTGTGTTGATTACAAATAATTCCCGGTTAACTCTGCTTTAGAGAAAGTTAGGTTTGCGCCGATAGAGATGGAGATGGATTTCTGAGGTCCATAGGTGATGTTTTGAGAGCTTGTTGAAGATGACTACTGCCAGTGTATAGTGTGCATATTTGACATTACCAATAGATGGATAGATAGTCTTATAGAGTAAAAGCCCCAGAACTTTTCCCGGCAGTACTTCTACTTCTAGTCTTAATCCTTGTAATAGGTTGATATGTACCCTCAGAACTCCACACAGCGCTGACGTTTTGTGATAAAATCCTAAATGAATTTGCCTAATTTTAGTTCTGCAATGTGTTTTAAAAAGGTTATAATAACAGGACTTTTTTGTCAATGTCTGAAATTGAGCATCACCGGACACTTTATTGGACACAGAGAGTGTTATTGTACCAGAGGATCTGTGATTCGAAGTTGAGGAGTGAAGGCTATGAGAGATGTTATCTTTCCCGCTATCTTATTGATACAGCAAGCTTTTAGGTATGTAATCCTCCAGGGTTATTGGTAACACATTAGCTCTTTTCCAGAGTGAGAATCGGGGAATTCACCACTATTGAATATGTCATATATTATGAGAGTGACAGGCATGATTATATTTTTTTTCCAAAAGGGATAATCCCCAGAGATGGTTGACTTGGTAGTATCGATATTTCTTGGTGGTAGTGATGGCATAATCTTTGATATCTGATTTGCTTTCGCTTGCAATATAATAAGGATTGTTTAGAGAGACATCAGTGTTGACCAGGTTATCTTTAAATTTGCCTTCAAGTTGGAAATATATCTGTTGTTGTTGGGATATGATGAGTGAAAAATTGAATATCATATCATTTTATTTTATAACCAATATTATTATATCATGTCCAGTGACTTACTTGTATGACTTGGTGTTTGGTGCCTCTTGAGAAGTAGGAGGTAGCTCAGTTGGTAAGAGCGCATGCCCTCTGACGCGCAAGCGTTGGAGGTCTTGGGTTCGAATTCTGCTGCAGTCTACCAACTACTGGGCTCAATTGACGCCCCAGGTGTGCTCCGACCAGTCTGCAAACTGAGAGCAACTTGGCGCCAAACTTGTATTTCTCAGCCTTCGGACAGAGACAAAACCTTTGTAAGGAGGGAGTCTTATATTGGCTACATAAAATAAAGACACAAAATGTTTTCATCAACAAATTAACGGAGGACTTTGCTTGTATCGCATGTTAAGGTAACTCCAAAATACGGGAACCGAAAATAATAAACTTGTATGTATGTGAAATCAGGGTTATTGATGATCAATATACCAACACTACCGGGATGTGTGCTTCTAAACCGGTTGGATAATCCTCAAATTGAGTGACTTTCAGCTTCAGGCAATTCAATAGTTGAAGTTGATATCATTCATATCAGGTTTTGATCAATTGCCATTTGGAAGTATGTTTGACCAGAGCTGCTTGCTAAACATAGGGATAAGGAAGACTAAAAAATTTAGGGTAGTATGCTGGGTGTAACTAGCTGCCAATTCGTTCTTTTTGTAATTTGGCATATTGCCAAATACCATGAGCCAACAAATTGCGAGCACACAAAAACTAAAGGGGAGGTAGTTAAGTACTCCAAGGCTCAATTCAGTTCCATTAAAAAAAATTTAGAACAAAAATATCACGTTAAAACTATACTTCTTGAACATCTTCCATGTTCCCACAGCGCCCTTTTACCCTGACTGATTAATAGAGCTAAGCACATCTTACCTCTGCATGATGATTCATGACACAAACTCGCATCCCTTTTATAAAATTTGTTCTCCACCACTGTGAATTATGTTTCAGTAGATATTTTTTGATTAATTTTTAGTGACATTCATGGCGCTCCAATCATTGGAACTCAGATTCTTGGCACTTAACTATGTACTTTTTTTGCACGTCTCCATTATAAGATAAGCGCAGTCAAGTAACATGCTGCTAAAGCTCCTCTCTCTACAAATTTTGGTGAGTAATCCTGATAATATTATTAGCTATCTTCTTTAAATGTGAAAAGATTTAGAAGCCCACTTTCATTAGTGTCTGATCTTACAAGTCTCACAAAGATATAATCTAAGGATAGTTTTTTTCTGGTAGGAAATCTTGTCCCGATGGCACGAAATATGATCCAAGATTATATTGATAAGAGTGAGTTTGCACAAAATATCCTGCACAATGACCTGACCCCACCCATAGATAATAAAAGTAAGTATGTACTTCTATAATGATTACCAATGTTAGCTTTCTCTGATGTCAATTGCACACCATCTCCGCAGGATTTTTCTCCTCCAGTGACTGCTGAAATTAGTTGCGGTGGTACATTTGTCTTGTACTTTTTATTATCGTAGCTGGTTTGCCAGTATTTCTCCTAAAAGTTCAGTTTGAATCTTAGCTGTTACTTGTTGGTACTGAACAACACACAAACTAATATAATTGTTTTTTGGCAGTCATTTACTCAAACACAGTGAGGATTGTTTCACTGCCGGATGTCAGCAATGAAGGTCAGGAGATAAAACCAATATTTGATGTAAAAACATCGAGAAGGCGTTAGATAGCATAGGAAACTACCCAGTGATGGTTGTGTCCATATCAAGAGAGTTTCGGTCAGGGAAGTCTTTCTTTCTTAATCTAATGACAACTTACCTGGATTGCCTTCAGAAAGTAAGTACAATTATCACAATGCTATAGTATTATTGCTTTGAGTACTCTTTGGGGCTACTATTTGCTGGCATAGGATTTATGTATGAGAAAATATAATAATAACTACAAATGCTGCGATCATAAATGCCACAAAACTTCAGGGGTGTGGATGATATACACTCAGGTCGTCGATTAAGTTTATGATGGATGGCAAATTGGCGATGTCATCATAATTGCAAATTAAAATGGCTGTCCTTTCCATGCCACCTATGAGGTAGACAGCCGAAGTATTGTTGTCCTACTATGTGGCAGAACTCCCCCAACAATTATTTTCAGTGAATACAGCCATAGAATATAGCGCAACAAACATGTTATAATTGTGGTATATTTATATATATCATATAAAAATAAGGGCTCCTCCCCATGATCCCTCTTTACTTTTTTAATCTGGCCTCACCGGAATTTGAACTTGGGCTGAGATCAAACACTCCCACCGCTCAGCCACGCTGGGCCGCTAAAGCTTGCAAAGCTCAGTGCGAAATAATCCAGGTGGTTAAATTTAATGATGTATTGGGTGTAAGTAGCAAAACAAAACAAGTTACACCACCAAGTTGTAAAAGTGATGGTATGTAAATAAAATCTGTCTTCACTGGGATTTGAACTCGGTCGCATGTTATAATTGTGGTATATTTATAAATGGTTGTATATTGTATATAATTTTATATAATATATAATTGTATATCATATATTATATAATTAAATGTAATATATAATTGTATATATTATATAATCGTATATAATACACTATTGTATATATTATATAATTGTATATATTATATTATTGTATATATTATAAAATTGTATATAATATATTATATAATTGTATGCAATATATAATTGTATATATTATATAATTGTATATCAACTTTTAGAAACCATTGAAGCCTAAAGATCAAAGGACAAACTGAGAAGTGCATATTTTGCATATTTGGATTTACACCGGAATTATGAACTATAATCAGTTGCTTTTACGTAGCCCCAAAAATGTAATTAAATGCAATTTTTACAGCTTGTTATGTTGTCAGTTCTGAACTATGGCTCTGTGAATGTACAAAACAGAAACAATTCCTGTACTTTGGTGGTCTACTCCAATCGCTTTGATATACAGAGTAAAGAGTACTGATGAAAGGACACAGCCTTGGGACTGTCAGTTGATGTAATAACAGTCTCAGATGATGTACCAGAACACTTTACAGTTTGGCGGCATTGATTAAGAAAACTGTACAGAAGATGATTTTTACTGTTTGATATGAATACAATAAAAAAACATTAAAGAGAAATCGATGAAAATAATGTCCTGTTGTTTTACCTCTTTGTGTTTCCTAAAAATAACATAACTTATGTGCCAGTATTTATAATGTGTTATTAGCCTGTTGCCAGGCGATCTTTTGTTTTTGGTAAGTAGATTCAAAGAGGAAGTACCAGTACATGCCACAGAATCAACAGCGGTTTCAGGTGGTATTAAGCAGCCATGAAAGTTGTTTTTGGTATTGTGTTGACTGTTATGGTGTCTCAAGCAATGCTTGTATCTGACAATAAACCGGCGTCTAGATTTGAGAATTTTCATGTTCGAGAGAAGTGCAGTACCGAATTTGCCTCCTCGATTGACGCATCCGTGGATGCGGCTGTTTTAGGAAGCAAACTCTGGTACAGGATGGGCTAAACTCATTATCCGCTTAGAAAATTTGAGCAGCACTCGGCTGAACCACTTTAATTACAATATTAGGAAAGGGGAGATCGGAGAACCTTTCCTTTCAGTTGCGTCAGGTACCTTCGAAGCCATATTTGCTCAACAACAGAAAGCGTATGGTAAATCAGAAGGAGTGGTTTACTTTCAGGTTGACAATAACGGTACTAATTGTTTGATTTACTGGCGAGTAGACAATGTGCAAAGTTTTTCCTCAAGACCGAATCTTATTGGGCTTAAGATCGAGCGAGATCAGTATTCTGCTGAAAGCTTAGCAGGAAACATTGAGTATCGCGGCGAAGAAGCAGTGAAATCGCAAATGTCCTACCGATATTCATCAACTAATGTGCAGACACTTCAGCGTTCAGGGCCTGATATTTTAGCAAACCTGATTATTTAAGCACTAAAAGTAAATGTCTTCCAAACCCGCAGCACACTCTGAGAGGAGTCGCAAAATGCCTTCGGCTGCAAACCAACGGAGCAAATTTCTTCTGCAACTCTTTGTTTACTTGCCTGCTTTTTTTTGCGTAAGCTGCCCATTTTTATTGAGACATCTCACAGTGATAAATTGAGTGTTGTTTAGTGGTAAGGACTACAATATTTGATGACTTGTTCTGATAATGTTTTTAAAATGCGTGTGACAATTTGGGAGAGGGAAGGAGTCAATTATAGTTTGCGAGAGACTGTGTTGTCTTATCTTCCCAAGGGAACATATATTGCACAATGAAACTTTTCCTTCATACAGGTCTGGTACTCTCCTTCCCCACTTCAATGCCAGAGAACTTAGTTCTGCTAAAATTATGATTAAGATGATTGTTACTGATCGTGATCCTGATTCAGCATTCATAAGCATTCCTGCTAATCCAACTGAGTGGTTATTAATGTCCACTCAGTCATCAGTGCTTTATTTCCATTACCACTTAAAAATTGCATTACTATCAATAAAATCTCTTTATGTTGAAAAGCAAGTCTGATTTTCAACCCCTTGAATAACGCCCCTGTATCGATGGGAGATCCAGCAAGTTAAGACTTTTATAAATATCCCATTATTAGAACAGATCTCTTTGGGCCTCAAGGTGTCGGAATCAGGAGATATAATTTGTAACTCTAACTTAGTCCAGTATTCTCTATGATCATTAACTCATATTTCTTGGGCTACATTCCATTATATCCACTAATCTTTCCGTCCCACAACCATATTATACTGCTTGACGGTTTGATGTTGAATTAATTTGTACAATTTCGGAAAGCTTCAAGTAGCATTCAATCCTAGAATCACTGAATATGAATCTACTTGCAGTTTGCCTTCACAGTTAGGCAACATACTCAACAATGAAAATCTGAGCTATAAATTCTGGTTCTGCACCACAGGGCAGTCTGCAGAAACTAAACCCCCATGGCTGCAATAAAATTAATCAAATTGGGAAGCTTTGTTTTGTTTATAATCTCATAGAAATTGCTTAATTATTTTTTATTGAAAGCAATAATACTTTTTGTAGATGATTTGGTATTTGAGACGACTGTTCATTTGTATAGATTGAAACAGACAAAATATAACTGCTCTAATTCTAGAAAACAAATAATTTTGTACATTAACTTTTTCCAATAATTTATTCGTTTTGAGAGTATTAACACCTGGCCAATCGTATGGAGTATGCTTGCTACTGAAACAAAATGGTGGAAGAGAGTTTACAACTGAAATAACTAAATTTTCTAATTTAATATTCATTTATTACATGAAAATTTTGAAGGAGTGTATCGGTACACTTCAAATATCAAGTTATAACTTTTGTGGTTGTCTGCTACTTTTTAAGATGCGATTATATATATAGTAATTATAATTTTCTATTGTAGGCAGCTGTGAAAGAATCTGTGTTTCCAACATCAGTTGATGATTGGGCCTTTAACACTAAAGAAGAAGTCAACCAGGATGACATTGATGCTATGACACAGCAAGATAATAGGTACTCAGATATGGATGATGGGAAAGTATTACCTAACTGGCAATATATTGGGATATTTCTTGGCGTCACTATACCTTGTTTATTAATTATATGTATTTCTATATGTGTGTCTTGTTGCAAGTAATAAATCAACTCTATTTTAAATCTATACTGTGAGCCTCAGCTTGACAAGCATTAGAACACAGACTTAGGATTCTACGGCACATTTGACCAAACTGTAACAGCTTTATAGTGATTTGAATTTAACATTAATTGCTTTATTACTTCCATTTTCTTTGTCAAATCAGGAATAGCTAAAAGTGATTAAACTTTTCTTAAAACTACTCTGGATTTTCTAAGCACCATTTGCTAGACCTGGAATTTGAGAGGTCGATCCTTTGCACTACCTGGTAAAGCTTTCCGTATTGTAGCACAAACAAACCATCACAGATACGTTCGACAAATAATTAAAGGTTGATTCAAAAATTCTCTGTTAATATACTTTAAAATCTTGTTTATCATTTATACTATTACATTTGCATTGTCTTGTTTTTCCTTTTTATGGTGATGTTATTATTTTTTCTGTCCCTACATACATATAGTGTCTCGAATAGGAGGTGGTTAATTGGTTAGAGCGCCATAGATTTAGCATGCAAATGTTGATGGTTTTGGGTTAGAACCCCACTGCAGTCTATCGACTACTGGAGTTGGGTTGACCCCTAGGTGTGCTGCGACCTGCCTGTAATAAACAGAAAGCATCCTGGTGCAGATATTGCACCCCGGCCACTAGGCAACTCACCGTCCTTTTGAATTAACCAATCTTGATGCGAATATTATTACTGATTTTTACATAATTTTGTTTACTTCATCTGAGAGTGATGGGTATTGTTTTCGTTTAATTAAATAAAAGCCAAGAGCATTTAAGTGAATGCAGATTAATATTGAGGTAGCTGTTGCTGTCTTTGTTGAACTGGGAAGGGGTTCGATGCGCTTCCAATCATGTTGCTCTGGTCAGATTCAATTGGTGGAGTAGACATAGTAAAAGATCATTGTGTCTGTCCCTGGTCTATTTTTCTGTTCTGTTCATGAAAGTAAAGATAGCAAATCGAACTTTGTTCGAGGAGCAATGCATAATATCCTTCGCTTGAGGGAGAAACTCTTGAAAAAGTGAGGAGATTATTTTCCTTCACTCTGTCTTCTTCCCAACTCGCAACCCTTTTTGCAACTACCCCACTCTCTTCCCCATTTGAATTCCACTTCAGCGAGAATTGACTTGATTTATCAAGAGTTATCTTCTCACACCACAAAAGGAGACAAATACGTTCCTAAAAATGTATTTGTCTCTTCACAATGTAAAGTAAGTGGGTGTGAGTGGGGGTTTTGACATTGGGGCGCGGGCTGGGTTGTGCGTGTTGGGGAATTCAGGTCACCAGTGGGCCAGAATTTATTATTCCAATTTAGAGGCTCCAAAAAATCCTCATTGAAATACCTGCTTAAATCCGTCAAGCAAGCAGCCTTGATCGTACACTGGTCATATTAATGTATAGAATAATTCTTGATTTCTTATATCACTAGGCTTTACATGTCAAAAAGATTAAGTTGGTTCAATTTTGAAATAAACTAATAAAATTAGAATAAGCTAAAATATGTGGTGCAACTTATTCACTTTCCATTATAATATATACATGATTCGGACACCAAAGGCCTTATCTTTATGATGAAACTGATGCGTTGATCTAAGAAACAGTCTTGAAGAGCTGATCCAAACAAGCGGGTCACCCACCGATCTGGTAGTGAGGTAAAATACCTGCCGGCTAGCTGCTGATAAATGTTTTTGAATTTATAGGTTTGCAAGCTGCGGCTAGTATACCAGGAAGCATAGTAAAAAGTTCAAACCAGCGACAACTTGAAAAGATTATTGGGGAATTCGAGCGTGATCATGTAGTTCCGAGGTACGAAGAAAAGCAGCAAAGGATGAATAAGGTTTTGTAATACTATGACCATTGTTTTGAACTGTGTGAGTATTGTGGATATATTGCTACCCGGCCAATCAGATCAGACATATTATCTCAGGACAATCTGTTGTCATAAAAAGTGGATTCTGGGTAAAGTGGTCCACTGGGGCCAAAAGCTAAGCCAAAGCACAACTATAGCACATGAATCATACAAAATACACATCACAGTGATGCAAGGACAATCTTTGTACTTTTACAGACACAAACAATAAAAAAGTTCGCAAATGGTATTGACAGTAACAGGGTGGTTCTAGTCGGGAGTCTGTAATAGCCAACATTACATCTGGGAGATAGAGTAAGAGTTTATCATGTCCCAGGGGTCTTATGTTCTAATAATTATCCAGCTAACAAAGTCCAAGCAAGTAGGGGCTCTTACCAAATACCCATTATGAATGCTGCTCAAGGCAGAAGAAGGGATGACTGGAGACAAAAAGCGGTGATAGTGGATATTGCCAAAATATGGTTAAATGAAGTGAAGGGCAAAAGTACTGTGTTTAAAATTGGGTCGTGATGAAAGTTTGTATTCATAGTCATTCTTTCTGGTGACGGCTCTTATTCTTACTTGTTGAGTTTTATGAGCGTCAGACAGGTTTTGTGCCTATTGAACACTTACTAATTTTATCATTCGTATTATTGGTATTAGTCAGCTATCGTCATTATAGAAAAAATGTGAAACCTGAGAGGTGTACAGTTTTGCATATCTGGATTTGCAGCAACATTCTGGTCTGGATTCAACTGATTCAAGGAAGCCCCAAAAAGATATTATTAAACACAATTTTTCTATCACTTATTGGCAAGTAGCTTCTGGATTTATACTGTTGCCGCTTGTTCTTTGTAGAATTGGTTCAGTGTATTGTAGAGAAGGTTCTACATCCTCACCTGAGAGAATACCGTTCTGATATTTACTATGTTGGTGGGAGTTATGAGCATACAAATATTGAATCGTCTTCAGACTTTGACCTCCAAATCTGCCTTCGTATGCCAACAATAAGGTTTGATAATCTGCTTTCAAGCCTACCATCGGTGGAAATGCGAAGACCTGGTTGGGCTGAAATCAAAGGAGGGCCAGCTAATTTGTTGAATGAAGATGGTTACATGTCAACATCCAAGGTAGGCTTATGGTAAAATTTACCTTATGCCCCTTATTTGGATATTATGCCATGACTTATGAATAATGCTTGTGTTTTGACCTCAATCAGCGAAGTTTAGACCACTAATCTTGGGATCGCAGATCTAAATGGCTCTAGTAGATGCAGTCATTTGAGCACCTCTGCTTGCAATTATAAGAAACACATTGAATTACTGGATGGTATATGTGCTTAGATATGTGGGGCTCCCCGTGTATTTGACTGAAAATTGAAGATTGAGTGTTTTAAAGTTGAAGAAAAGATTTAAATGAAAAATCAATAGGAGATTTTCCCACTTCAATCAATGCACTAAACCGGGGTTTAGTTTCATCGCTTCAATTAGACTGGATTCAGTCCAACAACTTGGAGTTATCTACTCCAGTTGGGTTTGATGGTTTGAACAGACAACTCCACACAACAACAAACCAAAACCCATCAGTGTTTCTTATTTTGGATCACAGGATCCTGGGTTCGAGCCCAACCGGGTACATTGTTTGTCGAGAAAAATGATCACATTCATCAACTATTAAACTTGCTGGCTCAGTTCTCACAGGCATTTAGTTAGATACAGCAGTTTTAGGTCGAGTCCAGTTGTTTTGAAGAATTAACTCTGAAGATAAGAGTTTTAAAATTGAAGATTACTCTATTTTCTCTGAAGAAATTGAAGACAGCATTGTGTGCAGGGAGCCCCATATGTGCAAAGGAATATGGATGTTTTATCTGGCAGATAACCACACTGAGCTAGTTAAGTTGGTACAACAAATTAGAGAAAAATAAACATTGATTAAGTTTGCAGTATCTTAATAAATAATTGGAGAAAAAAAAGACAATAATGCATATTTTTAAATTGATAGTGGAGGATGATTTTGTTGATTTTAATGGTAGGTTTCCAGTCATTGCCCACTGTAAGGAACGGAAATTCTAACTCGCTCACTGTGCATATACTTTAAGAGAGTATATGCTGTAAGGAACGGAATTGGTACTATCCTATACTAAAGTATATGCCGTGTACTATTAGTGTGTATAGTTGTTCTATCACCGTCCTACTTTTAAATTTGGTTCTAACTATGGTTCTAGTAATGGTTTTAAATCTTGCACTCCGGACACTTCTAAATGTCACTTTATTGTTGTGTAATTTAATTGGAGTTCTAATTTGGAGTTACCTCCTCTTTCATACACTGAAGAAAGACAAGATCGCTCAAATCTATTATAACGTGGTTCCAATTGGTAATACTAGCACTCTGGTGAGTACGAGGTATTTAACTTATTAATTTCTAGTGACGAACAGCTGGTTCCCACTACTCCACAAAGCAATTTACTGAGGGGTTGTTATTGAGCCTGACCTCTTCTTAGCTTCACTAGAAGTTGCCTTCAAGTTGTTTAAGAAAGGTTCCTGCCGATAACCTGCTAAGACCACTGTCTTGTTCTAACAGTAAAACTCTTGATGAGTTTTGAGACAATGCTCTTACACCACAAAGTCAATATTATCCTTAAATGTTAGTACGACACAATCACTATTTATGAATGTGTTCAGGTACGTTTGATATTTTTGTTATTCAACTTAGGTAAATGATTTTAATTATGAGCACCTACTTGATCTCTGTATAGTGCCTGGAAGCCCAATCAGGTAATCAAGGCGGTGTATCAGTATCACAGGCCTCTTAGCCAAGTTAAATTAGCTAAAGACTCCAACCCAATTTCTAGTGAAGGAAAGAGGTATCAGTCTGTGGTCACTCTAAAATTGATGTTCAATTTCTATATTCAATGTTGAATTGATGTTTCACAGATTAGAGGTATCTTATCTTAAACCGGTAGCGTCCTACTTCTTTAAAACACAAGAATCTAATCCTAAACTATTATTCCGAAACTTAATCTATTTACCCCCCAAGCAAATATGACTACTAATTATTTCTGTTCTGCTTTAACAATAGTTCCCAATGATACTTCTCAATGATTTCCGACTTGATATGATCACAGACACGAATTACCTGCGTTTAACTGTGGGTCACAATGATTTCCGACTTGATATGAGCACCAACGCGAGTAACATGCGTTTTACGGTGGGTCACAATGGTTTCCGACTTTGATATGAGCACCTACACGAAATACCTGTGTTTAGCGGTGGGTCACAATGATTAAACCTCCTAAAGTTAATTTTGAATCCTGTTTCAGAGTGTTGTTATAGTAACAATTAACAACGTCTTACTTTAGTTGATTGCAAAATTGTCTTATAAACTCTTAGTGAATATGACCTAACGTCTGAGTACCTGACGAACTGTCCCTAATTACTTTGCCAATTACTATATGCATAGAAATCAATTACAACAGTATATTCACTAAAGTTATGGTTTATTGTCTTGATACTTATAAAAAAAATGATAATGTAATTCAAATGATACTCACAGTATATATTGGTCCTTAGACTCCACTTTAGTTTTAGCGTTCCAACAAAGATCTCTGATTTAAAACCAGTATTTATTAAATCAAAATTACAATATCTTTTACTAGCTATGTAAAAAGTTGACTGTGCTGCTCAAAGAATTAAACTGTACTGATTTACTGTTCAAAATTTCGACCTTTATATAGGTGCCGATTTTTGTGCTTACTCTGCTTGTTGTCGTCTGATTAGCTGTCAGTGGATTAGTGGATTAGTGCCTCTTGTGGCTTTGTTATATGAAACCGTTCTGTGACCACGTCATGTGGTGTATTGCTGCTGTTCCTCAGTCTACCCTCTGGAATGTATTGTTCTATTTTTGGGCTGACTTTGTTGTTGTTACTCCATGATTAATTACTTCCGTGTCACCCTGAAGATTACTTGGTACTTGGTACTATGACGTGTTGGAAAACCAAATTACTGCGTCACTGGAATTCCTATTTTCTGACCGGATTAGCATGCTCCGGTTGTCTTCGTTACATCTTTGATGGATCACTTCTGCGTCTCTCTGCTCGTTGTGTATGCTTGTGACTACTAAATACCATGGAGGTTACTGGGTGCATTTGTTTTCATATCTATCTGTACCCTCTGAATTCTGCGGCTGGCTGAATATAACTACATATCTCAAGTGCCCATTTTTGGTACTGACACCACGCTGACCACATGATATACTGTTGCCCGTATATATCTATCGATAGAGCATGAGTTAGTTTGCACAGCCTTAGTACCTTCAGGAGGAATTAGATTTGACACCACGAGGTCATTTTCTAGTACAAGGGGTGGGAAAATATCAGGTTCTCAGGCTAAATCGACTCTTACAATCGGAGATACACATTGAAATAGTGTGATCTTGATGCCAGTAAAGCTTTTGACTTATAATTTGTTATGACTGCTTTAGCTAAAGATAATCTGTACCATTAAACTTTCTCTAGGTGAGAAATCTTCCAATCAGTGAAGTAGATTGATACCTCAACGCCAACCGTGTTATTAAATTCAAAGGCAAAGAAGTGACTATACACCGAAGTTACAGTGGGCCTGCAGTGATTCTCAATGTTCAGTGGAGTGATGTTTATATCAGGATTGATCTTGTACCCTGTATCAAGGCTGAAGACATGAACGGCAGGTATTTGCACAATATATGCTTTTTTTCAGACTTATTGTTGTATAATATAAATACTTTGTGGCGTCAAAGCAATAATAACTGTAAAAGTTCTCTCGATAGGAAGTGCGATTTGCAAAACTACATAAGAACTGTTCCATTATTGTTATTTTTCTTTTGCACTGATTTGTATTTCTTTCACCCAGCAGTATCTAGAATCAATGTGCTATAGCGTACTATTCTTGAAATTCGTCCCATTAAATAGTGATTGTTCAGACCTGCCTAATGTCAGATTGTTAGTCATGATGACCAGTTAAACTCTCTATTTGGTCTGTTGAACCCACAAACGTTGCAGACGTCAAAACGTCGCAATCTAGCGTTCGACTAAATGTCAAACATCATTACTTCAAAATTATGCCATTGGCCCCCACCAATGATACAAAATGAATTTCATATAATAACAAAAATTTCGTCTATCCTTAAAAAGAAAACGTCACAAGGCTTTGGATTCTACACAATTCCACAAGGCCCTGCCAGACAAAGTGTTACCTGTTGAAGCCAAAACAATGGAGTTAGCCCCATTTCAGAATTCTGGAGGTTCTTCTTATGTATTAGTGCAGTAACTAGCATCACATTATATCACCTGAGTGGTGACCAAACCCACGACATAACGGCAGTAACAAACGCACTACTTAATACGCTCTAAGGGTAGATTACGAAATGACAGTATATCATAAAACTAATGAGTTATCATGTTTCTGGTTGCTAATTTGTTATGTTATTTCATCTTAGTAACGGTGCAGATGTAGTTGCAAAGTCAGACCGAGAAGAGGGATATAGAGACCAAGATGCCCGGCTGTGGAGGGTCTCCTACTCTAGACAAGAGAAAGAGAGATGTGTCTATCTGAATGGATACTTCAAGTGAGATGCTGCTGCTTCTCTCTGTATTCTTAGCTCTTAATGATGGAAAAAAGAGTAAATATTGCTCATTGGATTCAATCAGAAAATTTTGAGCTGCTAGTAGGGATGCGGAACTGCGCTGTTTGTCACAAAACATGATTTTGTATCACAGAACACATATCATAATTAGTGGACAGCACATCTTGCAAAACCAAGATAAACATGAGCACAAAAAACAGTTACTATAGGAGGGATCTTGGTCTAGTGTCTCAATCATGTTTTGCAGTGTCATGACCTTTCTGTAGATTAGATGTGTAATTGATACCGACACTGCACTGCTATAATCTCATTTCCTTTGCAGGCAAATGCTAACCTTGCTTAAGGTGTTCAAGGTGCTTCGAAAAAGAAACAGTCAGTTGCGCCAATTTCCAAGTTTCTTTTACAAGCATGTGATATTCACATTGGCAGATGGTGGAACACTGCTAAGAAAGCACTGTCTTCCTCACAGGTAGTGTGATTTCTCTACTTCTCTCAACCAATATTAAAAGCGATCTTTCACGACTTGCAGTCTGAAACACAAAGCTTCTGTGATTCAATTTCAGATATTTTGTTTATATTACCGTAAAGATGAAAACCAGAGGAATTTTCAGGGTGAAAATCTTCATTGTTTTGCAAAGACAAATTCATAACTTTGTTATCATTGTAGCTTATTATTCTCATTTAAGATTCAAGGATATGATCAAGATCATCCAAATGGCACTGGAGAGAGGTAATTTCCCAAATTACTTCTGTCACAAGATTAATATTCTGGAAGGCTACAGCAGAAGCAGTATGCAGCAAACAGCTCAAAACCTGAAACGAGTTATCGACAAAAATGAATTCCACACACTGCTACAGTAAACTAGGAAAGTCAACCGTCTAGATTGAGAAAAATAGATGCCCTGGATGACTTGTAGGGCTGTCGCTGGTTGATTGATCATCATGTACCATTTTCTGAGCCCACCACAATTCTTTGATATCTTGCTTCACCATGCCGCATTCCCTGAGAGGACCATTACCTTTCATCAAAGACTGTACTTGAATTATATGCTGTGCGATTTTATTTGTGAGACTTAAAATTTATACCTTGTTATTATTGTGAATATGTGAAGACAAGATCCAAACATGTTAAAATAAAATTATTTTCCGAAAAGCCTCTTGAAAACTACCCACCTAAATTTGTACAAAAACTAATAAAGTTGCTGTAATCATATTTTAGAAATTGACTGTTTCTATCAGGTTCATTGGCTGGAAAAAACCTTAAACATAGATAAGGGCGAATGATGATGCCTGAAGCCAAGAGGAACTCAACTCCAGAATATTTTGACAAATCTCTTACACCTGGTACATTGACCAGTAGGGCCCTACATCTTTTCCTGTCTATTAGCAGGCATGAGATGCATGGGGAGAAACGATAATGTGAGTTTCACACCGCAAAACAGACTTTCTTCATTCAGCTGTAATCAGTGAACATTTGCATTCACTTGCGCTGAAGCCTCTCAGCTCCTTGCAATCACCTATATTACGATCCCATTGCCATGAGGTAAAGTTGAACTGAATTACAGCAGGCAAAATATGTATCGTTACATATGTCATTAAACATAAAGCTGGATGAAAAAATTCAATGGCACCAGAATGACTACCCTTCAAACGTTATAAACCAATACTTTCAAATAAATCTTCAGCATGCTATGGCTTGAGAAAATATGACCTTCAAATTCACACACTGATAGTGTATCGGAATGGTGGCTTGTGTTGGAATATTTTGGCTACAAGTTTTATTTCTGTGTAATTGTACCTTGAAATGACAATAATGGTGGTAATTAGTTCAGTGAACTGTGCATAAAATGGTAAATACAGAATTAAAAAGGTGGCATGAGTAATGATGTCACTTTCAGGCTAAAATGTAGCCTGTTAAAATATACGGCAACGTTAAAAATGATGCCTCAGAGAATGGAGTATCATTGTCAATTTTAAAATAACATTGACAATGTGTGAAAATCAAGACTTACAATAATTGATTATTCCAACCACCAAAAGATATAGAGTGTAGATATTAGTTTGCTTCGATTGATGTAGATAGTCGTAAATAGTTTGAGAAATGTAGCCCCGATTATAGCTCCATAGATATAAAAAATCCTTGAATAGTTATAAATTAGTAATATAAATCTGTTCTGCTGATAGTGGAAGTGTAAAAAGTAAGGTAAAATAAAGTGAAGTTTTAGTTAATAGATGATACAAAAGGCATGTATGAGCCTCTGCATGTTAACAGGTTGGAAGCTACTGCATTACTGAGGCTAATCAGGTTTTTTGGAAAAAGTGTAAACAACGTCAAAATATCATACTTACACAGATAGGTAACGCATCAGTTGACAATGCGATAAATAAGTTGAACTGTGTCTATTGTGGGCCTGTATCTTATTGCCCTCCCAGTCCTATACCTATCTTTTCAAATTCTAGTATTTCTCCCAATTTAAACCTTATGTTGTGCTACCTGAGTCAGCTGTTATTGTTTTTGTGGCTAAATTGAACCCAATTTCCATACTTAGCCCTGGCTGAAGGCAATGCATATTGTAATAACATAATTCCATCATGCCACATGCTACAACTGGTTGGATCCCACTATGTTTGCAATATTTTATATTGAAGATCTTTGTGTTTATAAAAAGCTGTATCTGTCGAGCTAGATCGATGTCATCCGGTCATCAAATCAACTCAGTTGTGTTCTCACATCACTTACATGGAAAGGTAACTCCAACAAAGAGCAAGGCCTCATAATTAAACTGTCAAGCGTAATCGTGGGTATGATTAGCTATAAACTAGCCAAGTGAAGCATCTCAGTATCCTCATTAGCACTTGTTAGTCACCGCAACGTTTGCATTATGAGACAAGAAGTGCTAATTTTTCCTATATGAGCGTCAAGTTTTTTATAAACAAGGTGAACAAGGAGGTGTGTTTCAGACAAACTGTTCAGTAAATTAATTTATAAAACCGACTGAAGACAATAATCTTATTTACACTCCCTTTATTTGCCATAAACTCGGTCTACGTTTAACAAATCCTGAATTTCATGATACATTTGCAATAAATACGCCTGAACAAGAAATTAAACAGTCATTATTATTGTAATAAATAATCATTCAACCGCTACATAATATCAGGCTATTTGACGCAGACCACACATCTCAGCGCTTTTGTCACACTATATGGGGGACAATTAATCAATCCATGAACATTGCCTGCAGACTTGCAACGGGTCTTCACAAAGGTCATGGCTGCACCCGAACCACCTGCACCACCACTCACAAACTCAACATCGTCATCGACACATTCGAATGTGTTTGAGTGTTTGTTATCAAAGTGGGTCAATGAGCTCATCAGGTACCCTGGAACAGGAAATAGGCACTTTCTCATTTATTTTGGAAAATAGAATGTTCAAACAGTTAGAATATTCTGTCCATCAGCATCAATTTTCAGATTTAGTTTTTCATATCTGCCTTTGTAACTATGCGCTCTCAAAAATGCAATATACACGGAAACAAAAAAACTTTGTTGCAAATCACTCACCACCGTATTGCATTATCCACCCAGAAGGACATTCAGTTCTAGCTGGAATCATCATGAGAGAAGTTCTGTGGCTGTGGCAGCGAGCACATGGCACATCTTGGTTATGAGCACCTGAACGGATAGAGCTGGGGAAGCTGTGTGTCTCATACTGAACTGCATGTGTCCAGGAGAAATAGCTAGTACTGTTCTCAGTTATCCGATATTGATCGAAGCTTGGATCTGAGGGTAGGCACTGGTAGTTAGTTCCTCCTCCATAGTTGCTTGGTACTGAAGTAGATGCTGCCCCTTAAAAATATTTGAACAATAACACATAATATGTTGTCGATGACATTCTCAAGAGTCGAAAATTATGAGAGTTTGAGACAAAAAGAGTATACTTTATGGAGGATATTGAATATTCATGATCTGTGATATGAAAGCCTCTTTCCTTATATAGATAAGGTAATGGATGTCCAGATCCCTAACCTGAATGGTCGATTATGAATATTATTTTGTTGCAAGGTGTTAATCCATTTGTACTGAATCATTGGTCCATCTCTGTGTACATTCCTCTTCTGCTCAATTTTTTGAAAAGATGAACAAAAATGTGCTACTGCTCTGTATTTTTGACAGAAAAATCAGGTTCAATTAATAAGTCCTAGAAGGTGCTGTTGAAAATTTTAAAGCCACAACAACCAATGTTGATAGGATTCCGCTGAATCACATACATACAGTTTATTGTTAAGCTTACCATGATAAATAGTAGTAGCGTTAGCCCCACATGACTTCCTTCCCCAGTGGGTGTATACTGATCCAGACGACCCACTAGCTCCCTTCAAACCCTGTACCCCTCTTAGACCCACTAATCCTTGAGAACCTTTCTGGCCTGTAGATCCAGGTATCCCTTTCTCACCAGGAGTTCCATGTGTACCTGCAGTTCCGGTTGCACCATCCTCCCCTGGTAACCCTGGGTCACCTTTAGAGCCTGCGTAGAATGGACACAAATCATTACATTTCACGTTAAGAATGAATGCTGTCAACTATCAATCCAATGTGTGAAAATATTTCCACTATAGCATTGTAACTTTCACCCATACCTAGCCATTTACACACCAACAATAAAATGAGGCACTCCAAGTACAAACTGACACCCGATTCCTCAAAATGAGCAGGGTTTCTGAATATTCTACTTGTACAAAGATAGAATTAGGTAATGGTGTATGCACCTTGTATTCCTTGAATCCCTTTCGATCCAGGTCTACCATCCATTCCTGGCCGCCCTTTTGATCCAGGTCTACCATCCATTCCTGGCTGGCCATCCGATCCTTGTTGCCCATCCCTACCATCGCGACCTGGAATTCCTATGAAAATAGATTAAAACGGTTTAAGATTAGGTATTCAAGTGGTGAAACAGCCTCGATGCCAATTGACTCCAGTATGTTTTATCATCTCAGATGAGATAGGAAGTAAAGCATCTGCTTAGTATCGTCAGGTTTTACATGATGCAATGCAATACTCAAAGCAGATGCCGACTGAGAAATAATTCATCATATCATAGGCTGACGCCGAACACAAAATACGTTGATATCTGTTTGATCATGAATATGATGCAGCCATTTCTTTTGATCAGCCAGGACAAAGCAATGAAAAAATATAGCTAACACTATTTACACTAGCACATAATATGATACATGAATCCCAAAGCCCGAAAAGCCAGCATGTTGCCTTTCTTGGGATGATTGTATATTGACTATACAAAGATAGCTTTATGTCATCGATATCTTCTTTTTCACGGAAGTTTGGAGTTATTTGTTTTGTAACATGTATACTAATGGGAATCAGCTGTTGATTTTGCTGTGATGACGGTTGTGCTATGTTTGCAGCGCATATAAAGGCCTAATTATTCAGAGCCTTCTTCAATAGTGAGTTAATGAGGACATGCTTAGATAATTAGAGACTCACCTCTCAGAAGAGTAAGCAGACCTAGAAAAGAAGAGCAAAAAGTTAAAAATTATAACATTAATCATATTTTGCAATGTCAAGCACCTGATATTTTAGCATTATTTTAAAAATTGTCTGCTTATATATATATATATAGTTTTATCAGAACTTTTTGTTTATACATGAGCAAAGCCAGGCAAGGAAGTGTGCCACCAATTACCTTTGAAACAAATATCAATATAACGCTTACCATTGTTTGAGAGATTATTTAGAACATCATCAAGATTATTATCATCTGATTCCATCTGATCTATATCTTCATTGATATTCTTATCTTGCTTCCCTGTTTGGAGAAGGGATTTGGCATCAACTGCATCAGCCAACTATAGGTAATGAGATATGGTGTCAGAAATATATGGTATATCAGACAATATTATTTAAAAGGATACTCGAATATGTAATGCAAAACAAGAAACAAGCACTTCCAGAAGACAGAGACATCATAATGCAGAGAATGAGCGCTACCTTCCATTATGGAAGGCTCTCTTTCCTCCAACAGAAATCTATGCCAAGTAAAGTATCAAACTTATTTACCATGGAAATATGACACAACTTTATCAGAAGTAACTGCCTGTCTATAACAAAAACTATAATTTTAACTATAACTTTAATATATAAATCTATAGAATATCCTGTTGCTGTTACTTCGCGAGGATGATATTGATCACTGATTTGTTTGTCACACAATTGGTTGATCAAATAAAATGGACACAAAGATCGTTGCCAATCCAGCAAAAAAACAGACTCCTTGCCTAGCCTAGTCTAATTAATTTTGATCCAACATATTGATCTGAGTATGTGCAGAAACACCAGTTCTAAGGTAAATATCTGAATCAACTTCTTTCAGCTAATTGTTGTTCATTGTTAATCAATTTTTATTGATGATTTTATGATGCAAACTTACAATTTGAATGAGCTGTCTAACTCTTTTGTCTAGCATCTGTTCTCTTTCAGAAACTTTCAACAAGATTTCGTTCTGCTCATAGAGCATTCTCTCAAGCTCTGCCACTCTTTTGGAATCATTGATCTTGATACCTGCGGAAGCGTCACCACTGTAGTTACGTGTCAACAACACAGAAACCCTACAATTATATATGATATATATACATATATAATGATAAACATCTTAAAGGACAATAAAGCTTTCCTTCAGCTAGAAAGTGAACTCTTTGATGGATATGACAAATTAAGTTGCAGTTTTAAGGCGAATGAGCTGGCTGAGTTGGTGTGAGCGCCAGTCTTCAGCATACAACTCACTGAAAATTGAGAGCAATATTATGCAATATTTCTTATTCACAGAGTTGCCTGCTAATGACATTAAGGAAAAATAGACCTAATTAGTGATATCAATATCATGAGCTACGGGCTACGACAGTGTTTGGTTACTTTTACGAGTACCAGATAACATCAATCCTTTAAGGTAGGACAAATACTCAGATCTGCATAAGAAAGAAATCATTTCAAATTCATGCAAAGCGCAATGCATGGTTGTAACTGATATTTTAAAAAAAATTCAATTGTTCAAAAACTCAAAGAATTAATCTAGCTCTTCCAGTGAATGATATAGCTTGCAAATCAAGCTATATTTTATAAGTTATTGTTCAATGAAATTAAATGTAGCGCAGTTCATGGTATCGAAAAATATGAAATTTGTGTCGACATTTTCTACAGTAAAAAAGAATAGTTTAAACAAAAGCAAATACTGATTGATGCTCCTTCCAATATCTAATAATTAACACCAATCAAGTTTCTCACCAGAACAAGCTCCTCGTTAGCTTCAGCACCTCCATGTCTATTACCACGTAGACAAGTAATGATACTTATGTGTTGACAAAACTTATTAATATTGTATGATTTTCAAGGAAACAGAGATCAAATTGACTGACGATGTTGTTGAGGATGTAACCTTGTAATATCACACATAAGTGATTGAGCTGTGTGTTGAATCAAAGCTAGAAATATGATACAGCACACAAATATTTCAAACATAATATTTTATCATACAGCTCAATGATGAAGTTTCTAACAAATCAAAATCAATGATGTTGTGACAAACAGGCACGCAGTTGATTATGTCCAAAAGCTTAGTATTAATTTCATTTCATTGCCTATCATATCGTATTCAGATATTTTGTGGCGCTGTGCTTTTTCCTAGGATGTATAGAGACAGTGTACAATACAATCTGCAGTATTAGCCTGGGCAGGCTGTCTGGGATGGTGGGGGACAGCCTTGGTCAATCCATTTGAAATGGGAGGAAAACTGGAAAAGAAATTGAAATATTTGTTAGTACAGATTAAGATGAGATTGATATTTGGTTTTATTAGTCTTTTGCTTACAATCCTGAAATTGGATAAATTTACTTCACTCCAGCCAGTGTTTACTTGCTAAGCTAAAGTAACTAAGTGGTAGTTTTACAAACAGTATGGTATACCAATTGGACAGGGAATCACATGAAATCAGAGGAAGAATCAAAAGGACAAACTATCTGTTACTTGGTCAAACTTACAAAGATATTTGTGTATCTTGCTCATCTGGTTCAAATAAATTGTGACAGGTGGCTGAATTTATGAAAAATCTGTCACAATGGATTAAACCAAGGCTGTCCCCCAACCCAACCCAGATAGCCTGACCAGGAAAAGTATTCATGATAATTCCTTGATTCCTGGTGTGGTGTGATTTTATTTAAACTCCCTTTTATTGATCATAAACTCACTCTATAGTATCAAATCCTGAATATCATGATCCATTTGCATAAGATACGCCTCGAACAAGAAATTAAACAGTCATTACTAGTTTGTAAAGATTACTATAGTAGTATAATCAGAATTAAACTGCAACATGATATCAGGCTATTTAACACAGACCACACATCTCAGCGCTTTTGTCTCACTATATGGGGGACAATTATTCAATCCATAATCATCGCCTGCCGATTTGCAACGTGTCTTCACAAATGTCATGGTTGCACCCGATCCACCTGCACCACCACTCACAAACTCAACATCGTCATCGACACATTCGAATGTGCTTGAGTGTTTGTGATCACTGTTGGTCCGTGAGCTCATCAGGTACCCTGGAACAGGAAATAGGCACTTTCTCATTTATTTTGGAAAATTGAATGTTCAAACAGTTAGGATATTCTGTCCATCAGCATCAATTTTCAGATTTAGTTATTCATATCTGCCTTTGTAACTATGCGCTCTCAAAAATGCAATATACACGGAAACAAAAAAACTTTGTTGCAAGTCACTCACCACCATATTGCATTATCCACCCAGAAGGACATTCAGTTCTAGCTGGAATCATCATGAGAGAAGTTCTGTGACTGTGGCAGCGAGCACATGGCACATCTTGGTTCTGAGCACCTGAACCGATAGAGCTGGGGAAGCTGTGGGTCTTATACTGAACTGCATGGGTCCAGGAGAAATAGCTACTACCTCTCTCAGTTATCCGATATTGATCGAAGCTTGGATCTGAGGGAAGGCACTGGTAGTTAGTTCCTCCTCCATAGTTGCCTGGTGCTGAAGCAGATGCTGCCCCTTAAACATATTTGAACAATAACACATAATATGTTGTCGATGACATTTTCAAGAGTTGAAAATTATGAGAGTTTGAGACAAAAAGAGTATACTTTATAGAATATATTGAATATTCATGAGCTGTGACATAAACCCTCTTTCCCTATGTAGAAAAGGTTATGGATGTCCAGACCCCTAACTTGAATAGACGATAATGAATTTTATTTTGTGGCATGGTGTTTATCTGTCTGTACTGAATCAATACTCATTGGTCCATCACTTTGTACATTCCTAATCTGCTCAATTATTTGAGGCGACGAGCAAAAACGTGCTACTGCTCTGAATTTTGTAACAGAAAAATCAGGTTCAAATATTAGGCCCTAAAAATTGCTGTTGAAAATTTTAAAGCCACAACAACCAATATTGAAAGGATTCCGCTGAATCACATACATGCAGTTTATTGTTAAGCTTACCATGATAAATAGTAGTAGCGTTAACCCCACATGACTTCCTTCCCCAGTGGGTGTATACAGATCCAGACGACCCACTAGCTCCCTTCAAACCCTGTGCCCCTCTTAGACCCACCAATCCTTGAGAACCTTTCTGGCCTGTAGATCCAGGTATCCCTTTCTCACCAGGAGTTCCATGTGTTCCGGCAGTTCCGGTTGCACCATCCTCCCCTGATAACCCCGGGTCACCTTTAGAGCCTGCGTAGAATGGACACAAATCATTACATTTCATGTTAAGAATGAATGCTGTCAACTATCAATCCGATGTGTGTGAATATATTTCCACTATAGCATTGTAGCTTCTCCCACACCTAATCATTTACACACCAACAAATAGAATGAGGCACTTTAAGTACAAACTGACACCTGATTCCTCAAAACGAGCAGTGTTTTTGAATATTTCTACTTGTACAAAGATAGAATTAGGTTATGGTGTATGCACCTTGTATTCCTTGAATCCCTTTTGATCCCGGTCTACCATCCATTCCTGGCCGGCCATCCGGTCCTTGTTGCCCATCCCTACCATCACGACCTGGAATTCCTATGAAAATAGAAGAAAACTGTTCATGTTTAGGCATTCAAGTGGTGAAACAGCCTCGATGCCAATTGTCTCCAGTATGCTATATCATCTCAGATAAGCCAATGTGAGATTCTATAGGAAGTAAAGCATCTGCTTAGTAGCATCAGGTTTTACATGATGTAATGCAATACTCAAGATGCTGACTGAGTTCCTATTATCATAGGCTGAAAGTATTGCAGTAATATTGACAGAGCACACTCATTTATTCATCCATAGACACAGCTGAGACATCACTGTTTGTTGAAATCGTGCATGTATAAGTATTGACACCTACCACAAAATATCTTAGCGAATATGCTATACATTGTTATCTGTTTCATCTTGCATAGGATGCCAGCACAAAGCAACCACAATGCAATGAAAAATATAACTAACTCTATTTAGTATTTACACTAGTACATAATATGATACATGAATCCCAAAGCCCAAAAAGCCAGCATGTTGCCTTTCTTGGGATGATTGTATATTGACTATATAAAGATAGCTTTATGTCATCGATATCTTTTTTTTCACGGAAGTTAGGAGTTATTGGTTTTGTAACATGTATACTTATGGGAATCAGCTGTTCATTTTGCAGTGATGGCGGTTGTGCTATGTTTGCAGCCCATATAAAGGCCTAATTATTCAGAGCCTTTTTCAATAGTGATTTAATGAGGACATGCTTAGATAATTAGAGACTCACCTCTCAGAAGAGTAAGCAGACCTAGAAAAGAAGAGCAAAAAGTTAAAAATTATAACATTAATCATATTTTGCAATGTCAAGCACATGATAACTTAGCATTATTTTAAAAATTGTCTGCTTATATATATATATACAGTTTTATCAGAACTTTTTGTTTATACATGAGCAAAGCCAGGCAAGGAAGTGTGCCACCAATTACCTTTGAAACAAATATCAATATAACGCTTACCATTGTTTGAGAGATTATTTAGAACATCATCAAGATTATTATCATCTGATTCCATCTGATCTATATCTTCATTGATATTCTTATCTTGCTTCCCTGTTTGGAGAAGGGATTTGGCATCAACTGCATCAGCCAACTAAAGGTAATGAGATATGGTGTCAGAAATATATGGTTATCAGACAATATTATTTAAAAGGATACTCGAATATGTAATGCAAAACAAGAAACAAGCACTTCCAGAAGACAGAGACATCATAATGCAGAGAATGAGCGCTACCTTCCATTATGGAAGGCTCTCTTTCCTCCAACAGAAATCTATGCCAAGTAAAGTATCAAACTTATTTACCATGGAAATATGACACAACTTTATCAGAAGTAACTGCCTGTCTATAACAAAAACTATAATTTTAACTATAACTTTAATATATAAATCTATAGAATATCCTGTTGCTGTTACTTCGCGAGGATGATATTGATCACTGATTTGTTTGTCACAGAATTGGTTGATCAAATAAAATGGACACAAAGATAGTTGATCCAGCAAAAAAACAGACTCCTTGCCTAGCCTAGTCTAATTAATTTTGATCCAACATATTGATCTGAGTATGAGTCAGAAATACCAGTTCTAAAGTAAATATCTGAATCAACTTCTTTCAGCTAATTGTTGTTCATTGTTAATCAATTTTTATTGATGATTTTATGATGCAAACTTACAATTTGAATGAGCTGCCTAACTCTTTTGTCTAGCATCTGTTCTCTTTCAGAAACTTTCAACAAGATTTCGTTCTGCTCATAGAGCATTCTCTCAAGCTCTGCCACTCTTTTGGAATCATTGATCTTGATATCTGCGGAAGCGTCACCACTGTAGTTACGTGTCAACAACACAGAAACCCTACAATTATATATGATATATATACATATATAATGATAAACATCTTAAAGGACAATAAAGCTTTTCTTCAGCTAGAAAGTGAACTCTTTGATGGATATGACAAATTAAGTTGCAGTTTTAAGGCGAATGGGCTGGCTGAGTTGGTGTGAGCGCCAGTCTTCAGCATACAACTCACTGAAAATTGAGAGCAATATTATGCAATATTTCTTATTCACAGAGTTGCCTGCTAATGACATTAAGGAAAAATAGACCTAATTAGTGATATCAATATCATAGGCTACGGACTACAACAGTGTTTGGTTACTTTTACGAGTACCAGATAACATCAATCCTTTAAGGTAGGACAAATACTCAGATCTGCATAAGAAAGAAATCATTTCAAATTCATGCAAAGCGCAATGCATGGTTGTAACTGATATTTTAAAAAAAATTCAATTGTTCAAAAACTCAAAGAATTAATCTAGCTCTTCCAGTGAATGATATAGCTTGCAAATCAAGCTATATTTTATAAGTTATTTTTTCAACTGTTCAATGAGGTTAAATGTAGCACAGTTCATGGTATCGAAAAATATGAAATTTGTGTCAACATTTTCTACAGTAAAAAAGAATAGTTTAAACAAAAGCAAATACTGATTGATGCTCCTTCCAATATCTAATAATTAACACCAATCAAGTTTCTCACCAGAACAAGCTCCTCGTAAGCTTCAGCACCTCCATGTCTATTACCACGTAGACAAGTAATGATACTTATGTGTTGACACAACTTATTAATATTGTATGATTTTCCAGGAAACAAAGATCAGATTGACTGACGATGTTGTTGAGGATGTAACCTTGTAATATCACACATGAGTGATTGAGCTGTGTGTTGTATCAAAGCTAGAAATATGATACAGCACACAAATATTTCAAACATATTGTTATATCATACAGCTCATGGATGAAGTTTCTAACAAATCAAAATCGATGATGTTGTGACAAACAGGCACGCAGTTGATTATGTCCAAAAACTTAGTATTAATTTCATTTCGTTGCCTATCATATCATATTCAGATATTTTGTGGCGCTGCTCTTTTTCCTAGGATGTATAGAGACAGTGTACAATACAATCTGCAGTATGAGCCTGGGCAGGCTGTCAGGGATGGTGGGGGACAGCCTTGGTCAATCCATTTGAAATGGGAGGAAAACTGGAAAAGAAATTGAAATATTTGTTAGTACAGATTAAGATGAGATTGATATTTGGTTTTATTAGTCTTACAATGCTTACAATGCTTACAATCCTGAAATTGGATAAATTTACTTCACTCCAGCCAGTGTTTACTTGCTAAGCTAAAGTAACTAAGTGGTAGTTTTACAAACAGTATGGTATACCAATTGAACAGGGAATCACATGAAATCAGAGGAAGAATCAAAAGGACAAACTATCTATTACTTGGTCAAACTTACAAAGATATTTGTGTATCTTGCTCATCTGGTTCAAATAAGTTGTGACAGGTGGCTGAATTTATGAAAAATCTGTCACAATGGTTTAACCAAGGCTGTCCCCCAACCCAACCCAGATAGCCTGACCAGGAAACGTATTCATGATAATTCCTTGATTCCTGGTGTGGTTCACCGAAACATTACTTTGTTTTTGTGTTTAGAATTGAGATTCCAATAAAATCGAACCGATTGCCGATGTGGGTTGTAACTGACGCAGACCAGCTTCTTATCTTATCATGACAAGTCATTGTAATCAATTATACCAGGAGTGTCTCCCAGAATGAAAAATAACTATTAATTGTCATTCACCATTATTGTAGCTATCGGTGGTGCTAGGTTAGATTTGTTGATCTTCATATACAGCATAACACAAACTTTTCCATCACTCTAAACCTGACAACGGCATAGTTTAGAGGTATTTGTGTTATACAGCTATACCATCTTATATATATTATATGCTTTAGGGGAGCATAACATTCATAGTTGCTAGGAAACATTTCTCATCTTCTTCTTTTTTTAAGTTTTTAATGGATTCCAGATTTTAAGCTAGATCAAAAAAGTAATAACTATACTGCTGGGATATTCCAAAAAATAGTTACACAATGTATTTTACCACTGATCTGTTGATACATATCAAGGTTTTTGACCCTGAAAATCCATGTGGCTATTCATGTATGTAAAGAACAAAATATTGTCCTTTCGTCCAACAACAATCACCCATGCCATCACTACCTTACGAAAGATGATCAATATTTTCAAAATAATCATAACTTTGTGATTTAACTTGATTAGTTTATGCTATGTGTGTTCATTAGATCTGTTCAATATAAGCTACTGATAATGATTTTTGATAAAATGGTGTACAAGTAGCCTGTGGAAGAGCAATCAGATTATAGCCATTTTACGTAAAATATATTCATGTTACATTATGAAAGATTACTTGTAGGTAAAATTTCTAGCTGTCAGTGGAAAAAAATTGCGTTCTCCTATAAAATAAGCCAAAATCTGTAGTTGAAAGCTTTTAGATCCTTTTGCATAAATTTGAGTTGTACCCTTTCTACTGTGGTAAGCTGGTGTCAAGAGGTAACACTGTCATAGATCTAGCGAATGTGATATATAGTAATGGCCATACAAGCAAAGCACAGGTTGTGATCAGACTATATGATATAGTCTAACTCAGTAATATTGAGCTCACTGGCACTGTTTGTCTCATTGACATAATTTTCTTAAGCTTAGCAAGAATCCAAGTGCATTCTCAATATTTCTCTTGTGTATAATCTGGATCTCTATCTCCAAACTTAGGTCTCAGTCTGACTAGATAACAACAGCACGAGAGATAATCTGATAATCATACCATTATGTGACTGAGTAGCTGATCAGAGTTTTAATAATAGTGTTAATAGACATGTTACTGGCCTGCAGCAAAAGCAACAACATAAGCTTGACCCTTTGGTGGTATCAAACTTATTTGCATTAAAGAAAGAAGCAATACACATATCCGTGAAAAACCTTCACTAAAGACTACCATATCAGTAGAAGAAGAAAGAATATCAATTCAAACAGACTTTTTTTTCCGGTTTCTGCTTTATTTTGTAAATAATAAGATATATGCATTATGTAAAGAACATGCAAAGGTGCAGTCAGGTAGTCTGTGACCAAGCATCCACAGACCAGAGAGGTGACCACTCAATTAGAGGGAACCTAAGCCACCCAGCCCACGCACCAAAGCCCAGCAGGACTCCCTCTTACCCCCAACCCATCATCCCCAAGCCACAGAGCGTCAGCCAACAGTTCCTGCAGGACCAGGAGGCTGCAACCCTCACTCCCAGAAGGTACCTACCAGGGCTACACCTTTTGTCAACAAGGACCGCTCTCCTCTGCACTTGTTTGCCCTTCAAGGCAAATATTTAAAATTTGACCTTGTATTATTATTGTGGGGCAAATTCAGAGATATCTCTGAGTTAATAGAATTTTTAAATAAAAAGGTAAAACGATAACGAAACAGAATTTGAATAGGCATATATTTTAATGTATTAAAGTATGAGGAAACATGTCTTCTTGGCCTCTGGCCGGATTTCAGTATTATCACAAAGTATATTTAAAATAATTCGAAGTCCCAAAAACTCCATAGCATCAATCAAATGTGGATAGAAAAATGTATAGTATAGATCAGTCATTGTTTTAGTATCAACGTAGGCTCTCCCATTTCTCATGATGAGTAGAACAAAATGTAGTTGTTTGCATATTTGCAATATAAGTTGATTGAAAATTATGTTGCTGTCAATTTAAATTCCTAAGAATTTGGTTGGAGCTTTCATCAATAGTTCTTTTTTGTGTAAATTTAGGATGTAATTTTGCGGTGAATTGATGGGTCTATTTGGTGCCTTGAAATCAACCTGAAACATTTAGCTTGTATATAAAATTTATCTATTGGAAAGACGTCATTTCTCAACGAGAGGTAAATTTGTTTGCAGTAGCCACAGGGCAGCACCGAAAATATTCGCATCATCTTCAGAGAGGAGAAAATCTAACATTGGGGCAATTTTGATGAGGTCATTGATAAACATAATAAAGGACCCACAACAGAAAATCGGGGCACGTCCAAATTAATTTCTTGGAGAGGGGAAGAAACAACATTAATTTTAAGAAATTTTTTTTTCTTTTTGAAAGATAGGATTTTAAAAGTTGGCATGCGCTATCATTCATATTGTAAGAAGTCAGTTTTTGAATGAAAATGTCATTATCAGTAGTATAATACAATCAAGGAAGACACCTTGTGTAGTTTCACTCGTATTTAGATTGCTGTACAGTTTTTCCATTGGGCGGGAAATGGCAAGGGTAGCGTTTGTTTATTCTCTAAAACCAAATTGGCTAACACAGAAATGCTCATTTACTTCCATTGGTGTCGAAATTGGCACTTTTTTTTGCATAATTTGGAAATAGAAGTGAGAATCAATATGGGACAGAAATTGTTAGGGTCAGAGTTGGCACCTTTTTTGTGAAGAGGTTTGACCTGTGCAATCTTTATGCTATTTGGAAAAATGGAACATTTTATAATCAGATTAATCAAGTATGTCATAATTAGGACAAGAATCTACTGGTTCAATTTGATTAACTTTATTAAAATTCCATCAAATCCTGTGACTTTTCTACTGGATGCCTGTTTGATGAAATGTAACATTACATCATTTGAGACTTCTGAAAATCTAAATTTTGCAATATCTTGGTTTTCCAAGATAAGAGATCGAAAGTCATGCTGAAAAAGCTCAAAGTTTTCAGCTGAAATTTTTGAAATATCAGAAAGTGTTGATATTCTCTCATTTCCAATGATCCTTTCATTGCTAATTTTTCAATTTAATACTTTGTTGATAAAATTCCATTTTTCATTAGTAGTTGATTTGCATTGTTCATATTCATTTTGGTAGCGCGGATGTTTGGCTTGGGAAATCTCTCTATCTGCGATTTGTATAGTTTTTTTATACTTAGTTAAAATTTTTTATCATTTGGATTTTCTATAGTGAGTTTTCTTTATTTGTCCTGTTCTGCCATGAGAGCTGCTAATTTGTCAGTCATCCAAGGCTTCTTGAATAATGAGTATTTCCAGCCTACTTTCTCAGTTTTTATGGTAGTTGACTCATCTTGCTTTTCTTGAAAAGTTGAAGTAAAAATCTCAAAAGTTGTGCCCGGGGTTCATTCAAGCAAGCCTTGCCAGCATTGCGGGTCACTGATTATGGTTTTTAAACTTTGGTGATTTCAAGTAAGTAAGGTTTTTCAGATTTTTTTTTGCTAGCACTGAGTGCAAACAATTTCCAATGAGATGACTTTGGTTGCCAATAAAATTGTATATATGTTATGATGTCAGTATCAATAGTACATGACCATATGTTTCTAGATAAACTATTCACAAAAATATGATCTAGCAAGCTTATTATAGTCTCACCAAACCTGGTGGGTTACTCTATGATGTTAAATATATATTACTACTCATTGCTTGTATATACACCCACCCTCACTCACTCCCTCACTCACTCCCTCCCTCCCTCCCTCCCTCCCTCCCTCCCTCCCTCCCTCCCTCCCTCCCTCCCTCCCTCCCTCCCTCCCTCCCTCCCTCCCTCCCTCCCTCCCTCCCTCCCTCCCTCCCTCCCTCCCTCCCTCCCTCCCTCCCTCCCTCCCTCCCTCCCTCCCTCCCTCCCTCACTTCACTGAGTCATCACCTTTTGATTTTTACATATAATACATTCCAATGTAGTCAAAGGGCCGTTGCCTGCGTTTGGGATTTTGTGGCGCTCCACTATCAAACACCCACCCAAGTTTATGTGCACCAAACCAGAAGATCAGACTATGTGCTGTGATGTTTGCGACGATATATCTCGTGATATAAAAGATTTTGTGAGGTCGTCATTTGTTGTTTCGGCACTATCTTCTTTTGAGAAAGCGATGTTGATGCCTCAGCCGGGCAAATAGAAAACATTGGTTCTTATTCAGTGTATTGGTGACTTCAAGGATAGAGATGTACTATGTTGGCGACGGGGGTTTCAACTTGTTCATCAGTCTTAAGTTAGTTAGTGTAGCAACAATTATTATTACCCAAAAGTCTTACCGGTATATTGTCAATTTTTGTCTGCCATCAGATCTTTACTTGTACTACTTATTATACTACTGATGTATTTGAACAAAGAAGTGAAATCGTGAAATCCTGTCCAGATGAGCTTGTGTATAAACTCCACGGTAGGATTTCAACTAGTTGATCAGTCTTTAATTAGTTAGTGTAGCAACAATTATTATTATCCAAAAGTCTTACCGGTATATTTTCTTATACTTGTACTACTTGTACTACTTATTATACTACTGATGTATATAACAAAGAAGTTTTGTCATTACAGCAACTGCAATAAAGTATATACACTGTATGTTTGTAAATATCCATAGACTTGTGTAAATATAATATATTAACACACTCATGGAGGTACACATTATATCAGATAGCAACAATAAAATCCATTGCGCACAAGGGAAGATAAAGGTACTGCTTAGTGAACTGAGTATTGCACAATTATTGCTGTAATAGTTATCGATCATGTCTTGTTTATGAGGGAATGTCAGATAGGTCTCTCTCCCCATGATGTCTGGATATTCTGCAGAGTATCATCACTCTGTTCCAACAATGATGGCTCTACTTTGTCAAACTGAAGGTAGTAGTGTCGGACTCGGATCATATCTACTCTACCTTTCATCCACTTGAACAGAGAATCCCCATTTATTTCAGCCGTTGGGTTACTGGTTCCCCCCGCAAGAAAAGTACAGTAAGATCTCAGGCTGTAGAAAATATGAATGAGGGCACAACTTTGAAGTCATAATTTTGACCCAATTCTTATTTTGAGAAAGTGGGCATAACTCCAAATGTTAGGGTTAATTCCTCGACTGGGGGTGGGTGTTTGATAGTGGAGCGCCACAAAATCCCAAACGCAGGCAACGGCCCCTTGACTAATTCCAATGATATGTCCAGACATAATTGGGTGATAGTGAGCCATCTCCGTTATGACCAGCCTCGTTTTGGCTATATGGTTATGGATATAGCTAGTGGGTGATTGATCACTCCAGCTAATCAAACATTAATTGTATCTAGTACATTGAACTTACGCTAGCTTCTCAACACTACTAAAATTTTGAATGCAGTTTACAAATTTGAGACTGAAAACTTTGTTTAGTATTTTCTTCATGCTTCGTTTGATGAGATGGATGGCACCACTGCTAATGGTGCAATCTGTATGTGCAAAAAATACTCATAAATAGATGTTTCCTTCATCAATCATACAAGATGACATTACCCACATATGTTATGGATACTTGATTGGTGAGGTTCGACGTTCTTTACATTAAACTATGGGTCAAATCAGGGAGTAACAGGAGAAGAGAGAAACAACTCCCAAACTTTTTGTGTATGTTATAACGACACTGTCTATATATAACGATAGCCTTGGCACTATGGGCACCATTTTGGATTTTTTTTCTATGTTTTTGTCAGTATGTAAACGTCATGTTCGCTAATGGTATAAATTGTGATTTGGCAACTGTATGTGTAGCTAATAAATTATTGTGAATAAAATCAACCTAGAGCTCTCATACTCACACAATTATGTAAAGAAGTGCTAAGGGGCTGAAGGCTGAAGGGCTAAGTGAAGATCCTTGATGTAATGCTACTTCTATCTCAATCTCATCTGTTTCACCTACACTTGTCACAACTGATGTTTTGCAGTCCTTGCACATGTCTTTGATTGCACTCACATATGTCTCAGGAACTCCACGCTTCCTCAGACAGTACCAGATTAGGTCTCTAGGTACTGTATCATACGCCTTCTCTAGGTCGACAAAAACCATATGTAAGTCCTTTTGATGTTCCCTCATCTTTTCCTGGAGTACTCTCAAACAAAACATGGGCTGTGTTGTTGACTTCTCTTTCTGGAAGCCATACTGCCTGCCACTGATCTTACTCGTTTCCCTTATCCTTGCCTCTATCACTCGCTCCCAGAGCTTTAGGCAGTGACTGAGGAGTTTTATCCCTCTATAGTTTGAACAGTTTAGAGGATCTCCCTTTTGCCTATACAAAGGTGTGATTTTGCTTCTTCTCCATTCTGGTGGTATCCCATTTTCCGGTACATCTTGTAGTACAGCTGTCATCCAGGTCAAACCTGTCTGCCCAAGACTCTGCACTACCTCTATTGGGAATTCATCTGGTCTAGTTGCCTTTCTAGTTTTCATCTTCTCTAACTGTATTTTGACTTCGGATTCGCTTATCAGCCTCATCGGTCCCTCTATTTCATCACTCCTCTGCAAGTCCTTCCTTTGATTTTTGGTGTTGAGCAACTTCTCAAAATATTCTCTCCATCTCTTCTTAATATCATCATCTCCACACAAGATTTTGCTCTCTCTATCCTTCACAAAGATCATCCTGTCTATGTCTTGAGATCCCCTTTTTCTGGTTTTGGCAAGCTTATAGAGACTCTTTTGTCCATTTTCTTTGAGATATTCATACAGCTTTTCATACCCCTTTTCTTTTGCTATTGCCACTTTGTTGTTTTATTCTTTTCTCTTTAGTCTCTTTCTTTGGCTTGAGCCTCCTCTGGGTCCATCACCAGTCTTTCCTTCGCTCTCTGCCACTCCTTAAAAGCATCACGTTTCTGTCCTACTGGTTCCTGTACCTCTGAATTCCAAAACCAAGACTCTTTCTCTAGTATTTCCCTCCAGATGTTTCACCGAGTTCCTCTTTTGCTAGTTCAACTGCCTTCTGGTACGTATTTCCCCATGTCCATTCCCTTGTCTCCTTACTCTCGATGTATTCAGTTAATTTTTCTATATACTCTTGCCCTTCTTCCTTTAGCTTCCACCACTTAGTCCTAGCCTTTCTTTTCCTTCGCCGCTCTCACTTTCTCTTCACTGTAAGATCTGCTATGAGAAGTCTATGCTGTGGTGCTCTAGACTCTCCTGGCACTACCTTGCAGTTCCTCACTACTCCTAGGTGGTGTCTTCTAATCGCTATATAGTCTATGACTGACCTATTTCCTCCACTCTTGAATGTTATCAGATGCACTTCCTTCTTCTCAAAGAAAGTATTTATGAGTGCCAAGTCGTTTGTCTGTGCCACCTCCAACACTCTCTCCCCCTCCTCATATCTCCTTTCTATCGTCCAACCTCCATGCCATCTCTCTACTCCCTCTCTATCCCTTCCAACATGTCAATTCAAGTCTCCCGCAACTATCAACTCTTCTCCTTCTGGGATTCCAGCCAAGATGCCGTTAAGTTGGTTCCAGAACAAATCTTTCTCCTCCTGACTGCATCCTTGCTGGGGGGCATACACTGATATGATGTTGATGCTCATTCCAGGTATTACCAATTACATATATATTATGCGATCTGGCTTCCTTTCTACTGCTATTACTTTATCCTGCCAATATTCACTGAGACAAATCCCAACTCCATTTCTTGCTTTCTTCCCTCCGCAATAGTACAACTTGTACCCATCACCAAGAGCCCAGGCTTTTCCACCAGATTGACCCCCAGTCCATCTCAATTCCTGTAGGCATAGTATGTCAATCTTCCTGGCTAACATAACCGCAGCAACTTCCCTGCTTTTTCCAGTAAGAGTATCAATATTTATCGTGGCCATTCTGAGTTTACAGTATCGCCCCTCTCGTTTTCTTATCACAGCGTCGGGCGATGGTGGTTCCGCTGCGAAGTGCCACATAAGGGTGGCGTCCTAGAAATACGATCTAGAAAAATTGATCTAGAAAGCGAGGTAAGTGTGCTGGTGTTCGACTTAAACATAGCCACAGGAAGGGTAAAGTACCACTACCTGCTATACTGCTCACCAATACTTAAAAAAACTAGATGAACTCCATGGATTATTACGTACTAAACGACTGCAGAACCAATCTCAGCTAATACTCAGTTCATTAAAGTCAATTTGGGCAAATCTTAGGCTAAGAAGTTGTCTTCTCCTATTGTTGATATTTGGTGGCTCATTTGCAGTATAGAGTTATCACCCCATCTATCTATCTGTGTAAAACATTTTAGTTTCAAGCATGTGGATAGACTGCTTCACAGAGTAAAGGGATTCAGAGTAAATTTTTTAACAATAGTCAAGGAAAGAGTTTTTTACTCCTTGGTTAAGGAACCTGCAAGCTTTGCGTCAAGGGGAAAGTTATGGGAAGCTTGATGCCAAAAACTCCTTTCATCTATTTGTCACAATTATAGGGTTCTGGAGAATGAACTGAATTCAAAGTTTTTGATTACAGTAAAAAATAGAATATGCAGGCTCTCCCATAAAAATTTCCCTTTGTACAGCCTTACTCCACAATTAGACATGAAGTTTTATGCTTAAATTACACCTTACTATCCTAGCTAAATTGATACGGTGGGTATAGCTAGGAAGGCAGTATTGTGGCAGTTTTTACAATAGGATTAACTATTACAATCCTTGAATGATGCTGCCACAATGTACCCTTGGTCTGTGCAATCATTGAACCTTAAATTTATCGAAAGGGCCTCATATCAAATGTATCTGCGGTCCATCGTCTACTGGGCTTTGGTTGGCACCCAGGTGTGCTCCGACCTGCCTGCAAACAGAGAGCAACATGGCGGAGATATTGTGGCCTGGCCACTAAGGCAACGAATTTCGCCGTCTATGCTCCGGGATGTGGCTTGTGACAAGACATCTGATTTAAATCAACCTTCAATTTTAATCAGTCTTGAGACACAAAGGTTATCCTCAGGTTTTGATATTCTAATATTACATTGCCTTTAAATCATTTGGAAAAGATAAACAAGGCACAACAGTAACAAATTCTTTCCCTGTAATGAAACACAGAGACTGCAATACAACTGGTTGTTTACAAATGAGATTTTCTTGAGGGATTAGAAAATTTTCTCTGAGAAAACAATGTCTGTAATTGCTCTAACTGATATCTTCATCCAGCTTCGGTCTCAATTGTACTTGGATCGTTTCAATGCACCGCGTGGAGAATTGCTTCAGATTTTGTTTGGAGGCCATCTCAGATTTGTTGTTTATTGAGGCAGCCCACCTGTTTGGCTAACCGAATCCTCAAAAGTAACAACATTATAACCTGTTGCAGTATAGATACAGTCCCAGGGCACCCTCTACTTGATTGTGCAATAACTCCCGGAAGAAGGTTTACCCGGCTAACCAAGAGTGAAGTGATCGCAACCTTGTATAACTTTTTAGAAGCATGGACCATGTTTTTGTTGAGCAAAGAGAGTGTGGATAATTGAATGTCGACAAGGTGTCATGGTCGATTGCAAAAATGTAAATATATGAGTAGCCAGCCACTAGAGCATTGGTGGGCAACCTTTTCTTGAAAAAGGCCACATTTTATGCCGGCTCAACTCAAAAGGCCGCAACATATCTTTCAGGGATAAAATTGGAACTGGAGTAGCAATTTTGGCACTTACTATTTTGTAAAAACTAAAACAGATTTATGTCTAATAACTGCAGTATGTTCCAAAAACCATCAACTCAGCAGAAATACTGGTTTATCTAATCTTCTTCAGTTTTGTGATGTCATTTTACCTCATGATTTGATTGTGTACATGTGTGTATCCCCATGTTTCATGTGTATGACAAAGCGCAGGGTGGGTGCGGGAGGGGTGCTGTAGCGCCCTACCAGGGGTTAAAGTGTAAATAAAGTTCGTACAGGACTGCTTTGATGGGGAAGGAAGTATTTTCGCAAATGATTGTGAAATGAAGAATTCAATATGGAACATTTCAGCCATAATGCAGAAGCATTTGTCACAAAGGGAGTTTTTGTCCACAGAGACTGTTTTGCAAATAAAAATAATTACTATAATGTTAGAGAAACTTGTAATTTTAACATTCAAAGGTCACTGTTTTGTGTTATTTCGAAAGGACAACAACTTGATAAAGTAGTAAGAGTGGCTGGGAAGCTTAGCTACATGTATAATACAGAATGGCCACTTTTTAGAATTATCTTGAGCTTACAGAGCGCTATGCATACTTGGTTCTCCATATAAAAAAAGGGGAATCAAAATTAATGTATAAAAAGTTTTACAGACATAAGGCCACAATTAGGCCGCAAAATATTACCCATTAGGCCGCACTGGCAAAAAGACTGCAGGTTGCCCACAGCTGCACTAGAGCCTATTGATTCAACATAATATGATATGATATTTTAGATGCAATAAAATTGGTATAAAAAACGGGGCACTCAATATGGGCTAAATTTTTTGTATCAGAACTGGGGTTTCGGGCTTGGAATGCTGGTTGGAAAATATATTTGGACTGAGCAGGAATTACAAATTATCTAGCACTGGGCTTTGGTTAGAACCCAGGTGTGCTCCGACCTGCCTGCAAACAGAGAGCAACCTGGCGCAGATATTGCGGCCTGGCCACTAAGGTAACAATAATTTTGCCGCCTATGCTCCAGGATGTTGCTTGCGACAAGACATCTGATTTAATTCAACCTTCAATTTTAATCTGATGTAATAATGCTATAATACATAAATATCATAAGAAGCAACAAGTCTTGAGACACAAAGGTAATCCTCAGGTTTTGATATTCTAAAATTACATTGCCTTTAAATCCTTTGGAAAAGATAAACAAGGCACAACAGTAACAAATTCTTTCTCTGTAATGAAACACAGAGACTGCAAAACACTGGTTGTTTACAAATAAGATTTTCTTGAGGGATTAGAAAATTTACTCTGAGAAAACAATGTCTGTAATTGCTCTAACTGATATCTTCATCCAGCAGAGGTCTCAGTTGTACTTGGATCGTTTCAATGCACTGCGTGAGGAATTGCTTCCAATTTTGTTTGGAGGCCATCTCAGATTTGTTGTTTATTGAGGCAGCCCACCTGTTTGGCTAACCGAATCCTCAAAAGTAACAACATTATAACTTGTTGCAGTATAGATGCAGTCCCAGGGCACGATTTTTAAAAAAATGTACAAATTCAACCGTAACATGAATGCTGTCAATGGTTATTTCAGGACTGCAATTCCTTAATGGTGATAAATACACCAAGGTCGATCATACAGAAACCAGCTCACTGAAAATTCAGCAGAATATTTCACATAGAATATCATGTGTGTTATTAAGGGTGAGCCCTCCAGACACACAGTTATCATAATCCTATACACATCCAGCATAGTTACATTAGTGTTTTTCAATAATAAAAATATTGGGATGACATTCGAGTAAAATTTAAGCTCAAAAATTTGGGTGTAGTTTGAAAATGCTATATCATTGAACAGTATCCACTGAAAAAGCAAAATCCATACCATGTTTCGGAATATTAATAATATTAATTATTTTGAGGTCTATAGTCATTCTGATAGAACTTGATGGGTGACTGATGGGTCACCACGATCTATACTGAAAACTTATATCAACCAACAGAAATATTCTTTTGTTTAAGTTCAGTATAGCATCTCCATTGTCATTTGTAAATTGCTCCACTCCTTTGATAAAAGGCAATTAGAATTTGTTTGAAACTGTACACAATGGCATAGAAACTACAAATATATAGGCTCTTTGCACTGCCTTGCGCAACATTGCCACTGCACTGATGGATGAAATAAACACCGTAATGAAAAAGTAAATCGCAATTTTAAATATGTTAAAAAAATATTTCAAAAGCTCATTTAGATAATGTGATGAACTGATGCTCCAAAAAAAACCAGATCTCTGTGAGTTACCATGTCGAAATGTAGTTCTGCCCAAACAGAAAAACACAAACTTGGAGATTTTTTGTCAGATTTGGAGTTTTTTGCAGAAAAAGATAAATGAATAGTTAGCTGATTGACTAACGATCCAGGTGACCAAATGTGGTTATTCTGAATTAAAAACTGTAGGAAGGAGATAGCTTTTGGAAAAGTAAGGAGGAGATAACTACAACTGAGCATTTTTGACTTTAAATAACTGAGTATGTATCACTGAATCTCGGATATCACCAAGGACCGTACTGAACTAGATGGATACCATCGATTCCGTAATGACAGAAAGTGGTAAAACTCAAGGGGGTGGCATTTTGGTTTAAATCGATAGAAATTGGTCCACAAACAATCAAATTATCCACAACTACACTGATAAAAACTGTGTATTACTAACTGTCAAATCTTGTCCACACTGGCTACCTCATGAGTTTACATCTATCATATCTGTATCGTGCTATGCCTCATCCACCGGACAATCTCGACTTAAACAAGACGCAACAAACACTGCTAAATGCATCACATCAAATGTCAATCAACTTGAAAGGAAATACCGTAATTCTTGTATTCTTGTAATGGGAGATTTCAACCAACATAAATTTCGACTAAATAGATATTATCAAACTGTTACCAAACCGACCAGAGGAACCAAGACCCTCGACAAATGCTACACAAGGATCAAGGGTGCCTACAGTCAATGTCATCAATTAGCCCATCTTGGCAGCCCTGACCATTACATTATGCATCTCGTGCCATCCTATAAACCATTGTCTAAATTCAAACCTACGTATACAACTCGCAGAACATTCTCCGACAGTAATGTCAATAATCTTCAAGCATGCTTAGATACCACACTTTGGGACAATCTCACAGATGCCAATGACAACATCAACCAGCGGACTGAAACAATAACTGACTACATTAATTTCTGCACAGGCCTATGCATACCACCAAAGGAAGTTAAAAAATATTCCATAAACCATTCTAACCAACAACTCCAAGTCACAACCAGATATACCTCCAACCTGAAGAACTGAACAATTTCTTTGCCAGATTTGAGAAACAAGACACTCAGCCACCACAACCTGCTTACAAAAACCTAACTGCTCCTCCCTGCACAATAGATGAAAAATCAGTTCTGATACAACTCAAATGCCTCAGCTCTAAAAAGGGTGCTTGATCTGATGGTCTGATACCCAGAGTATTAAAACTCTGTGCTGACCAACTAGCCCCTGTAATTACGGATATATTCAACTTCTCTCTAGACTCTCAAACAACTCCTAATATATGGGAATCGGCCATCATCGAACCACTGTCAAAACTGACAAACCAAATCAACATAAACACTTCCGACCAATAGCCCTGACAAGCTGCTTATGTAAAATAATGGAACGTCTGCTGAAAAGCTATATAGTTAAAGACACTCATCTCCTCACAGAACTGCAACATCTAGACTCCAGAGTTACAAACTTGGTGTCGAGTTTCCTGACATGTAGAACACAAAAAACAATAGTAAACAATATTCTCTCAACATTTATCACCACCAACACAGGAACACCCCAGAGTTCTGTCCTCAGTCCTATATTATTCTCAGTGTATACAAATAGGATTAGGTCAGAACAGAGCAAATAGCTATTTTAAAATATGTTGATGACACTAGAATTGTTGGTTGCATATCTGATAATAATGACTTGTCTAATTATTTTAATGAGATCAATAGAATCTCTGGTCTACCGAAGAACTCTACTTATTGCTTAATACTACTAAAACCCAAAAGATGCTTTTCTCCACTAAGCGAGATAAAGCTGGCAGTCTTACTACGGAAGACGAACGATGACATAAAGAATTTTTTTATTTTCTATACAGGAAAAAAATTCTGTGTCATCCCTCGGCTTCGGTATTTGCCCGGACTATGACATATAAAATTTAGTATACCTGCAGGTAAAATAATTCACATGTCTCACCTCGTCTACACACAAAGAGGGGACAACTCTAATTCATAGACTGTCATATAAGTATTACTCAATCGGAATAATGTAATTGCTGTGGGTGTGGCTTAAATGTGAAGTGTAATATGTGGCTTATCTTTATGTTGCTCTCAGATTACATCTTGCTTTTGTCAAGCAGACAATTAAATCAACCGCATAACATCCTTCAAGATTTTAAATTGGACACTGACAGGTGCAATCCAATGACTTTTGATGAGTAGTACACACCTCAGCAGTGACAGCAAGAAATTAGTCAATTTCAGTCCTTGGGCTTGGTCACAGATATAGCAACCCTTGTTTAGACCAATAGAATGGTGTATCAATGAACTTAACATTGGTTGGGTGTATCATACCCTTTTTTCTGATCTGATGCCATCATATCTCCCCTTTTTTTGGAAAATCCAATCCAAGTACAGTTCAACAAGAGTGTGTTCTTCTGCGATCTGTTACCAAACTGAATAGGGTGCTTGATTCAAATATAGCAGGACACTATTTACAACTTACAGGAATGGAGATCTCCAACTCATCAACTGCCAATGGAAGCAAAAACATGCACAGACAGAGACCTTTTGCAAAATATGATACATGTTACTCAACTCAGTCTTCAAAATAGCAAAAATATGAGAGATCCAAAGCCAAAAAAAAGATTTTTCTTCAAGGCTCATAGTCTTGCAACTATTAGCAGAGACACGGGATATACCGCTACATCACCATTTTAATCGAAAGAGATTAAGTTAAGTTAAAGCGCCATTTGCTACTTGGTAGTGCATCCAAGGAGTGAGAGGGACTCATTGTCATGTCTTCAGGTAGTAAAATGAATGAGTAGTCAATGATATAACAATTCACATAAACAGGTACATAAGTTGTGAAAACCTGACAAAAACAATTGATCGATATACAATCATTGTATGCCTTATACTGAAGGCCTTGTATGTATAATTACTACCCACAAACATTGCCATTAATAGTAGACAAGGAACCAATATTGATGAGCTTCTGTTTGTAAATTTTATTGCAGTACCATCTAATAATTGTTTTTTTAAAACTTATTTTATCCAAAACATACATTGGCCGAGTGTGACATACACTCAGAAAATAGATGCACCCTACTAAATGGACAAGGCCTTTTAGTGAAAATGCAAAGGTGCAGGTTACATTCTTTTATGACCGCAATCACCAGCAATCACATTCAATGTCTGTTTCCTTGCTGCCTGAAACAATAAATACATGCAACATGATAAAACTCATGAAATCATGAATTTTCCTGGAGTATATGATGTTTCTTTTTGGGTATAAATCATACTTCACATGGTTAATTTTGGCTGAACAATGGCAAACTTCAGACACAGAAACTCCAAGCTTGACGGTGCTTTAGATAAGTACAGTACAGTATTGAGTTCTTGCTGTGTTTTCTAACTGTAACAAATTTAGGTTTCATAAATCTGGTTGGTGATTTGTGAACTTTTTGAAATGGAGGCACATAAAAAACATTGTTACAGTACAGGAAAATACATGTCTATTTACACGTTATTGGTGAATTACCCTCAGTTCACCATCACCGTTCAACATCAGGTTAACTTCCACACAGTGGTCATTTTTCAAAATGAAATGTGGAAAAATAATCCCAATACATAACTCTTCTCACAAAAAAAAACCCCAAGTCTGTCCCCATTTCATGGCACTCTCACAGAATGACAATCTTGGGAACATATGCAGGATTAGGCATAGCAATACAGGGTGCGAGGGCTGCCTTACGCAATGAACCTTATTCTTAGTTCTCTGGGGCCTGCACCCAGTGACCAAGCACCCTGATTGAGTTTGCTAATATAATTAATTAATATCGCAAACAAACATAAGTATCTCTATGATTCGCTCTGTGTTTAGAGATTACCTGACGGCCCCAGTCCCCAAGATTTTTTCTGTAAATGATAAAGGGGTAGTACTAGTACCTAAGACAAATTCCCAAGTTTTGAATTTTTGCCAAGTCCTAATGAATTGACTGAATAGTGTAAAAATAGGAGTTGTATGTTTATAGCATGGACAGAATGTCAGGGCTAAGAGTTGTTTTTATTTTAAAAAGATGCTTCAATACGCAATCATTGCACACCCATCATACTATTACTAACCTGCTTTGTCTTGCTAAAACTTTTTGATAAGCTTGTTCTCCGGCTGTTTTTGTGGGCCTGTTTGCTCCAGGTTCAAAGAACAGCATAAAATGCTTCAAATAACTGTATGTCCTACTTCTTGAAATCTTGAATAAACACTGTTGAACTATTTCACCACTACACACCACATTGTACCCTGATAATAAAACATCGCAAAGTAAGAATTAAGATAAGGCTTCAGAGAGTATACAGTGCACACTAGTTTGAGTGCTCAATGCATAGTTTGCTTTGGTTGCTGGAAATGTCGTTCCATCATTGAAACCCTGACCTAACCCAACACTGGTTCGGTTAGGGTAATGAAAATGGAATTTCAATTCCAGTGACCCAAGCAAAGTTTGAGTCCACAAATTAGTCTCCCATATAATATTATCAGCTCTGTATCCTTACCCTCTGCAGACATTGATTCCTGCCGTGGAAATTTGTTAGGAGTTCTCTTTCTTCAGCTGATTAAGTCTCTGGTTGCTTTCTGTTCCTGTTTGGTGTTTCCTGGTGCTGCTGGACAAGAGGCAGCAGGGTAAGAGCTTGCATGGATGGAAGGGTTTCTCCTTGCTGTAGTTTCAGCTAATTTAGCAGGTTTCTGTTGAAAAAAAACTAATTGATATTAGATTATACACAGCTAAATGTAGACTAAACAAATAGTCTCTATCTTTCCGTACGCCCTCTGGCCTCGCTTCGCTCGCTCGCTCGGCCCGTCGGGAGGGTAGCCTGTTGGTTCAGTCTAAGCTAAATGAGCGTAGGGAGGCATTCAAGAAATACGATGATCAAAAAACACAAGAAAAGGGAGTGTTGATTGATTAGACTGTTGACATATGCGGAAGGATTTTTTCAAAGAAAAATAATTGAGATAAGAACAAAGAACTAAACAATGAACTAAGTAGGGAGATTCAGACACCTTGTGCCTCTTATCGGGGCCTTGACACTGTGTGTTGGACTGTACATAGTCTGATTTTGGTGGGTGAGATGTTCTTAAATGTCTCATACAGAGTACAAACAGACTATAGCTCTTATCGAGATTGTAATGTTGGGGGAGTGGGTGTCGCTTTTCATGTAATAAATCCGCATCTTATTCAGCCTCTTCAACAATTTTCAAGTTTTTATAATCATTTCGCTTGTTATAAATAAAATCTAATCTAGTCTTCAGCTGTGAGACACATGTGTGTAAAAATCAGAGCTGTCAAATATTCACTTTTTTGCAATACATTGCCACTTTCGGGGGGGGGGGGGGGGGCAATGAGAATATGCTTACATAAGATTAGTGATACAACTCATTTAATCAGCGCACACTTGTTCAAAGTTAGGGTGGGCAAGCTAGGCTATTGACCGGAGAGCTCACCTACTTTACCAGCATGAGTAGTGACTGGGATTTGAACCTGCAACTCTCAAACTCTAACCACTACACCATCCTGTCGAGAATATGGATTTAACAGCTATGCCTATATACAAATAATCAAGTTAACCAATTCGACAGCGAGGATGAGAGGGTGTGAGAGTTTGAACTGTAGCAGAGACAGGAAAAATGATTGACCGGCTAACAGGATAGATTTCACTTACTCCTTGTATTCACTCTGAGGTCACTTTACAGAGGTGTTATATAGTAAATGATCTGCAAGATGACAGCATGGATTTTCATATTAATCCAATCCATGATGACATCAAGCCTACACCTATACATGCTTTGCAAATTTGTATCATAACAATCAATTAAAAACTAAATTTTGTAAAACAACCTGTTACCATTGTCTGCTGCCGATGAGAGAGCAGCGGCCTCATGGAGGCAATGATAGTGATGTCATCTGTCGACTGGAAACCAGGGCAGTCATTAACATTACCATCTTTACAAGTTCCAAGTTCCACCTGAAAGATTTACATAACAAAACTGTCTATTAAATTTTTATGCTTGTGATACACGCAAAATTTGGTTACGATTAAGCAATTAGCTGTTGAGAATCGAGATCATGATGCAAGCTGATCAAGTTCATGTTGGCCAGCCAGCCAGAGTAGCTAATGGTTGGGGCGCATGCTGATGGCTTCAGAGCACTCTAACTAACTTAAGGATCCTCTGACGCGCCTTTCGGGGAAAGCATGAGGCAGATGATAAGCAGATTACAGTGATGATGTCTGGTAATGTAGGTTGTCAATATCTCAACGTTGGTATATTTGTAGGTTAGATGAGAAAAAGGTGCCGTTTGGTTACAAAGGAAGAAATCAGACCTAGAAGCGGCAGTGACACATCACCACCAAAATAAGAATACATATAGCTATGCTCCAAAGGAGGTGACCCTCTGCAAGAGTCCGATGGATAAATATCATTGTCAATCACAATAATATTATGAATTATTATGAATATTATTATCGCTCCAGTGACTCACTCCGATCATCATCATCATGTAATCTATGTGTGTAGTCACATACATATGACTAAGGACTGGAGTAACAGGCTACTCCTTGATATGACCAATGCAAAACACCAAGGTTGGTTACATGTATGTGACTAAGTCCTGTGCATTTACTGTAGTTACAATTATTACTGACTACTCACATCACATAATGGATTTTTTCATGTCCACATGAGGATTGGTGATTTGCACCAGGGAGAATTCTCCCTGTTTGCACCTCCCATGTACTTACCTTAATGAACAATGAAAGAGGAGGGAGTTCATTGCAATCATCAGATCGGATCATTACTTTCAAGCACATATAGATAGCCATATAGTATCATACTCATATTATATTTGGTTTGCATATTCCATAGAACTCCCAACTCCTCATCTTCTTGGCTTATCCTGCTCAGACTTGACTATAACTACTACCTACATTGAGATGCTTTGCTATTCTATTGTCAACTTTCAGAGAACTGAGTGACATTGTTATAGCCGCCAAGAAAAGACACGCCCACTAAACCTGTTACCGATTGCATAAGAGCTCTTATTCAGGCTAGGATAATTCATCCTTACTGGGAGTTACCCTCTCTCTTCGTGTAGCCGAGTACTGTCAAACTTTTTTTTACCTGCTGATTATCAAAATTTTTCCTGTCATAGCCCGGGCAAATAGTGAAGCCGAGGGATGACACACAATTTTTTTCTTGGGAAAAATAAAAATGATTGTTTGTCATTGCTCGTCTTCCGTAGTCCTACTCTAAAATTGAATGGTGTAAAAATAGATTTTTGTGACAATGTTAAATATTTGGAAGTTATCTTTGATAACAATATACGTTTTGAAAATCATGTCAATAATGTTGTATCCAAAGCAAATCAGAGAATAATTGTCATCAGAACATTTAATTATCAGAGTACAAAGCCTTTATCCTACATGTTACTTAAGACTTTTATTGTATCCATCCTAACCTACTGCCTACCTATTTTGTTCACTAGTATTTATTCACAAGACAAGAAAGCTCTGAGAAAGTTTTTTAAGCAGGGCAACAGACTGGGAAACGATATTGGGGATTATGTCATATCAAAACAAACAAGAACCTGGCCCTGCATTAAATTCATGATGACAAACATTTTTTGAAACAATTTTCTTGAGAAACTCCCCTCAGGCGTATATCGCAGCCTTAAATACAGAACTGCCTGGGGTAAAGACTCCTTCCTCAGACATTTGATTTTAATATTTTTAATCCACTAGAAGTCAGACTTTACTCATTTTGTTTATGTTTCTTTTTGGTATTCCCTACTCATGTAACAGTATAAACACTCAATCTCGCAGCATACCTTATGTTTGTGACAAAATAAACCAACAAACCATCCTACAATGCGTTTGACAAGTAGCAAAACTCACTTCTATTACTATGTTATTATATATTGTCATTCAACAAAAATTTATCTGGAACAGTGCATGTTTAAATATTTTCGAACAATTTGTAAAAAAAAAGATTATCTATAACTGCAGACACTATTTTCAGGGAAAGTATGCTATCAATATATTATTTAAACTTCAAATTTTCATCATCATCAATTCACTCACTTCACTCATAAACTTAACTGGTGATCGATAAATAACAATGGCTATTTTTTCCAAGCTCGAAAAATGTTACCCTGGGTTATTCTAACCTATGACATGTGATCTTATGCAAAAAAAGCAATCAACTGCCATCAAACAGTTTATGGCGTATCCCTGTCCACTGAAGGATAATGCTAATGGCGATGGCTTTTGGTATATAAAACTGAAATCAAACAAGTAGACAAGCACAAGGAGTATCATTTTCATTTTCAGCCTAATAGCCTCATCTTCATCTGATTAGTCATCGGTTACTGCAGCTGCGGCAGCTGTTCCTGCTGCTGCTGCCCCTATAAGCGCGACAGGGGCAGAAATTGGTGCTGTTACAACTGCAACTGCCCCAAAAGCTACGGTTGCAACTTTCTTCCACCATGAGGAGTTCGCTTTCTCTTCGACTTGTTTTCTGTGAGCTTCAGCCAACCTCACCTGTTTCTTGCGTAGAGCTTCGAGGCGGTCACTTTCTTGTTTTTGCCGTTTTCTTTCAGCTTCTATTTCTTGTCTCTCCTTTTCTTTCTTTTCTTTTTCTCGCAAAGCCTCCTCATGCTGTTTCTTCGCACGCCTAATATCCTCTTCCTCTCTCTCCTTTCTCGCTTGTTCCAGTTTTTCTTTTCTCTCAATTTTTAGCTGCCGTTCCCTATTTTCTTGTTCGATCTTTAGTCTAATTGTTTCTTCTTCTCTCTTTCTTTCCTCTTCGAATTTCCTTCGCTCCTCATCCTTTAGTTTCTTCTCAAGCTCCTTGATTTTGCGGGCATCTTCTTCTTTTCTAATCTTTTCTTCCGTTCTCCTTTTTTCATTTTCAACCCTTTGTTGGTCTCTCTCTTTCATCTTCTGCTCTGCCAGTAATCTCCATCTATCAAAGGCCTCTTTGCTCGTCTGCTCCTGAATCTCCCTTTTTTCCTCGGCCAATTTTGATAATCTTAAGACTTCTTCAACTCTTTTTTCTTCCTCTCTCTGCAATCTCAGCTCCTCATCCCTACTCTCTGCTAGTTCTTTGGCAGATACTGCAGCTTTGACATCATCCAAACTCATTCTCAGTCCGTCTTCATAACCCTCTTTCAGTTCAAGAAGAAACTTCCTGTAAATACCATAGACAATCCAATTTACGATATCATCGCTGTAGATGAAAAGAGAATATAGTGTGTTTGTGTCCCTGTCAGAAATATTGAACAATTGTCCATACAGAATATTCATGCATTAATTTATCTTGTTTAATGACATGTTCAAATCATACCGTCTTTATATCATAATATACTTGTTAATCATACACGATGTGCAGCTTCATCACAACCAAATGTTGTTGGAAATCTATTAATCCAATTCCTTGTCTCAGAAAATGTTGACAAAATTGAAAAGAAACCATGATGGACGTGGCCTTACAATTTTTAACTAAACTCATCAGTTTCATCACAAATTTGAGACAGCAAGAAAACATGACGCCCTACTTTCTTTTTGTAATACCAATGACCTATAGAATTCCCTGTCTAGGTCTATCATTAGTGAGTCAACGGATAGAGTGAGACTTGTCTGTCTATCTATAGGGTTTCATAGCATATGAGACTGAATAATACTTTAGCTGCGGTAAGTATTAATTATGGAGCGATGAACCATCAAACGTCAAACATTCAAACTTTTACAGCTACATGATACACTGTGTCAGTAGCCCAAAATATGTGTGTCTGTTCAAGGTCAGAAAAAATTATTTTGGTAATCTCAAAAACAGAGAATGTTTTCAGCCTACTTTTATTGTTCCACGCAGTGAATTGGACAGCTTAAGGTCATGCCTCGCCAAAGTTTTTTTTGGAGTTTCTCAACCCACATGATCAAAGAAGTCTAAACCCAAAATTTGGCGACGTTACGCCATGACGTGACATCATGACGCGTCACTGAATTTCAGCAACATGTCAAAACCAATTGTCACTAACGTCCATATTGAAAGACATTGCAAGTTCTTGGAGCGAAAAATGCAGTTATTACATAAAGACTACCCTTATATCATCAAGCCATAAAAGCAATAATGTCCAATGCTTGATTTGACTTGAAAAAAATTGGCATTCAAATTCACATACTGATAGCTAAACCATAAATATTGACAATGCTATAAAGAAAGTGAGCTGTGTCAATTGCTGTCCAAGGTGGAGAAATGTGATTACCCTAGTGCCCTCACTAGCCCAGTGCTGACCAGTATTGATGAAAAAAATTGATGTGGTAGTTGGAAATTTTGAATTATCTTACTCCTAAACTAGTCAAATTTCTGACTAAAATGCCCCTTTGCTGTACAAAACGAGAAGTATAAATATTAGTGATGGCAACGAGACGGGACAATATCCGGTCTCGCGAGACTTGTCTCCTCGGGACATTATCTCATCTCGTCGAGACAGACAACTCTTACTACAGGTCGAGACCACTGGCATTGTAAATGGTATAGTAGCTGGTCAAAACATTGGCTTCACCCAGACTCGAACCAGTGACCTAGTGATCAGCAGTCCATGCTCTTACCCACTACACCACGGTTATTATATGATGTCACATGTAATTCTGACTATGATATAATGGAATGATAGTTATTAGTCATGCTTTTGCTGCAAATATTTAACGGAAATGTTATCTGATTGGCTGTCAGATTTGATTGATTGGCTGTCTGTTTTGATTGATAAGTCAAGGCCATATCTATGTAAACAACTTCTGTTAAAAAGATGGAATGGATGATCAATGTGGAGCTTTCTCATTGATTTGGACCTGGGGCAAGAGGGAGAAGGGATACAATGACTAATGGGGTATCAAATTGTATAAATATGAGGAGATAGTTGAGCCTAAGCATATCCAGAAGCTGAATCACTGGACTGGTTGGTATAATAAACAAGAAGAAACAGCTTCTCCTTGGTTTAACTATTTTATTTAGTTATCACTATAGATAAGCCTATGTTTTAGATTGGCTGAGGAGGATTACAGTAGGATTACACCCATAAATCATGAGTATAAATTTGGGCAATGACAATCATGTGTGGCAGGCTGATACTCATACAAAATTTAATTTGCAAGAATTAGGGAAATCTGCACGAGGGTGTGGCTTTCTATAATTCAATAAATACTTGACAGAATTTGATGAAACTTGGTTTCAACATAGATCCTTATTGCTATAGATCATAAGTTATTACTTGAATCAAATGTACTATAAGCTGATTGCACTTGTGATAGTGAATGAATATCCACCATTCTTTTAAATTGTGATATCTGACGAATGTTTTATCGGCATCGTTATATGTCTCGGTCTCGTCCCGGTCTCGTCCCGAATTTTCTTGCTGTCTCGGTCTCGTCCCGTCTCGCCAAAATCTGACAATTTGCCATCACTAATAAATATGTGATAACTGTACTGAGACCGCAATATTTTTCCTGCTAGGGGCATCCTCCAAAGCCTTGGTGAGGACACTACGCATTTATTTTGAACCAAAAAAAATTTCGTGTTGAAAAAGGGGCATAATAAGAATGCACATCATGCAGTTTTCCAGAGGCAGGCTGTAAACTCAATATTCTTTTTGCCAGGCTATCTTCAAATAAAATATATATTGAGTGAACAATTGCATGGGAACTCCATACAAACATATCCTTTTTGTATATTTCCAAGTTCCATATCAAAATCTCTACTCGAATTGAAATAAATCCCTCATGAATACAGAGGAAAATCCAACCATTTATGGTTTTTTGCCTGATATATTTCTGCACCAGATTTGGCGTAGTAATATAAGTCTCTAAAATCGGGCATTTTACCACAGTTCACAAGCTGGCTTATCAATTCCTGTCTGTTATTATAGAACTTTCCTTCTCTAGTACTTGAAATTCATGTCAAGGCTTGTTCCTAGGATTAATTATCACAAATTAATTTTTATTAGGACTACTTTGCGCTGGCAAATCCTGGCTTGATACGATAAATGGTTGTGAGGCGTCTGAGCCTGATGCTCCCAGTTATTGACAGCTCCTATTCTTTTGCATGGGCAGCGGTGGCTTAAATTTCATAAATTGCCATCACATACATAAGAAATTAAATTTAAGACAATTGAGGTTTTGGAAATTGCTAAACAAGGAATAGCTTCAATTACAATGAAAAATCAAGGAAATCGGACCAGTAGTTCTCAAGTTAGTATCCTAGGCGAGGCATGACCTCAAAGGGTAACCAAGGTTCCGCAGCAATGCATTAATGGGTAGCAAATAATGTGCTGGGCAGCATCAGCTTTGTGCATTACGCGATGCAAAACTCAAAGTAGTTGCTGACTCTAAGCTGGGTAACACTTCAGTTTAGGGGAGGTTCCAAGACTTTGCTGTAATAATTATAGAGCACAGGCTAAATACTAACAGGAACAGGAAACTGCTATGTGGTATTCTCTTTTAGCTGAGTTTGAGTACCTGATGGAAGAAATGTTTCACAAGAATTCTGGCTGAATAATCATCCGAAATGTCTTTTTCCCCATGCAGAAGGTGCAATCTGCTATTAATCAATGGCCATCAATGAGAAGTTGTTTGAAACCTTGGTTGCCCTTTAAGGTCAATTGAACACAAAATGGTCAATGGTTAAGCGTAGATTAATTGATTTGATATATCATTGAGACTTCAAAAACTGTTACATCAAATATTTTCAGGACAATATTATGGAAAACTCAGGGAGTGAGATCCGCCTTGTTTGAAGAGCCAACAGTTCTATGAGGTGGTGTCGTTATATAATACTAGTCTTTTGATATCAAATGATCTGTTTCAGTAAAATACAACCGTAACATATGAATCAGATCCTGAAGGAAGTTGCTCACTGCTGGATTTTCATTGATGGCGTAAGCAGATGGGTGACTTTTAAAGGACTGGTGTATATGTATCAGTATGTATAAGCTTATTTCCGATGATTTTTCCTGACTGGGCAACATGGTTATTTATAATTATTTTATTATTATTATTATACAATAGAAAGCCAACAGTTGGTTCTACTTACATACTTCTCATGTCAAGGTTGATCAGAAACTTGATTTTTTGAGTACAATACAGTTTAATATATATATAAAAGCCTAAGCCGCTGTAGCAATTCTTTTCCCTGAACTATCCCCTCCCTAGAGTGCCCGGGGTTCACTTCTCTGTGAATTTTTATTTGTCAAATTTAGAGGTAAAATAAAAGTCAGTTCACAAAGCAAGGATCAATCAGTTTACACTATTGAATTCCATCAAATCCTGTCAAATTGATGACCTGAGCTTATTTAATGCGTTGGCTCTGTTCAAAGCCGACACATTAGCTAACCTTAGCCCAGACAGCGTAGGTTTCAGCGTAATCGGGTTTGTATATCATTCATTCATCAATTTATGTGAGAGTGTAGCTAACTCCTGGTTAGTAGATACAGCTATTTTCTTATTGTAAATTGGGAGAATTCACTTGACTCTTTTTATGGCCTTACTGGATCTAGCCACAAGATGGGGTTCAATCCTAGATCAGTGAGCTCAAACCCAGATATTTTTTACCCCCAATCTTTATCTGCCAGCCCCAGATCCAAATACCCTTCCACGATCTGGTGTCTGGGGCTCTCTGACAAACTCTATACACCCTGCCGGAACTCATAATTACAAACTGGATGAAGTACTTAATTCTGTACACCATCACTTGCAGCAGTTTAATGTGATATACTCATAGACTTAATAATAAACCTAGATCTTGGTCAAGGTCGCTTTTACAGGCAGACCAGCCTGAGGAATGCTCTGTGTTTTAACTAGTTTTAACCTATACAAACTCTGACACCTCTAGCAGTTGGATATTATACCTGTGATCATCTGCAGACAGACTACTGTAGCTGACAACATCCAGTGCTTGATATATCCGAGGTTAAAGACAGCAATACTTTTACCAGCAGGAAGTGAGTTGCAGAAATTGAGCTCGCTAAGACACGATAACTCCAATAATCTACTCCCGTGACCTTTTACTGAACCGAAAGCTATCATCAAGAAACGTCAACGCGGCAAACGAGCTGGCAAAAACAGGAAAGCTAACCTTCATTGTAAGCTTCCGCTACCATAATTAATATTAGCCGATGCTCGCTCGGTGAACAATAAAGTTGACGAACTTGATGGGCTTATTAAATTCCATTATGCTTATAAAAATGCGAGTGCTATTGCATTGACTGAAACTTGGCTGAACGATACAATTGACGACAGTCATATTAACATTGATGGATTTGATGTATTCCGCGCTGACCGGGATGCTAAAGCGAGCAATAAAAGTAAAGGTGGAGGCTGCCTATGGCTAGTTAGGAAATCCTGGTGTACAAACACATCAGTACACCGACGCTTTGCCTCAAAAGATCTGGAGCTGCTCCACCTATGCTGTCGACCTCATTATCTCCCTCGCGAGATCAATGATGTAAATCTGTTCAATGTGTACATACCACCTGATGCTGATAAGAAGATAGCTACTGATCAAATCGAAGACTTTAATGACGCTTGTCTAATTAAGCATCCTGACTCCGCTATAATAATTGTATGAGACTTTAACAAAGCCAAGCTATCATCTCATTTGCACCAACACGTGACAGTAACCACCAGGGAAAACAGTGTGCTCGATCTGTGCTATACTAACATTCCAAAGGCTTATAAGTCCTACAAATTACCCCCACTTGGCTCATCAGATCACAATGCAGTTCAACTCGTTCCAATCTATCAGACGAGACACAAATTGACTAAGAATGTGAAAGCCAAGAAGCAGATTGTAGATGATACAGCCATCGAGAGATGTAAAGCTGCCTTCGACACCACCAACTGGTCAATGTTCACACCAGATGACATTAATCATACAGTCGAGGCAGTGACTGATTACATCAACTTTACCCTTTCCTCGAACTCAAACTGTAAGGAATTTTACACCAACAACAACCATCGGCCATGGGTAACATCAGAGCTGAAACTCTTATTAAATGAGCTTTGAAGTCAAAGAAACGCTACAAAGCCAAGCAGATCCAGAAGCTGATCAATCAGAAAATAGCTAAGGCCAAAGCTAAATATAAAAACAAGATGCTATCAAATATGTCTAGCAACATCAAGAAAGCTTGGCATGGAATAAAAAGCATATCTGGTCTGGCAAAACCAAAAGATAGCAACCTCACACTGATGACTAAACAGGAGCAGACAACTCTCGCGAGCTCCCTGAACACTTTTTACACCCGCTTCAACTCCTATACTCCATGTGATGGTGATACTGACGATGTCCCACAATCTGCTGCTGAGAATGATTCACCTTCACCTAACTCAGATGAACCTCCTACCATCACAGTAGACGAGGTCAGAAAGCAGTTCCTAAGATGCAAAGTAGGCAAGTCCTCGGGTCCAGACAGTCTCAGTACTAAGATTTTAAAGTCGTGTGCGTATGAACTTGCTCCGGTTTTCTGTGATCTTTTTAACTTTTGTATGACTAAGGGTGTTCTGCTAAGAATCTGGAAGCTGTCATCTATTGTACCTGTGCCAAAGTTTCCAAGTGCCAAAGAGGATAATGATTTTAGACCCATTGCCCTCACCTCTGTGGCCATGAAATGCTTCGAACATATTATGAAAGAAAGACTTTTATCTTTTATCAGTTTTGGTGAACATCAGTTTGCATATCGAGAAAACAGGAGCACCAAAGATGCTTGTTTATCACTAGATTATTTTGTCCGTCATCACCTAGAAAAGCCATGTAAATATGCCCGTATACTTTTTATAGATTTTTCATCAGCTTCTAATACGATAGTGCCATCTATTTTACTAGATAAACTTGACAAGTTAGGAGTTCCAACATATCATTTAATTTTTAATAATTCATCTTTGACGGATAGGCAGCAATTTGTACGCTTGGGTAACTCTCAATCCACCCCTTTAAACTGTGATATTGGATGCCCTCAGGGTTGTGTGCTTTCACCAATTTTATTTTCTATATACACCAATTTTATTCAAACAGAGCATGAGAGTATCAAGATTTTAAAATACGCTGACAACATGGCAATCATAGGGCTTTTAGATTTTAAAACTGATGCATCTTTTTATTATGATGCCATTGAGGAAGTTTTAGAGAAATGCAAATCTGTCAATCTTTTAATTAATGCCAAGAAGACTAAAGAGATGGTTCTGAGCTTCAGTAGAACGCATGCTATTTATGATTATTTATTTATCAATGGCAGTCCAATTGAGAAAGTGGAGCATTTTAAATACCTTGGTGTTATTTTTAGCAACAGTCTCAAATGGCATGAACACTGTACTTATATCAACAGTAAGCTACGCTCTAGTTTTTTTGCTTTTTCAAAGTTTAAACACTTCAAGCCCAGCATCTTACAGCAGGAGCATTTCATCAAAACTCTAATGTTTCCGACTTTAGCATACAATATCGAGCTTTGGTATTTTTCATCTAATGCTAATGACCGTGCTAGGCTGTTAAAGCTTTTTAATCGGAACAGATTTGCTATTAACATGGACAATTTTGTGGCCCAACGCATTTATAAACTAGCCACAGATTTTATTGAGTTCAATGATCACATTTTAAATCATTGTTATAGTTCTCCAAGGAGTAATTACATAGTGCCTAAGATACGTACGAGCAGATTTTTACAGAGTTTTGTACCAACTAGTATAAAAGTTTTAAACAACAGAGCATTCCATGAGTAATTGTATTTTGTCCTTGACAAAAATACCTAATAAATCTAAATCTAAATCTAGACAGGACACTATATAGTGGAGCATTAGCTACAGATCAGGTGTTTAAATAGATTTGGTTTATACACTCAGTCTAACCAGTATGCTCTCAAGTGTTTCACAACCTTCAGACCTATTTCATGTGCAAATTAAAAGTATAATTCATGGATACATTGATATGTAGGTATTCTACTGTTGGCATTGATGTAGAGCTTAGAGCTTGCTTTGTGATAAGCCTGCTCTTGTCCTTCCCTACCATGCATATAAATAATTTGGTGTACAAAAGAGTTTTACTGCCCTCACTCGAATCATTGCGTGTTGCCATATCAGAAAATAGACAATATGAGCAGTAAAATGACATGAATTTCATAAATAGCAAGCAACTTATTTTGATCATAAATAGGGCCTACATATTGGCATTGAGCTAGTGTGTGTAAATTGAGTATTGGTCATTGTCTGTCTGCCACATAAAAGCTGTGTGACATGCTCTTGTTCAAATACGATTTATTTTGTTGTAATGGTGGAATGTAACAAGACAAGAGAAGTCTTTCTGGAATATATGTTTTTCTTGTGCTCTGTTATTGCATGTTCATGTTCTCACAAAATAATTTTAATGACCTCTCATGGCCTTACAACAATTGTCAGATTTTCAGTGTTAAATCTGGTGTGTGAATTCTTTTGATAATTTAGATTGCGATACCAATGAAAAAGACAAATCGTGGGTCATGGCCTTAAAAAGGCCTCTAGATGTCTGGTTAATTTTTGAGGTAAGATGAAATGTAAAACTTTTCAAAAATATTTTTAAGCCATTTCAAAGGTAACTTTGAGGCCAGATATAAGATTAAATTTCATAACGCTCAATTCACGTGTTAGCATAATCCCCAAGATGAGAATCCCCTTCGGATGTATTGGCGCTTTGATGACCGATTCCTACTCTACCTTGAAGCAGGAGGTCAGCATAAGCATCATGAATTCCGATTGAGGCTGTTTAAGTAGCAGAAGGACAGGTAATATCTGTTATCATTATTGTTGAATATACAAATAGGAGCAATGTTGCACATCAATTGAGTGGGTGAAATATGAATGGTGGAGTCTAAACTGCCAGATTAAACTGGCTTTGAGTCTTACTTATAAGCTCAGCTTTGTTTTCTGCTCTCCTCTGATTTTCCATAATCTTCGTTGAACTGTTCAACAGCCTCAAGCCAGGACTTTTCCATCAATATCGTCACATTTTCAACAGGAGAATCGACAGCTTTGTGTGGAGCAATACTTTGGATCAGTTCGCGGCAAGCATCCTGTAATACAGGTAGTAAACAGTGATAGTTGGGAAGGTAATTTATTTCATCACCATTTGAGATCAGTTAGCAACAAGATCCTGGTTATGATCAGGAATATCTGTTAAACTGTAAACAATATTATGCAAGAGCTTAAAGCTCACAATGATGAGACATGTATTTAAATCCACTACACATAAAACAATATTTGCTGTAATGATCACTATTATAATGAAGGTATCCAACACCCTACTCATCACTCACTGAATCATTATCAACAGATATTCTACTCACCCAAGCTTTTCGCAGTATTTCCTTTGCTCTTTTCATAGCATTGTGAGCAACAGAGTCGTCCATGGCCTCAGCAGCAGATAATGCTTTGATCCCACATGTTTTAATTCTTTCATCTAAGCCCTGCAAGTAACAGCCATAGTAACGAAATCACCAGATAGAGTGTTCCAGTATAAATCGAAGAAAGAGCTTACTCTCATATTAAGATATTTTTACTCATGTCACTTATTGCTATACAATGAAAAGTAATCATATGTAACTCTCAGGTAACAGAAGTTTCACAAACTGAACTCTTTTGTAATAAATAAAACTTTGGCTAAGAGTAGGACATTGTCAGGTCGGCGAGTACAGATGTCACACTGTCAGAGGTAAAGAAAGGAAAAGAAGTCTATAGTAAACATCAACAACAAAATTCCTGACTTTAATACAATCAGCATTCAGAATTTTCTCTCAATATTCAGTTTGTCACAGAAAACCTAGATCTTGTTTGATGCATTCTGCATTCTTAGGTGCTCCCCTTGCTAGAGAACCAACTCCGACAAGAGAAGAGGAACCCCTAAATTGTTTTTGTTCGCAAGAGATTGCCAAACAGATCAAATGAACAGAAAAAAGTCAAAGTTCTGAATGTGCCATTGTAAGGGAGTCAGAGAATTCCCGAGGCTAAAGAACAGAAAGGGAGAAGAAGCAAGAAAGAGAAAGTAAATTTAATGAGCAGAGTTTGAAGTGCTTCGGAAGAGTCGCTGTAGGGAAGAGCATAGACAAGGAGTGCGAAATAGACCTCAAGTGTGATAATATAAAAGTTCCTAGCTTAAACAGGAGTGGATGTTTCAGTGATCACAGTTAGAACATCAGACAGATTAGGGGAGGCATTTAGGAAAAATGATCGGGTATACAAAGGAGCAGATGAGAGTGTACTCAATGTGGGATCAAAGTGGTCAGATGGAGACAATAAATCACTACAATCCACAATAATCCCAATTTTAAGACTTTATAGCAGTTTTGCTGCAATTTGGTTAACAGGCTATTTTATTTCATATGCTCTAATGACTTTTCAGACTGAGATCTTTAAAACGATACCAAATATGGCCTAGTAGGACAGTCACTTTAACAAAGTGATGTCATGACAAGTCAATTATGTGGGTCTATTGCACAAAAATACCATCATGTATACCTTAAAATCAGTAAGTTGCTTGTGGGATTTGAAAAATTTAGATTTTTCTATAATTTTATTTTGGCAGCGTGTATCTCAAACTCCATAGATAAGCAGTAAAACGTTATCCTTACAAAGTTGCCCTTAAAATGGTGCAGCCTTTCTATTACAGGCGTTATTGAAATTGATCTGCCACGAAAGGTCATAGAGTCTGCAGCTCCATAATGCCACATGATAAAGTGTCAACTATCCTAGCTATAGCATACCTTCATCTCAAAAAGAACCTCTTTTCCTGTTTTGAGGCCGTTCTCCATACCGTTCTTTGTAAACATAGCTGCAAAAAGCTCGTTGACAGCATTTAAGAAGTCTCCATCCAATGCACTTTCTGAATCAAAAGGAAAACTTCTAATTATCATAAATACTGATTTGAAACGTCAAATATTTAATGATAAAAATGCAGGATAACTTTACTATCTCACATAAACACATACGCATATAGACTAATGTTAATATTGTCAAGGCTATGGTGTCACTTATTTCCATATAAATTTAGTGACTTTGTAGAGAGACAAGGAAATTATTATGACCAATAGACTCAGTAATAAACCTAGACAGGACACTATATGGAACATAAGCATCGAGGCACTGAGACATTTAACTGTGGGCAACGTAACAAAAATGGAAGGTGGTATAGCATTGGTGTTATCATTGACTTGCAGCTCATATGCGAGGTGTTTTGTTGATAACTCAACCAATTTGATTGGATCGTGTTGAGTTTGAAAGTTACAATAGATTTAGCAGCTTATCCTGAACAGTTTGATATGAATTTAAGACATAGGACTACAATTTTTTTGAACTAGAAGAGAAATCAAGTTGATAACAAGATGCTATTGATTGTAAAGCAGTTTTCAAACTCAAAATCTGATCAAAATTGATCGAGTCATGAACGAAAAACCTGGATTGTGGACAGTAAAACAATGATAGCATCATTGCTTACTACACCTTCCAATGTCGTTACGCTGCCCATAAGTAAGTGCCTCACTTCAGCTGTATATAGTGCCATGTCTAAGTTTATTATCAAGTGTATGTTATGGCCTGAATTTGTACAGTCAAGATATGACCATACTTTCGAAGCTCGCGTTGTTACCAGATGCAGGCAGAGCAAGCTTTGAGAACATATTATTGCCACCAGGTCACAATTTGTTTCTTTACAACCGTCAATCATACTGCCAGATAATTGAACAACAGCAAGGCATCTTGGCAAATTATTGGGAACCTTACTGGCACTGTCAAGCAAAGCCTGTTTTCGGATTGGGGAACAAAGCCTATACCAACCATTTTATTGTGTCTCTTGTCAATAATTGGTTTCCTGTTTCTGTGTTCACTTTTGTATTGCTAAAGTCTCCATATTTAGAAATAGGAAGTAAAAACAAGCACAAAGAAAGATTACACTAAATAATTAAGCGTGACAGAGAGAATAAGCATTAATAGCTAATGTAAATGATGCTGCCTTGAGAAAACAAACCTCTCACATGTGCAGGCGAGGTATATGACATGCTATGATAAAATCATTAATCAGTGCCAATCCAAGCACTGCCATTATGAAATTATTGGTACAGTCACCCAGTTGGGGCCAGGTTGGCTGTGTTAATGGACAAAAGTAAAGCTGTCAGGTTAAGCACTCAAATAACCAAAAAGGGCATGTTAAATGATGCAGTGTGGAGACAAAATCAAAGTAATCTTTAACATTGTAAGCTGATATTGAAAAAAATCACAATGAGTATGCAAAATACGTGAACAATTTAGCAATAGAACCGTACTCCTTGTCAAATGATTATGCGGAAGAGGGGTATGGATAGCCTGGCTTGACAAGCTTGTCATGACAGACTAAGAGAATGGAGTGCAAATTAAGGATTTGCAACCTAAGGTGCAATAGCAGAGGGAGCCTGACTTGGATCAAATCATACGTTACAAGCCACGCATTGCAAGAGTGGATATCAAACTGGCCCACTAATTTTAGAAGCTAGCCGGCTAAGTTTCCGGCATCTGATTGAGATATGCATGCAAGGCCAATTGTCTTAAACTGGAACAACAAATATGGCGAAATGGGCCTTGTTGATTGTGATATTGCACTATTCTCAACAACAAATTGTCCCCTCCCCATGCGCCATATTTCAAGTTTACCTTTATTGAGTATTGAGCTCAAGCCTCAAATCAGCGGGCTGGCTGTGATCTCCTGTCTAACCATGCTTGATGTTATGTCTGGGCAAAGTTTTCGTCTCATAGCATTTGGATCGCTTTCAATCTTACTCAGACTAACTTCAATTTTGCACCTTGAAAGTGGAATCCTGCTTGGCCAAGTACTTTTCTATTTAGCACTTCATTCCCACAGTTTTAATCTTTCAACAGGGATTATGAGGTTGGGTAGCTACTCCTATACTCCTACCCAATGGATTGCTACAGATCCGAGATAACTTCGCTTTTGTCTTAACACATGCCATTGCCCCATGCCGTAAGGATAGCATAGAAATTACCTGAAACCCTTAGTCTCTTATCTTCTGATCCTTTACGTACATGGTTACTTGGTGGAGGAAGCATGAATGTACGCACCTCCCTGAACGCCTTTTGGACTCCCAAAGCAGACTGTTTCACATGTTCTGAAGCAGATTCTTCCTTTAAGATATAAATATGTCAATAATAAATTAAGGTAACTAACAAATTCCATGTTTTTTGGTGATATCCGAATTGTAAGCTCCAAATTGCCACCTGTTAACTATTCATCTGAAAAATATTCACAGTTTTGGGTAGTCAAAAGTTCAAAGTTCAAAAGAATTACAAAATTCAACAATATTGGGCTGTTGTCCTGTTGAGAAGGTAAAGGAGCGGAAACACATGTCACCAATGAGATAACTGATCTTATTTCATTACCTGCAGAGATTGAAAGTGTCCTGTTCTCTCCCCGATCTCGTCATCGTGTTCCCAATCTCTAATGAGATAGAGCAAGCTGCCGAATAAAGGTGCACACTTTTCCGATGCGTGTGCATACTCCTTGCAAATCTGTCAAAACATTCAATACACTAGTTTTATGTAAAGGGTTGGCCACTGGACGCCAGGATGTTTATGCTTCTGATACGGTAATTTTTCTCATCAATTGCTGTGACATCCATTGGGTTATTCACGCTTTGGGTTTTGTTACTAGGACAGGGCCAAGCAGGGAGAGCACCGGGATTATTCATGCTTTGCAATTCGCTGGAGATAAACATAACAATTGGTTTAATTATGTAATGCCATTCAGCTAAAAACTCACTACAAGGGGTCCCAGCAATGGTAATGTAAGGCTTACAACCCTAACACGTACGTTGTGTTGCAAAGGGTGGCAATGGTGGAGTGGAATGAGCTATGGGACGAGAGAACACAAGTAGCGAGTAGCGAATAGCAGGCATGATAATAGGCGCCATCAACCCATTCTGCCAACTTTAAAGACTAACCTCTATTCTTTCAATATCATTGGTAGTCATCTGCTTCACCAAATTCATCATTTGAAAATTAGCTAGCTGCAGGCTGATATAGAATATCACTGTATCGAGATGGGGACTACTGTGGGATGTACCTCCTGTGCCCTGGCAGTCAACAAGGAGTACAGCTACCTGAAATAGTTCGGTGACGCTGTTATTATGAGGTTACAATGCATCAAGTGATTCACACAGTTGCAGGTTCTGGATATCATCAGGATTACCACCCTTATATAGAAATTACTCTATAACTACTCATAACTTATTTTTCATAATTACATATTGTGGTTTGTATACTTTTATGTGAAGAACATTTTGTGCATTGCCAAAAGTGTAACCATAAAGTCACACCACTCCACTCACAAATGTTGACCTTTGTTATTTAACCCTGTGTTTTATTAACACTTTTATTGTAGCAGACCATGGTGTTTAGGCACTCAGGTGTATGTATCTACGGACTTAATAATAAACCTAAACAGGATACCAAATACAGCTTAAGTGAGACATTTATATGTGGGTCGAGGTACAACTGACATTGGATTGTGTGGTAGAAATGTTGATTTATTTGATCTGCAGTTCACAGTCCAGGATTTTTATTGAAATTCTTGATCAAATAGCGAGTTTGAAAATAATTTCTTTAGTTTCAGCAGCATCTTGATATCAATTAGATGTTCTTGAGACAAATCAATAGGTGAAATTGATTTGAAATGGATCACATCAAATTGCTAAATCTATTCAAACTAAAAAAAAATGATGTATTGGCTGCAAGACAATGATAAAACCCATGCTTCTACATATAGTGTTGTATCTAGGTTATCATTAAGTCTATTGGTTTTATGAATCCACTTACTTTTGTCCCACTTGGAGCATTGATTACGAAAGGAGTGTTCCATATCCAGATACCATGCGTTACGGTTTTCGAATCTCTTGCCCAGTTCATACCAGTGATTTCCATATTCGAATCCTTCCAGTCTTTTGCAACTCCCTTAAAAATATACATAAAAATTTGAAGCATTTCCGGCTATTGCTGTAGGTATGTAAACTGACAGGTGTAAGTTCAATGAAATTAGGAAAATACCCGTTATTCCTAGTTAAATCCTAGTTAATAAGTTTTCCTTTGCCCGCAATTCCAAATTTTGTGCAAATCTTCTGTAACAAGTTTCCAGTGTATTACAGTTAAATGCTGGGTATCTTAATGATTCCTTTCAGTCTTTCCTTGTATATAAAACATAATTTTGCATAGTCTATGATGGCTAAAAAAATATGCTGAGATTTCTTGCGTTGGACCAAAATGTTCTACATTTCCACATTATTTGGAATCAAATTTATCCATTTTCATATCATCTCTATTTTAGAAGAAACGATGATTCACTAAGTATCACCATATTTTGTGAGTTTTCTGGCCCCGCAAGTCACAACACCAAAAATGGTCTGTAAAATTGCCATTAAAACTTTGAATGAAAAAGGGTCTGATAAGTTTCTACATGGGAGGAACAGATGCAGAAATCTGCAAATGTATAATATCTATATATATATATATATATATATGTTTATGTGCATTATGTATCCAATGACAGAGTTGCTTCATCAAATGTTTATGCATACCTCACTCATCAGATGTTTCAGATAGGTGACCATTAGATTCAGCAAAAAAGATTTTCCCGACCGGAACACTCCTGTCACAGAAACAACCAGTAACGGCAAGTTCTCTATTCCCGTCAAAGCCTTTTCTAACTTATCATGTGCAAATTCTACTTCATCAGCATTGTCATCACCTTGTGCAAAGTGTACTATCCTTGATGTACTCGGCCAAATGAGCTCAGAGACATTCTGTAAAAAATTGTAAATGCAATGCATCAAGAGAATTGGGATACATTGATGTAAAGCCAAAGAAAACTCACATGTAGATTTTCATTTCACCAATCCGGTTATTGTCCCACCTCACTTGCATTACAAATATATAAATGTTTTCAACCATTCTCCCCGGTTTTTTAAACAAACTAAATATGAATTAGCTAGTGCAGGCCATAACAAAGCAGTCAATAGCAAAACCTATTATAATAATTTTAATATATTGTAATTTTTTACATCTCACTGCATCAAGTTTCTGCTGTTAGTAATAACGAAGAGCTTTCATGGTTTATGCTCTAAGAAAAACATTGTATGAACAGTTTTATTGATAGTTGTACAAATGTGTATACAACATTGAAATCGTCATCCAACAATGTTGGTAATATGAAAATATAATTGCATAGCAACATCCAATGAACCTATCAAACCCTTTGCATGTGTTTGTTTTTTATTGACAAAAGTTTCAACACAGCATTTGTGATTTTGTTTCAGCAAACCAAGGAGTTAAAGTCTTTAACTCCTTGAGCAAACTAAGCAATGACTGCCTTTCAGACAATTAGCTATTGAAAAGTGAAGCTGAAAAGAACAATATGAAGCTGGTTTTGTCGATTGTTATTCAGTTTCTATTTTGCTATAAAATGTTTGCAAGGCTCGGCTGCAAAGCATGGCTTCAAATCATGTCAATATTTTGCTACCCAGGCAAAAACAGAGCCCAGTAAGTGTTGAAAGTTAATCTTTTTCAGCTGATCACTTCCATCGATAGCAAAAAGTACACAAAATCTTACGTCTAATCACAAAATTCACCTTCTTTAGCTAGTGCGAAAGTCGTGTTTACAAAAACCAAATTCTTTGACCTGTGCATCCTTTGGTGTATTTGAATGTGAATATTATAATTTCATAGACAAAACACAACTTTGCCCATTGGTGACTGATTTTCATGATGTGTGAGCACTATGTCATAATGATTAACCTACCTCTTTTACTGCACTGACCATATTACCGATCCTCTTCTTCAGCGAATCCATTGTTGGGCAGCTTAAGGAATCAGGAGCAGAACACTGACGTTGAAATATATGATGACTGAAACAAAGATATATAAAATTAGTAATGACCGATGTGACGCTCTTACATATATTGCTGCAAGTCTGCAAAACCTGGGCAACCATTGGGTTCTGTAGAGCACAAAGAAAGCTAAATGTGACTTCAACTTTCTGCCATCGAGAATATTTTTTACTGAAGAAGATTATCATAATCAGTGACCTTGTGTGGCACAATAATACATGTCATTTAAATTATTATTTCAGTGGATCCGATGTCTTTCTGCAACTATTTTGACCATGGGCTGTCAATTGTTAGATTGAAGTTTAAATCAATCTTCTTTTCAAGGACAAAGATAAGGGAGTTACCTCACTGGCAGCAGGTTTTCAAATACTACTTCTGGGCAGCAATCTGGTTTACAGTATTACTAATGATTACAAAATCACTAAAATAATCAGGCCAACTGTTCGATAGATAGAAATTTTTTTTTACAACCGTGTTAAGATTGAATAGGTTCTAAACTGATAGATAAACCTGACCTGCCCTGGCAACATAATGCAACAGCACTCTGAGATAACAACTGAGACTGATTGAGTCTCCCAGGTAACATAGAGCTTCAAATTTATGATTCAAAAAACCTGCAGTACATTTGATGATATCATTTGCATCATATTATGCTATTATGAATGAAGTAAAGGACAGTCCATCTAATTTGCAATGTAAATTCAACTAAATTACATAGTTTTGTTGACTGATGATCAAATTTCTTCTTACATATGACCTTGCTGTACAACCATAAAATGTAAATTAATAAAGGCAACATTGAATGAGTTGGAGATTCACTTACGCAATGGCTCAGAAATATTCGTACTGCGTTTTAGAATTTGTCCTTGTCAAGAATGAAATAACTGTGATTGCCGGTCAAACGCATGAAAACGAGGCTGCAAAGTACGCACTGATATCACATGACCATGATCATTGCATGACGTTATTGTTTATATCTATTTATAATAAAAAAAAACTGCATTATAAAAGTAGGCCTACATAATACATCAATATCAAACCACATGGTTCTATTCAAAAAATCATAATAGATAAATAACCACTACTAGTTCTGACTGCACAAGAATAAAACATCTGAGAAAAAAATTTACATTGTTGACATACTTTAGCTATTTGGTAAGGGTACTTTTTGTTTTCACATCATACTGAATAGTTTAGAGCTAATAAGAAGCAATATTGTCATTAGCGGTGATTGAAGATACAAGGATCTATCATCTAATGTTTAATTGAAGTGCTAATACAATTAGTGGGTTGATTGGAAAAGCTTTTATCATCCACCACATTACCAGGTTGGCGCGGCCTCCTTCAATATGCTCAACCTGATCACAAAAAAGTTGCATTTACCATTTCAGTATACCAGGCCATAAGATCAAGGTCTGGCTGCAAATTTTTAAAAATTGAGAAAAGTTGTGTGGCTGTCTCCAGCCCCTCTTTGCAGTAGACACACTCAGTATTTACACCGAGATCTGATTTTCCTGTGAGAGCCCCGCTAAAAACATGACATGTAGATGACTAGGAAAGTCTACAAGCAAAAGCAATCATTGATATCCTGGGGTCCAAAATTAAGATTAACTCCTAACTGATCAGAAATGTCTTGATATCTCTGTCTCTATATCTTTATATCTCTATATCCACATATATATATATATATATGTATACATTACACAGACAGACCTTAGTCAGAATGTGGTGTCAGAAGAGATTGAGCCGGCATAGATGGCTGCTGCCATCAACATCATTATCACCATAATTGCGCCCGTCAAGTGTCTTTAGATATAATAAAAAATGTCAGTTGATATGCATGGATATGTATAACTGGAATAATTGCATTTTGTGTTATCGGTTGTAGTCTTATGGTATAAAGTGGAAAAGAGTAAGGAATCAAGGGAAACAACTGCTGAAAATTGCTGTTCACAGCAAGAATTTGGGATTATAGTCGTCCAATTAGTGTAGTTAGGCATTAAGTGGCTATGAGAGTTGTGCCTGTATGTTCTTGGAGAGGACAACTCACTCCATCCCACAATTCTACGGTTTTGAAAGTTTCTCACTCGACATTCTCTGCTGGTCTGCATTTATACTGACCAGGCCGGTACATTAGTACAGAGTGGCGTGTCACAGAGTATACAAAGCAAAACATACCGAATGCTGATTACAAGTGACTTTAACGTTTCAAATAAAAATCTGCTTCATCACATAAGGGGATTGAAGGGTAATTTTAGTGTAATGACGCCCTCAAATTTTATCTTTCTACAGATGCGCTCTGTAAAATCTCTAAATCAGTAGTAATTATATTGTCCTAGTTCACAACTGGTAGGCAGCAAGAAAATTCTGGCAATCTTAAATTTTAAAAGAAATTCAATATTCATGAGCAAATTTCATCGAGGTATGGAAGGCCTAATCTAATAGAGGTTATCATGCCAGAATATTTCATACAACTTGAATTGATTCAATTCTCAAGTATTGATGCAAATAGCTTGTTGGTCTGATTGAAAATTTTTGGTTGAGAAAAAATAGCTTCCTAGTAAAACAGCATGACATCCGGGAAAACTATCTTCTAAACTAATCACTTATTAGCTACAATATAAGAAAGAGTAAGGATATATATCCACATTCCTCACTCTGTTTTAATATAAGAAACCAAGAAGAAAAAGCAATAACCATTACCATTACCTCTCCTACTCAAGGGCCGTGGTTTAGGAAAAGTGGTAGGGGATGCGCAAATACCCTGAGGGTGTGAAGTGGCCTCATGTTGGAGATTGTAAGCCCTCCTGTGGAGTCTGGGGTTAATTCCCGGCCGCCGCCAAAGAGTTTTATGATATAAATAGCAAATCGAAATCCCAGATGAGCTGATTCTGACATGGGATATTTATAATTATATTTTTTGAAACTGTGTCTGAATCTTCAAGTTTGCATAAACTCCTCAAATTTGATTAACATCAGTTGATAAGCTTAGGTCTCATACAGCTTATCTTGGGGGTAATGTGATGTACCGCTGTATAGCTAATAAATCATCATCAATCTGAAGCTACATAGTGATAGCTGATAAAACAATTGCATCATAGGGAAGTAAAGTATTTTGACATTCTTGACTCCGATTGTGCAAACAGGATATATGAATCGTGTGATGAAAACACATGTGATTCAAAATAGGGAGTTACAAGTTCTAACTTGTTGCTTCACAGCCCAGAGTAGTTTTATTACGATCTCATCTTTTCAGTTGTAACTTGCTCAATTAAGAAGAACTATGAGAGGAGAAAATATTAACATATTATATTCTGTATGTCAGGCTGAGCGACATTTGGGAAAAGAATCCAGGTACAATTTTAGTCTCGGTGAAACTGTGCAATCATACCATAATATATCATATCAACCGTATATATATATATCATCATAGTATAGTACGATGGCTCAAATGCTCCAATAATTGGAGGTTTTCAGCCGTTGTGCAGTTCAAACCTATATGACCACGTTGAAGGAGAGGATAATTATTGTAAATAAATGATCATGAATGACATTTTTGTTGTAACCATCAACCCTAACACTACAAACAGACACACTAACATGACATATGTCTATCATTTTGGCATATGATTTTATACTCCAGAGACAAGCTAGGCTTACAGTGGGATACAACAAGTACAGACAAAGCCTTCTACATCTTTACACCAGTCATCCTCCTCAAATGTGGGCTCATCTTACTATTCATCCTACGGCCTCTGAGAGATCCGTACATATCAGTGGAGTGCTTCTGGCCTAAAGAGTTTGTACCAAGCTGGAAGAGTTACGGGGAGAAGCTTTGCCTCAGCCAATCCTATGTTTATAACGCAAAGGCAGATGATTCCAATGGTCTAAACACATCAAACTCTACAAAGGCACCTGGAGGACTGTCACCTGGTCAATCCACACAATATGTCCAGGTTGGTAGGATTAAAATATAGGCTAACTGAGGCTTGGGCTATAATAGAGTTTTGGATGGCTTTAACTCCACTGCACAAACAAACATTAACTCAACACAATGGGAGTAGCCGATCCAATCATCTATAAATTTCAGCCCTCTAACCTTGAAGAGCAAAAATATAAGGGGCAGGAGCAGAATACTGCAGATAGCGATGAAGCTCTAAAGTTTTGAGGTCTTAAATTCCCCATGACCATCAAGTGCAAAATCGCTGCTCAAAAGTGATGTGAGGTGTGGTGAAATTCTAAAGTTCTTTATTTACCTCAGAAGACATATTTTGTGAACACTTAGTATCATCAATTCTATTTGTCTATGTGATTTTTATTATACCAGGTCCCTAAGAGGGATTTGATAAATTCTCACAGTGACCCAGATGCTATACAGCGCTTCTCAGGATCTTTGTTGATACTATCAGTGATATGTCTCCTGCCGTTTGTCAGCTGGAGGGTTGTGGGTACTGTAGATGGTCTGGAACTTCTTACACCAAGACAGAATCATGGTTATGACAAGAATGGTCTTAAACGGAAAACCGTGATTATATGGTGAGTGACAAGAGTGACAACTGTCAAATTTGAAGATACACTCTATATGAAATGGTCTGAAAATTTGTATGCAAGACAAATTCATTTAGTTTCTTCACTTTTGTTACGACAATAGAATAGATCATTGATGTTTAATTTCAGGTTTGCTGTGACTAAGATACTAACAAGCGCCATATCGTTCATATTGTTCCTGACAGTATACGTATTGAAGTATTACTCCATTGAGTATATCAGCCATATCTCTCATAGACAACGAACCACAACAGTGCCATTCTTCTGTGACTTCTGGGTAGGTTTTATGGAGCTTTCAGCAGTTTTGTACCAATACCGTGTATATATATATATGTAATCTATATTCTTTTCATTAGAGTAACATTTCCACAGTGAGCTGAGTTTCAACACAAAGATTCTTGACTGATACGATTCGGATCTATATATTGAACTTTTTAGATCATGACACATCCATAGAAATGATTTCTCAAAGAAATTTTGGATGCAATCTATATGACTTGTCGCTGTCAGCGCTGTTATTACGTCCTTCTTGTGAATGTTAATTAAAATGTTTTCTTGGTTTAGATTCGCAGGATGGGAGGCAATCATCACAGATATACAGTACAGTGTCTCCTGTCAGAAGGTACTGATAGTATAAGACGAGCCGAAGATATACTGTATATGTTTGCATCTGCGCTGGGTCCGATAATGTCAGTGTTGATAGTGTGGACAGTGGGGTTATTGTTGACACAGGTGGTGTCTCTTGTATCCACTGTGTACACAGCTTATAGCTGCCAGGACAAGACTATCAGACATTGCTATTTGAACAGGTATAGGTTTTTATTGGAACGATCCTAAAAAGGCAGCATCCTGCATAGCAAAATCTGTGCGAAGAAGCAAATAATATTGCCGTGCAAGACGCATCAGATCTGAATGGAAAATTATGGCGGATTGCCATGAAATCGACATGATAGTTTTGTGTAGCAATGTTTTTTATGCTATGAATATACGGATATTGCCATCAGAATTATCCCATTGGTTCAAAGTTCAACTGCTTGTTTTGTAGATTCACAGGTTGGGAGTTTAAACCTCGGGAAATTGAGCAGCTTGACAACAAACTGGGCTGGATCGGATTATTTGTATCACTACAAGCATCTAGAAACGGTTCAGATGTAAGCAGGCATATAAAAGACTTGTGTGACCACATCCCTCAACAGCAGGATAATGAGGTTACAGGAGAATATAGATCAGCCATCAACTCATAGGCAAAACAATAATACAACATCGCAAAGGAGATGACCTCAGTATGGTGCTGGATTAGATATATTATTGTACTGCCAATGGAATAGAGGTTTTATTACCTTACTTAGGGATTCATTGCCTGAGGCATTATGGCAAGAACAAAAAGTGAGAGTTGGACTCAACTTACATTTCCTAGTACTACCAGGTTTGACAGTGTTCTCTTATTGGATCCTCGTGATCCTCTCTTTACCTTGAATAACAGATGATGCCAATAGTGTACAGTTCTTGTGGTATGGTCTTGGTATATTCAGTATCAACATTCTAATGCTGGATCTCTAATACACTGTCTTCTGTATCTTTCCCACTGAGAAGTTTTGCTCAACTTGAGATACTTTTCTTGATCTTCTCTCCTCGATATTGTTCTCCATCCGATCAAACACCACAAAATAAGGTGTTGAGAGGCAGTAAAAACAACCACGGCAACAGAGATTCAAATGCAACCCAGGAACAATTGTTATCAATATAATATATTGATATTATCCTTAAGTCTGATAGAAAGTAGATGGTCATGCAGAGAGAACTTAGCTATAAAAGGTTACTTGCTGATGTTTTGTTGTTCATCATCCAAGATCAAACTGTAGAGGCATCTGATACAATATGTCTTTACCCATCTGACAGGTCTGAACAATGACACCCCCCCTCCCCCCCTAGAGCACTTGATCACAACTATAGAGCTGATATTGCAGGGACCCAACTCCCAAAATGTGGGCCGAAGGCATGGGAAAAGTCAAAGGGGGAGGTATGTTTGCGACAGTGATACATGGAAACTGAGGCGTATATCATGATGGTTGATAATTGTAGCAATGCCTGCACATCATTGGCGTTTGGAACATTGCTGTGAATACAATATCAGAGCTTTGTCATTGTATATACGAATTATAACCACGCTAATATCCGATTTGTTTCATCGAATAAGAATAACTGGTAATAATATGTCATATTAGCTTGGCAGGGTACCCGGCAATAATGCCATGGTCAAAATGCCTTGGGACAAATTCCGGTGAGCCATTACCGAATGCCAGGACCATAGATGATAACACAACTGCACACGGCAGGCATTAAATTTAAAAATGTACCGAAACGGCAATTGCTGCATGACTTTGAGAGTTTTTTATTCTTTTATTATTTATTTTATTTGTGGCTGTAGCTGTATATTATAGTGTGATGTAACTTTTCTTGTATAACAAGCCTACCTATCTAGAAAAACCATGAAAGTTGGTTTTTTCCTGATTGGTTGTAAGTTTATTGGGCGATCCAATGTTGTTCTTTTACACCACGCTCATTTTCTTAATCGGTCAAATAGGTTTTACCTAATGTATCATAAACCCCCCCCCCCCCCTCTCAAACCCAACATGATAATAATTACATTAATGAGCATGGGTTTAATGTGAGTTGTCTTAGAAAAAGCATTGGTGTGTTGTGATAAAGGGTATTAGTTGTCCTCTCCTTGAACAAAAGGGCACAACTCCAACAATCACTAAACGCCCTATTTCACTAATTGTCAAGCTATGATGACCAACTCGTGCTGTGACACAACAATGTAAAATATTACTAAAAGGTTGTTAATGCAAAATGAACTTCAAATTTCTGTTAGTTCTGCTTCAGTCAAAAGTAAGATGACAGAACTAGATGTTAGCCTAGAACAAAAGCGTATGACAGCATTTATCAAAGCCTCAAAGGCAACCCCAAGCTGAACCAAGAGCCCAATCTGGTTAGCTCTCTTGTAAGAAGCGGCAATAAATGCTGCTTGAATGAATGCACAAAAATCTCTTCCCGAGCCCCTCTCACTACCTGGTCCACTACCTCTGCTACACTTTGCCTAAACTTTTTTATTGATACAGTTAAAAGTGACCACCTAAGTCACAGAGCATCGAAATAAATAGGCTATGATCAGATAAGCTCAAGGGCCAGATCAGAATTATTGCAATTGCATTAAATAAATAAATAAAATTAAAAAGGAAAAAAAATAAGCTGAGGCAATGAAGAATGATGTGGAGCTAGTTTTACTGTTAATGGCAAACATTTACCATGGCATACAAAAGAGTTAATTACATTTTTAAGTGTCAGCAGGCAATTGAACACAGAACTTGCCTGTCTGTTTTATCTAGTTATAAAAAGTTATATGTTTTTAGCAGTTCCAAATTAGTTCAAATAAAATAATTCATATCCAAAGCAGTACATGGGTGTATCCAACATAAACTAAAGCTTAAATTTCCAGGTCGCTAATGGAGGCAATCAATTGCAAACCACTAACCTGTTCCAAAGTATAGAGCATTTAATCTATAAAAGATGGAACTCCAAAACATTTTAATCTACAACAATATATTAATTAATTAATATACATTTTATTATTACTGATCAATATACAGAGGTACCACTAAAGATCATGTTTACAATAAGTGAAAAAGAGCGCAGTGGTGGTACTAGGTGATGCAGACAATGATCTTTGTCTGCCTCTACTCTAGATAAAGGCTAGGAAAACTCTGCAGACATCATCTGTGAGGTAGGTATTCTCAAGGATAGAGGCAGAGGCAAAGGGAGTGCAACTTCTGATAGTTTCAGCAGACACTTCAGTTACGAATCATCTGAGTTGTCATACCTATGCATGCTGTGAGCTTTGATTAGTGTGCGTTTCATAGGTATTAAAGACGCCATCAAACTCATATCTTGCTCTGGACAGTAAGACTATGGATCGCACTCTCCTAATCATTTAATTTATCGGTGAGTAGATTTTCTTTGGTCATGCACAAAGTGTCTGTTGACTGGGCAATGAGTATGTTTTTGTTAGGAGAAATCAAAACAATCTCAGGTCAGTGCAACCAAAAAAGGAAACAAATGGGAATGCCATGAATTTATGATCTCATGCGCTTGACTAGGAGTCGATGCCATTCAATCTTGAAATAACAGAGGTTTTCAAGGGCAGACACAGAGGCAGAGGTAGTGCAACCCTAAATAGTTTCAATAGAAACAAAGTCATTAAGTGTAGGATTGAATAAGGAGCGTACGTTCAGCGCGTGCTGGTGCTACTCTACGTCACCGAGCGACAACCGTAATAGTAACAGTAACGGACGTCCACCAGGGGCGTTCCTCAACGTTACTTCCTAGCTGAGCTCTGGTGCTATCTGGTTGGTCCTGCTAGTATTAAGCCTTGCATGTCTGAGTACAAGCTGCTTTCACAGCAAATCTGATGAAGGCTCATTCAATCCCTTATGGCTCCACTGGTACCAGACTCTCCACGTGGATAACATGTGGTAAGGGTAGGGAGGGGAAGGGTGCACTTATTAGGTAAAAACCGACCAGTTGCTTGCGGCTGTTGGTTGACAATATCCGAGTAATTGCCGCTAATCGCCGGTAATCGCCGCCACCGAGTTTATGATCTATCATGCTGTCTACGGTTGGTGCTATGCTAACCGTGGCGTTAACGGATAACAGAATATCAGGGTTCAATTCTGGAGATGCCGCATGAAAAAAGGGACCACTTTCAAGGAAGGCGAGCAAATTACCAACTGAAAAAATTCCTGGAGGTAGCAACGAAAAATACCGATGCGATGCACTCACGTGTCGCCGTAATCGAAATGGTTGCAATTAAAATCCTAAAGAGGATCTACGGGAGGGCAAGCCTGATGTGTCTAAAAAGCTTGCAGTTGAATTGCAAACACGGGAGAACGGACAGCCACACTGGTCGCTTCTCGTCTGACCAAGCCAGGTGTGGAGGGCGTCTGTCGGTTGTGGTTAACTGCGTGATCATCACAATCACCTCGAGGAAATTGAACCGCTCGGAGGGGCAAGCAGCTTGAACAGCTCAGAATTGTTGTATGATGGAACATGAGCGTTTAACCATTTTGTCGGTTCTGGAGTTCGCGAGCCAATTATTATCAGGGACTGCCGGGCTTTGATACCAGAGGTGAAGCGCTAGAGGTGAAATTCAAGGGCCTCCCAAGGAATGTTTTCATTAATCAAGAATGAAAATCAGATTTGTGAAGGCGATCAGATAACGCCATAGTTCTGACCGTAAACGATGCCGACTGGCAATTAGACACAGTGAGTTTTCCTGCATTGGTGAACAGAGATTTTTGATTTAATTTAATTTATAATCACTTTACAGTGATTAATCTGGTCTTGAGATAATAAAAATTCAAGAAAAATTCAGATGGTTGCTATTTTTATTTTTATTTTTCAAAAGGATAAAATGGAAATAATAAAAAACTATATTGCAGTTTCACATAATTTACCTAAACCTGTATCTGCACAACGTGGTCTTAACACCCTGTAAATCTTAAATGGATTTTACCAGGATATTACCATGTTAAAACTTGGCTAGAAGAGATATAATAGGGACAGGAGAACATCTGAAAAATCTTGGTTTGTGACACTTGTGAGGAACGGAATAGAGACGCAAGTGCATATACTTTAAAAGTATAATCTGTGAGGAACGGAAATGGTACTATCCTATACTAAAGTATATGCTGTGTACTATTAGTATGTATAGTTGTACTATAAGCGTACTACTTTCAAATTTGGTTCTAACTATGGTTCTAGTAATGGTTTTAACTCTTGCACTCAGGACACTTCTAAATGTCACTTTATTGTTGTGTAATTTATTTGAAGTTTTAATTTGGAGTTACCTCCTCTTTCATGCACTGAAGAAAGACAAGATCGCTCAAATCTATTAAAACGTGGTTCCAATTGGTAATACTAGCACTCTGGTGAGTATGATGTATTTAACTTTTAATTTCTAGTGACGAACAGCTGGCTCCCACTACTCCACAAAGTAATTTACTAGGGGCTGATATTGAGCCTGACCTTTTCTTAGCTTCACTAGAAGTTGCCTTCAAGCTGCTTAAAGAAAGGTTCCTGCCGATAACCTGCTCAGACCCCTGTCTTGTTCTAACAGTAAAACTCTTGATGAGTTTTTGAGACAATGCTCTTGCACCACAAAGTCAAGATAGTCTTTAGACGTTGGTATGACACAATCACTATTTATGAATGCGTTTAATAGTTGTTATTCAACTTAGGTGACTGATTTTAATTATGAGTACCTACTTGATCTCTGTATAGTGTCTGGAAGCTCAATCAGGTAATCAAGGCGGTATATCAGTATCACAGGCCTCTTAGCCAAGTTTAAATTAGCTAAAGACTCCAACCCAATTTCTAGTGAAGGAAAGAGGAATCAGTCTGTGGTCACTCTAAAATTGATGTTCAAATTCTATATCAATGTTGAATTAATGGTTTCACAGTTTAGAGGTATCTTATCTTAATTCAAGAGTGGCATACTCCTTCAAAACACAAGAATCTAATCCTAAACTATTATTCCGAAACTTAATCTATTTAACCCCCAAGCAGATAAGACTACTATTTATTTCTGTTCTGCTTTAACTGTGGGTCACAATGATTTCCGACTTTCATATGAGCACAGAAGTGGATTACCTGCGTTTAACTGTGGGTCACAATGATTAAACCTCCTAAAGTTAATTTTGAATCCTGTTTCAGAGTGTTGTTATAATAACAATTAATCACGGCTTACTTCAGTTGATTGCAAAAATGTCTTATGAACTCTTAGTGAATTTGACCTAAGGTCTGAGTACCTGACGAACAGTCCCGAATTACTTCGCCAATTACTATATGCATAGAAATTAACAGTTTATTCACTAAAGTTATGGTTTATTGTCTTGATACTTATAAAAAATGATAATGTAATTCAAATGATACTCACAGTATAATGGTCCTTAGACTCCACTTTAGTTGTAGCGTTCTAACAACGATCTTTGATTCAAAGCTAGCATTTATTAAATCAGGATATAATATCTTTTACTAGCTATGTAAAAAGGTGACTGTGCTGCTCAAAGAATTAAACTGTACTCATTTACTGTTCAAAATTTCGGCCTTTATATAGGTGCCGTTTTTTGTGCTGACTTTGCTTTGCTTGTTGTCGTCTGATTAGCTGTCAGCGGATTAGTGGATTAGTGTCTCTTGTGGCTTTGTTATATGAACCGTTCTGTGGTACGTATATTGCTGCTGTTCCTCAGTCTACCCTCTGGAATTTATTGTTCTATTTTTTGGCTGACTTTGTTGTTGTTATTCCATAATTGATTACTTCCGTGTTGCCCTTGTGATTTCTCAATACCCTGGAGGTTACTTGGTACTTGGTACTATGACGTTGTGGAAAACCAAATTACTACGTCACTGGAATTCCTACTTTCTGACCGGATTAGCATGCTCTGTTGTCTTTGTTACATCTTTGATGGATCACATCTGTGTCTCTCTGCTCGTTGTTTATGTTTGTGATTACTAAATACCATGGAGGTTACTGGGTGCATTTGTTTTCATATCTATCTGTATCCTCTGACTTCTGCGGCTGGCTAAATATAACAACATATCTCAAGTGCCCATTTTTGGTACTGACACAATCCATATATTCTCATCATGAATTTTCATAAATTTATTTTACTGCAGCATATTGCAGCGTAATTATCTGAATGTTCTAAAACACTGGGATGGGAACCAAATTTATTGAGATTTTGAAGGGTAAAGACTCTTTGTTAGGTAACTATAAACATAGAGATTGTTAACGCTGTAGTAGTTTGTATAATTACCTTCTAAGATGGTCTTTAGCACCTAATGGCTGGCCAGCCCTACTAAGCAGTTGTGACATAGATTATCTAGATCAGCTCTGACATCAGTTAGTTTCTAGTCAGCATCGCGGTTCCTCTCTCTGGTGTTCGAGGTAGGGGATGGCAACATAACTCTCAATGTTCCAAGGGTAAACAACTCTTAATGTATATATATATGGATCTAGCTATGAAAGAGGGGAAAATTCTGAATAATAATAACTGCAACAAACACTGGAATTATTATCTCATTATTTCTCATTACTGTGCAGATATAAAGCAACATGATATATTTCTGGCCACATAATCGGATGCGTAATTCCATTGCGCAATAGTGCATCACACACCTCAACGTCGGTGGGAGAGTGAAAGTAACATGAAACAATCATCAAACGGGTCATGAGTCCCCCCTTGCATAGTAAGTCCGGCCTGTTATCAATGTCAACTTGAACACGAAAAGTATCAAGGTCTAGGTGAGTCAATTGATTATTTTGAAGGTGCTCCTCATGAAATTATTACGAACTTTCCCACAGATATTAGGTGAGTATGTATGTATTCACTAGTCCACCCAGCCAATGTACATCAGTGCTTCAAAAAAAAGAGAAGGCACTTTAAATGGTAAGTAAATGCCACATTAGTAAAATGGTTGAGGATCGTGTTTAATGCAGCTTTATTGGAACTGAAATGATAATCTGTAAAACAGCAGTAAATAACTATGGACAGTGATAAACATATGATCACATATTTACAAATAAACAATAAGTTACTAAACAACTGATCCAAGAAAACTGAGGACCAGACTAAACAATATCACTCCATGTGCTAGCGATTTAGTATCCCTTTTTATTCTTTATTTCAGTTAAATGCTCGTGCATTAACAAATGGCACAGAGCTTTTGATTTTATTCATGAATTTGGTGATCCCATGATGTATACTGCTTTGAGAAGATGAGTGAACATCAGTGGACTTTCTGGCACTGATATTAACAACCGCTTGATGAGGTGATGTCACACAGGGTCCCAGAGACTGAACTGGTGGGATGGATGGTGCAGAAGATTGAGAACATGCAGCACCTGCTGAGCCAGACAGGAAGTGATCAGAGGGTTGAGAGCCAGACCACGCCCCATCAGGATTAGTCACTTCGTCAACCTGCAAAATAATGAAAACAATGACATGATAAAATAGTAGGCTAAGGCTGATGTAGCTGTCAGTGAACTTGCTTTCCCATAGAAGAATAAGAAAGTCATTATGAGCGTGATTAGCCAAGACTGAACTGGGCCTGAACTGCTTGCTAGTCTTCAGTATTCTGCCACAAGAGTTCTCAGAGACTAATATCCAACAAATTAATCTAAGAGATCACACAAAGGAAACATTTATATGTCCTTTACTTTGTGCTTTGACATCTGTGCCATCTACGCCCTCAACAACACTTTGAGAAAATTTAAGCGACAACTTCCTAAAACATAAGTAAATTTCAACTCACCCATTTATTGATAGGTAGTTCCTTTGGTTTCATATCTTGTGTAGTGGCAGCTTTTTTGATATATGTATCAGCCAGACCATTCTCATCACTTGATGTAGGAGGCAGTGGTGCTGACAATTTCTTTTTTCTCCTGTGTCTGGAGGTAGACTGTACAGCAGGTAGGGGGCGCTGCTTTGGTCGACAGGAACGATCAGCTGATGTTACAGACGGATCATCCTCAGTGACTATCAGAGAGCGCTGAGAACGAACTGTTGAGGTGTCAACAAAGTCACCCGCAAATCTAAATTTAGAATTAAAACAGATAATTATAAAGTCAGCACATTCTCAAGCCCTAAAATCTGAATGTGGTCCTACCTTCACACATGAGAGCAAGGTAAGATTTAGCTGTTTGGTACAGGTTTCTCAGTATTTTTTTTTATGAAAATATGAATAATGTAAGTTTTATGATCTGGCATCAAGTTTAACCTTCTTTTATTACTCCGGGCAGATGGATGCAACAAGTCATAATCACCTTGCTGTAATTAAGTGTGATTGTTGACCCCTTCAATTCTTGTTGCAAGACTAAAATTGATGGACCAGACGCTTTCTCATCTTGTTTTTCCAGGAGAGAAAGTTGTGTCATCATAAACCAATACGCATGCATATTTGAGTGCCATCACAAATAATCTCCCACAATGCAATATTCTGGAATTCCCAGGCACAAAGTGATTGTGAAATTAAACATGTAATGCCGTTTTCCCCCATGGAGATTCAGGCTATAGTTGCATTCCTTAGTAGTTTTGCTAGTGCTTACCTCCTCACTGATGACGCCGGAGTGTAGCCAGAGCTGCCTCCAGGGCTTTTCTTATCTCCTTTTGGTGAGTTTTTCTTTATTTGCTTCTGATTTTGTCGTTGTGGCCTTTTTGGGAAGTATACACATTTATCACCATAACTTTCATCTTCTACTGCTCTCTCTGAATGTTTCATATCCTGTTGTGGCGTAGCATTAGAGCTGTGAGAGGGAAAACCATAACAACTTTATTAACATTACTGTTATTACCAAGATTGGATAACAATAGCAGTTTAACATGTTAATTTTGGTGCGGTTTTCAGGAGCCATATTGATATTAAATTTCTAATATATCAGCTCTTTAACGCAAGTTTATGTGAGGAGTTCTAATGTAGGTTACCATGCATTCATATGTTCATTCAGATCAGCTGGTAAAGTGTTACTGAGTGGTGTCATGAGTTTTTTGTATGCTCCGACTTTTCCCGAGCTGCCAGATTGACGATAGCTTGAGAAAGATTTTCTACTCGACTTCTTCTTTTCCAGTCTGTCAGACCTAGCAGAACTAGTCTCACTCTGTACATAATTAGGAGGTGCTGTAGAATACTACAAACAGAGACAGCAGGATTCTTCTATTAGTGCTGGTATAAAGTAGACATTCAAGAGTATATCTTGAACCTATGTAATTTTTGAGATTAGTTAGTTCATGTTGACACTATAAAATGCTGTATTGTAGTATCTTAATGACCATGTACGAGAACTAATACCAACAGTATGAGCTCACAACGGTAACAATGACCTGGAATTAAGTCCAGCGAGATTCTGAGTCATATTGATGAGTCTGTGTATTTCAGGGATCATCTGCTCTTAAATCAACATTATTTAGGTTGGCTGATTCTTCCAACCACAGAAATGATTATAACTGGATCACAATTCATGACTTATCTTAGTTTACAGATGGTCTTAATTCTCACCTTGCGTTTGTGGCCTGATGATGGTAAGAGTTTTCCTATGAACTTGAGTTTAGCCTTAACTCTAGCTTTTACTTCAGATGGAGGGACGATACGACTGATATCCGCAGCGCCTAACTCTTCAGATTGAGGACCCTGTCTGAGCGCAGGGGTCGACTCGAGTGTGGTCGGCAGCACCATGACACCAAATTTAGGTGCAGTGGTTAGTTGTTCAGGTTCATCTGCAAAATCAATTATATTACTGTCAACTTCTAGATTGTGTTGCTTATCAGTTGAATACCAATATCAATATCAATTCACAGTGAGCTTGAGTTGAGGCGTAAAATAGTGTGAGGACAACTCGTTCTGCACCATCAATGCCTACATCTGAAATTGCTCTTGTCCTATCAGTCAAAAAACAAGAATGAGAATATCATGCACACCTTCAGTCTGATTATGTACGAGAAAATCAGGCTGGTTGCTCTACTGACCCCCCTACATTGACATCAATGATTGCAACACCGAAACATGAATGCTATGAGGAGCAGGGAAGATGCTCGTGCTACTAACTCACCACTTGGTTGCGGAACAAAGTCATCAGTTTTGTGTCCAGGGCTGGGAGGAGACTGGTACATACTGCTAGTAGAACTATTTGGAAGTTGCAATGGCGGTATGACAGGAGTGTGGGTGCGACCTTCACCTTGTGTAGTTGGTAATCTGGTTGGTCTCACACAACGCAATGATTGAGGTAGACTCAATATTGTTGTGTTATCAAGCCTTGTAGAGGTTCTCTGAACTTGACCCCGCTGAGTTAGACACTTCTGAATGCTGTCCAGCATACCTCTCTCAGACATTCCTGTACATATGGAAAAAAGATTTGATTGCTATGGGTCTATTATATTCAAACAGCATATCTGGTGTTATTGCTATTTATTCCTATCAATATACTGTCGCCTCATTTTCAGACAGACATGACAGAGAATAGATATGCGGTTACACTTTGGCTTTTGATATTAAAAGTGAGCTGGTCAACTCATATGTTGATATAACAATTTTTTTCGATCACTGCAAATGTATTATGCATACAGCATACATGTATGCTAACTTGTGGTTAAATGTTTGACAGAAACCAATGCTCACCGGAGTGTTTTATGAACGAGAGAATGTTTTCCATTTGAATAAGAGATGATGTACTACGAGACATCTTTGGGCCCTCTTCCCTTAGCCTTGCAGACTCCATGAGGTCATGTGAGATCTTTTCTGGTCCCGGCACAGGAGGTGATCGACTAAATCCTATAATGAACAGTGCTATCGTAACCCATATTCTTAACTCAATCGCAACAGTAAGAAGTCTAAAAGTTTAGACAGCAGGCACATGCCTAACAAGATAATTCGTCCTTGAATGTGCACAACCAACTACAAACAAAGTTTATAAAAGACATAACAATAATTATGTAAAATTTTTTTCCGATCATTTTCCATTGCCTGAAAAATCCATTTCTGAATTGTGGTTTAAACCATAATTAATGAAACTAAGTTACTAAGTCTTTATGGGTTTAATGCTATGCCCATTTCTCCAAAGTATTTCATTACATGGAGTATTGTTTGTAAAGAGCTAGTCAAGTTCTTTGTCAGCAGTACCTTAATATGGGAAAAGTATCTACATAGTTAGCGACTAATGACGTCTTAATCAAATTAGTATCAAACCACTGAAATCTACTGATATTTACTAACCTTGATCAAAATCATCGGCTGATTTTCTCAGGACAGTTCTTAGTTGTCTATCCTCAGAAGAGATCGGTCTCTCTTGCTGAGTTAGTATATCAGATGCTGGCTCTTGTTTGGTAGCTTGTTGTGGATGTATATCAGCTGTCTTACTCCTCATGTTGGCCCTCCACCTATTCACACCATCAGCTAACGCTCTATTCTGAGAGGAGGCTTCACTCTGATGGTCGTCTATAACTTGTGACCACAGCTTGACTAACTGATTGGTCGGTTTTACTGACTCGTATCTATCAATATAAAGTGTGCAGGGGCTGAAAAAATTATAACCAAACATATCAATTCAATACCAAAATCATAATCACCAACTTGAAGTTTCCATTGAAGGTTTAATTGAAAAAGAAAACTTCATTTTCTAGATTTATTACCTGACAGCTGGAGGTGATATCTCCTTCATAATTGTCTCCTCCTGTAGATTCCCTGAATATCCCTGTTGTGTCAGAGTGTTTGGCTGCTCGAATTCTGCGGGCTCCAGATAATTTGATATTTTATCCCTCCTTCCAGAAGATAGGCTGCCCTGTGACCTGAAAGGCTGCTGTCCATAGTGCATAGCCGCGCTTCTTTGATTCGTCATCACACCTGGTGAAGATCTCGGCTTTGCTATCTGTGGGTTTGGTGATTTTCTCCGCCACCAGCTTGAATACTTCTCTACCAATGCATTTTGAGGACTATTTCTTGAAAAGCTAGTTCGATGGCTGCTTGGTTGTGATGTGTAAGGGGTTGCAGGACTTGCCGCTGTGTTGTTGTTGGTATCATAGCAGAGAACAGCTGCATCAGCTTCAGCTGATTTTGACCGCCAATAATCAAACATCTTGGCTATTGGTAGAGGCTCTAGTGGGTTTATTCTACTTGCTAGGCTGGCTGCTGTGAGCTTCTCAGTCACAGGTATATCTGGGACATCATAAGACATATCATACACTGATGGATCAGGTTTAGTGACATCTGAATTTGTGGGCGCTAAAGCCCGGTTGGTTTGAGCACATGTTTCTGTAGAAGTGGATGGGTGAGGTTGATTTTTCACTGCTGTTCTGAGCGATCTCACATTCTGAAGGGCTGTTACAGGTCTTACGGCTGGCTTCTTCCCAATCTGATTGCGTGGGCAGAAAGGTTCAGCTGTGAAAAACTTCTTCACATGTTGTCCACATGGTGTAAACAGCTGCGCAGACAACATCTTATTTGGATTGTAGTCGCTCATGTAGACAGCATCGATGTTATCAGAAAGCAGCAGAGCCATGCTGGTGTATGTCTGGATGGCTCTGTCCACCAGTGAAATTGTACCTGCTCTTCTGGTCAGCAGCCACTCTCTACAGCTCTCAGACATTGGCGCTGACTGGGGACTTGTTTGACTAGATCTGGTCTCAGTATAATGGGATGGTGGGTCTTTGAATGTAGGCTGCTCTGTTTCGAAGTTATGTACTGGCTCAGTCTATCAAAACAAATACAAGTTACTGAAACTCAAAACTGATGCAAAAAAATGAGCATACTGCAAGTTTAGATACAAATATTCTGTTTGCATCATTCGATCAAATGCTTGATATGATATATATTCATCTTTTCAAATATCTCCAAGCTATAAATCCAACGCTGCCAAGTTTCCCGCGATTTACTGAATAGTCAAATGGTTGAATACAATTTTGCACACCTGAATAGATTTGGATAAGCTCTGACAGACAGCGACCTCAGACTTAAACTGCATAACTTGACAGTCAGCTGATTGTGACTCAGTTGTGGACTGTGGTCTTATGTCTGCAGGAGATGGGAATGAATGCTCTTGATGGTACTGTTCAAACTTCTCCCTCAGGTTTTTGAACTTATGGACTGTTAGCGGTGATGGCGGTGCCTCAATATCAGGACTCATCTGCACAGAAATCTTAACCAATAAACCAATAAAGCTTAAAATTGAAGTCTCAATATTTCACATGAAGTATCCGGAGTTGCCTTCCTTCATTCCGGAAGAAGACAACACTTATTACATGATGGGATAGCTATGAGCAGAATCTAACACTAAAAGAATAAAATAAGTTTACTTTTCATGTCTTCTCCTTTCCCCAAAGCTCTTCATGTAACATCAAAAACCTGGTCGAGGTTGAAGTTGTGTGTCACATCAAACCAATAGGTGAGTATTTTGCTAAGCCTAAAACAATAATAAGGCCACAGCTGCACCATACCGTAGCGCATTGATGATCCTGCTGGTCAATACTCATTTCATCTAAGGGTGGCTTATCGTCTCCACCTTCTTGACTTGTTGTGCTTGTTCGTGTGTCACTACTTGACTCAGGCTGATTACTCTCTGCTCTGCTCTCACTACAGCTACCACCAGATGTTGATGAATCCGCGATTTTCATGTTTTCTTCGTCACCAATGAGCCTATTGCCAAACTCCTCTTTAATCCTTTCTTTCAAGACAGACGACTGAACAAATTTAACCTTTCTATGATCTTCTGATTCTGATTTTTGCTCGGGCTCTTCGCTTACTATTTCATCTTCAAAGGAAACAAAGAACTGGAATAGCGGTAGGAAGTAGTTATTTTCTTTTTGCGAGAAAAATCTGCACTTTGTCCTTTTTTACAGTGTTATCGGTATCCTGATTCTAACTAGCTAACCTGCTAGCATCAACCCAGGACAGTCAATGACAAAAAAAGGTCAAAACATCAACCCTCAAACCTCAAACCTCAATCCTAACTATGTATTAAGTTAGACAACACAATATGCCTGAATGAAGTGATTTAATATGCAGTGACCTCAAAATTGAAAGCTTGTAATAGAATCCTGAGAGAATGTTGTCAAAGTTACTAAATGCTGATGTTGTGTTAGTCCAAGTCCTTCCACCCTTACGTCCATCCACCCTAGTCAGAACAGACCTTGTTTTTGTTGTAGTAGAAAAAGTAAAATTTTTGTGTGATGCTGTACTTAATGGTTGTTGCATTGTCCGATACCAGTAATACAACATATATCTACCTCAAAACGCCTTAATAGAGTTTGATACTGTGAATTTTTGTAGTATTTTTTATGGTGTCACAAATCTTAGCAGGGAAATGATTAAAATAAATTGTCCTATTCCTAATATTATTTTGAATCTCAGCAGACTGACCTGTTACAGGAAAATCATCATTTTCAGGTACTTGAAGTCTGTGGTGAAATTTCTCAATACTTTTCACATATCGTCTAGGCGACTCGACACCTGACACAAAGCTCCTGCAATGATACACATCATTGTGAGGAATTGACAATGGAGGCAGGTAGCAAGGATATGTTAAAATCCAATTTTGATATGAATCGTAAATTGCATAATGATATCAAACAAATTCAGTCATGAGTAGTCTGTAAAATGAAAAGCGATGATGCGATTCGTACTGAATACAAAATGTTTTATTACTTACAATTTGCCATCTGAACCAGAAAGACCTGCATTAGCACTGTAGAGAGACATTGTAGATGCACTTCGCTCTTGGTGAGTGGAAATAGTGAAGCTATTCACTGCCGAAGAATTGTCCGATTTAATCAGTAATCCAGAGCTTTGAGAATCATTTTCAGACCCTATTTCCAACATTGAGCTTGTCTTGTTTTTGGGGACAATGAGGCAAGTTTCTCCACAGTTCTCTCCATTGTCAGGCAGACATTCCAGAGGCGAGGGAGAAGCCATAGATAGACTTGCCACTTCAAATTTCAAACAATACTAAAAGTAGTACCAACAATGAAGCACTGCGTGTTGACGTCATGCTATGCATGCTGCTCATTGGACAGGATTGTTATCTTATTTCTCAACAGCATGATGTTTTCATAGAAGGAATTGATGATGCTTTGTAATGAAGCAAACTAATACTCATTATATCTCTCCCTTATTTGTTATGATAAAAAGGCCAAGAGGGATAACTCGAAACACCAACAATTTAGGTAATTTTTCAACAGCATCATTCTTACAACCTGCTCAAAAATGACTTTGCAAATACATATTGGACACACTCAAATTGAGATCAATGTAGTCTGGAGATGAATATTGTTGTTGTACACGAACAACCGTACCCATTCGTTCCTTATTTAGTGCCTGGGGTGAAGAGAAAAATAGTATGTCCAAAATATGTTATAAGCCTCACTTGCTTATATGAAGTTAAAGGAATCATACCAAGGGCTTGTTTTATGATTATTCTGTTATTCTGTTTTTCAGCTTATCTGTTATTTAGCTTCACCGACATCTTGCTGATCTAACCGAGATGCTTGTTATGATGCCATACATCAAGATCTTGAGTTACATCCATTGATATATATTCATATTCATATCATTCAATTCATATCAATGGTTACATCCATTCATTTTTTCTAGGGACAATTGATAGTTGTCTTCTGTTTGTACATGAAAAGACAATCCTGATACGTACTTATAAATTATTCTTAATTGACAACTGTCATTTTTCAATTTCTATATTTTCAGCTGTCATATTCCTATTTTGCCAATGTGTTGACTCTGATTGGTGGATAGGTTCAGGAAAGTACATTCAACCTTGTCATTGCCTAACTTTTAATAAATGTGGGATATTGCATAAGATGAAAATTTTATGACTCAAGTAGACGCTCTACCAATTGCGCTATTAGGACACGTGATCGCAGGGACCCTCATAGTTATAGAAATCAAAGCCAACGCAAAAAGTTCTTTCGTTTATCTGAGGTTTGGCAATGCCAAGGTCGAAGGTACTTTCCTGAAAGTACTATATGACCTGGCATTGGATCTTTTCCTCCCCTATCCAACAATATTACGATATTTTGTATGTGCGGTGTCCTTATAAAAGGTTGTAAAAGAGCTCACCATAATGATAAAGGGTTGCCTCAAAAATTATTCTGATATATAGTTCTAACAAACATACAGGTCATGATAGTTCTACATCGCACTTATACCATGGCAGTCTAAACTAACTGTAAAAACAGTAAACTGGGGGAAATTTGGCAAATGATGCAACCTTACAAATAACTAAACTCAAATCTCCCGCATTGCTAAGATGTTATACGGTAGATTTGCGATATGTATATAACACCTAACAGACTTATTTTGGTTACAAAACTATTCTCCGCCCTGGTCAGCCTTAGGGACATGGCACTGCTGGTAAGGATTGGCAACCCTGGAAGAAGTGTGCCGTGGGCTGCGTAAAATACCACTGGACTATATCTAAGTCTTAGCGTAGTTACCAAAACCTGTAAGGGTACTACGTTGCCACATTATATCTTTACAAAGTTTGTTTTGTTTTTAGGTATCTGTTCAATTAATTAGGAAACACAATATTTTTTTCAGGGAGCCATGTTATAACTTTACCAAGCCTTCCAAGTTTTTAGGTAGCTGCTTGATTATATAAGGAACACATTTTACTTCTAGGCACCTGCTTCTTTATCTTCCAAAACATGTCATGGCAGAAATGGGCCACGGTAGTATTTAGTTGTTTGGGTTATAAATTCAATCCAATATAGGCCTGGGGTTCGGGGGTACATTCTACGCCCCTGTTCAGAGGTCACTGTGCTGGAGGCTATTTTGAAATAAAGCACTTTATTACAATTAGTTGGTTCCGGTAAGTTATGATAATTTTTTTAAGGCTTGGGAAGCTAAGCTCCATGCATAAAATAGATTACAGATACGAAGCTATTTTGAAAGAAATATCGCTTACAGAGCGCTATGGATACTTGGATATCCACATAATGGAACACCAATAAAAATTAATGTGTAGCTATTTTACAGACATGGGGCCACAATGAGGCCGCAAAATATTAGCATCAGGTTGCTTGCAGATGGCTCACAGTGCAAGATTTCAAACGTGAATATTGTGATCATTCATAAAACCCTGACATTAATTTTTTTAGTTTTGGGTCAACAAAGACACCAGTATACCATAGAGATTGTATCTATGACCATCCATGATGACTTTCGTTTTTGATACACCAATACCATTAGTGTATAATGAGTGTGAGAAAATGTGTATGAATGCCACTGATAATCTCTATAATGCCTTAGCTTGAGCTAAGCAGTAAAATAATTTATAGATGTCTGCTTGTTGATGGATGGTAAATGGCCTGACTCTGACTGTAGTATTCTTCAAGCGATAGCAAGTCAATTATTACGGTAAAAAACTAACGTTAGTCACTTATACAAATATAGTAACAGTTTCTGGGTATAAATATGGCCGTCTGCTCAAAAATGATCATCCGTTGATTGAAATCCTTACATAAGCGTCATCATGAGAGTTCTCGCAGCCTTATTCATAGTTTTGATCAGCCTGTCCAATGGCGCCAGTGTCATGTGAGTTGATCTTGTGTTAAGTCAGTTTTCTTCATCTCTTGGCTCTTCGGCTCCTACAGAATAACAGAGAGTGTGATTTAGTGATGATCAATCTAACCTCATGTTATCACCTGGTTGATTATGTTGACATGTTCATAATGATGTGTGTATCTTCATTTCAGGGCTGAAGAGAGTTAGATTCGTCCTGGGAAATAAATCTTTGACTCAATATTGCTCGATCAATTATAAAAGTAACATTTTCAATGTAATGTTAATATAATAAGTCACTCAAAATATTGTCTCCTCGCTTGATCCAATACAAACTAAATCCTGGCTATCAAATAGATGTTTTTGTATCTGAAGAAAGCCTGCTTTTGGTGAAAATCCATCCTATAGCATCATTCCATAGAACTTATTTGATTTTGAGGAGTTATGCTTCCACTTCCAAATATGGGCAACTGGAAGATTGGGTAAACAGCACCTGTTGAGATGAATGGATCAATTTGATGAACACATGTGACCTGCCCAATGAGAAGACCTCATCAACTAACAAAACCAACTACAGTGATAACAGTGTAAAAAGTAAAAGCCAACGCCAAACAAAGTTATTGAAGGAAGCAATTATTCCCTGAGATAATTAATATGGATACTATTCTAGCCTGGCTGCAATTCCCTGATCAAAAATAGGACACTAGCGATTGCAAAACTCATATGTCAGTGAGTGATATGCTGATCGAATATGAGATACTTCTTCCCCAATTACTAAGATAATATGATCAAATAACTTGCTAAATCCAAAAGAGTGCTGGAGATTCTTGGTTAAACCATGTGACTTTCCCGCTATGTATTTACAATTCAACATATTAATGAGCAGCATCTCCTAATATATGTTTGAGAACAATTGCCAACAGTAAGAAAAACCCAATCATGATTCCTGTTGCAGCTTTTTGAATGATAAATGACAAATTAGAAAATTGTGACTGGGAGTCTGTTTACATTTGTACTGATACAAATCTAGCTTTTAATAAATTTCAAAACACTATGACCCAGGCTATTGAAAGTTCAAGTAAAAGCTTTAAAATTAAAAGCGGTTAATCATCAAGCAAAGCCTTCCAAAAAGAATGGATGACACCTGAGCTATTTCATTTGACCAAAAAGCGCACTGAACTACATGCTAAAGCAAAATATCAGCCTTTTAACAAAAGTGTGCAAGAACATTATATAAATTTCCGCAATTTCGTAACATCACGTATCAAAGAAGCCAAGTGCAATTATTTTAAATTACAGTTTTCACAATGTAAGGGCAACCAAAATGAAAAAAGGCGTTTTATCAAAAATCTGCTTAATCAAAACAAAAAACAGAGACTAGTTGTATAGCTCTTAAAGATGACCACCAACAATTAATTGATGACCCAAAAGCAGTTTCAGAAATATTTAATAACTTTTTCACAAATATTGGTACTAACTTGTCAGTGGCACTGCCTGCTTCGAAAACATGTCTTAGACAGTATTTTGACCATCCAAATCCCCTACATCCAAAATTTGATTTTCACCAAATTGGGGTACAAGAAATAATTGATATTTTAAAAAGCCTTTCCATTGAAAAATCAGCTGGGTATGACAAAATACCCAAGCTTTAAAAGACTACAAATATAGCCTTGCTCCAGTACTAGCTTATTTAGTAAATCTATCAATTCAAAACTCTTGTTTCCCAGACCTACTTAAAGTTGCCCGTGTTAGACCACTTCATAAAAAAGGTGATCCAACAAATTGCTCAAACTACCATCCTATTTCAATACTCAGTGTCATATTTAAGATTTTGGAGAAGATTTTAGCTGCACAGATTAATGAATTTTTTGAAACAAATCACATTTTTACTGACAGCCAATTCGGTTTTAGGAAAGGAAGAAATACTACGGGTGCCATAAATAAGTTGATGGAAGGTTTATATATAAATTTTAATTCTAGCAAAATCACTCAGGGTATATTTTCAGACTTTTCTAAAGCTTTTGACACCATTGACCATGATATTTTAATACAAAAACTTACTCTTTACAATTTTACAGAAAATTCAAAAGACTTCATGAAGTGTTATTTATCAAACAGAAAACAATTTGTTCAAATCAATGATGCAAAATCCTCATTTTTAACCCTAAAAAAAGGTGTACCCCAAGGATCGGTCTTAGGCCCTCTGCTATTTTTAACTTTTATCAATGATCTGTTGAAGGCATCACCAAGCTTGAAATACATTTTATTTGCTGATATATCAATGCTTTTATTGATATATCAATTGCTGATATATCAATGCTGAAGCCCTATATCAATGTTTCCTGTGCTATCTAAGATATTTGAGAAACATGTGAATTCCCAAATTCAAAAATATCTCACCACAAACAAACTTCTTCACAAATTACAATGTGGATTTAGAGAAGGTTATTCCTGTGTTGATTCCCTACACAAACTCATTTCTGACTGTTTGTCAGCAAGATCAGATGGTCACTTTGTTGCTATGATGTTTTTGGATTTCAAAAAAGCTTTTGACTGCGTCGACCATAAAATTCTTCTGAAAAAATTGACAATGTACGGTATAACGGGCAAACTGCACTCTCTCATAAAATCTTTGCTAACAGATAGGACACAATTTGTAGCTATACTACAAGGTGCAAAAAGTTCAAAGATTCTTCCAATAGACATTGGTGTCCCCCAAGGCTCAATTCTGGCACCAAGTTTATTCCTCATATACGTCAATGATCTTTTATCCTACACATTACATTCCAAGGCATTTGCCTACGCTGATGATACAGTTTTCGTATCAAAATCTGACAACTTTGATACACTTAATGATTTATGTGATACTGATCTACACTTGATAGAAAGTTGGTGTAGGAATAATAGGATGTTGATAAACATAAAAAAATCTCACTATATGCTTGTACAACCCTCTCATAGAGCCACATCTCTAGATTTAGATCTAAAAAATAACCATAAAAGACTAAACCGAAATTCCAATACCAAACTCCTTGGTTTTACTTTGAATGGCTCATTGACATGGGATGATCATGTAGACCAGATTTGCACCAAAATAAACAAAAGTTTGGCATTATTCCAGAAATGCAAGGCATTCCTAGATAGTAAATCATCTCGTAACTTTTATTTCCAGTACGTCTTTTGTCATATGATATATGGCATCCGCATATATGGCAACCTATCACCACAATATATTCTTGAAAGAATATACTTGCTCCAAAAGAGGGCTTTCCGCCTAATAGCAAATGTCAACCACATACCATATCATCTAATACATACAAGAGATATACATACATCTCTTGGTCTGATTCCTTTTCCTCTCCTTGCTGGTCATTTCACCTGTATTTTTGGTTTTCAAATTTTGCATTTGATTGCACCTGACTTTCTTTTGGAAGGCTTTATTCCAGCTAGCTCTAAAACCTTTTTTAGAGACAAATACCTATTACATTATCACACTGATCAATTAAGACAAAATATCACTACAACTTTTAACTCTTTACCAATTCAGATACGCTCAGCAACCAAACTTACTCATTTTAAACAACAACTATCAAAGCACTTTATATCCTATTAATTCTTGTTACTTGAGTATTTTTTCTTTTTCTCTCCGCTTAAGTTTTTTCTTTTTTGTTCTGTCACTGCATGAAAAACATTCCTAAAGATGATGTAGAATGACAATAAAAGTATATATATGATACAAACATATTCTCCACAGAGCCATCCAAAATGAAAATTGAACTTACCAACATAGAAAACTGGTGTCTTGGTATAAATTATGATAAAACTATTCAGATAATTTTTAGAGCACCAAACAAAAAACTTAATTTTAATGATTTTTCCCTCAATTTAAACAACATTCCTCTTCAAATAAAACCGGATACACAATTTCTTGGAAAAACTTTAGACAGCAATATCTCATTCTCAAAACACAGAGCTGAACTTGTTAGAAAACTGAATTTATGTTTATTCATGATGCGTGCCATAGCTCCTTACCTAGACCAAAACACTCTTATTGATATATATTATACACTCTTTTATCCTCATTTATTATATGGTCTAGAGTTTTGGGGGCATGGAAACAAAACAGATTTAAAACATGTTTTAATCATTCAAAAAGCAAGCCTAAGGGTCATACTCAAAATTAAACTAAATTCTCATGTCACAATGTATTTTAAAAAATTGAAAATTATGCCGATCGATATGCTATTAAAATATTCTATACTAAAATTGCTTTTAAAAACTTATAGTCCTGAAAAACTAGATGAATTTTCAAAATCTCACAATTATCATATGCGATCAACTAAACTCAGACCAATCAAAACCACAACAATAGAGGTAGAAGGTCCTTGTTGTGTAGTGGTATAGAACTATACAACAGGTACCTATTGGGATGGGAGGCCGCTTCTCTGCCTGTTGCCGTGGCAGGCCTTGCTGGACGGTTGTGGGCGGCGGCCTAGGCCGGCTCCGGTTTGGCATGCTTCCCCGCCTTTTCGGTGGGGTCGTGCGGTAGGGGAGGAAAACTTGAGCTGGGCAGCGTTCACACTAGCCTTTGACTGGCTATCTGGTTGTCCCTTTGCCTTTTATAACCATTTATATTTTTTAAATAACCATCTTAGTATATTAATTTAGTGCAATAAAAGCTAAAAAAAACAACTTTTTCTCACAATGACATGGTTTACCTTAGAACGGTGGATATGAGGGTCTGTTCAGCTATTTTCAGATGGCGTAAATTCATACTCAGGAACTAATACCATTTTGCTTTAACCATTATTTCTTCCAAACTGATGGTAGTTTTTAACCACCAAAGAGTCATAAACTCTGAGTTCCCAGCAACACTTTATTGCCTTAGAGGCTGTATTGCTCCTTTTCTGATGACATTTTTTTTGCCCAATTCGTATGTCTAGGTTTGGCCAAACAATATAGCGATCAGTTCGGATCTCAATTAAGACAGTGGACAAAACAATTAACGACACAAATATATATCCAAACAGAACCATTAGTTTTTGATGAAAAAGTATTGTAAGACAAAAACACTGAATGCATGCCTTTGGCTACAGCGAATAACAAGGATTTTTTAATAACAGTCATTCAGACAGTTGATAACATCGTAATCTGACTTGCTAAGTCTCAGTTATCAGATTAGGCCATTGTCATCACACAATGATGCCGTGACAGTGGCCCTGGCTGCATAGACATATGACAAATATCAAAAGAAAGCACCCTATAATAGGCGACTTACTGGGCCCAAAGATAACATTTTTATAATTTGGAGTTGTGTTTTCAATGCCCATGAAAAAGGGACACATGACCATTGGAAGCATACTGAAATATTCCTATTTCTTTGCTAACTCGGTAGCAGCACATTTTCTGGAAGTGGCATTCACCAATCAGGTGCACAATCCACAGAGGAACACATTGGGAGGGAGATAAAAATCAAATCAAACCTTCAAACTAGCGATTTAATTCTTGCAGTGTCAGAAGGCAGGCATCCCAGGATTCCCTGGATGTCTTGAGCATGTGAGCATGATTTGGTTAGCAATAAAATCTGCTAAACAAGCTAAATCAAACCTTGATGTAATCTGGTTGGATTTGGCCAACGCCTATGTTTCTGTACCGCACAGCATAATTGACCTCGCACTTCTGGGTGCCCGACAGGCTAAGGGTTATGGTCGAGCGCTACTATAAAAAATTCAAAATGCGATTCACTACTAAGAACTTTACCACAAGCCGGCAAGAGCTGGCAGTAAGCATCCCTATGGGATGTGCTATATAACCTTTGCTATTCGTTATGGTGATGGAGATAGTTATACAGAATTCACAAGGCAGTGTGAATGGGATCCAGGTTGCGAATAACCAGATACTACTGCCGATGAGGGCCTTTATGGATGACATTACAATAATATCACCAGACAAGGCTCAGGTTGTAGTTTTAATCGATAGACTGCATGAGTTGATAGAGAGATGTGCGATGCGATTCAAACCTAGCAAGAGCCGGTCCCTGTCTTTGTGTAAAGGCAAACCTGTACCAAATACCTACTTCATAGGAACAGAGGGCATTCCCACGCTTGCAGAGCAGCCTGTGAAGAGTTTAGGAAGATGGTATAGTTTACCGACCACAGACAGGTTTCGCGGAAACGAGGTAAAAAAACAACTCATTACAGGGCTGGACGCGATTGAAAAATGTCGTCTGTCTGGTAAATACAAAGCCTGGATTCTCAACTTTGCACTCATGCCTCGAATTCTGTGGCCTCTGACAGTTTATGATATTCTGCTCACACCAATTGAAAGAATGGAGCAAATGATTAACAAGCACATGCGTAAGTAGCTCGGAGTTCCAAAGAGCTTCAACAGTAATGCACTGTATGCCAGTTCGTTTACTCTTTCACTACCTATGAAATCACTTGTAGAAGAGTACAAAACATCAAAAGCGAGACTGGATATGAAGTTGAACAAGTCACCAGACCAGGTGATAAGGGAATGTGCTCCAACACTTGACACTGGTAAAAAGTGGTCTGTCACAGAGACTGTCAGAGATGCCAAATCTCGACTGGAGATAAGTGAGATTGTGGGTGCTGTGACAACTGCACGTCATGGCATCGCCTGGGAAGCAAACCGGTGGTTCTCAAAGAAAAGCCCAAAGGTTAGACGGGAGATGGTAGTTGATGAGGTGCGCAAGATGGAAGAGGAGCGCCGCCAGACACAAACTGTAGGCCAAGCCCAACAAGGCAGGTGGACTTGTTGGGAGTCTGTTGAGCAGCGTCAGCTCAAATGGACAGAAATGTGGTCGATGGAGCCACAAAGGATCAGCTTTCTGGTTGGTGCAGCTTATGATCAACTACCGACCCCGGGGAACCTGGAACGATGGAATTTGACTGAGAACTCGAAATGCGCCGAGTGCGCTGAGCACACTTCGACATATTCTGTCGAATTGCCCGCAGAGCCTGGGAAGATACACCTATAGGCATGATCAAGTCCTGAAAGTGTTGTGTAAATATGTCACGGAGAAGTGTGATTATGCTAATGCTGGTGGTGAAGCGCGTGAAAAGATTTTGCGCAAAAAGGGAACAGCGGAGAATGGCAGGTGAGATGCGACCTCACAGAGCAGCTCACCATGCCACAGCATATTGTGATCACGAACCAAAGACCAGACTTAATTGTCTGGTCTGACAAAGAAAAAGCACTAATACTGATGGAATTGACGGTGCCTTGGGAAGAAAATCTCTCAAACGCGCATGAGAGAAAACTGACAAGATACGAAGATCTGGTGATACAATGGAGGTTCGAATTATTCGCAGTGGAAGTTGGCTGCCGTGGATTCATGGCTAGATCAGCTACCAAATTTCTGACTAGAGTTGGGCTGTCAGGCAGTGAACTCAAACAAGTCACAAAAACCATAGTACATGAGGCAGAAAGCGCATCTGCATGGATTTGGCAACAGCACTGTGTGAAGACAAAAGCTAAGTAATCCTATTGCTTGTAAGCTGGGGTTTAACACACTCACTTTGTTTTGTGGAGTTGGCCAGCATTTAATTCTTTTGTTTATCATCCTTGTAAGGATTAGATTGAGGGGATTAAGTGATGATTAGCAAACTGCTCGGGGTAGAAGGCTAAGCGGGATTATGCTTTAATACTCAAATTAAAGTAGTTTAATCTCTGCAGGGTGAAAAATCAAAGTGAGTCTGAGTTAGATCTAAGGCATTACGAACATAGGATTAAGAACTTGGCCAAACCCCAAACCCCAAACCCCAAACCCCGAACCCCATGCCCATCGCATAAAAGGCAGGCAGAGCGAGACAGGAGATCACAGTCAGCCCACTAGCTGTAGCGCAAACAAGTCACCTCTCTGACTTGTGTATGAGTTGTACTATGCTCAATGTAGTGAATTTGAGTAGTGAACTATGGCACGAGGGGCGGGTGCCTTGACGATTGGCGATGTTGCGCCGATGAGTTGATGGAAAGCAAACCTCCCTGCGCTGGTTTGGCTTAGAGTATAAGCATGAGAGTGAACATTGTTGCACTGAAACAATGACGAGTTGGCAGCCTCCCTGGTTGCGCAACAGCTTTAACACACCAATTATGACAAACCACCGAAACTTACAAAATTCACTGAGGGATCGATGAGATTGATTGAGATGCTCATCAACACACAGGGGTGGCTTCATGCTGCTGGGGCCGGCCATGAGGAGGTTGTACTAGAGAAGGCCTCGAAACCGCGCTTGACTCATGGTTTCTAGCTGAACACCCGTGTGTTGTGCAGTGGTCCGCACACCACTGTATGTTGTATCTAACAAACAAGGTTATTATTCTGGGATATGTGGTAACACTTTTTAAATAGTATAGAAATTATTGATACAAAGAAATCAGCGCATGATATGATAAAACTGCAGAGTAAGGATATTTATCGTATCACGCTCTAATTTTAATTTTATGAATAATTTCTATCCTTACTCTGTGATATAATAGTTGGCTGAATGATGCACGCAAGAAATATACAGCAAACATTGGTCCCTGGCTGATCAAGCATGGTATGTGTACCACAAAAAACTGAAGTGTGAACTTTTAGCAACAGGTGTATTTAATGCTGGCCAATATGAATGCACAAAGTGTGATATTATTGAATGAAGTCAAAATGAGGGACACTGAAAGATTAATGAAGGCGTCGTCTGTAACAAGAAAGGAACTGACCTAACCTAAGGTACCAGAAAATATCAGAAAAAGGGACAATATGACATTATTCAAGATTGGAGGTATCGCTAATCGATAGCAAAAGACGCTGCCATGAAAAAATGGCCACCCATCTCATACTTTGAAATGCATAAATTTATTTCCATTCTCACTTTGACAGTGCCTTAACAAGAGGTTTTTTACCACACTATCAGCAAAGAAACCAGATCTTGCTATCTAAAAGCGAAATGTACTTCAAGTAATCGCCTGAGAGATGAGTCACACTCAGTGCAAACTTAAAATATGAACTTTTTTAAACAAGTTTGATGATCAACTTGATGAGATTGTGATACAACATCATTTATCAATTTGTCGCTTTCGTTTGTGTCAGTAAATTAATCTAATGTTTGAATTTCAAGTAAGAAGAAAACCGCCGCAAAAAAAAAAATCTCAAATGACAATGCTATCCCTGATTCCCCAGCTGTGGATACAGCGGCGACACTGTTTCTGATACAGCTGAGAGCAAACGCGCTGAGTTTCCTACCAGGTAATAAATATCAAGTTGTGACAAATTTTCATTTTCAGGTCATGGTGTAATAAGGATTTTCTTTGTCTGAGGCAGTGAGCAGTTATTTTCATGAATGACCAGACAGATTCACAGCATGAACTCAAATTTTTATGGGAGTATACCAAGGTTTACATAACAGAGCTGTAACATGATGTAACAAGTCATAAGAGATAACAGTAAATTGAATGCCAGCACCATAATCCTAACAATAATTTATAATCTCTGCCCCGACAATTGACAATGTGGTAACAGGTCAACTTCAAGACTGCCACCTAACTCAACAAGAACCTCATATTATAATTATTGGTCAGGAAACTACAGCATTGCTGCTGCTCAATGTGGACGAACTTAGTAAGAAAGTTGATATTATGAAACACTGTCAAAGAAGCCAATCTATAGCACAACTCATGCAGAAATTGAACCTAACCGCTGGAGAAATATATGATGATAAGTGTAACACCATGGGCCAGAGTAAAAGTGCCTTGTAGAAAGCTGCACGGGAAGGCAGAACTCCTGCATCAAACTTCTCACTAAGGTTAACACCATGAGGAAAAAAACCGGACACTGATTTCATCAATCCCCCTCACTTGGCCATCTGGACCACATTAAGCTTGGGATATAGTCTGAGGAGAAGGCTAGGGAGGGTCTGTGCCATGGACCCCTGGGATCCATATTTTTGCAAGCCTGCATTTTGCTGATCTCAAGTATCAAACACCCAAAACCTAAACTGGAGAATTCAGTCAACTATTCATCTAACACGAATCAATCCCCAAATTAACCTAATACAAAAAATAAATAGTTTGTTATCCATTCCCCTGAAGTTTTGTGGCATTTGTTCCTGCGGTATTTCTAGTCACATGATAATGGCCTCATCCAACATTCCGGTACAGACACAGTACCCTTACTTGTCATCAGCATGATAACCTCTATTATACCTGATCGCATCAGACAATAAACATAGCATAACATATCGATGCAATAATATGTGTATTGTGTACACTGTATTGTGTACTGGTGTGTGTACGTTGGGTCAATTTATTGCTGTGATCAGCAACAGACATTTACTATAATTAACTGAAAAGACCACTGGGCAGTTCATAAAAAATAATTCTGAGTAGGGAATTGAAAACTATGCCATCAAATACCTCACTACACTGACATGATCCTATGGAAACCCTGTAATTTTAGCTTTCTTAGAATAGGAGTTATTACATGAATTCTGTCATCACTATGATGTGCTCAATGCCACTGTCCCCTTTCCAAGGGAAGACGACTTGATGAAAATTGTTTATTTTCAAGGGCCTGGTAAGTCGCCTGGAGTTATGAGCTGTCTTATGTTTAAGGTGACACTTACAATGTTTGGTGGCAGTGCTGGCAGTAATTCATGATTTGGTACTCGCACATAGTTCATCCCTAGCCAGGTCCTGCTCAGGCCTTATGGCCCACTGTGTGATTGCAAAGACGTTATAAGGATCACCATTTATTTCTCTTCGATTATGAAGACAAGCCCTGTCTTCAGCAGGAATCTGTATAGGGTGTGGCCTTTTTTGGTTTGTTTTGGTGTATTTTTTATGATAAGTTAACAAAAAATTGACAGTTAAAAATAGTGAAGCCTTGAGGCTTTATGTGCGCAGTAGAGATGCTATTCGAGGCGCTGAGCCAAGAAATAAATTGACACTATAGGGCAGTCGAAAAGTGAAAAGAAGAGAAAAAAAACGCTTCCCCACATGGCTCACTTCCTGTTGTTACCTATCCACAGCGAAGACTATCTTTGTTACCTATCCACAGCGTTACCTATCCATGCCAGGACGGCAAGTAGATGGTGCTCTAAAAGGCGAAGTGTGTTCAATCTTCTGGAGAGGAGCAGACAAGCTGTTCCAAGCATCAGATGTTTGATAGTTTGGCTTGCAATGGCCACAGGCAGATGTGGATTAGGCAATGGAAGATTTTGTCTAGAATTTCGAGAGTTGTAGGGTTGGCAAGGTTGTGAGGAATTGTGATAAAGGGATTGAGCAACAAGGCAGATATGATGGGTATGTAAATTTGGGACAGGTAAAAAATATTGCAAAATTGGAAAATATTGAGATACAACCACCTTTGAGAAAGATAGGCAAAAGCATAAATGTATTTATTTTTTTAAATGGTTGATTGAAATCAGATGGTCATCACATGCCACATCCCGATGCATGGGTGGCGAAATATTTTTTGGCTTCAGGGCGATGCTGTTACCTCTGCTTCAACAGGTTGCTCTCTGTTTGCAGGCAGGTCGGAGTACACCTTGGGGCCAACTAAACCCCAGTAGTTGACGGACTGCGGTGGGATTCAAACCAACAACATTCAAAACTTGCATGCTGAAGGACAGGCGCTCTAACCGACTGAGCAACCCCCACTCCTTATTACAGTGAGTGTATATTTATATATGTGTGGTTGTGTATCAAGTGAAGAACAAATCATGTTCTACAAGGTATAGTATTGATGATCGGAGGTTCTCTCTCACTGTGATTATAGATCAACACTTATTTACTGTGTTGCCCGCTAATAGTAATCATATTGTTTTTTTTAAAAATAATTTTCCATGGATACAAATCTGTAATTGTCTTCCCTTGTCTAAAAAGGGGACAATCAACACTTTCCATTGTGTGAGCTCACCTGAGGATGAAAAGCATCACTAGAAACTAAACTTACATAGTCACCTCTTTGTTGGTATTCATCAGGTTATTTGTAAAACTAGCTTCTATATTATTTTTGTCTCAACCTGAGTTCTACTTCACTGATCAATTTTGTTGTCATAGCATGTCGCGTGGCTGAAGTTCGAATGAGAGAAAAGGTAGCTTATGGGGATGGTAGTGAAATGGTAACAAAAATACAGCAGCAGTGCATGTCAAAAAATGTCAAAAACCTATCTTAATCATTTTTCTCATGATCGGCCATTTATTTCTTCTCTTTATAACCTCCAGAAAGCTCAACTAATTTACTTATTTATTTATTTATAGAGGTTGGCTTGAAAGTTTACAAATTACAGATAGTTAAAGGCGAGAGCCCCCAGACTCCTGCCTCCGCCCTGACGGCTCCTGGTCTTTCAGGTTTTAGTAGTTTATTGAGTCAGGTGATGTAAGGGAAGCTCTTAAATAAAACTCTGGTTGGTTAATGTTATCCAGTAATGTGGCTGTTGTAGCGGTTTTTAGATGTTAGGGGTGGAAATGCCGAATACTGCATCTAGTCAGTAATCAGTGTTAATAAAGGGCCAAGAAAATATGAATTGTGGAATTATGACTAAGTGGGATGGTAATCAGCACAAATAAGTTGTAATATAAGTTCAAGTCTTCATTGCGGAGAGGCATAGACATCGATGAATAGATGCCTAATCAGTTTTTGAGGTTTTCGTTATTACTGGTTGACCAAAATCAGTGGTAGGGATTTATTGCTTGTTATCTTGATCAATTTGAGTGTCTGGAAATAGCCTGTTACCCCCAGATAGTAGGCAGGATACTTGGGTTAGTTTTTCAGCTAGCCCATGAAGTTCATTCTTGAACAAATCCCTACCACTGATTTCTTATTTTATACAAGAGATTCACGAAAAGTGGAACGACTCCCAAGAGCGGCTTAGGTTTCTATTGGCTCTATTTCTTCCCGGAGAGGATCATCCCCTTTATTTTTATCGAGGAGGCAGAGGGCAATCTTTTTACTGCATGTGGGGTGTACAAACACACAGTGGACCTCTGGTATCTTTAGTCTTATTCCGCTAGAGCAGAATCAAGAAAAACTGCCGGCACTGGGAGAGGAAGAAGAGGGAGAAGGTTATTGGTAAGGAATAGGAGAGGATTATTCTGTGACTTCATCAATAATCATTTAGATCCAACTATTATCTAGCTATTTATAACAGTTTATGTGATCGGTTCAACAACAAATACATGTGACATGGCTTTGAAATTAGTGCAAATTAATATGTAACCAAACACAAATAATTGTAAACCTGTGATATGTTACCAGTTACAGAAAGTGAAAAGAAATCATGTGGCCAAACTGAGTGCCATGTGTCAATGAGGAGTATTTTTAACCCGATAAAGAGCTGAGTTAGACAGTATTTCAATAATTCCTATAACAGCCCGGCTCTATCATTGTTCCATTTATACGTGCGACCTTCATTTTAACCCTATTTTGCAATCAATATTAGCAGTTTTAAAGCTTGTTATTAAAATGGCCTGAGTTCCCAAATACCTTTAGATCTCCAGTCTCAAATCAATGATAAATCAACTATAAATGGTTTGTTAGCACAGGCTATTGATTACGCGATATACCATTAGCTATTCTATACTCATAGGAACTCGTGACTTGCATTTTGTGCATGAAGCTAGATGCATATTTACTTAGCACAATAAGTGGACCTAGGTGTGGGTGAAACTGAAAGTGTTAATCCCTGATAGTACCATAGAAACAACCGATTATGAATCACTTTGCTTGATGAAGACAAAAGGGAGTGGACGGAATTTGGCCTATTACAAAGTACGTATATAAGAGAGGCACACAGCTATCTGTCCCATCAGCTCCCGCTCGCTAATCGTCCACACATAACAAGTGGTAAGGGTAAGTTAGTTCTGCAATGACCAGGTGTGACAAACGCCTGCCTTCATAATTAATTCTTATAGAATTCTGAAATTGAGATCAATCTATGTTAGATTTGTGTTAGCAGATGTAATCATGTTCTAGGCTAGCTGGGTGCTAGGTATTCGGATGCACCTTTCACCCTCGGCACCTATCAGCGCCTCATGTTATGATAAATGAGTATTTTACATGAGTTGTTTGCATCACCTGCTGGGGATGCCTTAGCTAGACACGGGCATTCGATGGATATTATCTTATCGAAAGGTGCAGCAGAGCTTTAGCTTGAGTATCAGCTCACAGCTTCACAGCTTCAATGTGTATTATTGATAAGTGATGCGCCCATGGCAGCTTTGTTTGGTTTATTTGCAGTAATTTTCGGTGTTTTCACAAAGCGGCCTTTTATCAAAACATACAATGTGGTTCCTAAGTCATAGGCATAGTGTAATGCATTCAAATTTATGCTGTCCAATCTGTTCTCATCTTTCTGTTACTGCGCTGAACATAACTTGAGAATAATATTATCTATTGGAAGACAATGGTACAATTGCCAGTAGGTAGGTAGGTCCCAACTGATTCCTTCCTTATCAGGTTAGGTGGGAGTTTAAGTGATTAAATTGTGCCCGGGTTGCTGCTAGTGGCATTCCATTATCCTCCATGGTGGCTTTGTTTAGGATGTTTATGGTGTAATGTAGTCTGAGCCCCTTATCAGACTCTTGCCCCTTCCCCAGTCCCCACCAACTGACAGCCGACTAGCCAGGGAAGGTCTAATGGTGAGTGAATTTTGTTAATGAAATCTTGCACTATTTGCAGCATTACCCAGTCTTAGTTTTTGCGACTATAACGATCTACAGAAGACCAGAAGATGGGCTGTGAAACCCTTATCAGGATTATCTTCATTGTCCTAATGATCATATTCATTGTAAGTGCCAAGTCATTATTTTAGTGGTTCTCAACTATTGAGGAGCGAAGGACAGTTTTTAAATTTTGTATTATGTTATCATTGTAATTTCTCTTTGACAAAATTACCAAATGAACTGACTCTTAATAAGTTCGGACTTGTCAAAATCTTTGTGTGTGTCATTTTGGGTCAGACAAAAACCTGTCCGGAACGTGAAGAGGTACCCACTATTCGGTTAGGTGTCGCATCATTCCCTTGTAACTTGTAACCTTTGTAAAAAGAACAGATGAAATGTTGCACTGGATCGGCCGTTGATGTAAATAAGTAAGACCGCCAAAACTCGATATCACTCCCTAAAAACAAACCCTTCGCATTTGCTTTCATTATTTTAGTTGGTTGGAGCCAGCATATTTGGTTTATCACAATGGCTTAAGAACGACTCCGAGTCTCTGATCGCCCTATTTACTGGTATGCCGGCTGAACTTGGCGGTGTACGTAATTTCCTTAATGCCATATATGGTATCGGCTTCGCTATTGGCATGATTACCTTCACTAACAGCTGGATGGGTTTCAGTGGTGCTGCCGGCAGGAACAAAGGCTTCCTGTATGGGGTGAGTTAAGTCAAAGTTATATTGTTGACGGCGATGGCGGCGATGGTGGGCATTCAGCATCATCTTTCTCTTTAAACACATGATTTGTCAATAGTTTGATTTGTGGTGGTCTCAGCCAGCAGCAACATACAAGGGGAGTAAACTTCTGAAGGTGTTTTGTTCAATGCGTCATGTTTATCATCATAAATTCCTGATGATTGTCAGTGTGATGGCAGACTAACAACCCTCAGACCCCCGTCAGAGGAGGAGGCCATTAGCAGTTGTTGCTTTTCATTATTTACTACAGAGGTTTCTACTGGAATTCCATGACCAGAAACCTGTCTTAGCTTGAGGCAATAAATTATAGTTGCACAAATCATGAACAGGCTGCCACAGCTAGAACAAGTATTTTTGCACAGATTTGCATTGATTATAAGGGTTTAGTCTTCAGTAGAACCAGGTCATTGCTAATTTATGCTTAGCTTAGCTGTGCTTAATTTAGCTCTGCTTGGTCTACAGGTTACAATTTTTGTTTGTATCATTGTAAATAATTAGTTGTAATACGTTTCAGTTTTCGATTATCCTGAGCGTTCTGGTCACACTGGAACTGGTAGGACTAATTCTTGCAGCTGTCTTCTCTGGCGAAGTAGAGGCTCTTCTCAAAGATGGATCAACGCCTTTATTTAAAGAGTACAACGCTACCTATACACCAACCGGTGAGGTGAACACTTACTCCTACAAGAGCGCGGATAAAACTTCTAGTGCTATGGATGCTCTCCAGACCAGAGTAAGAATAATTCTATCATTTATGTCATTTACTTGTTGCCGGTGTTGCTGAAACCTAATTTTTTGAAGATATTTTTCCGCTTCGTAGTATAGTACTGAAAGTTGAGTAAAGAAAATGATCACTGTACATGGAGAGGTATAACAATCTTCTTCACAACAAATCGACTATCTATATAGATATGCGTCCTCAATATTAGGACACATAACATACATACTACATTCATAATAAGTAATAATTAATTGTTTCAGTATGAATGCTGCGGAATTAACGGTTACCAGGACTATTATAACAACACTGCTGTATTCCCAGTGAGCTGCTGCGCTCAGCTGATTGCGGACAGCAGGAGTACACTAGCCGACTCCATATTCAAGCAGGCCGACGATGTGACTATCATGGTGGCTGATTCAGCCTGTCCTGGTAATCCAAGTGGATCTGTGACCATTGTGGGGGTGAGTTTTGTAATAAGTATAAAAATTTTGCCATGATAGGGACATAGGATAACATTCTAATTAGTTGGAGCCCCCCCCCCCCCCCCCCCCATCAGATTCTTGCCCCCCCGACCTCACCCGACGGCTTACCTATAGACATATTAATTCATACAACCTTGATAATGCATGTAAAAACTAGAAACTATTGTGATGAACACAGCCTATCCCTCACATAAAAATGCATGTTGTAATACAATGCGATATATCTGGAACGCCAGAGGGGAAGCTATGAAAGCATCTGAAGGCAATCTCATAGAGCGCAGCAATATAAGGGAAAATTTTAATTCCCATATCCTTGCCCTAGATATTTCGAAGGCTTCGACTATGGACACAACAAGAAGTCATGCTGATCAATTATTTATCGAGCTTAGCTGTTGTTCATCTGTTAAGTAACTCATTGGTAACTTGGTTTGTTTTGTCATCTTGGCAAACCTAATCAAATAAATGTTCTATTGACATTGCAGGGCTGCTTTGATAAGTTAGAAAAAACAATGAAATCGAAGGCAGTCGTTATTCTATGTGTGATGGGAACTGGATTTGCGTTTCAGGTATGTAAATGTCGACCTTGACTCATGTATCTTATATCTATTTGGCATAAGTTGAAGTTGAAAACAACCCCTCTCCCCCTCCCTGGCCCTACCAGCCACCAATTGGCTTGTAGAGACCACACAGTCAAATACTCTAAGCTTTAAGTTTCCTAATCTTATACATTTTAAACGCTTACGAGGAGTTTATTTATCTATATATTATAGTATTTAATAATACCTTGAGATAGTAAATGCCTATAATGATTTTCTCATATTTTTTATAGATTGCCATGATTGTGATGGCTGTTTACATGGCCAGGAAGTTTGCAGCTGCACAGTGCGGTAATCAGACCTGCAGCAGCTCGGATAAGAAAGGGACTGAGATGTCATAATCCCTTCCCAGTAAATAGCTGAAAACTTATGCTACGGACCGAAGTCAGCTGACATCACCTGATCATTTTGGTTAAACAGATCTTATGTCTATGTCTTGTTTGTCCAAGAGAATCTGATCTCAGTCCAGTACAGGGTGATAGTATAATAGGCTGTGCATGTTTTATATACTATTTTGATAGGCACTGGGCCTGTAATATTGATTGTCGATGATCGTATACTGTAGTTGAGTATGAATTCAAACAGCATTACCGTGTCATTTGCATACATCCACTTATTCGTATACGATCAACCTCCACGAGGCTTCAAACTCATAACACAATCCAACTTCCTATAATATGTCATGACAATCTAGCTAAAACATGAAAGGCTGTGCGCTCAATTTGTCGATCCAATTTCTTTTTATTATAAACTCTTTCATTCAAATCGATGTGTTTAGCAAATACTTTTGAAAGGATAATATTTTGTGTGACTTTTATTGCAGTCTAACATTTTTATTTAGTTGGTTGACACTTCAATCTCTGATACAACTTACACTGCTGATTTTTTCTGATGATTTCTTTTGAATTCCGATTGATTACCTCAACTTTTTCTTAACCGGCCATTTAAAAATCTAATATGATCCCTGAACCAGTCTTGTTCCTGTGACTTTATGCTATATATCTTCCAATGTTTATCGTCTGGGATGAAGAATCCCTTTCTATTGTTTGGGTGTTTATTTTCCTCACTGTATTATGATATTCTAACTGTGATATCGTCTTTTACATCAATAAACTGTAAATTAAAAACAAATAAAACTTTTTTCTCTATTAGTTTCTCATCTTTCTCTTGGGTTCCCGCTTTGGTTACCTGAATTAAACAAATTATTCAACACAAGAAAGCATATAGGGGCTATAGGCAGCACTTTGGAGGTCAGACTGAATTGGTAATGGATTGGCCCATGGCAAAATTCACCACACTTGCCATATAATAATGCTTGAAAAATACCTCCTTTCTTTTCTTTACTTCCACTACTAAAATGTATCTGTATTTGTAAATGCTCCACATGGATGATGAAACCGAAACAACGCTAGTCAAGAAAATCGATTCTCAAAACAACCCAAACAAATCAGTAAATTGCATGAATCACTGTTCAAGTTATTATAGAAAAGAGGCTGAAGTATATTACCATGGAGAGGCATCAGTAGGGCCGGAAGTGTAATATTTGAGTGGCATTCAATGCGATTTGGTAACGCAGGAAAAGTGTTGAATGACGCTGACTTTCCACTTGTCCCCCACTCCCTACTGATGTTGTCATCGTTACACATTTCAGTGTCTTTCGTAAGAGAATTAAAACAATTTCCAAGCATTCCCTAGACCAAGTTTGGTCCATTTGCCTGCTTTCGGAGAGGGAGTAGCTGAGATGCAGGCAATATGATTAAACTTGATCTAAGCATTACCTGTCTCCTAAGAGAATCGCAGGACTGATCATACGAGAGCAAAGGGTCTTAATTACCACCAGGACCAGGATGCATGCATGCAATGAGTGAAGACCCAAATTTAAGCCACAGTTTATAGCATTGGAAATATTGACTCAACTTAACTCTTGATACCCCCCCCCCCCTCCCAACGACCCCCTTGCCGAAGAGATTTTAATGATTTTTGTTTATATTTATGGTTATTTACCAATTTTGCCAGCATGATTTTAGTGAATGACCGATGACCGATGACCTAAGATTAAAATGTGTTTTGTTCATGCTATACAACTATTTCAAGGATCTTATTGATGAAAGCATGTATAGAGGCTCTTTCTAGGGGGCTTATTTTTCTCCCTTTTACTGGTGAGTATAAGTCATAAGACAAATTGCGACATTTTATTTAATGGTTTTATTTATTGCTTCACAGTGCGTCTCTGAGTCATTCAAACCTGGTGTTTTTCCACCATTACATTTGTATCACATCACATATTTCACATTTAGCAATAGCTTTGTGACAATTGAAATAATAAATAATCATGCATATTACTGTTTGCGCAGTTTGATTGCGCAATGCATTACAGTACTACTTTCTGTTCTACATCCATACAATGTGTCTATTAATGCACCTGGTTGATAACAAATACTTGTGTTATCTTTATTGTGGTTGTAGTATGATTCAACATTATTACTCTTACTGCAAGGGGTCGACTTTGAGGGTACCCATCTCTCAGTCTGCTTGAACAAAATTGTGGCTTACTACCTAAGAACTCAGGCTATAGAAGCAAAACTACTTTGTGACAAAAGCCACTTGGAATTTTATTATCACGAGAATAATGATACGTTAGTTCATGAACGGGTCCACTTATTGACCCATGTATAACACACAGGGGTGGCTTCATGCTGCGCTTGACTCATGGTTTCCAGCTGAAGACCTGTGTGTTGAGCAGGTGGTCTGCGCACCACTGTATGTTGTATCTAACAAACAATGTTATTATTCTGGGATATGTGGTAACACTTTTGAAATAGTATAGAAATTATTGATACAAAGAAAAATTAGAGCACGATATGATAAAATTGCAGAGTAAGGATATTTATCATATCACGCTCTAATTTTTAATCGTATGAATACTTTCTATCTTTACTCTGTGATATATTAGTGGTCTGAACGATGCACGCAAGAAATATACAGCAAACATGGGTCCCCAGCTGATCAAGCTTGGTATGTGTACCACACAGTGGACCTCTGGTATCTTTAGTCTTATTCCGCTAGAGCAGAATCAAGAAAAACTGCCGGCACTGGGAGAGGGAGAAGAGGGAGAAGGTTATTGGTAAGGAATAGGAGGGGATTATTCTGTGACTTCATCAATAATCATTTAGATCCAACTATTATCTAGCTATTTACAAGTTTATGTGATCGGTTCAACAACAAATACATGTGACATGGCTTTCAAATTAGTGCAAATTAATATGTAACCAAACACAAATAATTGTAAACCTGTGATATGTTACCAGTTACAGAAAGTGAAAAGTTGTCAAATCATGTGGCCAAACTGAGTGCCATGTGTCAATGAGGAGTATTTTTAGCCCGACAAAGAGCTGAGTTAGACAGCATTTCAATAATTCCTATAACAGCCCGGCTCTATCATTGTTCCATTTATACGTGCGACCTTCATTTTAACCCTATTTTGCAATCAATATTAGCAGTTCTAAAGCTGTTATTAAAATGGCCTGAGTTCCCAAATACCTTTAGATCTCCAGTTTCAAATCAATGATAAATCAACTATAAATGGTTTGTTAGCACAGGCTATTGATTACACGATATACCATTAGCTATTCTATACTCATAGGAACTCGTGACTTACATGTTGTGCATGAAGCTAGAGGCATATTTACTTAGCACAATAAGTGGACCTAGGTGTGGGTGAAACTGAAAGTGTTAATCCCTGATAGTACCATAGAAACAACTGATTATGAATCACTTTGCTTGCTGAAGACAAAAGGGAGTGGACGGAATTTGGCCTATTACAAAGTACGTATATAAGAGAGGCACACAGCTATCTGACCCATCAGCTCCCGCTCGCTAATGATCCACAAATAACAAGTGGTAAGGGTAAGTTAGTTCTGCAATGACCAGGTGTGACAAACGCTTGCCTTCATAATTAATTCTTATAGAATACTGAAATTGAGATCAATCTATGTTAGATTTGTGTTAGCAGATGTAATCATGTTCTAGGCTAGCTGGGTGCTAGGTATTCGGATGCACCTCTCGCCCTCGGCACCTATCAGCGCCTCATGTTATGATAAATGAGTATTTTACATGAGTTGTTTGCATCACCTGCTGGGGATGCCTTAGCTAGACACGGGCATTCGATGGATATTATCTTATCGAAAGGTGCAGCAGAGCTTTAGCTTGAGTATCAGCTCGCAGCTTCACAGCTTCAATGTGTATTATTGATAAGTGATGCGCCCATGGCAGCTTTGTTTGGTTTATTTGCAGTATTTTTCGGTGTTTTCACAAAGCGGCCATTTATCAAAACATACAATGTGGTTCCTAAGTCATAGGCATAGTGTAATGCATTCAAATTTATGCTGTCCAATCTGTTCTCATCTTTCTGTTACTGCGCTGAACATAACTTGAGAATAATATTATCTATTGGAAGACAATGGTACAATTGCCAGTAGGTAGGTAGGTCCCAACTGATTCCTTATCAGGTTAGGTGGGAGTTTAAGTGATTAAATTGTGCCCGGGTTGCTGCTAGTGGCATTCCATTATCCTCCATGGTGGCTTTGTTCAGGAATGTTTGTGGTGAAATGTAGTCTGAGCCCCTTATCAGACTCTTGCCCCTTCCCCAGTCCCCACCAACTGACAGCCGACTAGCCAGGGAAGGTCTAATGGTGAGTGAATTTTGTTAATGAAATCTTGTACTATTTGCAGCATTACCCAGTCTTAGTTTTTGTGACTATAACGATCTACAGAAGACCAGAAGATGGGCTGTGAAACCCTTATCAGGATTATCTTCATTGTCCTAATGATCATATTCATTGTAAGTGCCAAGTCATTATTTTAGTGGTTCTCAACTATTGAGGAGCGAAGGACAGTTTTTAAATTTTGTATTATGTTATCATTGTAATTTCTCTTTGACAAAATTACCAAATGAACTGACTCTTAATAAGTTCGGACTTGTCAAAATCTTTGTGTGTGTCATTTTGGGTCAGACAAAAACCTGTCCGGAACATGAAGAGGTACCCACTATTCGGTTAGGTGTCGCATCATTCCCTTGTAACTTGTAACCTTTGTAAAAAGAACAGATGAAATGTTGCACTGGATCGGCCGTTGATGTAAATAAGTAAGACCGCCAAAACTCGATATCACTCCCTAAAAACAAACCCTTCGCATTTGCTTTCATTATTTTAGTTGGTTGGAGCAAGCATATTTGGTTTATCACAATGGCTTAAGAACGACTCCGAGTCTCTGATCGCCCTATTTACTGGTATGCCGGCTGAACTTGGCGGTGTACGTAATTTCCTTAATGCCATATATGGTATCGGCTTCGCTCTTGGCATGATTACCTTCACTAACAGCTGGATGGGATTCAGTGGTGCTGCCGGCAGGAACAAAGGCTTCCTGTATGGGGTGAGTTAAGTCAAAGTTATATTGTTGGCGGCGACGGCGGCGATGGTGGGCATTCAGCATCATCTTTCTCTTTAAACACATGATTTGTCAATAGTTTAATTTGTGGTGGTCTCAGCCAGCAGCAACATACAAGGGGAGTAAACTTCTGAAGGTGTTTTGTTCAATGCGTCATGTTTATCGTCATAAATTCCTGATGATTGTCAGTGTGATGGCAGACAAACAACCCTCAGAGGAGGAGGCCATTAGCAGTTGTTGCTTTTCATTATTTACTACAGAGGATTATACTGGAATTCCACGACCAGAAACCTGTCTTAGCTTGAGGCAATAAACTATAGTTGCACAAATCATGAACAGGCTGCCACAGCTAGAACAAGTATTTTTGCACAGATTTGCATTGATTATAAGGGTTTAGTCTTCAGTAGAACCAGGTCATTGCTAATTTATGCTTAGCTTAGCTCTGCTTAGTTTACAGGTTACAATTTTTGTTTGTATCATTGTAAATAATTAGTTGTAATACATTTCAGTTTGCGATTATCCTGAGCGTTCTGGTCACACTGGAGCTGGTAGGACTAATTCTTGCAGCTGTCTTCTCTGGCGAAGTAGAGGCTCTGCTCAAAGATGGATCAACGCCTTTATTTAAAGAATACAACGCTACCTATACACCAACCGGTGAGGTGAACACTTACTCCTACAAGAGCGCGGATAAAACTTCTAGTGCTATGGATGCTCTCCAGACCAGAGTAAGAATAATTCTATCATTTATGTCATTTACTTGTTGCCGGTGTTGCTGAAACCTAATTTTTTGAAGATATTTTTCCGCTTCGTAGTATAGTACTGAAAGTTGAGTAAAGAAAATGATCACTGTACATGGAGAGGTATAACAATCTTCTTCACAACAAATCGACTATCTATATAGATATGCTCCTCAATATTAGGACACATAACATACATACTACATTCATAATAAGTAATAATTAATTGTTTCAGTATGAATGCTGCGGAATTAACGGTTACCAGGACTTTTATAACAACACTGCTGTATTCCCAGTGAGCTGCTGCGCTCAGCTGATTGCGGACAGCAGGAGTACATTAGCCGACTCCATATTCAAGCAGGCCGACGATGTGACTATCATGGTGGCTGATTCAGCCTGTCCTGGTAATCCAAGTGGATCAGTGACCATTGTGGGGGTGAGTTTTGTAATAAGTATAAAGATTAGGATACGGTAAGGACATAGGATAACATTCTACTTAGCTAGAGCCCCCCCCCCCAGACTCTTGACCCCCCACCCCCACTTGACGGCTTACCTATAGACATATTAATTCATACAACCTTGATAATGACTGTAAAACTAGAAACTGTTGTTCATCTGTTAAGTAACTCATTGGTAACTTGGTTTGTTTTGTCATCTTGCCAAACCTAATCAAATAAATGTTCTATTGACATTGCAGGGCTGCTTTGATAAGTTAGAAAAAACAATGAAATCGACGGCAATCGTTATTATATGTGTGATGGCAACTGGATTTGCGTTTCAGGTATGTAAATAACGACCTTGACTCATGTATCTTATATCTATTTGGCATAAGTTAGAAGTTGAAAACAACCCCCTCCCCCCTCCCTGGCCCTACTAGCCAACAATTGGCTTGTAGAGATCACACAGTCAAATACTCTAAGCTTTTAGTTTCCTGATCTTATACATTTTACATGCTTACGAGGAGTCTATTTATCTATATATAGTATTTAATAATAGCTTGAGATAGTAAGTGCCTATAATGATTTTCTCATATTTTTATAGATTGCCATGATTGTGATGGCTGTTTACATGGCCAGGAAGTTTGCAGCTGCACAGTGCGGTAATCAGACCTGCAGCAGCTCGGATAAGAAAGGGACTGAGATGTCATAATCCCTTCCCAGTAAATAGCTGAAAACTTATTCTACAGACCGAAGTCAGCTGACATCACCTGATCATTTTGGTTAAACAGATCTTATGTCTATGTCTTGTTTGTCCAAGAGGATCTGATCTCAGTCCAGTACAGGGTGATAGTATAATAGGCTGTGCATGTTTTATATACTATTTTGATAGGCACTGGGCCTGTAATATTGATTGTCGATGATCGTATACTGTAGTTGAGTATGAATTCAAACAGCATTACCATGTCATTTGCATACATCCACTTATTCGTATACGATCAACCTCCACGAGGCTTCAAACTCATAACACAATCCAACTTCCTATAATATGTCATGACAATCTAGCTAAAACATGAAAGGCTGTGTGCTCAAATTGTCGATCCAATTTCTTTTTATTATAAACTCTTTCATTCAAATCGATGTGTTTAGCAAACACTTTTGAAAGGATAATATTTTGTGTGACTTTTATTGCAGTCTAACATTTTTATTTAGTTGGTTGACACTTCAATCTCTGATACAACTTACACTGCTGATTTTTTCTGATGATTTCTTTTGAATTCCGATTGATAACCTCAACTTTTTCTTAACCGGCCATTTAAAAATCTAATATGATCCCTGAACCAGTCTTGTTCCTGTGATTTTATGCTATATATCTTCCAATGTTTATCGTCTGGGATGAAGAATCCCTTTCTATTGTTTGGGTGTTTATTTTCCTCACTGTATTATGATATTCTAATTGTGATATCGTCTTTTACGTCAATAAACTGTAAATTAAAAACAAATAAAACTTTTTTCTCCATTAGTTTCTCATCTTTCTCTTGGGTTTCCGCTTTGGTTACCTGAATTAAACAAATTATTCAACACAAGAAAGCATATAGGGGCTATAGGCAGCACTTTGGAGGTCAGACTGAATTGGTAATGGATTGGCCCATGGCAAAATTCACCACACTTGCCATATAATAATGCTTGAAAAATAACTCCTTTCTTTTCTTTACTTCCACTACTAAAATGTATCTGTATTTGTAAATGCTCCACATGGATGATGAAACTGAAACAACGCTAGTCAAGAAAATCGATTCTCAAAACAACCCAAACAAATCAGTAAATTGCATGAATCACAGTTCAAGTTATTATAGAAAAGAGGCTGAAGTATATTACCATGGAGAGGCATCAGTAGGGCCGGAACTGTAATATTTGAGTGGCATTCAATGCGATTTGGTAACGCAGGAAAAGTGTTGAATGACGCTGACTTTCCACTTGTCCCCCACTCCCTACTGATGTTGTCATCGTTACACATTTCAGTGTCTTTCGTAAGAGAATTAAAACAATTTCCAAGCATTCCCTAGACCAAGTTTGGTCCATTTGCCTGCTTTCGGAGAGGGAGTAGCTGAGATGCAGGCAATATGATTAAACTTGATCTAAGCATTACCTGTCTCCTAAGAGAATCGCAGGACTGATCATACGAGAGCAAAGGGTCTTAATTACCACCAGGACCAGGATGCATGCATGCAATGAGTGAAGACCCAAATTTAAGCCACAGTTTATAGCATTGGAAATATTGACTCAACTTAACTCTTGATACCCCCCCCCCTCCCAACGACCCCCTTGCCGAAGAGATTTTAATGATTTTTGTTTATATTTATGGTTATTTACCAATTTTGCCAGCATGATTTTAGTGAATGACCGATGACCGATGACCTAAGATTAAAATGTGTTTTGTTCATGCTATACAACTATTTCAAGGATCTTATTGATGAAAGCATGTATAGAGGCTCTTTCTAGGGGGCTTATTTTTCTCCCTTTTACTGGTGAGTATAAGTCATAAGACAAATTGCGACATTTTATTTAATGGTTTTATTTATTGCTTCACAGTGCGTCTCTGAGTCATTCAAACCTGGTGTTTTTCCACCATTACATTTGTATCACATCACATATTTCACATTTAGCAATAGCTTTGTGACAATTGAAATAATAAATAATCATGCATATTACTGTTTGCGCAGTTTGATTGCGCAATGCATTATAGTACTACTTTCTGTTCCACACCTATGCAATGTGTCTATTAATGCACCTGGTTGATAACAAATACTTGTGTTATCTTTATTGTGGTTGTAGTATGATTCAACATTATTACTCTTACTGCAAGGGGTCGACTTTGAGGGTACCCATCTCTCAGTCTGCTTGAACAAAATTGTGGCTTACTACCTAAGAACTCAGGCTATAGAAGCAAAACTACTTTGTGACAAAAGCCACTTGGAATTTTATTATCACGGGAATAATGATACGTTAGTTCATGAACGGGACCACTTATTGACCTATGTATAAAAAGCCTCGACGCACAAAGCTAGTAATTTACCACATTCCTTTTTAACAAACAAAACAGTGGGTTTTGTTTGTTCTGCATAAAAATAGACCGAGAATAGTTATCTAGTGCATCTAGAGCAAGTTTCTCTGATAGTAGGCCAAAGTCTTGAAAGTCTTACGCAGACTCTGTGATACGATTGGATATAAGCTGACAGCCAGTCATTATTTACAACTTTTTACCGACTAGACCTACTACACCGTGACGAGTGAGCACTTGTGAATAAGGTTGGTCATTGCCTGAACAATTATGAACGGTTGCTCTAGGTAGCTCGTTAGTGGTTTGCTAATCCCAGCTTATCTACTACTACCAGAGGCTCAATGTAAATCTGTCAATCCTCCACGATTGTAACACTGAGAGCGGTGGGCCCTTGTCCCTGGTATGTGAATGTATGGTCAACACACAGTCGTTACATAATACCCTCCCTGCTGAGAGACAAGAGAAAACTATAATGCCACAGACCACTGCTTCATATCATGCTCTTACTTTGTTTGAGGCTGCTATTTTGTATTACATCTTATTCTCCACCCACCCAGTGGAACTCACAACCGTCATACTTATTATTATATACTAATTAATAAATAGGATGATGATCAAAATGTTCAGGGATGTAGCGGGTCTCAAACCCAGGTCCAAATGGCCATGCAGGCAACGCGCTAATGCTGATCTATATTGTCTACAGGCTCACAGAGCTGGACCTAGTGGTGCGATGGTAGCGTCGTTGCCTGCAGGTTTGTAGACCCAGGTTCGTGTCCCACCTAGGTCTTAAATTTGATCATCATCTTGTCTGTGTGATTATTAGTATAATAACTCATAATAAGTATGACGGTTGTGACGTCCCACTGGGTGTGTTTCCGCTGATTCCCAATACCAATTGAAGGCATTCACCCAGGAAGTATGAGAGGCCATAACTTCCTCAATATTTTGATTCTAAAGCTGGAAATTGCTCACATGATAGAATAAAATAAGGAGAATAAGATGTGATGCAAAATAACAGCCTCAAAGTAAGTCTTAAAGTTGTCTAGCTTTGGGAAGCAGCTAGCTTCTTGCACTTTGTTTGCAAACAACATGATTTGACTTGCTCTCTATAGTATCCAATCAGGTCCAGAAGCTTTCTCATGTGCATGGTGCAAAGTGACTTCATAGAGGTGCTGTGCTTTGTTTCAGATTCGTAGCTGAGATGAGTTCGGAAAATACTGTTCGGAACCTATTTCTGGGTTTCATGGTTTTATTTCTGGTAAGTGTGATTGAGAGACAGTATTTGTGTTTGTTATGCTGGCCATAAAAATTCTGTAATTCTGTTGTCGACACCATATTGAAACGTCACATTATCAGGAGGTGGAGGGGGGGGGGGGGGGTACTGAGGGAACAAAAGATGCTTCCAATGCAGCTTGCCGACTATCTCCTTATACCGTTTTGGCGCACTATATTCTAGTTGCCAGGATGCTTCACACCTCCAGTATAAGGATTTAGGGCAGCTACAGTTCATCTCAAGGTTCAGCCTAAATTCCGTTATCTACTGACCTGTTAGAAACTTACAGCACAAATACATCTTAAAAGGATAAGATCTAACATCTCGGTCCAGTGATCAGAATAAATAGGAACACTTTAAATCATAAACTATAAATCACTCATTCATTGCTAGTTACTAGGAGGAGCCATCTTCGGAGTCACACAATGGATGAAGGGTGATTCTGACGCACTAGTAGCTCTTCTTGGTAGTCTACCAGCTGATACAGGAGCATCTCGCACCTACCTCTCTACCATATACGGCCTCGGTTTCGCCATCGGTATGATCAGCTTCAACAACAGCTGGATGGGTTTTGTAGGCGCCGGATCGAGACACAGAATCTTTCTGTACATGGTGAGTATGCCTACGCTCTGGTGCATTGTAACAATATCCCAATTTTCAGCTGAAAATCGGATGTTGCGTCTGCTGTGGCATCGTGGCGAGGCAACTCTAGCGCTCAGTCATTTATACTCTCAATCATTTATGCCCAAATAGGCAATGCATCCTTATTTGGAACCTAATGGCAACATACCGTCTCATTTGGTGTCGGGATTGTCATTTTTTTCTGCTAAGGAGGAGCAACACCCAGTTGAGATGCCCAAATGAAATATCTTATTTTACAGTTTGCTGGCTCAGCCATTGTTATGATTATTCTGGAGATCACCACTATTGCTCTGGCAGCAACAATTATGACACAAATCAAAGGAATCCTGGAAGATAATAACACAAGTACCACATTTCAAAGGTATAATGCCACTTGGACTCTCACTGGAACTCCAAAAACATTCCTGTATGAGACTGACGATAAGAGTACAAGTGCACTGGACTCTATTCAGACTCGTGTAAGTCAGAAGTTTCTTCTTGAAGAAAACAGTAATTTTATATATGAAGGCACTGTCATTATCTATGAAAGGCAGTTTTAGATGTTTTCTTCAAATTTTTTCTCTGATACAAGCCTCTGAGAAACAAGGACTGTATTTATGTTGATAACTTCATACTCTTAGCTTCTTTTAGAGTTGCCGGGCCTCTTACGTCTAACTTAAAGTGGTTAGCATCTTAGGTTTGCAGGCATTCATTATTCTAATGATATACTGTCCTTCTACATAATCAAAAGCAAACATCTGTTCATGTGGTCGTATACTTCCAGTATGAATGTTGCGGGTTTAACGGCTACCAAGACTACTACGGACATTCACGGATATTTCCTGTAAGCTGCTGTGCTCAGACCGTAGATGGGAATAGAAATCAGTTTGCAGACTCTATCTTCAGGCGTGAAGCAGATCTTACTGTTTTAGTAGTAGATGGATCCTGTCCTTATAACCCAACAGGGACTGTCATATATGTCAAGGTAATTTAATCTTTGCAACTTTCTTCACTTGCCAGTGAGATCAGGCCAATACGATACAATGAGATTGACCTGACTTTCCTGAGATTTGTATTGTTAGAATAATGATAGCAAACCCTTCTAGATCGAGTGTAATTCAATCTGCCTGCATTCCCTTCCGGTCCCATTTTACTGGCGAGGCGGCGGTGTAATGGCCCAAATACGGATCAAAGGGGCAACTCAAAATGCAAGCAAATTGGATCCATGCTTGATATTCCCTATTGCATTGTGTGAGAGAGAAAAAAGATCCTTGACAGGTTAGATATTGGCCGATTATTGGATGTCGTAACGGTAAAAGATTGCTGATTAGTAGACCCAAATATCTCTTCATGAGCAGCAAACGAATAATCCTATTGTTTTCACCAACGAGATCAGCTGGGGGAGTTCATTGCCGCAGCTTGACATGCGACATAATTTGAATTGTGTTAACTTAATTTTTGTTTAAGGGATGCTCTGACAAAATAGTGGACATTGTTGAAACATTTTGTGGAGCTATAATAGGAACAACGACTGTTGGATTTTGCTTTCAGGTGAGCCTCACTAGTCACTCCAAGTTATTAAAAGTATTTCGAACATGAGACGTTGAGTCCTTCAATCCCGTATAATTGGTTTGAATTTTAAATGGCTTGCTGTTGAGATATTTGAAAATAAGTAAATTGCAGTTCTAAGTAGAGAGGGAGCAACTTCAAAGTGTAGCATGAAGAATTGAAGGGGACAGTGATGATGCCATCATTATTGATATTTTATACTTGATTTACAGCTTGTTATGGTGATTATGGCTCTTTACTTAGCCAAGAGATTTCCACAGCAACCTCAGTGGGGCAGCTGCTGCACTGGACAGTCCTGTAACCGCAGGAAGGGTGAGGTGTTGACTTAGCTGATATGCTGCTTATTATTCATCCAGCTTAGCTGCTCGAAATTTTAGAGATGAGTGCGTTGAAATCAAAAAATAAAATGTGTTTTTTACTATCATACACTGGTGAATATTTATTTCAACATTTTGACCAATGTTTTGATTCCATCTTTTTTTATAAGAAAATAACGTATAAAGTTAAGATTTTCCCTTCTACCAATTGTTCACATTTTTTAAAACACCTGAGTCCTAATGTGTCTGCTCAATTCAAATTTAATCTCCTATTTTTTCATTATGCTTCACTTATCTCTTATAAGTTTCAAGTCTTTCTCGCTCATACTTATTATGTAAAGGTCAATTCATATCTTGCCAACAGTATCTCAGTCTGCTGAGCTTTCACGCTTTAATAATCTGGCTGAACCTTTTTACTTATATTCAAATATATGAACTGCGGTAACCTCATATCTATGTATGGTCATTGAAGATTTGATAAGTATCAGTCAAGGGATCAATCACAATCACAAGAGTCACCCAATGCTTCAATATGATCTGTATCAATGCAATATTCCGGACTCTATGGTGATCAGTATATGATGTGAATTGTATATACATGGTATTGGATACAAGGCAGAATAGGCGCCTCATTTATTATTGTTATATTGGACGGTAGTTGCTGTGGGAGGGGTGAGGGGGGGCTGCTAGGGGTGATGGGGGGGGGCTGTTAGGGGTGATGGGGGGGGCTGTTAGGGGTGATGGGGGGGGCTGCTAGGGGTGATGGGGGGGCTGTTTGAGGTGATGGGAGGTATCATTGACCTATGATGGTTTAAAGTAAATAAACATAAGCATGCAGTGAATGTATCCACTGATAAGTGTTTAATCCGTAATACAAACAAAACCAGGTAATAATTAACATTCCGCACAATCATCATCATATGTCGCAACATACCTTGCTGTTAGTATGATAGAAAAGCTTGTGGAAGTGAATCGCATAGATTACAAAAAGATACACACTTTTTGTTTGCCTTGTGATTAATACTGTCGTGGGAGTAAAATCATGTCATGTGATAACGCAACATAACTAAGGGAACCGGAGAAAAATATCACCGTTCTAGTTTGTACAACTAGTTCCATGATTCACAATTTGTGGGCAAGCACAGTCTTACTGACTTCAAATCTAGTTTAAATTAAATAAGAACTCAATTATAAAAAATCCGATTTAGATACGAAAGTTGACTTGATTGATTGCAATTTGTCCCTATATCATGTTTCATCTACAATGTAAGCTGCAAGTTGCTAGGATGTATGTTTTTTGGTTCATTAATTTGAAGGTTGATTCTGTTGGCTGGCCTAAGTGCATGGCGACCAAGTACTGACTATCATATGTTTTAAAATTCTCCATGTCTTCTGGGTTTTAATATCAAATAAATAACTATAGAAAAAGGCTGTACATTTTGGCATTCCAAAGACAACCCACACAGTTGGGCAAGCAATGAAGCTTGGCTTAATGCTAATTATATTGACTAAAATCATGGCTCTGTATGAAGTTTCAAGTGACACTTGATAACTCCTGTGTGTCCCCAGTACCTGGAGAGGTATACACCCGAGGGTGCTGGGGGCTGGAACAATCAACAATGAAAGCTCCCCCAGTGGGACTCGAAACCACAACTCCTGCGGCACTAATCGCCTGGCAGTGAATAGCAAGCGCGCTAACCGATTGCGCCATCTCACCATCCCCAAAAAAGAATGGGTCGATGGCGCTAATTAGATAGCCCGCAATTCACTACTCGGAGTTGTGTTCTCTCATCCCACGGCACATTCCAATCCACCATTGCCACCCTATGAAACACAGCGTACGTGTTAGGGTTATTGGCCTTACATGGCCCATTGCTGGGACCCCTTGTAGTAGGTTTAGCTGTCTTTCCAGCTTGTCAGCATGTCTTTCCATGCTGTCACATGTCTTTCCATGAGTCAGTCAGTAGACAAGTATTCAGTCTTTGACACTTATTGTACATTTTCAGGTTATTCTCCTCCCCTATTAACTGTATTTACAAGCACGGCTAGGCTCTCATACAGCTTTTCTTATTACAACAATGCTCGTCTTTTGTCAATATTTTACGTCTTCTGTCACTCTCACAAAAGAGCAACTGATAAATCGCCGGAATATATTGGGGTAAGACCACAATAATTGATATCACATAGCTTCCGGGTATCCCCTACCCTGCCTTGACCCTGCCTTGACACTACCTTAACGCTGCCCTCTGTGTTAAAACTTGCATTTGGCCTTTAAAGATATCTACCTGGAGGGGAAGAAGGCAAACAACTTTTTATACAATATATTTGACAAACTAAAATGTCACAATAAAACAAATTGTTTGATGCTTTAATGCGAAAAATTGACCTAGTGACAAAAAAATAGTGTTATAATGGCTCAACATGGAGACTAATAAATGTAATTATGTCAGATTTAACGTCGCATAAGTGTTGGGGCAAGCATTTCGAGGAACTGCCTACATAATGATGAACTTTTTCTATAAGAGAGCAGTTTTCCAAGGTGAGATAATTCTCAAATGTAAATTACGCCAAGCATTTCGTATCTCTTGAGCAAGTCCTAATATCTATCAACAAATGAAATATCAAATGTGAGTGGTATATTTCAAAATGATATAAAACTTCTCATCTCATCAGGAAGGAACTTTTAAAAGGGACCCTTTCCATGGTATAGGTGGACTTATTGGGGCTAACACCTATAGCAGTAATGTTGTCAGGTCCTTGACCAAATTCTACATGTATATTGTCAGTTCAGCAGTCATATACGATAGGATTGATTTTATATTAAAATATCCTGTATATAATAAAATCAAATCAATGGCAAACTCAGCCTGGAGATCCAATGACCTATGACATCATCCTGTCTCACGGTCTGTATTATCTTTTTCAGTATCAAGTGACCATGACGAAAACGTTTTTTTAATGAGAAGGAAAAGTTACATAATCTAATGATTTATCTAGAGCTTCGTAGCTGTCCAAACTCAGCTTCAAGGGTGGTGTGCCGGGAGCTCTTAGAATGTGGCCTGATTACTAATCAATGATATTTCAATCTATTTTGTTTTAAAGCAGAAATGACATGTTCAGGGTCACCATATATCATTTTAAAGAGCCCGAAAAGTAATACTAGTATTTAGGTTCCTGTGATGCTGACAAATTCTCTGCAATTTTAAGAATTTTTTGAAAAACTGATTTTTTGATTTTGAAATTGTCCCTCAAGTTTCAACCATTGGCTCAAAGTGTGCAGTGGAGGCAGTAAGCTTAAAGATCTCCTAGCAGGGTTCCATACAAGACAAATCAGCAACACCATGTCGTGCGTAAGAGCAGGGAGGTACAGTTCAAACTCCTTGGTAAGAGTCTTTTACATACCTGTTCAAATTTTCATTGCATTTAAACAAATAGGGGCCCCTTGGCAGCTTCTCAAATCCACCCATGTCTATCAGCCGCCTCAAAAACATGCCTCAGTTGATGAAGGCTTTTGGTGATGCGTGTTGTTTCCTCATGATTATATATACCATTCATAGGAGTAGGAGGTGGCTCAGTGGTTAGAGCGCAGTATTAAGAGCATTCCGATGATAAAAAAAAAGTACATCCGTCCTTTCTGTTATGAAATACATTTATTTATGTGAAGCCTTTTTTATTGGAAATTGGACTGAGTATATTATGGATATATATCTTTTTGGACACTGCTCTACTCTGATACTCTGATACTTTGACAGTATGATATAGTTCTTTTTGTTTTTGCTATGACTGTTTAATTTAGGTTCCCTTTTCATAAAATAAGTCTGATTTTAATGTCAAAAAGGTATCTCAAACATGAGTCATTAATTAAGTGAGTTGATACCTAACGTCTCAAGGTTCAAGGCGAAAACAAAACATTTGAGTAAATACAAAACAATTTTGCATTGAGTTGCCCCCTTTCATAACAGGAAGGGGTAACTCAATACAAAATAAACATGAGTAAGACAGAGGTGCCTGTTCTGCTCGGGTATTTATATATTTATTTATTGATTGATTTATTTATGTAATTATTTATAGAGGTTTTCTCTAAAAGTGTACAGATAACAAAAGGAATCCTATTATAGGTAACTTGTTGACCTCTCGAAACAGCAAAAAGACCATATTAAGCTTACTACCAAAGTTTAACACAGAGTTAATTATAATTAATGTGACAATATTGGTTTGAGTTATGAAATAAAAAAAGTATGGAAGAATGATAAGTTAGGATAATAGTGTTGCAGTTAAGGAGCTGATTGGCCGCAGAATAAACGTTGGGTAAAGATATAAATGTTCAATCTATGAGTTTACTGTATCATGTTCCAGGTAAATTAAAAGTCAGGATAGTTTTAGCTGACTAAAGTGTAAACTGGTGAATTAAGTTTAATAGGGCTGATTTTCCAAAATTTGTTCTGAATGAGGGTTTAATAATAGTGCATTTGCTTCTTAGACAACACTGATGTTTTCGGGACTTTCGCACTAGATTAAGGATATGCTTTGAAGCTTTGTTTTCGCAACTTTTATGTGTAAAATTATGAAATAAATATTGTTGCCTACTTAGTAGTGCAAGTAAATTTAAAAGCGATCTATGCCTACTGTCAGTTTTGCCAGTTTTGCCAGTTTTGCCAGTTTTGCCAGTTTTGCCAGTTTTGCCAGTTTTGCCAGTTTTGCCAGTTTTGCCAGTTTTGCCAGTTTTGCCAGTTTTGCCAGTTTTGCCAGTTTTGCCAGTTTTGCCAGTTTTGCCAGTTTTGCCAGTTTTGCCAGTTTTGCCAGTTTTGCCAGTTTTGCCAGTTTTGCCAGTTTTGCCAGTTTTGCCAGTTTTGCCAGTTTTGCCAGTTTTGCCAGTTTTGCCAGTTTTGCCAGTTTTGCCAGTTTTGCCAGTTTTGCCAGTTTTGCCAGTTTTGCCAGTTTTGCCAGTTTTGCCAGTTTTGCCAGTTTGTGGTCAAGGCCTTTATATGGAATCCCATTCCGGACCACTTGTATTAGTAGCGTAACGTATATGAAATGCTTTATATATGAAGCATTTTGTTGTTCTACTCAATACACAATGAGGAATACTATCTGAATTGTGCAGCAAACTTTAAGGGATCATATTATTCTTCTTAATTTTTCAGGATGGATGATTGGACCAGAAGAGATAGAGAAAGCCGACGTTATAATCTCTCGCGCCCGTTATAATGAATCTATATTCGAGGAATATTTTGCACCAGATTATAAATACATTGTTCCTGTGAGGCATCCCATCAGCTGGTTACAATCTGCAGTCTTTTACTTCTCGAATGAACTACACCACATCAATGAGAATGTAAGTGATTAGCACGGTACCTGACTAACAACTAGCCATCAATTAGATTTAAAATCAGTCTAGCTCCCATATCTGGTTGAGTTCCATTCACAGTTCTCCTAGCATCTTGTTTTTTGTTTGTTCCACAGTGTTCCTTTTATCACCCAAATTAGGGAATGGCCGATGGAGGATATTCATCTGAGTCCTTCCCATTGCAATTTGTCCAATCTTTATACTGCATATAGGGTGAGGCACACATTTCAACTCGTAAATCATACTTGTACTATATTGTAGTCTACAGAGAAAGTTATAATGGATGATAGGCTGATGTAAATGGCAGAGCAGATCCAACTAATATTAAGAGTTACTTTCACTTACCCCAACTACAGTGGCTTGGATTAGATTATAAAAAATACAAATCTAACATCACAGCTATAAAACATTATGTTGAGTGGATAACTCAAAAGTGTATTATAACTTTAATTGTATCATATCACGTGTCAAAGGTTTTTGTCAGTTAATTTTGTTCTGATTAGCAAAAGACAGCTGTTTTCATATATTTTGTGCATTACTTAATTTGGCCCCAGCAACCATCCTGCATCGAGGAGAGCTCATAAAGCCACAATTAATGTACCAGCAGCATAAAATTATTTTTATCCTTATTTAATTTTCTACAGAATCTTAGATATCAATTCCTTCTGTGTTTTTGCCTATTTTTAGAATTGATTTGCCGATTTTTCATGACCAGTATGATGCATCCTTGGTACTGCTAAGACATAAATTCTGCTTGAGCTACACGGATATCTTCTACAGTTCAAAGGGAGTACAAGATAGAGAAGACGAAAAACTAACAGCAGCTGCTCAGAACAAGCTTCTTAGTGCAGAATTGAATCTTGGAGAACTTCTCCTGTATGAGAGGCTCAATCAAACATGTTGGTCTAAGCATGATGTGAATCAAGCTGATTTCTGGCATGAGGTAGTCATCCCTCTTCAATCTATCATGTATGAGGAATTCCACAATTATGTGTTGCTGTGTTACCAATATTAATTCCAGAAAGTCAGTGGCATCAACGGTTTAATCTAACTGAAAAACTCTGTACATATAATCCTAGGCAAGCAACAGTTTCGCATCAGTATGATCGACTACACTAAAGGATCATTCATATCTTATTTTCCTTAATAAAACAAGCAGATAAGAGCCGCTACTGCTCTCCTATTTCTCTGTTCCTAAGCTTTTTCCAAAAACAAAAAATTTTTCCTGTCTTGCAAAATGTTTCAAGTTCAAGTCTAAGGCATGGTACGCAAATCGGATGCTCTTAAAATACTGTGGTGTGGATGAATCAGTTTGATTTCTCATGGTTTTCCAGTCACCAATATATGTGATTATATAATGGTTTTCCTGTGACCAAAACCGATAATAGCGTTTTCCAGTGTTTAGGAAATCAAAAAACAACCACTGTTCATATTTGCCATAGCAATGAACAAAATAGGTAATATTTTTTGCAGGAGGACATTATGGAATGATGAAACCTTATTCAAAGATTGAAAACCCAGGGTCTAGAGTAATTTATCTCCCCTGTTACGGGTTAACACTATAATATCTTTGCCACATTTGTCCAGAACTGTTTTTTATCATTCCTAGTGTAAGTAGAGCAGCCTTGTAACTGTCCTAGGCAAGCCCGGGCTAGGCCCACTGTTATACTGTAAGCGCATCATCATTTTAGTTTGAATCTGTTACAGGGGAGATAACATATTCCAGACCCTTCTAGACCCTGGTTTTTTGCACTTTGAGATAGAATACATCATTCAATAATGCCCTGGCCTTCTGCAAAAAACTTACTTTTTTTGTCCATCGCTATGGCTAAACATTGATTTGAACAATGATTGTTTCTTGCTTTCCTAAACACTTAAAGAACCGGATCATCAGCTGACAAGTCACACCTTGACAATCACCTATAATTTATTTATTTACTATTTATCTATTTATTGAGGTTTTCTAAAAGTTTATAATTAAAGCAAATTAAAAATAACTTGCTGACCTCACACACATTAACATAGATACAAAAAATGACTTGAATAAAAAGATATAAGTGGTAGGGTGTTACATACTATATAGTGAGTAGGATAATGAAAGCATGGTATCATAAATTGCGTGAATAAAATGAAAAAGAAAAGAAGAAACAGAGTGTGGCAAACAAAAACACAAGTTAACAACATTAGATAGGATTAAATGATAATGATTCAGGCTTGGTTGATTTAGTTACAAATGTATGAAAAATATTTAAAAAGGCTGAGTTGCCTAGATTTGATCTAAATGAGGGTTTAATTATTAATAATAATAATAATAATAATAATAATAATAATAATAATAATAATAATAATAATAATAATAATAATAATAATAATAATACAGTTTATTTATGAAGCGCTTAATAAAATTGTTTATACAATAAACCAATGATTTCTAAGCGTTGTACATAATAAAATGTGAGATAAAATATTCGGTGTAGAATAATAAAAAATAAAATAAAAGTGTACATAAAATCTGACAATGAGTTAACGGAAAGATAAAATTATAGTAACTTCTAATAAAATACATGTATGTACACATTATATTTAGTTGAATATGGCCACCTGCCAGGCAAAAACAGGCAACCCGCCAGGCTAAAAATAAACATTATAAGTAGATTTAAATAAGAAGGTTTTTAGTTTGGATTTGAAGAGGGAAGTTGAAGAGATGTCTCGGAGATCAGGTTGGAGGGAATTCCAGACTTTGGGCAGAGTGATGAGTAGGGAGCGATCGCCAACGGTTGAGAGTTTGCTTGAGAAAGTAGAAACGAGTGTGTTCGATGAGTTGTTGCGAGTGTTGCGAATATGCTTAGATGTTGAAAAAGGACCTGAGAGATATGTTCGGATTGTTGTCGGATGGTGCACAACTCTATGAGCCATGACACCTAGCTTGAACATTGATCTTGATGTGATAGGGAGCCAGTGGAGTGTAAATCTGGCTTCAGTGGCTGAGGTGTAGCGATTGCCCCCAGTCAAGCATTTCGCACAGTATTGTTTGTAATCGGGAAATGACAGTTTTAGGTAAAGCATAAAAGATCGAATTGCAGAAATCTAACCTGCTGGTGATGAAAGCGTGAATGAGGGTGGCAAACTGAGATTTAGGAATATAATTCCTGATTGCCCTTAGCCGTTTGAGTTGAAAGAAGCAAGTTTTGCGTAATGCTGTCACATGACTTTAGAAGTCAAGCTTTGAGTCCATGATGAGGCCAAGATTTCTGACTTCAGGAGATGGAGATATAGAGGTGTGATCGTCGAGCTGAAGTGGTGCAAATGATGAGAAACTTGATTTACGAGAAAATGGGATGAATTGAGTCTTTGCAGGATTTAACTTAAGATGACTTTGCTTCATGAATAAATTTATAACAGAGAAAGCTTGCACAGTTGCTACGAAGTGATCGTGAATGTCTGTTTGATTTGCTAACGAGATGAAGTATGTGCTTGGATACACAGCCTTTATGATCCCCCGATTTGAAAAAATTGTGAAAAAGAAAATTTCTTCTAATGTGGAGGGTATGTAAATTTAGGAGTAAGCGGCCAGATGTGAGAGAAAATAATAGCTCTGAGGATATGAGATATCAGCTTTTTTGGACTAGAAACTGGAATGCATCTTCTGCCTGTGTATTACCTACTCACCTTATTTTATTTTGTCTTATCTTGTCAAAGATTGAGAAAAACTTGGTTGGTTGACTTAAAAATTCATTATAATATAGAGCTCAGAAAACGCGGCAGTACGATACGGCAGATCTTGCTCCTGAAAATGTACACAACTTTACGGCTTCTGTCGTGGAGATGACCTCTGCGGACTTGAATCTCTTTGGTCTGAGATTATGTGAGTTAGTTTTTGACTAACAAAGCTTTGGTATGATGTGAAACAACTTTGTTAAAAAAAATCTCTGGCATTCTCCATTCAACGTTATAATTTGAACGCCATCGAGCAGGAGAGTGAGAGTGAGTTGCCTCAATTTTCTAAGTAGTTGATACGTTAGCAATAGGATCTCTTTTGGCAAGTCGAGACTTATAACAGATGAGAGTCCTATATTTTCATATTTTGATCGGCCTCGATCCGAAACCAAACAATGTGAATTTAACACCGCTGTCGCCTGCTGTTGCTTTACATATTTAGAATATTTTATGAAATTGATCAGGCCGTACCTGGCCTTTGTTATTTCAATCTCTCACAATTTTAGTGTGTTCCCCTACCTCAAACAGGTGTTTAACTTTATAAAGTACTGTATACCTGAAGGTGCTGAGGTTGTGGGCTTACTTCTATCCAAATCTCATTACTGCGTAATCTTACAGGAAATCCTTTTCACCACGGATTATGAGATGTTTATCAGTACAATATCATCATATCCTTACTCTGTGATATCATATCATAATAATGTTGTTCACTGTCTTATGATGCTGTCTTACCTTAATCAAGGAGACCAGTAATAAAAACTTTCATCGCAATTTGTTTATAATCAACAATTTTAATGAAAAACTGCCTTTGCAGGGCAACAGACTGATCATTATGGGTTTTCAAACTTTGAATAAGGTTACATCATTCCATAATGTCCTCCTGCAAAAAATGTTACCTTTTTTGACCATTGTTACGTCAAAGCCTTGATATGAACAGTGGAACAGTTTGATTTCCTAAACATTTTAAAACGCCATTATCGGTTTTGGTCACAGGAAAACCATTATTTAATCACATATTCTGGTGGCTGGAAAACCAGGAGAAATCAGATTATTTCATCAATACCACAGTATTTTAAAAAGCATCCGATTTGCGTATCATGTCTTTTACTTGACCTTGATACATTTTGCAAGACAATTTAAGAAATTTAAGGCTCAGGAACATAGAAATAGGAGAGCAGTAATAGCTTTTACTTCCTTGTTTTATTGAGGAAATTAATAAAATTATGATATGAATGATCCTTTAGTGTAGTCGATCATACGCATGCGAAACTGTTGCTTGCCTAGGAGAATATATGTACAGAGTTTTTCAGTTACATTAAACCGTTCATGCCACTGACTTTCTGGAATTAATATTGGTATCTGCAACTTCACCTCTTCTTTACAGATTACAGACAATCGGAGATTTAATGCTGAGAAATACTTCACCTAAAATAAGAGTAGATGTACTATGTTCAGTAAAATTCCAGTACTCAGCTGTATACAATCAGATATTTAGAGGGAACTGAGTTTTATATGTGAACACTAGTCTTCTCTCCTTTCAGGAGGACATAATTCACATTAATATTCAGTGATACATGTCGATGCTCAGGCATTTTTTATATAATGATATGTCTCCAGCTGCTTGCATATTAAAATGGGCTTAATGAGGGAGATACCTTATTAGCAGACGAATCTACGCAACCTGACTTTTAAAGAAATAGGTTCAATGATTAGTACCACTTTATCACCATGGGCTTCATTTGACCTGACCTGACCTGACGTCAACTCTTCAACAGCACATAATTGCGGAATTCCTCAAAGATGATAGATTGGAGAAAGAAGACTCACCTCGAGCCAGAAATCAGCTTGATTCACTTCATGCTGAGTCCACCATGTTTGATTAAGTCTCTCATACAGTAGAAGTTCTCCCAGATTCACTTCGGCACTAAGAAGCTTGTACTGAGCAGCTGCTGTTAGTATCTCGTCTTCTCTAACTTGTACTTCCTTTGAACTGTAGAAGACATCCGTGTAGCTCCAGCAGAATCTACGCCTTAGCAGTATCAAGGATGCATCATACTGGTCATGAAGAATCACCAAATCAATCCTAAAGACAAAGGGAATTGAGATTTAAGTTTTTTTAGAAAAGTACATAAGGATAAAAATAATATTTTGCTGCTGGTACATTAATTGTGGCTTTATGAGCTTTCTTGGATGCTGGATGGTTGATGGGCCAATTTAGTAATGCACAAAATATATGGAAACAGCTGTTTCACACCAAACAAAAGCTTGGGAATATTAAAACAAAAATAAACGACGAAAACCTTTGACACATGATATGATACAATTTAAGTTATTACATACTTTTGAGTTATCCACTCAACATAATGTTTTATAGCAGTGATGTTAGATTTGTATTTTTTATAATCTAATCCAAGCCACTGTAGTTGGGGTAAGTGAAAGTAACTCTTAATATTAGTTGGATCTCCTCTGCCATGATACATCAGACTATCATCCATTATAACCTTCTCTGTTGACTACAATATAGTACAAGTATGATTAAAGAGTTGAAATGTATGCCTCACCCCATATGCAGTATAAAGATCTCCCTCTTGGACAAATCACAATGGGAAGGACTCCTTGAGCTACTCCCTTATTTGGGTGATAAAAAGAAAACTGTGAAACAAACAAAAACAAGATGCAAGGAGAAATTTGAACAGAGCGCAACCAGATATGGGAGCTAGACTGATTTTTAATCTAATTGATTGCTAGTTGTTAGTCTAGCACAGTGCTAAACACTTACATTCTCCTTAATGTGGTGTAGTTCATTAGAGAAGTAAAAGACTGCAGATTGTAACCAGCTGATGGGATGCCTCACAGGAACAATGTATTTATAATCTGGTGCAAAATATTCCTCGAATATAGATTCATTATAACGGGCGTGACAGATCATAACGTCGGCTTTCTCTATCTCTTTTGGTCCAATCAACCATCCTGAAAAATTAGGAAGAATAATATTATGATCCCCTAAAGTTTACTGCGCAGTTCAGATAGTATTCCTCATTGTGAATTGAATAGAACAACAAAATGCTTCATATATAAAGCATTTCATATACGTTACGCTACTAATACAAGTAGTCGAAATGGGATTCTATATGAAGGCCTTGACCACAAACTGGCAAAACTGACAATCCCAATGAGGTATATTATGTCACTTCTGCTGATCGTCATTTGGACGGAGATAATCATACAGAGTTTGCAAGGGAAACTGAGTGTGATTCATGATGTAGAAATCTGTATAGGCATACAGCCTCCAAGGGTGCTTTAATATATGAAATTACATTGACATCACCAGACAAAACTCAAGCTGTAGCATCGATCAATAGATTGCATGAAGTTTGTGGCATGCAATTTAAACTTAGGTAGGTCAAATATCTATTGTTACGTAAGTGTTGTACAATTATTTTCCATACATTTCCTTTATGTTATCACGATTTTATTTGCTACATTATTTGTGCGAAGCATATTATTGCTATTTTTCATTCCTTTTTTATTATGTTCACCTTATTTTCTTGCAGTTTTACATCTCAACAGAATGAATGAGCCCCAAAGTGTTATTGAACTCCAAACTTGTTCGACATCTCGGCCGCTACAGGTACTGACTATATACCGAGGTTAGCAAAGCACCTTATGATATAGTTTGCCGCTCACAGACAGGCGTTATGGAAATGAGGTTAATAACAACTGATTACAGGGTAGGACGCTCATTCAACTTTGAATTGGCCCTTAGAATTACATGGCCTCTGAAAATATTTGATATTACAGTTAAAGCAGAGATGACAGAATGATGTAATTTGTTTGTATCATTGGAATGGTCAGAATACTTTGAGTAGAAATATAGTGACCTAGCGTGCACCATACCTACCAAAAATTATTTGAATTCTGATCTTCAAATATTTATGGGGTCCTGATGGGGTCTTTCCAGAGTTTATCTCCCCTGTGGAAAGCAGAAGCAAAAGAGCAGAGGAGATGAGGGAATGAGGCATGTGCAACAAAAAAAGAGAGTTATCATCCGTAAACTACTTTAAATATTAAAAAACTTGAGATTGGATATCATTTTCAAGCTTACTGCCTCCACAGCCGACTTAAAGCCTTGGAAATTGAAATCAAAACCCAGTTTTTCAAAAAATCCTTAAAAATTCAGAGAATTTGTCAGCATCTTGATAAATTACAAGCTCGTATGACTCTTTGAGATCTTTGAAATGATATATGGTGACAATGCACTTGCCATTTCTGTTTTAGGCTGTCTGTCACAGACTGTCTGTCACAGGCTGTCTGTCACAGACTGTCTGTCACAGGATGTCTGTCACAGGCAGTCTGTCACAGACTGTCTGCCACAGGCTCAAGATGGGCTGAGAGCCCACTGAGGACACACTTTGTCAGACACTTTCAAACTTTCTGATTTGCTTGGATAGATACACATGGAGGCTTTTCAAAGTCCTTTAAATGTTTTCTGAGTATGCGATCGAGTAGTGTGAGATGCTTACGTTTGTGGTGGTAGAAAATTGAGAAATAGTTTAAAAAGGAAGTTGAACAATGGAGAACGGCCTATTAGATGATCTTACAGAGTAGCTGGGCATGTGATAGCATATTGTAATTATAAATCCAAATACTCAACTCATTTTTTTAGAGCCACAAACTGTCTCTGTAGCGCCAAAATTCCTCAAGTTATCTATAGAAGATATTTTCTTTAAACAATTGGTTACTTTAGAAAGGTATGGTATCAAAAAGAAATATCGAAGTCTGAATACTGAAGTCAAACACATACCATTATCCTTTGTTAGCTTGGTCCAGTCTATGTGAAACCCATTAGCCTGGTTCAGCAGATTAAGTCTGTTGTTCAGTACATATCGGGCTAGGATTGAATGTAGCGTTGAGCTACCAGTCTTTTCAATTTTTGTCATGATGAAATGTTTGACTATAGAGCCGGGAGAATGGCAAATGTCAGATTTCTCAGTCCCATAATTCTCCATGAGTCGCGTAGTGCGTTCAGGGTTTGAGCTTGGCGCATCAGCCAATTTTACATCCTCCTCTGGGCTCACTGTTCCATCTTGAAAATAAAGTTTGAAAGGTTGAGTAATGCCATGATTTGGCCAAAAAGATTAATTCTTACACGACGTGATCATGACAAATATGATCACGGCATTTGTCACAAAGAGACGTCATTAATCGATAGGCACAAAGATTCATTCTATGCAATGTTGGGTCATTCTAGCAAGGAGTACTGCATATCTCTGCACTAATTCATGCAGAGAGTAAATATTTTTTTACGAAGTACTTCTTTGCTCAATCATAGATAATCGATTGGCTCTTGATTGTTTTTTCCCTTTCTGAAATCAATGCTGACACACTGCAACCTCACTGGAAACATAATTATAGTTAGTTTATATATTAGTTATATTACAACAACTTGTCAAGAAACAATAAATGACCCCAAAGAGGGATAATTCCTCATATCATATCATGAGCTGGCTGTTGAGGGCAGTCTCAAAACTATGAGTAGAGAACTTGAAGCTACACTCTTACTGACCTTCTCCTCTAAAGTCCACTGCAGTAAAGTTCAGAGTTATGTTGTTTCGTGAGAAACTGAAAAGAAACAAATATGTTTTATCAGCCTGTTATCTGAACACGGTTATTGTAGGGATAAAACTTCTCTGCAAGTTGTTCATAACAGTCCATCAGAGTTTCCCAGTGGGTATAATTGGGTGGTAACTCTGATGCCTCAACATATCTCAACATGTCATATTCAGTATACCACATGGTATCATGTGATGAGATATATTGTATACGGATAGGAAAATGGTCCCTTTTATCAAGTGATTGTGCCACCAGTTGAATATGTAGCCATTACAGGTTGAACCCATAGTAGCTACTAAGTTTGTTTTGTAGCTTTTCTGCAAAAGCAGAAAAATTCTGTTTCAACAAAATGGAGATGGTATATCCAAACTTCAGACCCCAAACTGTCAGGAGTGATATCTAAATGTGTTCCTGGGGGTCTTTCATCCAGAACCAGTATAAGTTGCAATCTGGACGCTCACTAAGTGAGTGAGAGTGAGTCCTATAAACTATAAACATTCTGAGAGAGCGACTTGGGAGCAATTCTTTTGAATGCCAAGTGCCAAGTGAGTGATAATATTAAGCGATGTGTTAGTGTTAATTTGCCTTAGTAAAGCATCGCTGATTGTAGTTGGAAGAACTCCTTGATAATTTTCGATAACTATCATCACGTTATAATCATCTTTATTAGGTGATTTGTCATTTTTTCAGCTTTTCAAAAGAGCGGAAAATTCGATTGTCGCCTTTTCTAAATATCAGAAAAACTTTTTGCTATGAATAAATTTTCTGCCCGTGTTGGTTTTCAAGAAACTGTGTTTTAACGTTGTGTCACCTTGGCAGTGTTCTCTCATCTACAAAGATCATTATGATGATGATGATCCCATGTTGTCATATGCTCACAGACCCTTGAGTACTCTTGTTATTAGCACACATGAAGACATTTGAGCATCAAATAACAGATTTTTAGTCTCAGTGAAAATTGGCCCTGCCCGCGACTCAACTTGGGATCATAAAATAAGATTAATTCTGATCCTCACATAACGATGATCCTGCAATGCTGATCAAAGACTAGCAAATTAATAGATATTGAAAATGAATTGAAGGACCAATAGATCGTAATCATCATGCCAATCTACCTTATCAAGCAGATTATTATAAACACAGTGAAGAGTAGCAGGATAAGTGTCCGATATGGAAGTTTGATGCATGTTGTCCCTGCTGCTGCCATATCCAGCTTAGCTCAGCTCAGCTCAGATAAGCTCAGTTTCTTTCATCAGCGCTACAAGCTCTAGTTGTTGTTGGAGTCAAAGCCAATGAATTTGAATGTTGTTTGGCTATTTAGCATCGTCATGCCTCTCAATGGACAATGAGATAGTATGATTATAGGTTATCGGTAATATAACATCCCCTTACGCTGTGACGAATGCGGTTGACATGCTTGGTTGGATGATGTTGACGATGGTAGTTCATTATGACCTAGCTAATTAGAGCCATCAACCGATGCTTCTCTGGGGAATTTGAGATGGCGTAATTGGTTCGAGTGCAAGCTATTCAATGTCAGTCGTTTAGATCGAGTTCCCTTAAAACTTACAAAAGCAGTGTCCGACCAGTTTTAGAATATTGTTCAGAAATTTACCTAGATACTGCACAAAAGGTCACTGGAACTGTAGGACCAATAGATCGTAATCATCATGCCAAGTTACCTTATCAAACAGAAGATTATAAACACAGCGATGAGTAGCAAGATAAGTGTCCGATATGGAACTCTGATGCATGATGTCCTCGCTGCTGCCATATCCAGCTTAGCTCAGGTCAGGTCAACTTCTTTCATTAGCTTCACAAGCTCTACTTGTTGTTTGAGTAGTTGTTGCTGATATTAGGTATCACTGGTTAGCGTTGTTATGCTTCTCAATGGACATTTCAGATCATAAGCAGGTGTGTGCATCCTTTGTTTACAAAATCCCCCATTACAGAAATTTCTGACACCAATGCAGCCATTAAACTTTTCATCGAAAAACTAAGTTCATGTGTTGATGATGCAAGCAACAAAATTAGTGCCAGAAAGCATCAGCATTCTACTTTCAAGAAACCTTGGATGAATAAGCAATTATTTACGCTTACAAAAGAACGTACTAAGCTTCACAAAATGAGCAAATTACAACCATTCAATGGTGAATTACAAATGCAGTATAGGAAACTAAGAAATTACGTAACAAACTGCGTAAACATGGCATGGAAAGAGCATTACAAAGCTCAGTATGATAAGTGTTGTGGGAATACCAATGAAAAATGGAGATTTTTTATGAGTTTTATTAAAAAAGATACCAATGGTTCTGATGAGAAAATTCATCTTGGACATGATGGTGATCAAAGCATTTCCGTAGCTGATAAATTTAATGATTTCTTTATCAACGTTGGTACTAATCTGGCAGAAAGTCTTCCAGCCACTGCAACCAAATTTTCGAATTATTTTCTTAAAATTGATAATGCTTTTGCAGCTGAATCTTGTTTCACTGAAATTGAGACCGCTGTTACTCTTAAAATAATTGATAGCTTCTCCAATAAGAAAGCTACAGGACCTGATAGAATACCAATGCAAGATTTAAAAGATAATAAACTAACCCTGGCACCACTTATAACCTACTTAGCCAACCTGATGATAAAAACCTCGATTTTTAAATAGAAAACAGTTTGTCTTGGTAAATGATGTTGAGTCAGGTTTATTGCCAGTCAAGATTTGTGTTCCCCAGGGTTCAGTTCTCAGGCCACTGTAATATTAATTTATATTAATGACCTTTTAAATGCAGCACCCGGATCTAAATTATATACTTTTTGCTGATGATACAAATATTTTTAGTACTGAACCTGAAGTTATGAAAAGAAACTTACCTTTGATAAATGAATGGTGTATCACCAACCGTCTTGTTATAAACTATGAGAAAACCTTTCATGTCCTTTTAAAGCCCCAAACAAAATTTTTAACCCTGAAGATTACAAGCTCGAATTCGGGAGCTCTATTTTAAAAGAAAAAGGAACCACCAAATTTTTAGGACTTGAGTTAGACTGCAACATAACTTTCCATGAGCATTTTAAAAGACTGAAAAAGAAATTAAATTTAACTATGATGATTATGCTAGCCCTCCGTCCAGCCATTGACCAAAAGTCAATGGTTGACATATATTACAGCTTTTTCTATCCTCATTTGATATACGGATTAAAGTTTATTATTATTATTATCAATACACGGCCCATCTTGCATGCAACTCTCTCTGCAACAGCTTTGCTAGGTTGGCTTGACCACCAGTACGACTCACTCTCGGCAAAAGCTCGGCTAAAGCTCTGCTATGTTGGCTTGATCACCAGTACGACTCCCTCTAGGCAAAAGCTCTGACAGTTGCTAACTGCATAAGTTCTCTATCCAGGAGTTACCTTCTCTCTGCTCATTTATGGTGAGTTTGTTTCGCTTGATATTATTAGCCTGAAATCCAAACCCTAGTCAAGTAAGGGCCAGGCGTTCCACCCTTTCGGTATTTCCCATACAACAGCCATTCAGAGTTCAGGTCCTTGATGAGACAAGGAACCATTGCTCAGACATTAATATGTGTTTTAACAAAAAAGTTTTAAAAATCATTGATTAGTAATCAGGCCACATTCTAAAAGCTCCTGGCCAACCACCCTTGAAGTGGAGTTGAGCTCAGCAAATCTTCAGGCTGACTTTGCCATTGATTTGCATTTATTATGTACAGGATATTTAATATAAAAATTAAGCATATTGTATATAACTGCCGAACTGACAATATACGTGTAGATTTTGGTCAAGGACCTGACAACTGCTATGGGTGTTAGCCCCAATAAGTCCACCTACCATAGAAGGGGTCACGTCCTGCGCTCCCTTTTAAAAGGTCCTTCCTGATGAAACGAGAAGTTCTAAGTTATTTTGAAATATACCAATCACATTTAATATTTCATTTGTTGATAGATATTAGGACTTGCCCGAGAGATGTGAAATGCATGGCGTAATTTACATTTGAGAATTATCTCACCTTGGTTTTTCTGGTTATTCAAATATGATATCTTTTTAACTGAATCATGCTCATATTCCACATCCACGTTTATATTTAACGGATCCACTTTTATATATAAGTATTGTTATATATACTATATATATATATATATATATATATACACATATAGTTAAATGTATATAAAATATTAAAATACATTTTTTATTTATTTATAAATTTAACGCACATGTTTGTATATAAAACATCCACATTTATATTGTCTGCCATTGTGCATGGGAATTAGATAAAAGAGTCCTGACTTCCCCACCCCCATTACAAACACTACTGAGAACGGTTTGAGGTGAGATGTACAGGATTATGTTAGTATTTATATCCAGGCTGGCTGGAAATTGTAAACAATTCTACGGATTCAGTTCTATTTCATAGGCAGGCATCCAAATTTAATTGCAAAACCTCATGTTGTCCTGTTTGCTCAGTTCAGCAACACAGTCATCGAGATTGTTGACTATGAGCATCAGAAATAAAAAAATATAGTTCAATGGATACAAGATTGTAATTCTAGTATAAAAATTTGAAAATTTGACTGTAGTACCTCTGAACTGAACTGAATAACTCCCTATTAACATGAAACAGTGATCAGAGGCAGGATAGTGTTAAGGAAGCATCTGTAATGATAGAAATAAAAATAATTAATTTTTATTTTATTCTATTTTTTTTAATAATTTATTGGCATAATATTCAATATTCAACTGTTTATGTTTTTAATTTCAGATAATGTATATTCAATTTCGGCAAGTGTTTTGTGAATTAAAACAAAACTGCTCTCTTATACAAAATAGACAACAATATTGATCATTATGCAGGCAGTTCCTCGAAATGTTCTTCAAGAGTTGTCCCATCAGTTTTTCACTTGTGCAATGTTAAATCTGAAATGATTACATTTATTGGTCTCCAGGTGGAGCCATTATAACACTATTTTATTTTGCTGCGCTAGCCTTCTCACTAGCCATTTCTTTTGTTATGTCTGCGCGAAAAACATCGACCAAATTTATTTATTGGGACAATTTAGTTTGTCAAATACTGTATTTTAAAAGGCAAAAGGCAAATTTCAAGACAGAGGGCAAGGTTGAGGCACGGTAGGGGTTTTCAGGATGCCCGGAAACTATGTGATGTCAATGTCTTTCATCAATATATTCCAACAATTTATGTTAGAGCGACGGAAGATGTAAAAGATTGACAAATAGACTAGCATGTTAAGGAAAACTGTATGAGAGCCTAGCCGTGCTTGTAAGTACAGTTAATAAGGAAGGAATATAAACTTGGACATGTAAAAGAAGTCTAAAATACTGGGGACACACAAAAGTGTTACTTAAAACTTCATACAGAGCATTAATCCTTGTGGGTCTTTCATAGGCACTATTCTATAGTTATTTATTTGAAATGAAAACCCAGAAGAATTGGAGAATTTAAAAAACTGATAATCAGTATTTGGTCCCCATGGACTGAGGCCAGCCAACTGAATCAATCTTCAAATTTCTAAACAAAAACAATATAACACCTAAACAACTTGTAGACTCGCATTTTCGATGAAACCGTGGTATAGGGATAAGTTGCATTCCATCAGCCGATATTATTCACCGGTTCCCTTGGTGATTTTGCGTTTTATCACATGACATGATTTTACTCCCACGACAGTATTAATCACAAGGCAAAAAAAGTGTTTCTTTTTGTAAGCTATGCAATTCACTTCCACAATTTTCCTATCATACTAACAGCAAGGTATGTTGCAACATGTGGTGATGATTGTGCAGAATTTTAATTATTACCTGGTTTTGTTTGTATTACGGATTAAACACTTATCAGTGGATACATTCACTGCATACTTATGTTTATTTATTTTAGACAAATGTATGTCAATGATACCTCCCATCACCCCTAGCAGCCCCCTCCCTCCCAGTCCAGTATAACAATAATGATAGAAACCCCTCGTCTGCCTTGTATTCAAAACCAGGTATATACAATTTGACGTTATATAATGGTGACTAAAGCATCCAGAATATTGCACTGACACAGATCACATGCAAGCATACCATGACTCTTGTGATTGATCTCTTGACTGATACTTATCAAATCTTCAATAACCCTACATAGATATGAGGGTATCCAAGCTGATTTATCTGAATATGTAGTAAAAATTCTGCCAGATTATGAAGGAGTGAAGGCTCTGCATACTACGATGTTATTGGCAAGATATGAATTGGCCTTCACATAGTATGTATGAGCGAGAAACACTTAAACCTTATTTGAGAGAAATGAAGCATAATTCAAAAATAGGAAATTAAATTTGAATTGAGCAGACACATTAGGAGTCAATTGTTTTAAAAATGTGATTAATTGGTAGCAGGGCATCTCCAAAACCGTAACACAACACATTCCTCATTTGAAAAGTGGTCAAATGTTGAAATAAATATACAACAGTATATAAAAAAAATTACTTTTGATTGCAGCGCATTTATCATCTCTAAAGTTTTCAACAGCGAGATGCCATGAGGTAGTGAAATTATCCGGGTAAATAATAAGCAGCATATCAGCTAGTCAACATCTAACCCTTTCTGCGGTTACAGGATTGTCCACCGCAGCAGCCATCCCACTGTGGCAGCTGAGGAAATCTCTTGGCAAAGTAGAGAACCATAATCACCATAACAAGTTGTGAGTAAAGTTTAAAATATCAATATAATCAGTATCAATTATGTCATCAACGCACACTTGAATTCCTACAATCTTCATGCTACACTTTGAAGTTGCTCCCTCTTTACTTAAAACCAAAATTTACTTATTTTCAAATACCTCAATAGCAAACCATTGCAACTGAATTCATCCAAACAAATAGTCAGCATCACTTAGATACAGTTGTCAATGTCATTGTCAACATTGTTTGTAACCATAAATGATGGTTTCAGCGAGTATCAATTGGTTAAACTCAATATATTATCTTAGCAAAAATTGACGGGATATTGGTGGGTGTTGACGATATTTTCATTCTTATTTAACTTTTTTAGGACCTTCACTTAAAGTGAAGGTTAGTTTCACAATCCTGATCTTAAGTTCAACCCAAATTATTTGGGATTCTGATAATTAAAACACGACCCACCTCCTTTTATGGCCAAACGTCTCATGTTTTTACGAAATACTTTTAAACACTGATAGTGAGGCTCACCTGTACGCAAAATCCAGCAGTCATTGTTCCTATTATAGCTTCACAAAAGGTTTTTACAATGTCCGCTATTTTGTCCGAGCATCCCTTTGCCAAAAATAATGGGAACAACTATTAATGTATGTCATATGTCAAGCTGCAGCATTGAACTTGCCCAGCAGATCTCTTAGGTAAAAATAATAGAATTATTTGACTGCTCTTCATGAATAGGTATTTGGGTCCACCAATCAGAGACCATAAGCAATATTTTACCGCTACGACATCCGATAGTCTGCAGTTATCTAACCTGATAGTTCAAGGAACTTTTTTCTCACACACAATGCAATAGGTAGATCATGTAAGATCAAAGTTGAGGGGATATTTTGAAACTCATTTGATCTCTTGACCCCAGTAATATTGTCCGAATACAAGTTTATCTAATGTCTGCCGTAGTACGCACACATGCTTCTCTGCCGGTTTTTCAATACAGTGTCTCAACTAAATTATCACTTGTAGGTCCATAATATTATGCTTATAGATTTGTCTTGTAGTAATGCCATTTAAGTTACAACAAATACTTAGTTTTTGTATTACATAATCCTAAACTATGTTTTTTTTTCATTTGGAACGTGATAATATGAACAAAAGTGCAGTGATTTTGCATAACTCTTCAATTTTCCAGGATGTCACATGATACCTTGTTATAATCTGAAACAAAAAAAGAAGACATCTGTCGAAACATCCGAAATACTTCTTAGTATTGCAAACCACAATTCACATCAATGTTGGTAAATTTCTTTCATACTGGCGTACATCTGCTGGCAAGATTTTATGTTAATCAAAGAGATTAGTGCCTGATAAGCACCTTAATCTTTGAAAGCAGGAAAAACTTGCTGAATTGAAACGCTTGATTTTGTTTATCAACAATGTTGCATGGCATTTTATTATGACTTCGAAAAGAGAAAGGCCAGATACAATAAATGAATAGCAAACATAATATTAAAAATCTGAAAGACAGGAACTAATCGATGGAGTAACAGTCATACACACTCATTGCGTCTTCATAATCAACACATCCTGCAGGAGGTGTTTTATCTGCATGATTGCTCATTTGATTGGCTTCTGTTGAATGCAGCTCACAATTTGAGAATGAAGGGTCTTCATCCAAAGTCAAACGAAGCGGGAGCTTTGGCTCATTGGCCTCACGGATATTTCCTTGTGTCGTTACTGGCATACCCTCTTTATTTGCCACTTCTGTTTGACAGCGGTTACTTTTTGACCAGTTTTCATCCTCGGCTTGTTTGCGCAGTGCGATATCCTGACTGTCATCAGCTGCTGCAATTGACAGTCTACTACTATTAGTTTCGTGCTCTTCAGGATTTTTTGATTCTTCACAAATTTCTTGTAAATTTATCCCTTTTCTTCTTAAGTCACTTGACACAGATTCCAGAAAAGATAGAAGTGTGTGTTGGGGTGTGTCTTTAGTTAAGAGTTCATCCTCTCTTTCTGGCAACACTTCAATCACAGAGTCTTGACTGCGATGTTGATTAAAGGGCAACCAGGATTTCAAACAACTTCTCATTGATTAATAGCAGATTGCACCTTCTGGATAGGGAAAAAGACAAAATCTAATTCGGGTGATTATTTAGCCAGAAATCTTGTGAAACAATTCATCCATCAGGCGCTCAAACTCAACTAAAATAGAATACCACAGAGCAGTTTCCTGTTCCTGTTATTATTTAGCCTGTGCTCTATCATCATTACAGCAATATCTTGGAACCTCCCCTAAACTGAAGCGTTAACCAGCATAGAGTCAGCAACTACTTTGAGTTTTGCACCGCGTCATGCACAAAGCTGATGCTGCCTAGCTCATCATTTACTAGCCATTAATGCATTGCTGCGAAACCTTGGTTGCCCTTTGAAGTTTCTTATCATATCGCATTCATTGATTGTCCAATATTCTGTGTATGGATCAGTTTGTCCTATGACCTCATACCCTGCTTCAGGGTCTTTAGCAGCATATTCAGCAAGTTCCGGATCTACAAACACCACAAATAAATTAAATATAAAGGTTGTATTGTGTAATCGGTTTTTCTCTGCCATGATATTCACTTCTCACTTCACAACTTCCAGCTGATCAAGAGTCTCACACACTCAGTTCTTATGATGGTTTGAAAAAAAATTTGAGGACAGGCTCTAAACTATTTTTTATATCGGAATGATTAACCACTTTATTGTGACAACATCACATAATAAATAGGTAAGCAGGTTTAGCTTGAAATTGACGTAAGCACAAGTTACTAGCAAGAGTTTGATTGGGCGCCTTCCTTGTGCATGTCGGAGAAAACGTTACTAAGCTGGATTATCTCCACCATATCTGACCACAATAATGTCTTGGATCTCTGTCTCATTTAAAACATGAGCTATTGCCAAAGGCTTCCCAGTTTCGACCAAATATCCCTAACCTCATAGCAGTTGTCTTCATACAAGGCACAGAATGGATACAGCAAAGTCTTTTCTCATCATATTCGCAAATCTCTCTCTGATATGCTTTACATATTCAGCTAAATATCACCGCTGCATAGATGGCAGTATTCCATGTAAGTTTATTTGATTGAAGACTGGTTATAGAACTATTAGGACTTGATGCAGCACTTGCACATGCGTCATCATCATTTTTTTCAGTCATAGAAAAATGCATGCGGTATAGTGGCTAGTGAGTGAAAGATTGGACCTTGAGACAAAAGACTTTTAGATCTCAGCTGAACTGCTTACCATCTACCATCCTTATTTATCAGTATAAGGCTAGAGATTCAATTGGTTCAATCACTTGTCCAATAGTTTTGCTAGCATCTTACATGTTATTCAAAAACATATATTTTTTCAGACAGATATGCAATGTTAAATTTGTATCCAGGAATAGGAGAATGCTATGACAGATGCCAGGAATGGAAAGGAGGTTCATGGCTAGCAGGAAAAGTATGTACCTGCAACATTTGCAAGGAGCAATACACACATACCCCAATTTTAACCCTAAAATTTCTCAAAGAGTCAGGCTGCAAGTCATTAGATGATCTAAGACTGGTGCCAAGCAGACACCTGAGCTTGTTGGGTCTTAAATATAATGGACATTACTACACCTGTGAATCCAATACTGATCGGCATTACTAAGGATGATAGCTGATACAATTTTGTTGTTGTGGAATTATTGATGAGAATATTGTGAGCACTAAATTTATGTCTTTCTGAATTATAACTTATTTTTGAGAAGATATTTAAGAGCACTAAAATTTGTCTGTTTCTAAATTATAAATTATTTGTAAGATAACGGCTGCCTCTCGTGCATAAGGTTGTGGGCTCAATTTTTTCAGGAACTATGATAATATGTTGATTTTTTTGCACAAGGTTCCTGTTATTTTTTGTGCCTCATCATGCTATAACTGAAAGCTTGAGTGTATGATGATTATTTTAAAAAGTATTTCCTCCTAATATTTTTAAATCAGCAGAAGTCGTTATGCTACATAATTGCTCATTGCATTGATCAATAAATTGGTAAAAAAGCACAATAATGACTTGATCATAATTAAATTGTAATTCAAAGTGATTCCAAAATTGTAAACACTGAGGTTACAAATCGATTTTCTGCCTCACTTGGTAGACTATCTACAGGGATTACTTGTGCGGGGAGTAATAATATGGACCAAAAGATTTTTTATGAAACTTACTTTTACCAATTTGCAAGCTCAAAATTAAATCCTTAAAACTTATGAGATCACAGTAACTGCACGGAGCATAGCATGTCTGGTCAAGACAGGCTATATTGAGCCATATTTAATAGCCTAAATCATGATGATTAATGATCTGTTGATTTTACTAGGAAATCAATAATTGCAGTGCACCTGCTGTGGCACACATTGTGACCCTGTCATTAACTATAAACTGTACTCAAAATTATTGTATTCCTACACTTTCTCATATCTAATTTTCTTTTAAAAAAAAGAAAATTAGATTTCAAAAATCCATCAGCAAAGTCAAATAAAGTTGAGGAATGAGTAGCTATAATTATTTAAAAAAATGATAACTATTTACTGAGAAAAATTGCTAAATGTAAATCAGTCATTATCATTATTGAGTGATAGGGCATTGTTCATGGGTGTCCTACCTATGACATCAAATCCTTCCTTATCAATGTACCGTAAAACCTCACCTATAAGTCACCGGACTTATAAGTGAATCACCCCCCTCTGAAAAAATAAAATTGCTCCAGTTATAAGACACCCCACAGCTATAAGACACCCCACAGCTATAAGACACCCCACAGCTATAAGACACCGTGTCTTATAAGTGAATCATATCAGTAGTTGATGTTTGGAAGCTCTCCATCTTTGAAAGTGTCTATTAATGTTCAATTCCCTTGCAGTCTTGTCAAGGTTGTTATTCTTTTCAACTGTTCTCAATACTTCCAGTTTCTGCTGAATGGTGTATGAGGTTCTTGGCATGTTTTGTTTATTTTGAAAGACTGCTAGAGAGATATGATATGCTGATTGTTGAAAAATTTGAATTTTGTGGCACACATTCACTCACTACAAATGAGTAGTTTTGGGGAAAAAGCTGCCCACAGTGGGTTTGGAACTCACAATTTTGTGATTAAAAGTCACTCACTTTACCACTGAGCTATTCAGCTTCATTGATTATATTAGGTCTTAGTCCAAGTTAAATATAAAAGTGCTACAAATGATAGTCGCGTCTATATGCTACTCTCTTACAGCTGCCTTCACTTATAAATCGCGTGATCTATAGGTGAGGGATTACGGTAAGCAAATCTTTATGATGTGTTTGGCGCCAAAATGGAGCACATGTACAGAATCGGAATTGGTTGATCTATCAACCTGGATAGGGATGGGAGAAAGTGAATCTGAACTGAACTCCCTCTTTAAGCAATGAATTAAAGGTATCAATCGATATATTATAGGGTGTTACTCTACCTACTGAATCGATGTGGGGGTTAGGGAGAGTTTCTGCTGTTCTTTGGAAATCCAAGCTGCTCAAAGTATATCTGCAATTACAAAGCCAGCAAGTTTTCACTAATACTGTGATCTCTGATCTGCTATATGAGGGCACTCAGCGAGAATTAGAGTGGCTCTAGCTATAAATTTAAGATTCATTAAATATTTATTATGCAATTCCATCAATTTATAGTTTAATCACCCATACTGTGCTGGGTCTTAGCATTTCATTATCAACTTGTCATTATGCGACTAGGGTTCGACCTCACCTGTCCTGGTTTAATCTGTTTGACAAACGATGAAAGCCAAATGCGACCATTAATGCTAGGAGAATTCCAAACACAGATACGACTATTGTAGTTGTTTGGTGAGGCAGTAACTCCTGAGTGCCGGAACTATCAGGTGTTGTCTTTTGCTTGTTTTGTTTTGTAGTAGCTTTATAGCTCGGAGTACCTCTGTCTTCAAAAACATCACAAGTGCATTGAAAATTATGATTACATCCTCAAAAGAGAAGTCAGAAATCAAACTTTGGTCCATGACCACTTGTTAAAAAATTTTGCTTACAAGGTTACAGGTAACAATCTAAATAACATAGCAGCATTCATAATTATAATAAAAAAAATTATTAATAATTTAATTAATAATAATTGATGACTAAGACCTTTTTATTCTTGTCAATAGAATAAATTTCACGCTCAATGCAATAATTTATCTTAATCAATTTAGCCTGAGCAAATTCTGATGATCTATCATCGCTCTAAGGTGATTAGAAGGTAGCAAACTTACTAAAAGATGATTTTGATGTTGCTGATTTGCAGTGTTACTTATTGTTCATCGTATATGGTATTTCAACCTTCGAAATTATTTTGTGTTGTCTCATAATTTTGGACCCCGGAATCTCACCGAACTTTGTGTTATGTCGTAACTTTTAAACCGACGGTCGGATCTGAACGATTCAAACGCCTTAAAAGGTGTTAAAACGCTCGAAAGTGTTTATTAGAGTGAGGTAAGCACTTTGGTGAAAAAATTTGTATATGTCACTCTTTGGCTAGATTGCAGAGGGAAGTACCGTACTCATTTTGATAGCACCATCAGGGCGATCGACAATTAGAAATAAAGGACAGGAAACTTTTTCCACCGAATTCACAAATTTTATTTCATAGAAACAAAGATGCGCAGAAATACAGTAATAACAATTACCCTTTGTTTAGAATATATTTTCTCAGAAAATTAGAAAAGGTGCTTTTAATGCCCTTTATTGTCATATTTTGAGTGCCATCGATTCGGGACCAAACAATGAATTACCATAACAATTTAATCAATCGTTGTCGCCTGCTGCTGCCTTACAGATTGGGAATACTTTTCATGCAATTGATCAGGTAGTGCCTGGCCATTTTATTTCAATGTCACAATAATAGTATGGTCCTCTAACAAAAACTGATGATTTAATTAACAATGTACTTTCTGCATTACTTGCAGAAGGTGGATATTCATTTACTTATATTTGTGCTAAATCCATTTTTCAGAATTATGTCAATAGAAAATGAATTTAGCACTTTGATATAAATTATATTGTTTTCCTTTTTTGTTATTGATAATTGCTACTGGCGTTTCTACAAATTGTATCATACGTAGGACAATAAATGAGATTGCGCATTGGCTAGGTATCGCAAAGGTATCAGATTTACAACATTACTTAGGTCTTGCAATATGATAACCAAGCAAGGGTCATAGTGATGTTACACAAAATCGTACTTTGGTGGAATTTTATCATTTTCTTGGATTGTGTCACGAGTTCGCCCTGATTAAAGGACCTGCAGTACACATGACAACATGAATTTGCGACTTCAATTTCATTCTATCATTGAAGCTCATGATGCTTTTTAGTCTGGCTGCCAGGGTAAATAGGACAGAAATGGAACATGAAATTATTTATAGGTATCTTATGGTGTGACCTTGGAGAATAACCACTATGTAAGTGAACTTTGTAGTTACCCTCTCCCTGTGTATAATAAGCTCAACATTCTAAAATGGTGTTGTTGAATGTATTATTTTTTCCTCCGTCAACTTAATTTACAACTAAATGGTTTGTTCCCTTCAAGACATTTTATTTCGGTTTAATTACAACAAATTATAAAGAGTTTGTAAGGCATTAAACATCAATAAAGAGAAAAATAAATGACCGACTATCACGGTCATTGACTGCTAGAAATGGTATCCGAATTTACTGCGATCCAGAGAGGGATAGGGAGAAAAAAATATGTAATAGACACGGTGTTATTGTCAAAAATTCTTAGAATAGTTTTACAGAGCCATAATGTGATTCTGTTTGAGCTAGTATTATTCTATTTTTTTGGTAGACTGGTCTGTCTGTTTGAAGCTGGTCATACTTGTCATAGCTAATCTGCAGTCACAACACCATTCTACAAAACATTTGGATGTTCTTCAATCTAGTTTGGATGTTATAATCAAGTTTTTGTTTGTGAAAAAATAATATAAATTAAAGGGGCTAATGGGGAGGGAGGTGGTAAAACTTTTCATTTTCTTTCCAGCAGCCATTCTGTTTGCCCATTATTGCTCCGTGGTATAGAGTATTAAGTCCTGATGTAACCTTCTTGTAGGATGAACACAACAATGAATCGATTGTCAGATCAGCTCAATGCTCACTCAATGAAGCTTGTAAGCGCTATGCAAAGCACCACATGGTATAGCCACTGATATATATTCATATCAATGGGTATAGCAATGAGATAGCTTTGAAAAGCCAATCATTATTTAAAACCTAATTTCTAAGTTTGACTCTCCCTATTGTAAAACAAGATAAACCCTCACTTTACTGGACCACAGTGAATTCAAAATAGAAAAGCCTTGTACCAATGTACAAGGCAAGATCAACAAAGTCTCAACCGGAAAAAAAAAACATTTTTTCCCGAAATGTACATTTTTATCAATCAAGCAGCTTAAATCAACAGCCAAATCCTGAATATTACTGCTAGATTGCCACGACACTGGTTAGTTGGCCTGGAAGGTGAACACAGAATTTCTTAATAATACTTTTTGTTTGAAGAGAGTCGGCAGTTAGACTCTTATTATGATCTAGCTCATTTCATTTCAAGGTGTTCTTTATGTTTGGTATTATAAATGGTTCTAAAAATGGACTTAACTAAATCATCGCTTGTGGGTCCATGTTAGTGTGCTTGTAGATCAATCTTGTGGTAATGTCATTTAAGTTACAACAAATACTTAGTTTTTGTATTACACAATCCTATCCCTAGTTTTGTTCTCAATTGGAACACAATTATATGAACAAAAGTGCAGTGATTAAGCGTAACACATCAAATTTCCAGGATGTGACATTGGTACCTTGGTATAATCTGTAACCAACAAAGAAGATCTCTGTCGAAACATCTGAAATAATAAAATAATAAATCTGCAAACCACAATTTACATCAATGCGGGTAAATCTCTTTCATACTGACGTACGTCTGCTGACAAGATTTGAAGATCATTGAAAGAGATTAGTGCCTGATAAGCGCTTTAGTGTCTTAAAGCAGGATATACTTGCTGAATTGAAACACCAATTTTGTTTATCAACAATGTTGCATGGCATTTTATTATGACTTCAAAAAGAGAAAGGCCGGGAACAATCTGAATAACAAAGCAGCAATATTATATTAAAAATCTGAAAGACAGGAACTAATCGATGGGGTAACAGTCATACACACTCAGTGCATCCTCATAATCAACACATCCAGCAGGAGGTTTTTTATCCAAATGATTTCTCGATTGATTGGTTTCCGATGACTGCAGCTCACAATTCGAGAACGAAGGGTCTTCATCCAAATTCAATGGGGATAAGAGCTTTGGTTCATCTGCCTCACAGGTATTTCTTTGTGTTCTTACCGGCGTACCCTTTTTATTCGCCACTTCTGTTTGACAGCACATAATTTTTGACCCAATTTCATCCTCGGATTGTTTGGGCAGCACAAAATCCTCTCTGTCATCTTTTACATCCAATATCGTCGTATCAGCATTCTGGTATAGTATGAGCCTACTAGCAGGCAATAATTTGTCAGCTGCTGTTTTTGCCTGTCTACTACTATTTGTTTTGTGCCCGTCAGAAACTTTTCTTTCTTCACAAATATCTTGTAATTTCATTTCTTTTTTACTCAAGTCGCTTGACACAGATTCCAGCAAAGATAGAGGTGTGTGTGGGGGTGTGTCTTTAGTTAAGGGTTCATCCTCACTTCCTGGCAAAATTTCAATCACAGAGTGGATGCTGTGCTTTTTATGAAAGTTTCTTATCATATCACATTCGTTGATAGTCCAATATTATGAGTATGGGTCAGTTTTTCCTATGACCTCATATCCTGCCTCAGGGTCTTTAGCAGCATATTCAGCAACTTGCAGATCTAAAAACACCACAAATATGTTAAATTGTATTGTGTATCCCATTTTACCATCTCATGATATTCAGTTTTATCTTCTTTAAAGAGCAACTGAAAGGTTCTCTTGAGGTAAGAAGAAAGTTAAGTTATAATAATATGTTCACTTCAATTCAACAATAATTTCAAGGACATGCTTACAATTACAAATGATTTCTTATCACGGCATAAATAACCACGTTATTGTGACAACCCCACGTAATAAGGTAAGCAGGTTAGCTTAAGATTGACGTGAGCACCGATTTATTAGCAAGAATCTGATTGGACGCCTTCCTTGTGTATGTCAGAGAAGACAATACTAAGCTGGATTATCACAATAATGTCTTGGATCTCTATCTCATATAAAACTAAAGCTATTACCAGAGACTTCCCAGTTTCAACCATATACCCAAACCTCATTGCAGTTTACTTCATATAAGGCACAGAATGGATACAGGAAAGTCTTTTCTCATCATTTTTGCAAGTCTCTCTCTGATATGCTCTACGTATTCGGCTAAATACCACCGCTGCATAGACAGCACTCTACCATGTAAGTTGATCGGAGGAAGATGCAAAGCTTAGATTTATGGATTGTTGTAGAAATTAGATGCAACATTAGAAAACTCCTCGTTGTTTTTCAAGCATGTAGAAATGAAATAAAGTGGATAGTGAGTGACAAAATTTGACCACTAGGCATATAATTTTACATAGATCAGATAGATTTTTGCTGATATTTTCTCCACCTACTGCTTCTATTTTATCAGGGCAAGTTGTGAATTTCAAATATTTTTTCAAATAAATTGCTTTACGTAGACATGTCCAGTAGATACACTGTCAATAGCTACACGAATGTTAATATTCATTCACTAATATATTTTACAGACACATATTCAATGCAAAACGTGTACCCAGGACTATTTGAATGTGATCAAGCGTGCGATGAATGGAAGGGGAGTTCTTTACTATTAAGAAAAAAATGCACGTGCACAATTTGCAAGGAGGAATATACTCATAGTCCAACTCGTACCCTGAAGTTTCTCAAAGACACAGGATGCAAGTCATTGGAAGATCTCAAACTGGTACCTAGCAGAGTCTTCAGCTTCTTAGGTTTTGAATACGATGGACATTACTATACTTGTGAGACCAGCACTGATCGATATTACTAGTTATTAGAGATAGTGCATGTATTACGTTGTTTGATAGTTTTCTTAAAATCCAAATTTGTATTAGTTTGATTATGCCATAACATTATTCTACCTCTGTCAATGACTTTTATTGTTAACTCATTTCGAATGTGGAATAAAAAGGATCAGCGGCAGGCAGCTGTTTTTATTACTTCATTTATCATTTTTGGTGCTACATGATGGTTTAAAGGCTCGCGGAATTCTTTTAATATATCTCTCTTTATATCTTTAAACATGAGTGCGAAGAGAATATAATTGCATATCACTACATTCGAATGCTCAGCAAGAAGATATATTACAAACAAAACACAATGGCCTTACAAATGTTGCAATTGTTATGAAAAGGGATATCAACGCAGAGATAAAGGTTGTTAACAACTTAGGCTTGGGACGTGGACCATGACTTGGACTTGGGCCTGAACTTGGACTTGGGATATGGATTTGGTACCTCCCTCAGAGAATGAGCCCATGAATAATAACGAGAGTAAGATGAAAAATAACAATCCATTTATTATAGTGTGCCTAAATTTACTTCCTACCTGAATTGCTATGAGGATCAGGGAGACGTCTCTCTGCAGTTTGGAAGTCCAATCGCCTCAAAGCAGATCTACAATTCCAAAACAATAATATATTCAAATACACTAATGACAAAATGATCTGATGTCTCTACTTAAAGTTGGCCCATCTCAGCTATGAACTGAAGTAATAACAGCAATTATCATGCTAATAAGTTAAAAATAGTTTTAAACCAAATTTGATTCACAGCATGAGGAATTTGACTTACCTTGCCTGGTTAATTATGTATAACAAATGGTGGAAACCCAATGCTACCATCACTGTCAGAAGAACTCCAAACACGGATACAACTATTATAGTTGTTTGGTGAGAAAATGGCTCCAGTTTCGCAGAGTTATCAGAAATGGTTTGTTGCTTGTTCGCCGTCGCTGTTTTAGTTTTATAGCTTGGAATACTTTCAGCTGTGAAGAAAAGATTGTAATGAACTTTCATACAAACACAAGCTAATAATAATTATAGCGTTATCCACAAATGATAATTTGGATAATTAGACACCGTAAGTTTACTTACAATTTTGAAAGGTTTGGTTACAAAAAAGTGCTCCTGCCAATATGAATCATCAATAAATATTCAAGTATTGCGGAGCAAAACTTAAAAAGGCATATTTATTACTCAGTTCATCCAGCAGCCATTTAAATCAATAATGTTCTTAGGTGATTACAAAGATTATCACAAGGAGATAAGAAAGTGATTAACAACATGATTACAAGGTTGTCGCTGTTGGTCTGTGTTAGCCAACATCACATTGATGATATACATATCATGAATATTCACCTCTTATGGTAGTGCTCCTTTCAAAATAGTCATTTAGTTGTTTTGTTGATGAGTCGATCTCTGGCTGAACAGTTGAAGGCAGCACACGAGTTTCTGTTGCACCATCACTTCGCTTAACTGTCCAAAACAATAATACGAGAATAATTCATCAACCAATCAATCATTTGTATTCAATTTTATCAATGGAACGAGTTTAAGGTCGATTACATACCATCAGTGCAATAGCCTTAAAAATGGGATAATAAGCAGACCATACAATTGGACACTTGTCAGAATTAAAATGTGTTGCTGTTACTAGCTGTATCTTGGATTTTCTTTTCTAATTTTTTATGGTAGTTACCCTTACAACTATTTTAAGGAACACTGGTTAGGTAGGGCCTGTGTCAACATTGTACGGCACATTGAAACGGTTTTAAAAATTTTGGCACTCATTTGCCAAAGTTTTCATTAAAGAAATCGAGAAATTTCTCAGGAAATTTGAAAATGGAAAACATACCAGTATACTTTAATCGTACTAATTCTCCATCGATGTGTTTCCTTCTCATATATTGAATTGTGATGAGTTCAGGAGCATCAGAACGGCTGTGGTATGTGATGACCTCCTGTGTTACACTTTGATTGCGATCAAGTATTGCTGCTATTACCCTTCTAGCTTCTATTTTGAATTGTGAATTTTGAGAAGAGATCAAATTAATGAATTCAATATCAAATGTTACTGTCGCGTTATAGGGTAAGTTATACAATATCAGACTACGGTCCTCGGTGCTGTTTCGATCTTTCATAGGGTAGTATCCTCTATAGTCAGTAATATAGCCCTGTGGGTACTTCAATATATCGATGTGATCAGTATGAAGAGACTTCAGAACAAACAATGGGTACACTGAAACAAAAGTATGATAAAATTTAATGTAATTATATTTAGAATCTGGTCTAACGTCATACTTATCATTTAAGTTCGATTGAGAATCGATTGTCAATACATTGTCCTTATAATTATGATGATTAGATATATCGGATTAAAATTGACTATTGATCAAGAAAGCTGACGTTGTCTGTGGAACTAGGATTACTACCAATCCCTGTTGTTAACCTAGTACTTGGGTAATTCCGTTATTGACAATAATTAATAACCATAGTCATCAGGATTATATTTGAAATTTAAGGCTATCAGATTTTGGACACAAAATGGTGAATGTTAATGTATAGCAAGGCCTGAAAAATGGTTATCCAATTAAGCTGATTATGACTCATATCAATGCTCAGATGGAAGAACATCTAGGGCCTAGGTGATATTACTCTATGTGAATCAATGACTCATGACATCACGCCAAACCTCAATAATAACATCGACATTTATCCATACCTGTCACAGTTATAGTGAAACTAGGCTGCAATTGTTTACCACGATTCAGTGTTAGACTTGTCTCCCCTGAATCAGAGCGGACACTCTGCTCTGGGCATTTTCCTTTTATTTCGGTGCCGCCTATGACCATGTCTTGTAAACAGGGTCCACTGCTATTAGAATCCTTGTGGTTAAGTTGTAAGATGATATGTCTGTGGCTTTGCACCTTGATAACAATCTTGCAAGATTCTGATTTGCCATCATTCCCATATGCACCAGACTCGTAGTTGGGACTGAATATTATACCAGTGGTAACGTATTCTGACTCAGATAGTTCCATTGTTTTCTCCTCCTGGCAAAATGTGAGGCTCTGATCAGCTGCTGTAAAGATAAAACAGGCTTTTAGATCAGTCCTACAAATTTAAAATTTTCATCCCTAATTTTCCCTTCCAAATGCTACAAATGGGAATCATTTTATCGTTAGAATTGACTCTTATTTTAGCATTTTACATTCATGGTATACATAAATAAAAAGGTATTTATTTATGGTATTAACTCAGAGCAACACAGAGATACATTGTGATGGAAATCAATTTGACAATTGATTTTTATTATCCCCTTCTATTGAACTAACTTATCTCCTCTTATAATCCCTGATTAGAAAACAAAAATTGCTTTTGTATTTAAATCTGGCAAAAAAATGGCTTTGTGTAATTTTGAATAAGCAGAATGTTTAATTAGATGGATAAAATGATCACTGATAAAGCAAATGTTCCATTGACTTATAAATTTGGCTCTTGACCATATATGACAAGATGAAGACATCACTAATCAAAAAATTATTGTGAAACTAATTGCTAGCTTACCATCTGCTAAGCAGGTGTAGGGCAACATGAATAGCATTGTAGCTGTAACTGACAATATGCAAAGAATCTGTTGGACTTCAACCCTTGAAAATTAAAACAGTTTATTATATGAGAGAAACTTTTCAAATCTCAAGAAAAACATAATATACTTTTACTATTTATTGTGTACAGCGAGATGAACGAAAAATTTTGGACAAGGAATGGATGTTCAATTGTTCCATGTTTATATCAACAGTGAAAGTTCACTTATAGGAACTTGATAAATACTCACATTTCTGAACTGTTTATATTCACAATGCAGTTAGCGAAGAAAAAAGAACTTTTCTCTATTACAATCCTCCCAGCTAGACAGAAGAGAAGCAAATGTGGGTCTATCTCTGATAAAGCGAGAGTTTATCTTTTCAATGCAATCAGGAATTATGTTTTAATCTTTGGAGTAATAATGTACAATGCATAATTAGAACTATTTTCGGGATGAATTTTATTTTTTGCCTATTTTACAACACTGGTTTATGGTTAGAACTTTTTTTTTTGGTCTAATACTTTTATGTAATCCTACCTGGAGTATATATCATACAGGTCTAAGTTTTGACTTATTTGCAAGCTGTGATAAATACCATCAGGTACAAGCATGTTTAGCACAGCATTGCTTTGCATTGCATTGTTTTTTTGTGTTCTAAGATTTCTTTGTTTCTAGTTTTGCAATGTTTGATGGTGTTATTTGTGTCAGATTTCAGATTGAGATCCAATGTTTAATTAGCTTTTGTTTGCCGGGCCTTTCAGAGAACAGGTTATCCACATTTTTTATTATCAGCATCACAAATACACATCCTTGACAGATTTAAGCTCCAAGGTATGCTTAGACTTAGCCGATGGTGCTGGTTGACAGGTTGGAGGTTAGGGATATTATTATGTATCATCATTTTGGTTGAAGTTGTTATAAGTGTTACATGTGGTTACCATACCAACCTCAATGATTTTATGTTTAAAATATGTGCTAATGATTTCAGTAATATTTAAAAAAATGAGTCTCATCTTCTGTACAATCGAATAATTTTAACCGCAATCCAAGAGTATCCTCACACAATGCCTAAAACTCAGGCCCAGACGCTGCCGTAACCACCAAATCCAGTTGCAGGTCCGGCTTAGATCCTTACTTATTCCTGATTAGTATTGTTGAATTGTGTGAAAATGCCTGCACAATGCACGGATGAGTGATGGCCTACTTAGTAAGGCTATTTCACATAATGATTAATGGTCCGGTGGCAGGCCCCTCCTATCTTGTCCTTTCCGTTTACGATCTTGGATGGATTGGGTTTGACATTTGTTAACAGTAGAGTTTTTCATGCTGATCACAATGGTGATATTGTTACTTGTACCCTACACCAAGTTGCACAGTAAGCGGCTAATTGCCAAAAACAATGCCGGCAAAAAATGTTGATATGGTTTCTAAATTGAAAGCCGGTGTTATGTGATCGGAGGGTCAATACACAACCACCATACAAAAGTCAGATCTCTAAGAACGTCCGAAGCCAGTTTGTGAGGCCGCAGCAAAACTGAGCAGTGATATTTATGACAGCAGTCCCATGAAAATTTGTAGATTCACTAATCACGACATGCTCTTTCAGATTTTAAGTGTTTTGAAACCATATCATCATTGTTTGATGACTTTCCCTTTTGCAGGCAGCGTTTTTGGCAATTAGCTGCTTATTGTGCAGCTTGGTGTAAGTTACAATATCAGCATTGCAATCAGCATGAAAAACTCTACCAGAAACAATTGTCAAACCCTATCCATCCTAAAATCGTAAATGAAGTCGCATTTCTAGCCACATTTTGCAGAGGCTGTCACCGTACTATAATCCTGTCGTACATACACTAAGGTTGATTGCTTTTACCCTGATGTACGTTGTGGTTTAGAAATCCCTTGGAGATTGAGTTTACTTCAAGTTTTATCCTGGATCCTATTCATTTGTTCACAGATGGTCACAATTCTCAGCATTTCTTCATTTGAAAGGTTACCCAAACCACTTACGAATTTTGGTGCCAAAAAGCTGTCTGGTCAAACTTATTGATACTTTACTATGTTATGGTCCAGGTTATGGTCAGGAGGAAATGGGATATATTTCATCTAATACCTTATTCTCATGAGGGATGCAGGTTGTGTTGGTTTAAATTGCAAGGTAAAGTCACTCAGCACATTCCGAAGCATGGGCGTCGAAATGGCTAGGCGGCAATATCTGCGCCATTTAGTTCTCAGTTTGTAGGCATGTCGGGGCACACCTGGGGGTCCAATAAGTCCCAGTAGGCAGTAGACTGTAGTGGGATTCAAACCAATGACCTTCAACATTTGCATGCTGAAAGAATAGCGCTCTAACCAACTGAGCCACCTCCGACTCCTGTTGTAAGTTGGTGCTCTAAAAGAAGCTTCAATCAACTTTATAGAACAGGTTTTTCTATGCGGATTAGGAATATCTTAATGTTGTTATATTGGTCTTTATCTTTCAATAGTGCAATTTTGTCCGCCATCAACTGAATTAAGGTGTTTTAATTCATAAATCACTTGATGCTTTCATTGCTGAAAATGTTTATTCGGAATCTTCAAATCCAGCCAACATGATTAACGCTGGTGAGGTTTATACCTCTGTAATGCTAATACCACTTATAACAGGATATGTTTTATATCTCACACCCCTAGCCATGACAACAAGCCTGAAGGTGTTACCAAAACCCCATTATATTATATATTACATCATAGATATAACGGCTGCTAAAACGGGTGTGTCTTTCAAACTGAGGCAAAAAATAAATAATACATTATCAAAATGATACAGGATCAAAAATACGATGTGATATGATCTTTTAGGTCAATCGATAAACTATGGATTGTGCGTTGATTATTATGTGTCATAATATACACTTCACTGTACTTGGTACAAACATTGTTACGCAAAATTTAATCAGGAAGACGTAAAGAGCTAAGTCGGACCTTAGCACCCCTGTATTTTTCAGTTCACTCACTCACGCACATACAATGAGCGTTCAATTTGCAGATTATAGGATTAGGTGGTTTATTGGATTTTTCTTTTTTTTTGTTTCATAAGAAGGAAATTAAAGATGCAGTGAGTAGAGTTAGAACGTAGGAGTATAAATTAGCTAGATAGAAGGTGTCACTATGAAAAAGATTTCATCCCAACATATCTCCAGCTAGGTACCATATGATGATAGGTTTGATCCCCACTAAAATCTCAAAGGATTTTTCTGGCCTCTCCCAATTACCCACATGCACCCAAACAGAAGTAAAATCACTATTTCTCTATTTACAATGGTTACAAATTAGAAGCTTGGATAGCGCAACCCACCACAACTCCAGTTACCGCACAAAACCTTTGATTCCCGATCCCTGTTAGGAATGTTCCCTAGCTTCGCTCGCGACATATGACATTTGTCATGCCGATTCCAGTTGGATATTCCATGGGATAAAGATTTCCTGATGAAGGTAAATATTTTGTTGAAGACCTGATGATGATGATGATGATGATGATGATGAAGGTTCAACCAGGCTAAAATGTGTAGTCCACTCAGGTTAATTCTTTTAGTCTGGTCGGGCGCTTTTCAGTTTATTTCAATTCAATATGCTTTATGTTGAGAATTGAACTTGAAAACCAGCTCAAAATTGTGCGATGCAACCTGACAGAGTAAGAGTTTCACGCTTATGATTTGATAGTTAGTCCATGCACCAGGGAATAAAGCAACAAAATGAGATTTACAGGAAAAATGAACTTCTTCTGTCTGTAAGTAAGCCCAGATAAAAACAGCTAATTAAACAATATATCGCCTTCTAAAATGTTTCTCAAAGGTTGAAGCAAGCAATGCAAATATGTAAAAAAAGTATGACCATCAATTTTGCAACACTGCATTAATTCATTGTGTAATTATTGTGGTTGTCCGCCTCTGCTTGTGGCTGTATTAAAATTTAAACAACTGATAGCTATCAATTTGCCTACGCTTTGGAGTTGCCCCCCTCTAATGGCTGTGGCATGACCAGCGGATCGGGAGCAACTCGGAATGCAGGCAAATGGACCAAACTTGGTCTAACTGATAGCCTACATAGAGTATTACTCCACAGGTAGCCTATGAGACAAAGGACAGAAAATAAAAAGTTTTCACCATAAACCATTCCTTTGAAAAAGAGCTTCTGATTGAAACAGATCTAATCAAGATTTGGCTTTACTTGTGTACGTGTTACAATGAAAACCATTAAAACACTTAAGATCTTTTATCCTTCTGCTGCTATGCTTTGAACCCTCAGGATATCAGTTTGGCAGGTCTGATGGATTGGGATGAACCAATGGGCAGTACTTGGGCGGGATGAATTCATGTTAAGACCAACAAGATGGTGTTTTAGAAAACTGTTGTAATTGCTGCCAGAACTATGCAATGAAGACCACACCTCTAGGACGTTTTGAATCCAACAACTCAATGAAGAATGTAAGCTTCAGAAGAAAAATTGACAGGTATTTTTCTGAAATTAAAACCACGCGCAACACATATTGATATATACTAATTTTTGATTTGATTTGAATGTCACAGAATTGCATTGTGGGATACTCATTGAGTAAGGATTTGTCCCCCAGTCAAAAGAGGGCAGACAAATCCTGATAAAATGACACTACAGTGTATCTGGATCAATATTAGATACCTCATTCAATCATGATTTAGGGTTCGGTCACAGATTTATTTTGGCTCTACTCGTGTAGCTAAATCAATTTTTTAGCAGCTTTGATGAGGCTTCTCTCATTCTTACTGCCAACGAATCCGAAATGTAGTGTGAACCCAATGAAAACTTCAACAAGCCGGGGGGGGGGGGAGGGGGTGCCAGCCTTTAGAGAATACTAACGCAGTGCAGGGCCTATTAACAAATATCATGCCACATACATAAAACCCTAATGAAATTGTGACATCATAACACACAACCTTATCATAAGTTAGCTACTTTCATAACAACTCCCTCACATTTCTAGATGTTATTATATAATCCATAAAGCAAATACTCAGAAGAATTCTGCACTGTCATCATTATGTGTTAACACACACCTGTACATCATAATGAATTGGAAATCTCATAGATTTGAACAGCAAAATTTACACACATTTATTTGCTCAGGGCATTAAGCTGCAGTGGGAGGAAATGATAAAGCAGGTTCATTAAGGGAGTGGCAGTGTCTGATCAATCGCATTTCAGAGAATTAACTCAGCGGATCTAGTTGGACAGGTGAGCATGCTTCTTAGAGAGAAATGAGAATCTTATTTTTTATATTGTAGAACTATACTTAATTGGTTCAGATTTAATGAAAATTCAGCCATTTGTTCATCAAATAAGGGATTTTTAGCAGTCACCCATCCTCGACAGCCTGCCCAGGCTCTTCCCAATTCCGCTGCTACTAGAGCAGGAGGCATCTTTTTTAAGAGTAATATTACCACCACTGCGCACTTAGCTGTTTCTTCGATTTGTAGAGCGACGTAAGTTCTATCAAGAGTGACAAAACTACATAAGGATAATGGGGTGCGAGAGCTTTGTACGGATTATTTTGATAATTCTCAATATCATATTTATGGTAAGTTTTGCCATTTTTCCTGCCCTTATTCCTCCTGTAGCACTATCTTTTATCACCAGTTTGTGTTGACATGACAAATAAATTGAATAGAGGTCACACTTTAGAGTCACCATGGAACCATGGATTATTGTACACAGGCTGGCGATGGAATGATAAAATACTCGACACTGATTTAACAGTTTGCCTTACTGTGGAACAAAAACCTGATACTGACAATGTTACGTATCTGGATTCAACATTCTAATTTTGCTTACAGCTATTCGGCTTTGCTATCCTTGGAGTATCCATATGGTTCAAAGTGGACTCTGACTCTTTATTTGGATTGTTTGACAATCTGCCTAAAGATGTTGGTGCTGTGCGGAACTTCTTCTCAGCCCTTTTTGGCATCGGTATTGGCATCTCGTCAGTCTGCCTCAACAACAGCTGGATGGGATTTGTCGGAGCGGCTGCCAGGCACAAAGTTGTCCTGTACATCGTATGTGTTCTATTGATCTAATTCTAGAAAATAGCATTCAAAATACTAAACCAAATCCATTGTCACGCCATTCTTGTCACTAAAATCAAGAATGATCCAATATGCTTGCATTCAGAGTTGCCATCCTCCTATAGTAACGGCTCACCAAAATTTGGGGTAAACATATTGTTTTATATGCCATGGAAAGCTCTCGATATCAGGATAGCAGAAAACAAACAATTTCACGATAATTGACGCAATGTCATCATTCTACATGTAATTTGACTGTTCTAGGGCTAACTTTTAAGCAAATGAAGGCAGACTCAAATTTGTTTCCGTTACTGCTTTCAATAATCTCCTAGCATCAATTTAATTTTGAATATTTATATAACTCACAGTATTTGACCACCATTAGAATGGGAACAACCAGAATGTGAGCGTATTGGATCAAACTTGAGCTAATTTCTATTAGGCTGGTTCGGTTAAAATCTGAAACTTGCCTGCATTTCGGGTTGCTCCCAAGATTAACTTATTCAAGCCTAAGGATTAAAAAATTGGTGATATTTTACCCAATAGTTAACCTTTCTCCCTGTGATTTTAATAGTTTGCCCTGTTGGTGAGTATAGTGTTGATAACAGAAATCACAGGAGTCGCTCTAGCAGCTATGTTCTCAAGTCAGATTCAGGATATTTTGACTAAGCAGACCGCACCGTTGTTTAAGGAGTATCAGGCTACATACACGCTGACATCTGGATCTACCTACACTTACGGAGCTGATGATGTCACATCCAGGGCTATTGATGCTCTTCAGATCAGGGTGAGTTTAATGATTAAGACAGTTATCTCTCATAAAAAGGCGTGGCCATAGACTCAATATTAGGTCTATGGGCGTGGCTAATAATGATGACCATACCATTCCTAGTGCCACACTTTAAAAATCGGTTTAATATTGTTGCTCATGGATAATAAGTAGATCAAGTATGATCCAATTTGCTTGCATTTGGAGTTGCCCTCATCAAGCAGCTGGTGGCTAACCACGAATGCTGGCAATTTTGAAAACCCTTGACATTGGTCAGTGAAAGTTTGAAAAGGTAACAACGCATTCATTGGTTGCACTGGTGGCACTGTTGTTACTGAAGGCACTGATGTCACTGGTAGCACTGACAGAACATGTGTGACTGGTACCACTGGCGGCACTGATGTCCTTGCTTGACATTCACCCCTATGTTTTACTCATTCAGTACGAGTGCTGTGGGATTAACGGATATCAGGATTTCTACAATAACACAGCGGTTTTCCCAGTGACCTGTTGTCCTATTGATACGGAAGGAAGAGGAGACCTCGCCAAGAGTATCTTTGACACAGACAAGACAACAGAAGTGACCGTCACCGACGGCACATGTCCTAATAACTCCGCCGGACTCGTCAACAGTGTAAACGTGAGTTCACCAGATTGCATGGATCAAGCCAAATTAAGAATAATAGACCAGACTAAAGCTGTAGCTCCACGTAACGATGTAATCACAGGCCGATGGCATGTCTAGACATGCTAGGCCGATCTCACACTGCTACACAGGCCTATGAGTTATTACTCGATGGTTTAGTGAGTCATAGTGGGGTAATAAATCAGGTGCCTAGATTGACCAATTAACTCCCTCAGTTCAATCGATTGACCAATGATATTTAATGGGCGTGTTAACAAATGACCGGATTTGATGTCATATTAAATCCGGGTCTTTGTCACTTAGAATCTTCACCAAATAAAATTTCATTCTTCTGTAAAATTGATTTTCCTATGCTATACTATGGATGTCATGTCAGGACAGCTTCCATTTCCAAGTGATACAGCTATTACCTTCCATATTTTCACTACAGCACCACTCCTATCTTTGTAGTTATGGTCTTTTTTATCATAAATAGGAGGATGTGATTTAACTACAGATATTATCAACTCCTCCATTTTTGATAGCCTGTCACGATTTGATAGATGACGTGTTTAACCGCGTAATTATTTAAGCAAGCAATCAACAACCAATCAGCATAGAGGATCGTCTAGATCACTCGGGCAAAAGACCAACAGGTTCGATGTCCACTTAACACGAGTAATCACTCGTGCAGATCCGCCGATTAACCACTCGTGACCCCAAATCGATGTAAAAATCGTTACGTGGAGCTACAGCTTAAGAAATACAAGTTAATCAAATCTTGTGCTCAGAGTTTTTGTTTCTCTTAACAGTTTCAACTCTTTATCTGATGTATGGTATTGCGAGTGTAAGAAACCGCAGTTGAAATCTGTACAATGTAAAGCAGACTAAAAAGCAAAGAGATTGTACTATTCTATATCCGCAGGGTTGTTATGATAAACTAGAAGACACAGTGAAGAACAAGGCTGGAGCAGTATTGGGAGTTCTGATTGCAGCTGCTGTTTTCCAGGTAAATTTCTCAAAAATTATTAAATTGTTTAGTCTTAGCTCGAGTGCCTATACGGGCCTCGAGATTGGACTAAACTAACATCTCCGATATGATCCTAATCTACATTTTGTCATATGAGCAGTAAACCACAGAAGATTTGTGTCTAAATACAAACTCAACATAGTGAAACAATATTAAATTCTGCCTTTGATGGTTCTGCGTAACATTACCATCTCTCACCTACAAGATCTTGATATGGGTTGACAAGTAGCTATTCAACCTCCTTTCATGGAAGGTTAACTTCTGGGTCTTCTTTTATGTATAGTTAACTATCAGCAAGAGATTGATTTCAAGTCCCTGTTATCATTAATATCTGGATAGATTACATGCCCAGGAAAATCTGAAAATTGAGAATGGTTAACTCTTTTCTGGATTTTTCGTCAGTGCAAACAAATTGGCTAGTCCAGTGCATGACAAATAAAGTAGGAATGACATGTGAATTCATAATGAATATAAGGAATCATGCTGATTGATTATTGACAGATAATGCTCGTTATAATGGCTATCTACTTGGGAAAGAAGAGTCCGAAGAGAGACGGATGTTGTGGAGGTCCCTTAACATACAGCAAAGATCATGAGATGTCATAAAAATATCAACAGCAAACTCTCCTGCGTTAAAAAATAATTACAAAGACAGACAGAGATGAAGATTTTAGCTTGTAGATGCCTGAGGGTCTTGCAACCCTTTACAGGCCATTTTGTTTTGTATTTTTTGTAGCAGCAAGATTCTCTACTAGCAGCTTAGGGCTCATATTAATATGCTATACCAATGTAATAAGTTATTTTACTGACATGGATAAACTTGAAAGATCTTTACAATGATTTTATTAGTTGGGTTTATTTGTAGGGTTTTATTGTTTTATTTGAAGCAATTCTTTAATACAAAATATGAAATACCAACGTTAATTGTTGTTGCCTCACCACTGTGTTTACATGTGGTTTTTAATTTGTTCACCACATGTACATACTTCTTCATCGAGATCAGGTCATTGTATTGTTGGTTTAAAGTAAATCAAATTTGAAACAGGATCGGTCCTCGATTGATTGCAATGTTAGAGGTGAATTTTTCCTTCATGCCTATGGTTTGAACTGTGGATAACGCTCTGTCTATTAAAAAACAACCAAAACTAAAGCCTGAGTATTTGCAGTCACATGAGCTTCTGCTTGTTTACAGCTATGTTACTTGTATCCAATTGTTTAAGAACTTAGACTATATCATGTGAGTATTAACCCATTATTGATATTTCTACTGCTGAGAAATTTGCATAGCCAGCTTTCCTATATCACCAGCTTCATGAGTGACTTGCATATTTTATAATGTTTATTCATGTTTGGTGTTACTTAGTGAGACAGAGAAATGTTTTACTCTACAATTATAAATAAACACACACACACTTATTTTGCGCGCTTAGAGAGAGTAAGGTTGGAGGAAAGTTTTACTCGAAATAATTACAAGGCATTATGGGTAAAGGAAGCGGCAAAGGAGCTGGAAATGGATGCGAAGGCATCGCAGAGCTGGTGTTGATTATACTCAACTTTATCTCTGCGGTAAGATAAAACACCAGCACTTCTATATTATCAAGGCTTTAGACAAGTATGGAAAAGGTTTGAAAATGAAATTTATATATATTGGGTTGGATTTTTTTCTTTGATATCACGTTATAGTTATCACCGCTTGACATGGTATTAAAAATAGGTGACTGCACTCAATGTCCCCTAATAATTATCAAGGAACATCTAGGAAGACACAGCCCCATGTTTGGTTGACTTTATCTGGTTTAGGGACATTATAATAAAGATTTTGGTCTGGTAGAAATCACAGCTGTGCTCCTTCCCAACCATATTGATGTGGATTAATTAATAATAATTTAATTGATTTAATTATTTGTGGATTTAGTGACTCATTTAAAAATGGAATGTCTCAACTCATCTGGACCTGCTTTGCATTGGGTGATGGAGTATTGACAAGACATGTTTAATACTTGGGAGCTAAAACACTGTGATGGCAGAGATTAGGCATGAAGTTTAATGTGTAATGAAATTAAGACTTAAGAGACTGATGGGCAAACTAGTCCTAAGATCATATCTTAGCTAGAATGCTGTCCGTTGTCAATGGACACTACCCTCAACAAAATAGTGACAAATATTTGCATACATTTATAATACACAATAAAAAATTCTGAAGTATAACTTACACCAGTCCAGTGCAAGTAACCTGACACACATGTAAATCGAATAAACAAACAACACGGTGTAAAATCATGATCGATTGTGCTGAAACAGCAAGAAAATGATTATATCCATTCCTGGGGGTAAGGTTATCTATGTAAATGTAAATATGTTTATTGTTTTTATTACAATACATATTTCTTGCTCTATGGTTATTAGAGGAAACATTATGATTGATAATGAAATACACAAAGTGACTGCCTCAAAATTGATGTTGATCTTTAGTTTAATTCAAACTAATAATAACAGTAACATACTACAAGACAAAACAAAATTTGACACATTTTAATTCTGTTATTTTATTTTTTGTCTTGGATGAGGAATTAGACAATGTTCTCAGCAAAAGAATAGGAACAAATTAGTAGTTAGGGTACAAATAATAAACAACTGCTTTGAATAAAGAGATTATTTAATTTCAGATCTTTGCACTGGGATTCCTGGCAATCGGTTTGTGGATTATAATAGGTGGTGACAAATACATCAAACTGTTTGGATCTCTACCCAAAGAATCTGGAGCTGCTCGCAGTTTTCTCGAAGTCGGAGCAAGAATACTGATAGGGGTGTCCAGCTTCATGCTAGGAAACAATTTCCTGGCTTGGATAAGTGTCTGCAGGCAAAACAAATGTTTATTATACACAGTAAGTAAAAATATAGTACAATCGCTTGGACCAATTACTTTAAAAATAAATTGAAATAATCTGACTAACACTGTCATCGTCTCTGACAATCCTCAACCTCTCCCCCTCAGATATACATTCATTTTTATTTGCATTCACCATATCATCCAAGACCCATCAAGACAAACACTGGTACACCTCAAGACTCCGTTTTAAGTCCTCTTTTGTTTTCCATATAATATACGGACCGGATTATATCTGAATTGAGCAATGTTACCATAATCAAGTATGCTGATGACACCTGTATCATTGGCTGCATTTCCAATCAACAAGATCTAGACTCATACTTTAACGAGATAGACAGGATTTCTAAGCAATGTTCTGATTATGATCTTTTATTGAATGCCAGCAAAACTCAGGAAATATTATTTTCTACTCAACGAACTAAGCCCCATACCCCTCCTATTGTTTTAAATGGTGAAAGCATTACTATGTGTGACAAAGTCACTTATCTTGGTATTATGTTAGGTCAAAAGCTGCGCTTTGAAGAACACATTCAGTCTGTTGTGAGTAAAGCTGAGCAGCGAATGTATATTGTCAGGAATTTTGTACATCTTAGCACCATACCCCTTGCCACTATGTTATTTAAAAGTTTTATTGTTTCCCTGCTCACTTATTGTTTACCAGTATTATTTTCTACAGTTTTGCTAATGACAAGAAACGTTTGAGCAAGTTTTTTGATCAGGCCTCAAAGCTCAAACTCCAAGTAGATGATCTCGACAGCCTTATGACTAAGCGTACCAAAACACTTGCCCTCCGATATATCCATGACGATGACCACTTTATGAACAAATTTCTTGCTAAATGCCCCTCAGGCAGGTATCGAACAATTAAACACAGAAGTGCCCTTGGTAAAGATTGTTTTTTGAGGCATGCTATCCATATTTTAAATGATATTCTCTTTTAATCATCCATCAGTGTTTAATCTTATTTTTCCTTGTATGTGCTGGCTCCTTTTCAGTATGAACACCCTTATCTCGCAACAAATTATTTTATGTTAGTGATAGAATACAATCAATCAATCAATGTTCTCCCAAATGTGTAAAACTATTTTGTAGTATTCTATATGTTTGGGAGCTTGGATAGTGATGGAGCTGTGTGCTGTGATTATCGCTGGTTACTTTGGATCTGAGATTGAGACAGTGCTGACAGGAGGTCTCGTGTCAGCTCTGACCGGTTATAGTTCAGTGTACTCTGTAGATGCTGCCGGAGAGATAACTTATAGCGCCTCAGAGACTAATGTAATGGAGAAAGCTATAGACTCTATGCAGATTCAGGTAAGCCCAAGCTAAAATCCCAACTGAAATCTTTTGCCTAGCGGAATCACAGTTTGATCTTTTTTTTCTGTCTCCATCAAAGAAAACTCCAATTGATTATTGATTGATATATTGTCTTCAGGATGATCACTGATAACATCGAACGCTCATATAATAAAAAAAGGGTCCGCACTTAAGCATTTAGTGCGAAGGTTGTTGAAATGCGTCATGAAAAATGGGAACATTATTTGGCATGTTTCTGTGTGTGCGACACTTTTTTTTACCTAAAAAGAGTGTAAAGAGGTTACACAGGCAAACACAAAAACATTCTGTTTGATTTCTTAGGCACATTTGAGAATGACCATTGCAAAAATTCATAAAATGTATGTAACACTGAATTCAAACCTCTTGTACGTTATAATAATTATTTTACTACCTGTCAAGTTTGAATGCTGTGGTGTGAACAACTCCACTGACTATGTGAACACTACTTTCCCGATCAGCTGCTGTGCTCTGCAAACTGATACTAGGGGTAAGACAGCAAAAGATCTATGGAACACGAATGATGGCAGCACCTATACTTTCACCATCAATGACGTAAACTGTGCTGGCAGCTATGCTGCTATAGTTACCAAGCAGGTAATAATGTTGGCCAGGTAAATTGGTTGTCACACTGCTGTTACTCGGGCAAGTCATAATGAATCAGTATGTACATAGTTTTATCGGCAACGAAGTATTCTCGTGCGAGTTTTGATCGAAAATGTTGACTAGGTATGTCTCTTTTCTGACCTACATACCACAGCATTGAGACCATATTACAAGATGTCTTTAGGATCTGACCTTGTTCCATATAATCTAAACTGTTGTAACAATTAACAAGTGAAATCTTAGATTTCCATATGTGTATATGTGAACCTAATTTGACGTTTGCGTTTCAGGGCTGTTATACAAAGCTGAGAAGCTATGTAGTAGATCAAGCATACATTATACTGGCTGTTGCTGCAGGGGCCCTTGTTATCCAGGTAAATATAACAAACAACTCAATCAAACTTACCCTCTCACTAAACTCCTTCCCTTAGATACTGCACAGTGAGTATTTGTTTTGTTTTGTAAACAATGTGTGCCTAGAAGTTGCAAGGCCAGCTCGAGAGCAGACAGTTGCAGTGAGCAATTCCAGAAAAACCAACGTAGAAAATATAAATTGCTTGGCTCTGAACAGCTTGTCAGAGTCAACACATTGACTGTACTTGTCTGAAATAGTTAGTGCTGTTTATGAAGAAATGACAGTTTCAGATTGGAAAACTGCTATTCAGGGTTAGAGCAAGAGCTTGTATACTATAATATGACTGTTTGCTGTATATCACAGATAGTAATGCTGGCATTCGCCATCTATCTCGGATGTAAAGCAGAGGGAAGCTGGAAGGATTATAATAGGGACAACAGCAAGAAGTGAAGAGATGATTGTCCACTCCTACGAAGCAGTCACAGATGTCAACTTTAGTCTAAAAGAGATTTGACAGAAGTTTATAATATTTATATCAGATATTCCGTTTTGTTTCCAAAAAAATTGCATACTTTCTCAAATAAATTAATGTTCTCTTCAGCACTATGTCATTTTCAATGTATAATTTTGCCGTTTCATAGTCTTATCTCTAACGCTGAACATTTACAAAGCATTAGTTCCCCGACTAGTAGAGGCTACAATCAAGACCCCAAGAATTTTTAAGGCGTTTATTTATTTGATAATTGAGAAGAGTTGACTTCATGGTTGACACCTAAAACATTATGTACAACTGAACACAGATCTTTTATAAGCTCAGATAAAAACAAATTACAATAAATACATGTACAATACAACACCTTATCAAAAAGTGTGGGTTCAGGGAATCCTATACTCCATTTATGACATCATATCATGAACGGGTTCCTCGTCCCTCCCTCTCTCCCCTCTTCATGTTGATCAATGAAGAAGGAAGGACTCGACTAGCTCCATAAATTCCTGTCACATTTTTGTTTATGTGAAATGTGTAAGAAAAATACATTACTGGTGTTAAGAATATCGATGACTTCATACAGTGAAACAATGGTAAAGCAATTTGAACACACAACCTAATGTTACATACAAGAAGGCATGTCATAACACTTACATTGCACTCACACCAATATTGTAGGTTGCTATGAAACTTAGTATCTCAAAACAAAAGAGATTCCAAAAAATTGGGAACTCAGACCATAAAAAAACTGAGATCTCTATAAACTAAGAAGCCAGGCATGCCTTAGAATTCATGATAAGACTCATGCTCAACCCGTTCCTACTACATTGGCTAGTAATTCTAAGAGCATTTCATCGTCAATCAAAATTCATCTTAGTAATATCATAAGATGGAATTTGAAGTAAGGAAAATAGTTTTAGCTGGATGTTGGGTGAAACCATCATCATAATAGCAAAATATTAAAGCCAATATGCACGTTTGATACCATACAGCTGTATTGATGGTATTGTCGATATTGTTTCTTCAGAGTTGCCCCAGCTCTTTGGAGTTGTGCGCTCACACTCGGAGTATTTCCAGTGATTGATTATAGCATATAGCTATCCAGTCCGGCTGTGTGGCTGACCATTGTACACAGTTTATCTCCCCTGCTGCTGTGTAAGCTAGTATAGGGTCATCTATAGCTCGGGGCATCTGCTGTATATCCCATATAAGGGCCTGGCTGTCGTCACCTACATTACAATATGATAAATTACATAACAATACAATATTTATTACATTACAATAACATATATAAGTAAAACGCCCGTCCTGTGTATCATATCGCAGTTTTCTCCTCACTAATAAGCTATCAAGCTTTGATACTTTATTTATCCTGATACGTTAATGATGATTATTGACATTGCCCAGTTTGATATCCAGCAGTTTCTGTGTGTTACAGTAATTCTCTTTCTAAAACTGTAAGAACACACCTAGCCTAACACAATGTCTCAGCACATTGAATTCTATAATACACAGCGAAAACGAAACTCTCCAAACAGATATGAGCTGGGTGTTATGCTTATCATTAGGGCAGACATTATATACTTTGAAAAGACCTTTACCTGCAGTACATATATGACAGCTAGAGTGTGGTGCCCAGGCTATACCGTTCACACAAGCTCTATGATTGCTGAGCTTAGCCACCGGGGTACATGGTACTCTCACATCTAGTATTATAACCTAAAAATACAACAACACGAGTGTGTGCGGATATAGAGTTGACATAAGTTTTCACAATTGCTAAACTACAACTACCTGAACAGAATAGATTGGGTCAAGTTTATGATCACACATCATTGTCCTTGCAATAGCAGACATTGAAAATCTTCCAAACCCTTAACAGTTTGATGAATAAATAACAGTATTTTCTGTGTAAGATCATTTTAAAACAGTAGTGATAGTCAGGGCCAGCTTTAATGTCACTTCATCAACAGCGCGAACTGAGGCCAAAGTTCAGTGTCAGTACTTTCTCAGAACACCTGTTGATGAGCTACTTTCACTTGTCTCCCTACGGCCCAAGTACACACAACTCCCTATTGAGCTGAGACCCAATGGTGATAAATGGATTAGAATTTTGAGCAGCGCATGCATTGGGTTTGTAAGCTTTACCTGATTTTGATAGCTTTTATAATGCTTATTATACTGAAAACATGTCCACATTTTGTATTTATTGCAGTAACTGCCAAATGAGTCTTGATGTGGGTAAAACTCTATTGAGAGCAAATAGCAGATGGGCCGGTGGGAGGTTTGATGTCACTACTATCTTAATCGTGGAAACATATTTTGTACTTTCAGATACCAGCTGCAAGTCACAAAAACATCTATAGATATTTATCAGACGATTGGATATCGGTTAAGCCTGTGTATACTAAATGGACCAAAGCTTAGCCTGATACAATACATTTTATTCTGACTGAAAATCCTAACAACATTGGTCTTTGACTTGGCTACCCTCAATATCATTACCACTATCTTTTTGTCTGGATCACAAACTCTACCTTACCTCAGATTTATCCATTGCGAAGGTAGCTAGGTAGTTGGGATCCTGTTTATTCCATGCTAGTCTGAGAAGGGGGTTATGGTTAACGTCTTCATATATGATAGTCGAGTGTTCTAAATGTCTCAGATCAAACATCCTCACAGAGCCGTCGGCGCCTATTAGGTACACACAATATACATTTTGGAAGGAGAATCACACTCATTACATCAATAAATCCTGCGAAAAAACATTCAAAACTGCAATTAACTGCGTTTGAATTAACATGATTTGATCATTTGCAGGTTAACCGTCAGTTTTTCTCCTGACTCAGGTTAGATACTGAAAGAAACTGGGGGGCAGCTATCATTAGCTGGCCAGATATCTGAGCAAGCAAGCATTATCAAGTCAAGGTGTTCTAATCACCACCCCCTACAAGAATACAGGCCTAGCATAAAGACTAGGTACATGTAAGGATGTATCAGTCAAGATGGGTTTCTACTCACCGACACTAGCGAATATATCCCTGCCACCGCCGGCCTTACTGAAGGCGATATCATAGACCTCCTTATCGTGGGCTATAAGCTGTGTCTTCACATGTCCTTGTACTAGATTAACTCTCCCAATAACCTGACCTGTCTGTCAAAGTATCACACACAGTGATTGACCATTTCTCTTAACTAAACATACTCAGATTTAAAAAAATTACTGAGCAGTGATGTTTGCCGTGATGCTATTCGTGATTAATTGACATAATCATTGAGGGGTAGATTTTGAAACAAAGATAAACAGTAAAGTGTTGGATAAAAAAACTCCAGTGTCGCAATGCACTACCTCAGACCATAATATATATTTTGTTAGACAGGTCTCAAATTTTAGCAGTTTTGTAGAAAGACAACTCAAAATAAGCATTTAAAAAAATCCAATCATTTGCTATATAAAGCATATAGGGGCATAATAGGGGAGGTACTGGCTGTACTTACCTCTAGACCCCAGATAGTACATGTAGTATCTATACTGGATGTACCCAGCAGATTAGGATCTATCTCATTCCAGTCAAAGGATGTGAGCGGTGCACAAAAGTCTGAATTCTTATTCTAAGAAAATAAGGCAACTCAATGTTACTAAAACTAAGGCTTCACCCTTACTAATGAAAGTTGTGTGATATTTACACAGCTATCATTTGAGCACATGCCAAGGTACAGTTGTCTGATCCTACACGATAAGTGCTGGAATGATTGTGACCATCATACAGTTTATGTGATTATGATCAAGACATTGTAGGCAGATTTGCGAACTTCTCATAGTATCATGCAATTCAATTTTTCACATTAATGAAATGTTGGTGATATGTCATGTTTATACAGCTACCAGCACTACTGGCTTTCCTGGAGCAACTGCCAGCAAGTGATTACAAATCGTTCAAGGAGTCGCAAATCGATACAACAGGAACACAAGACCAACCAGCATAGAGTATTTCAGAGAAATTAAGATGAGGTTTGTGGTTTCCCTGGTTCCAATTAATTTGGCGTACAAATGTATAAAAAATTTAAATAAATTGACCAACGCAGCAATGCATGGATGATTACTGATCTTGTTGACTCACATTATTGAGAAGACACTCGAGTCTCACTTCTGGATCTCCTACCCGCCATATTCTTAGATAGTCTCCGGATGTGGCGACCAGATCGGGATACGCTCCCTTCTGCAAAACACAAGACAGCCCGAGTGAGGAATATATTCCGTTTAACATCGTTTTTACATTAATTATATCTGATCAGGAGGTAGAGGGATTATTCCTGCCAGACTAAATAATGCCAGTTCTGTGGTATATCACTTTTCTATCAGCTGTTTGTCATGATACATTAGTTGGTGATTATAATAAAGTATATATATATATATACTAGAGCTCTTAAAATTAAACAACATAATATGAGCTGTAGTATGAATAATAGAGATAGCGTGGTGGTACTATTAGAAATCTTACTGTGCCTGAGGGTCTGATGCCAATCTCACTAGAATGTAGTAAGTATATTAGCAATGATCAGAAGTAAGTGTTAATATCAGACGGCAGGTGGTACTTACCGTATCAGGAATCCAGACTATTTTGGTGGTTGGATACGGATGTTCAAATGTAGCTTTACAGGCAAAATCTGATGTCTCTTCATCAAGTTGAACTATTTGTACCTGCAAATAATACAGTGATTACAATAGGTAACATTGTGGCTTTGCTAGAATCTTCGTTAAAAAATTATCTAAAAAGTGCCATGGACAAAAATTGATATTTGAAATGCCATAAAACTAACTTTAAAGCTGTATTTTTAAGTGTGTAGGTAGTTCCAATTTTGGATTACTATCATGCTGACCTAAGTTAGAGAGGTGGATGTATAGATAGTCTAAATAGGCTCCTGGCAAACTCGACAATAACCATCAATGGATTAAGCTATGGCAATGTATATTCACAATAAGGAAATTTACTTGTAGGTTAACGATCATGGGATCTCATAACTATGACGATAAGGTGTCTTACTTTATTATTATATTCTTCAACAAAGCTACCGAGTGCTAGTCTGAATTTTTTATCCGGTCGTACACTCCAGTTCATGCTGAACACAGTCCACGGTGCGTCGTATTTATAAATCTCCTTCCTCTTACCAGGAGGAGGTAATGACTGTGAGGCTGGCAGACCAGTCATCCTGGAGCTTGGTAAGGTCAACCTAGAGATATAAATTGCAGTATTACTTAGGGGATTATTGCATATGAACCTTGTAGAGTGACTTTAGACTGACTAATGTAGGGAGAAGCGGGAAAAGTTAGGATATGGGTTAGGTTGGGGCAGCGCCGTTAGAGATGAAGCCATTGTTTGAATATTCAGTAAGAGGGTCTAAAGCAGCTGTGGGCAACCTGCGGCCTTTTTGCCAGTGCGGCCTAATGGGTAATCTTTTGCGGCCTTATTGTAGCCTTATGCCTAAAAAAATTATTACACATCAATTTTGGTTCCTCTTTCTATATGTGGAGAACCAAGTATGCTTAGCGCTCTGAAAGTACTATGTATTTCAAAATTGTGGCCTTTCTCTAGTCTGCAATGTAGCAAAGCTTCCCCAGCCACTTTACACAAAATCATCATAACTTTGGTACTGGTGCCAACGACTCTCAAGGTGCTTTTCTTTCGAAATAACACAAAACAGTGACATTTGGATGATAAAATTACAAAGTTCTTTAAGATAATAGCAATTAGTATTTTTTGCAAAACAGTCATTTTGGACGAAAGGCAGATTTGTATCAAAAAGTCTCTTTATTACAAGTGCTCCTGCAGTATGGCTGAATTTTTCCATTTTTCATTTCACAACCGTTTGCAAAAGATTGCCCCCTTGCAGGAGGGTGGGCGCAGTAAGCTGAAGATGATGACAAGAGACAAAGAATTCCAAAAACTTTTTCGCCACGCGAAAATACTTTTTTCTCCTCCACAACTGCCCCGTTATGAACTTTTTACACTTTTACCGCTAGGAGGGCCCTACAGCACCCATCCCACCCTGCCCTTTGCCATACACATGAAAAACAGACACATACAAAATCCAATCATGAGATAAAATGACGTCACAAAACTCCAGAAGATTAGGTAAACCCACATTTCTGCTGAGTTAATGGTTCTTGCAACATACTGCAGTCTTTACACAAATCTGAGTATTAACAAAATAGGAAGTTCCAAAATTGTTAGTCCAGTTTCAATCTTATCCCTGAAAGATATGTTGCGGCCTTTTGAGTTGAGCCTGCAGAAAATGTGGCCTTTTTCAAGAAAAGGTTGCCCACCCATGGTCTAAAGTGACCTTGCCTAACTAGATAATGATCACCAAATACTGAGTTTTCCTTTCTAACAACCTAATGCAAAATCAGTCTTTTTGCTTGGACTGCTTTGTAGTCTCATTTTTTGATAGCATATTTGTTTTCCATCTAGGTAATTGAGACATGAAGGAAAACCTAAGCCTACTTGACAATGTTCATTTACACATCCATTTTCAGGAGGATGAGGTAAGGACACAGGAAACGGTTGATGCTCAATTGTTTGCCAGTCTTCAGTTTGCACAAACATTGGTTTGTAGGCCTAGTCATTTTTATGTCGCAACATTGTGATCTCTTGATATTGCCCCATGCAAAGCTTAGAAAATAGGAAAGTACAATGATTGACTGATTTGGGATAACGTCAGCTGTTTTTAATTCCTAAGTCAACCTGCTGATGGGATAAGTTGGGACAAACTAATGGTCACTGGCAGAAAAATCCTCTTATATTTGACTCATAAGTGAAAACTCAAACGTATACACCTACAGCAGTAATTTCAGCATATCTTGGCCTGATGTTCCCACAGGCAGGTTGTGCATATTCATTGAGTTCACGTGAATGACCGCGGGACGACAGTGGGCCCATGTCCCTCAATAGCAGTCATTTTGTGGTTAAGCTCTTTAGTAGGGCATAACAGTAACATCATCCCAAAACTTTGCAACAAATTTCAGCCGACCCAGACAAGCCTGTCATCAATACCTCCTTTGCCTAGGTCCAGTATCAACCACATATGTGACAACCGACATGCATACTCACACGCTCAAATACACTACCTGCATTACAGGCTTGCAAGCCCATGTGGCTAACTCCCACATTTTAAAAACTAGGTTTACATTACCATTTAAGATGGTAACACTGTACAAAAATATAAAATCATTACAACCTATACTTACTTTTTTTTTTACTTTTCTGTGTGAGTCCGGACAGTTCCTTCTGCAGGCTGTATTGACGGACTTCTGATAGGTCATCTCATACTAGCTGATTACATTTCACGATACCCTTGAACTGGTCAGTATCATCAGTCTGTACAGTCGTGCCTGGCAAGCTGTTCCACATCCGGACAGTAGAAGGAAAGAAAGAGTGTAGATGATAATTGGTCCTAGAACCAGGTACTAGGTAGCAGTGGTCTTCTCCTCTAGGATGAGCAGTGAGAGGAATAGGGATGTCCACCTGAGTGTGGTAGGCTTTGTGGAATAGTGTCAATTTCAGTTCTTTCCGCCTTTGCTGTAATGGCGGCCATTCTAGCTCATCCAACATGTTGGAAACACTGCTTTTGCGACCGAAGTTGCTGGTGACAAATCGAGCAGCTGTCCGTTGGACAGCCTCTAGACGTGTGACATCTTTCTTGGTGTAGGGGTCCCACACACTCACAGCATATTCGAGTTTGGGACGGACAAGTGCTTGGTATGCCAGAGTTTTAGTTTTTCGAGGACAGTGGCTGATATTCCTCTGAAGAAAGGCGAGTTTACTGAATGCTCTTGATGTTACAGCACTAATATGGGGAGACCAAGAGAGGTTGGATGAAATAGTCACTCCCAAGTACTTTGCAGAGCTCACTCTCTCTAGTTTGTGTTCTCTCATATAATAGGAGGTGTCAGTAGGTTTTTTCTTTAGTGTGACAGAAAGTTGGATGCATTTTTCAGGATGAAACTGCATCTCCCCGTCTTTCTCCCACTTCAGAAGGTTGTCAAGATCAGCTTGTAGTTTGTCATGGTCGTCATCAGATTTGATCTCCCTGTATAGTATACAGTCGTCTGCAAATAGGCGTATGTTGGAATGGTTTGTGCACTTGGGCAGGTCATTGATGTAGAGTAGGAACAATAGTGGCCCAAGTACACTCCCCTGTGGAACACCTGAGGACACTTCACTTCTACCGGAGCTCACACCATCGACCACGACTTCCTGGGTACGGTTTGAGAGGAACGATGTAATCCATCTATGTACCTGAGGACTGATACCATATCTTTGTAGCTTGGCTAGGAGAAGGTGATGAGGTACCTTGTCAAAGGCTTTAGAAAAGTCTAAGAGTATCACATCACATTGGCCCCTGTCTTCAATAGTGCTGACAAAGTCGGTAATTGTTGAGACTAGTTGAGTCTCACTAGAACGCCTCTGTCTAAAACCGTGTTGTTCACTGCATAATATGCCATACCTCTCGAGATGTCGGTTTACTTGACTTGAGATGATATGTTCCATCACTTTGCAGACTATTGAGGTTAAGGAAACTGGTCGATAGTTTTCCGCCTTTTCTCTATCTCCTTTCTTAAATATTGGACTCACATTGGCATGGCGCCAGTCATCAGGTACCTGACCCCTGTCATAGATGAGTTTCAGAGTTGGTGCAATCTCAGATGCTACCGATTGCAAGAGTTAAGGTGTCAGACCATCAGGACCAGGGGCTTTGTTCAATTTCAGGTTACTGAGTAGTTTCCTTACTCCCTCTATGGTGATGGTGAATTGAGTCATCATTGGATGTTGCGGCGTTTCTTGTACTGGTGTGGTGTTCTTCCTAGCGAATACTGATGTAAACTGGGCATTTAGCAGGGAAGCTTTCTCTTTGCCATCGGTCACATCATTCCCAACGCGATCCTTGAAAGTACCGATACCAACATTCTCTGATAGTCTGCTTTTAATATAGGACCAGAACCTCTTATTAAAGATCTGCGGGTGGTCACCACTTTCGTCGGTCATCAGTTCATCCAGGAACTGATTATATGTTTGCTTGGCTAACAGCCTTGTTTTCTGTTTTACAGCCTTGTAGGTTTCCCAATCTGATGGTTTATTGGTTTGGCGAGCTCTTCGGAAGGTCTCAATACATGTAGTGATCCATGGGTGGTGGTGTTTTACCGATGCTGTTTTGCTAGGTACACATCTGTCCTGAATGGCTTTGATTTCTCTAAGGAAGTAGTTCCAGATGCTATTGATATTAGTATCTTCTGGAAACTTTCTTATCATCTTGTGCTCTAGTTCTTCTGTTTCTTTTTTGAGCTTAGCGTAATCAGCTCTCTTCCATAAGTATATTTTCCTAGGAAGAGGCTTTCGGCGTTGAGCTATAAGACGGTTTTCAGTCATGACTCTATGATGATGACTGAAACCGGGCTCGATGTGGCATTTAATCATCAATGCTGGTCTGGTGGTGAAAAAGAGGTCAAGGATATTTTGCTCTCTGGTAGGTGAATCAACCATCTGAGACAGTCCGCAGGTGTGCATCATATCGAGATACCTTTGATTTAGTTCTGTTGGATATTGATGGCCTGTGATTGTCCCGGTCCGCCAGCGTATATCGGGGAGGTTGAAATCTCCTCCTATCCATACACTGCCTTCTTTCGTCTCCTCTGTATCTTTTCAATAGTAGTACATAGTGATGTTGTGTAGTTGATATCTCTGTTTGTTGGGTGGTAAACTGAGCCTACAATTAAAGCTGGTTTACCCTTCTGAGTGTTTACTTTGATGAATACTGCTTCAAGGTCTTTGCTAGTCTCCAGCTGTACACAGGTGAACTCTGTCTTTATTGCAATCAGGGCCCCACCATGGCCACTACCTATTCTGTCAGATCGATAGAGGAGGAGATAGAGCTATTTAACCAAGTTTCACAGCCAGCAATTATATCAGGCTTCTCCGCATCAATGAAGTTCAGTAAATCTGCCTTCTTATTATTGATACTTTGAAAATTGGCTATGTGAAAGGTCACCGGTCGTCTGTAGTGTCTCTTCTGTTTATTTTCAGACTGGTCTCTCTTCGGAGAAGAGCAGCATCTTGGGTTCGGTTGGAAATTCACAAGATCGACTTGCTCACTCTCTGCTGATGTCAAGTTGTTTAGTGAATTGAATCTTGTCTGATGGCAGTCCAAGGATGAGTCTAAGAAGGCTGTTACGTTTGGTAAGGCACAGTTCAGGCAGTGCCATGACGAGTTACCAAGGCTTAGGAAAATATCCTTTCTCATGCCCAGACATCTGCGGTGGTACCAGATGTCACAGGTATCACATGCGACAGCATCAGTCTTCACTTGTTATTACAGTTACCACAGTGTATTTGGTTGGTCCTGGGTGTAGTTCGACATCTCCTGATAGTAGTAGGAGGATGGCGATCATAAGAAGACAGTGTGTTGGTTGTCTTTTAATTTTCCAGGTTTTCGTTTGCGTCCAGAGAGATTAGTTCAAACCCTGTATTTTTGGTTGGGGCCTCATGATCATGATGTGTAAGCCAGTTATTGTATTGTAGTTTGTCTGGCTTTGGGGTACTGCTATCTTGTGTGGCAAGTTTGCTTGTGATGGTCACAACAAGCAGTGAATAGATGACAAGCTTTGTCGACAGATTCATCTTGCTGCAGTCCTTTCAATTTCGGTAGGGAGAGGGCACCAGAACCAAATTGTACTGCTACATGGACTGGAGTGAAAATGAGTGCGACCACCCATTGATTGACCAGAGAGAGAGAGAAGCATATACATCCTCCAACCCCTTCATGATACTCATTTTTCTTTTACCAACTACTAACTATCTAACTATGATACTTTGATGATTGATAGGGTCATTCTTCTCCCAGATCATCAGGGAGAAGAATGACCCTATCAATCAATCAATGAGCCTGGCCCTGATGTGATAGATAGGGTTGTGATAAAATATATTCATAATTTAATTACCTGTTGCTAGATATACTATCTTTTCAATGTATGGAACTAGCTGGTGTGGAACACTTCAGCATAGCTTTCCTGCGTTGTGGTGTTAACACAATAGAGATTAAGTGGAGTTTTATTAACGAAATATTTGAACTGTGTGTAATACTTCGGTTCATTAAATTTTTTGTTTCAATTTTGGGATGTAACCTGTTTTATTACTCTTCACAACTCGGGATTCTGAATAGATTTCGTTATCCTAATAAATTTTTCATCAGTCTATATACAGGAAATTTCATAAAGAAATATGTTTGTGCGGTTAAAATATTCAGCCTGAGTGTATGTTTAATGATTGTGAGGGGTTACCATGGGGGTTACTTACTGCAATCTTTAACTAGAAACTACAATATATCTAGAAAAGAGGCTTAGTTTCTAGAATTTCATTATTTTTCATCCATCCATTTGCAGGTAACTCAGCCCATATCAACCTTGCATGTAGGCTGCCCAGGCTACCTTGCATGACTGTATTTTGCCAAATTTTGCAGTATCATCCATTGGCAAAATATACAGGCTTGCATTTCACTGGGGTCTTATGTGAGTTGAAAATAAAATGAGATTAAGTGAGTTATATCTTCTTCCTCTCCAGTAGTGAGTCTCATAAATGATTATATATTTGCCAAATAGATTTGCCAACCCCTCCTTAGAAATGGGGTCAAGGGCCAACTGCAATTTGTATAATCAACATAATGGAGTTGACATACACGTGAATATAGATATATTATTTATTGGCATGGTGTAGTAAACCTGTTAGGACAAGACAGAGGCTTGTCATGAAACAGGAAAAGTTCATCAATGCAATGTCACTGCAGATTCAATTAGGCACCTGCCAAATATTGAGTGGTGTATGATCATGGGCCCCTGGAACTTACATGTCTTTAACTTTGCCAATGTTCACTATCAACCACCCAAAAGAACACCATACAGGGTAAGACACAAAATTTTTTTTATAACCTACCTTGAAATCTCTCACACTAACTCACTCCTCCCTCCTCTTTCATTTGCTTCAGGTTTGAAAGTTCTAGCACAAACAGAGCTGACTTTATGGACCAGAGAAAAAAGATGCATCCACAAAATTCACAGTGAATTCACCTGAATTTTGTGGAGGCATCTGTTTTCTCTGGTCCATAAAGTCATCTCTGTTTGTGCTAGAACCTTCAAACCTGAAGCAAATGAAAGAGGAAGGAGGAGTGAGTTATGTGAGAGATTTTAAGGTAGCTTGTAAAAAAATTTTTTTGTGTGTCTTACCCTGTTTGGTGTTTTTTGGGTGGTTGATAGTGGACATTGGCAAAGTAAAGACATGCAAGTCCAAGGGGCCCATGTGTAGGATGGGATTGTGTCGAATGGTTTTGATATTAGAAAAAAGATGCATCCACAAAATTCACAGTGAATTCACCTGAATTTTGTGGAGGCATCTGTTTTCTCTGGTCCATAAAGTCAGCTCTGTTTGTGCTAGAACCTTCAAACCTGAAGCAAATGAAAGAGGAAGGAGAAGTGAGTTATGTGAGAGATTTTAAGGTAGCTTGTAAAAAAAAATGTTTGTGTGTCTTACCCTGTTTGGTGTTTTTTGGGTGGTTGATAGTGGACATTGGCAAAGTAAAGACATGCAAGTCCAAGGGGCCCATGTGTAGGATGGGATTGTGTCGAATGGTTTTAATATTATTACACCTTCCGCCACCTAAGACTGCCCAAAAAGTTGGACTGCCTTAGGAAACAGTCTTACCACATCTTGCAACATCAGATTCTAGCTTCTTATTTTGGGCCCTCCCAGTAACCTAGTGTATAACGTTTTTGCAATAACGACAAGGGGAGGTTTCAAGAAGACCTTTCTCTCGCCCCTACCTGTAGGTGTGCCTAGACCTAGCCTACCACCTCAAAATCACATTGCTGTATTTCTAAAAGTTATTAATAAGTGGTTGAGGGTTATTTAGAGGATGAAATATGTAACGTGGTTTTGAATTATTTAATATGACCTTGATTGAAGGACTGCCCCTATCGTCTGCTGACTTTCTTGTATACTAACCATCCCACCTGGTTAGGGGGCTGGTAACTCCTGTAGGAGACAGTTAATTCAGTGGTTAATATTTAATATCAACCTCTGTATTAGGTTGCCGTTAAAAGTACCATGTGACCTGTATTGTTTGGAGTATTGAAAACATCAACCCCTTGGGATAGAGAATGTAGTTGGGTACAAACTTGTTAGCTCAACTTCTTTTGAATCATTTGGAGTTATATAGGCTTGCTTACTGTTGCACAAGGTTGGGTCCACTCAATGAACTCCTCTTCATTGGTCCACAGCTAGCCAATAATGGTGTTTGGGACTGTGCTGACTTCATAAACATTAGGGAAGATTGTGGGAATTGGGGGCTTCCTGGGAGTATATCTAACCTAGTATATGGATTCTCCATGTCTTTTTCCATCCATAGGTCCAAGTTCTGAATCTCTATAACCATCCTGTGATAAATAATGACCTGAAACAGAAGTGCTGACTTAATAGAGCTTCTGAGCTCTGATTTAGGCCTCAATTTGGAGTTGTCATCTCTCCAGTTTGGTACTTTTTACCCATGCCGCATAGGAAAAACGTACTGAAAAGAGGGTTATCTTGAAAATCGCTTGTAATAGGATAAAAATCATTTTTGGTTCAGAATCTGCAACATTGAAAACTCATATGGACATAGTTTGGGAAATAATTTTAGTATTTGGATAGTCAATTATAGCATTTTCTGCCTGTTTTGCGGACCATTTGGCAGAATTTTTCACGAGTTTCGTCACTAAAATTAAGATTTATCAACATTCAAGCCTCCAATGATTTGGAAACCCTGTCTCACAGGGTTTTCAATGGTACAGACTCTGACTCAAAAATCATTTTTATCCTAACATAAGCGGTTTCCAAGATAACCCTCTTTCAGCAGGTTTTTCCTATGCGGCATGGGTTAAAAGTACCAAACTTGAGAGAGGACAACTCCGAATTGAGGCATAAATAAGAGCTCAGAAAACTGTCTATTTGTTAGAAATGTCCTCCAATAAGCAAGGAGTAAAGTTACAAGACACTCTATACAGTTATTTCATGAGCAGAAAACAACAGAAAACACTCAATGTTCAGCTCGTTAATATAGTCATGTGATGTTAGCTCTGCCCTTACGTCATCCTAGAGGACGGATTCCCGAATAAAAAGTTTTTTAACAAATAAAGTCAGCTCGTCTCTTGCAGGTCAATATTCTTCACATGATGGATTTGAAAATTGGACCTAGATATAGAAAGACTTCGGGAATCATATAATAGGTTAGATATACTCCCAGGGACCTTCCAGTGTCCACAATCTGTTGGCTGTGGTCGGGACATGTTGATACCTCAAAGGGCCAAAAGTCTGTGCTAGGACAACAGGCTATGAATTTTAAGTTTAACAATTTGAGATAATTATTTTCAGTATGTAGTTCATGTTTTATGTTAGATTCACTCCCTTGTTAGGTCACCAGCAGAAGCCAGATGATAGGATTGTAACTTCAGTGCAGAAGCAAAATCATGCGATTTAATGACAAGGAACTGAGACAGTATATCAAGTCTGTTCATGTGGAACTAGAAGGGAATCTCACTTACTTTGATTTCAAAGATGGTAAGTTTGAAGGAAACTTATTCCCAACACTGACATATCTGGTGCAAAGGCTTGCATTTACAGGTCTGGTTATAGCTAATTCATATTACTTATTATCGTAACTGTCAACTGTAATTTTTCCAGTATCTTAAGTTTGCACACCAAGGATTTTGAGCTTGATGTCATCTATAGCCAGCATTACCTGGACATTAAAATTCCTTTCTGCTTTCCTCTTGTATAGCATCCTTTCATATTCCCCTGCATTCAAGCACTATCAATTCAGTGTTTATCATAACCTGTTGTATTCATTAAAAGCGCTCAAGTCCCAGAAATTGTGAGTTTTCCGCTCATGTTCAAAGAGCACACAACTCCAATAAAGATAAGAAATTTCAATTGTATTATGTGTGCAAGCTTAGAAAATCAAGTGTCTCTCTGGAAATGAGTCTAGAAAACTCATATAAATCTGATAAGATTTATGGCACGTTCCACCGATCAAATGATCTTTCAAGTTCTTTTATATACTATAAGTCAATACTCTTGTAATGTGTTGGTCACTTTTTGATCAAAAGTAGTAAAATATAAATATTACCTGCATTCTCTGATAGGAGCCGTGCCTGAGGCAGAATAATGAAATCTTGAAATGATGGGTTTATTTGTAATTTAAGTTTTGACCGATAAAATGTACACTTCTCTCTCCAGGTGCTAAGGAGAGGAGAGTCAAGTTAAAGAGCAGTCTACTTCTGCTGTATAAAATGTCAGCTAACCATGTCATTGTAGATATGGAGGTATGTCTCATTAACTATGTGACATGTGTACCAGTTTAGCTTATGTAGCGGCCGAGATATCAAAGAAGTTTGGAGTTTACTAACACATTGGGGTTTATTCCGTTGAGATGTAAAACTTTCAGAAAATAACGCAAACATAGTAAACATTAATATGCTTAACATCAAATAATGTATCAGATAAAGTCGTGATAACATAAAGGAAATGTATGAAAAGTAATTGCAACACAAAAATTCATCTATGTCACACCATTGATAATTACCTATTTGGCTCCTATGATTTCTCGCCAGCAAATATATGGTGTATGTGTATGTAGTATCTCTGTATGTAAGGTTACAACCACTGAATTAGATTCTTCTCTTAGAATGGAAATAGTATCATAGCGTTATACGGTTAGGACACTAAACACAGGGACCCATCTGACTGTTATCTGATTGGCTGTCCCTAGTAGCATGAATAATTAGCCTGAGAAATTGTCTTGTTTACAAAATTGCAAACAGTAATTATACCCCATACAGTGTCAATGATTAGGGCATTTCTAGGTTGCTACTAGGGACTGGCTATTTTTGCAAGCCCTTTGTTTTGCAAAAGAAAGCTAATGATGCTATTCCAGATATGGAATTCAATGGTTACAACACATAATGTCTATGAATGCAAAGATGCATCTATTTCTATCTGATCTGACTCACTTTCTAGAGTGCTGTCCCTTTATTTTGGGTTACAGTGCTTACAAAGAAATTATTATAACGAACATAGCTTTGTAGCTAAGAAATTGGAAGCTTTGCATAAAGCCTCCTGCAGGATGCATTCCTGCCGTTACAGCTTATATTACAGCAGGGATTTAGTGCCATGGCTCAATATTATTATACTAATTGTACACTAGGTAGTGGTACATTGAAGACATCGTTTCAAAAAGTCTTCTCATTGAGACAGCAGTAGCGTCAACAACAACAACAATTATGAGTATATAACTGCGATATCACATTGTATAGGCCTTTTCTTTTCTCATGCAGTTCAATTCGAGTACTGTTGAGAGTTTAATTTGTACCTTCATGTTTTCCATTTTTCTTTCAGCCTTCAGAGTTGATAGTACTCACTGATTCAACCATAAGGCAGGGCTCTGCTGGATCTAACAAATTTGAGATAGGTAAGCTTTGGGCTAAGCTGATCCGGGCCTTTCAACATAATGACATATATGTGTTTTTTATCATTAGTATATCATTTCCACTCTAAAATTTTGCATTATGTTAGTAAGAGTGATCTAAAACCCTTTTTTTAACCACAGTTTGTAGAGGACATCCGTACGATAATGTCTTCACATTCTACTGTAAAACGCCTACAGAACTAGATAGATGGGTCTCTGCTCTCAAATTTACTAGGTAAGCGTCTGTAACCTGATAATTAAGCTCTGTTGTGAACTAAACATAAACGAGATATTGTTGCTGCCTTAGTCACAGGTACTTTAATAAGATCATAAGGTATCGCTGCGATTTGAATCTCTATTCTTCTCACAGAGCCATGTTACTAAATTGAGTTTTGCTAGTTTGCTAATTTCATTATTGGATTCAGTGTGATATGTAAATACCAGTTATAAAAGCAGAATTTACCCTTTTTTAATCTCTAATACAAAAATATGAATGAAGCCAACGAATGAATGACTAATGATGTCATTTCGCTCCTGCTTTACAGTGTAAATAGACTAGATATAGAACGACGCCGGCTTAAACAAGAAATAAAGAGAATCGAAGATAGAAAAAAGCATCACACCTCTCCAGCTTTGTTCTCTCAGGAAGCGCCTGCAGTGCCTAATCCAGCTCCCACAGTGAGGCACACTGTGTTTGGTGGCCTGTCTACAAACCCTCATCAAGTAATAAGTCAAAACTACGAGCCTGCAGTGCCGGTGGCTCCAGCTGATATGCCTCTCATCGACTTTTCCTGACATCACTGTCCGATAACAACACATCGTCATTCCTCTTTCCCAGTGTTGACAGCAGATAAGTGAACTGAATATCATTCTCTTTGCGAATTGCCCTTGGTGATTTGGGAGGATTTTCCATGGTGTAGCAGTATTCTAGCATGGAATTAGCCTTTTTATGATTTTATGAATTGCGTATAAATAGTACACTGTTATGTACGGTGTTCCTATTTAAGCTGCTGAGGCTTGACTCTAACTACCATGTCGAAAGATTTCTCAATTTCGTGGTGATTCAAGCCCATTGTACATGGTCAGGGTTCCTCATCGCAATATGTGAGACCCCCAGGTTGAAATTCCCTATGGTTTTGTAGTTTTTCGCTTGTAGTTCTAGAAAAGCCATTTACATCCATATTTTTTGAGCCAGCTATTCGATTTCTTTTTGCAATAACTCATCTATGGTTGCCATGATTTCCTTATTACTTATAACTAAGACTTTCTATGATGATGTCATCAATACTTATGTCCCTAATGTGCTGTGCAATTAACACACCTCCACTCGAAACCGTGAACACCTTTCTATATGGGTATTTTGTTAGAAGGAAGACTCTAACTTGACCAAATCCGATGTCTGAACACCTTCATTACACGATAGCTACTCAAGATTTTATCACGTGATATAAATTGTATTCATACTGACTCACTTGTGTAGGTATTGGATGTGTCATACCTCTACTCTCCTCATATTTATTGCTCAATCATTCCCTTTTTCCTCATTGCTGTCAGAAAAGTTATATCTTGTTTTCTCAATTTTGGATTCTGTCATATTCAGGGTTATTGTTTCCTTCTCCCATATACAGCTTACCCTCACATGATGTCAATGTGATCATATCATATAAACGATATTGTTTTGAAATAAATGCGATTGACCTGTGCAGTTTATGCACATATGATTTTCTTTACCAATTAAGCAGTATATTGACATGACATATAACACCATGTATCAATAGTATGGACTATGAAAAAATAACGAAGTGTTGTATGCAAAAGTTTTTCAGCTGGACAGGTTTGAAGGAATTTTCTCCACAAGCAACTCTTTATTAGGACCTTATAACACAAATGAATATGGGTATGGACACAATTGAAAACTTCCAACAAAAACATTCATTTAGCTACCTAGTTATCTTTTATTTACCTCTAAAACGGTTGACAAATATATGACATGCATGGTTGCTAGTCAGTTAAAATAGGTAGGAGTTTCTTTTTTATTGCTGTCGCTAAAATATGGTAGCTCAGTAAAAATGTATGGTGTAGTAGGTGAACCATGTAATAAAAAACGAAGGCGCAACCGGTTAGTTAAACGACTAGATTGGCTTCTGTGGCAACGGAGACTCTTGAAAAGCACTAAAAGAGACCAACTAGCCGACACGCAAGTCATCACAGTGAGGTTGTCAAGCGTCAATCCTGAGGTGCTCAATCGGACCAGACATTTAATTGCGCCAGGATCCTGACCAATCATACAAAAGATAATGATTGTGCAATTTTAATTCTGATATGAGACTTACAATATTTCACTTTGATTTCAGGTATGAAAGTAGAATCCTGCCCATACAGAGCTAATGAAAAACAAATTAAACAATTAAATAATGAACCATACATACTGTGATATTAAAGCAGGTGATTAACTCTGTGATCGAGATTTACTGTGTGCACAATTTCTCATCGTTGAGCCAAAAACTCCGCCGGGAAACAAAGAGGCGCCCCACCATGAGCCTCCGACATCCGGCATATAATTCATTCATTACAGAGTGCGTTTGTCAGTCAAGAAAGGCTAGCTATACAGATGATATAAAAATTAGCAAAGTATATCTAGGCCAGCCCTACTGATGGTGTGTTGTTTTTGTGTGTGAGGTTATTGGCTTCAACAGATAAAACTTGTGGGTAGTCCAGCACGTCAGATGACCTGAACTGCATGAAAGAATTTTAGAACCTAGTGTGCTCATGAAATGGTATTTGGGATAAGCGTCAGTTCTGATTGTTTATGTGTTAAAGAACAGGAGGTATTTATTTTCAAAATAGGAAACTGCCATCAATAACCTAAACCGTGCAGTCAATAGGTTGTAATAGAAAGATATTGACCAAGTTAGAAATGAGACAAATTGATGAGAAATAAGTACATTAAAACAGGTGAGCCGGACAACGGATGTAAGTTGGGGATGTTTTAAAGGCTTACTCTTGATTAAGCTTGTCAATACAGGCTAGAGGCAAACATGACTGGAGCAGAGAGTTTGGTAATTGTCTGTCCTAAACTCCCTGCAGAGAGTTAGAATCAAACTTCCAGACTTCACCAAGAATAAAAGTTGCCTTTCCCCTCTATTTGAACAGACAACTCTTGTTGCATAGCCCAAACCAATTAGAAACCGAATATCATCTAGGTGGACCAATGAAATCAGAGAATACAGATCTAGTGGTTCAACTTACATTGATTCTTTTTGCCAAGTGCCCGCAGTAAATACGTGTTATAATGTGATTGGTGCAAGGCATAAGAGTTCTGCAATCCAATTGGCTTAGCATATAAACAAACAAAGCGAGAAGAAAAAGTCAATTAATTTATTGGGAAGTGTAAGTAATGTTGTAGGCTGATCATCAGGGATAGTTCTGCCCTCATTTGTTGTCCTACTATTTTTATTTCAAGTGAGTTACTCGCTGCTGAATGTACAACCTATTAACTTAACTACTATTGTAAAAGAAAGTACAGTGGCCTGCTGGTTTCATTAATTAAGCTTATTAGTATTGACTGATTATTTCTCACTGTCAGTGTCACATCAATCAGTCAGTCTGAAAGTTACTTACTCATTACTGTCAGTTTGAAAGTGACTTACTATCAGTCTGAAAGTGAAAGTCATTGTTTTTCACTTTCTTCAAATTTGAATGGTTGCTCTGCCTCTTCCATCTCCCTTATTTTCCTCAGATTAGGAACAGAAAAATGTGGAAAATCTAGGAAAATCCTAGGAGGCATCAAACATCTGATGTATGGCGCACCAAAGGAAGCCAAGCTACTGGCATACACAAGCCTATGTAGGCCAATCCTCGAATTCGCAGACACAGTATGGGACCCATCCACCAAAACAACAGCACAAAAGATAGAATTGGTGCAAAATGACGCCATCAGATTCATAGGCAACCTGAAGGGCCGTGGTGCAAGTGTGACCGAAGCCAGGAATCAGCTAGAAATTGGGTCGCAGGAAGAAAGGCGGAGAAATCATCGGCTGTGTCTGCTCACCAGAGTTCTCCAGAACGTGAACCAACACCATGCTCTCTCTAAAGCATACGATGAAATCACAGAAGACAGGGAAAACACTACAATGACCACCAGAGCAGCCGCCAGAGGTGAACCTAACTCTGTGGCCACAAACAAAAGTATTTACCACGCTAGTTTCCTGCCTCGGACAATCCGTGAGATGAGAGGGCAGAAAACCGCCCAACCTTAAACAGCGCCATGCTGTTAAAACCACATTCCCTGGTCTAAACCCTGGTCCTAACATTTAGAGGCATCCCTAAACCGATTCCTTCGACAAATCAATAATTTAAAAAAAAAAATCTAAAAGAATGAGTAAAAAACAGGGTAATTATAAACTTTTAGAAATCCTCAATATGTCTACTCCAAAACATGGGTCCCTGGCAATGGTTGACTGCTCCCTTATGCTTTGTTGTTTGTTGGGGGGGGGGCAGTCAAAAATTGCAGAGATTGAATGTTTGTTTTGGAGAAGACCTGTGGCAAACACAAGTTAGTGGCCAGTGCAGTCATCAGTCAATTATTCTGTTTTAGGCTCACTGACAGCTGAGTTAGCCCTACAGCTGTAGTAGAGTAAAGTAGTAGTCATGTAGTTCATACTTCCACAGGTGCATGAAGTATCTTTTTTCAGAGTTTTTTCATCCTTAATTTAGAGAGATTTAAGGGGACTGGATTGGTGAAATATTTTTCAATGATAATCTTGCTGCCCTATGAAATGTATTTGAATGGCCGGTTGTGATCTCTTCGCTATCAAAGAAACACAAAGTCATAATACACAAAGTCATAATACACAAAGTCATAATACACAAAGTCATAATACCCGAAGTCTAACCTTCCAAAACCTTTTGTTATTTGAGTTGTTGGGGAAGAACAGCGCCAATGCTTATCAAGACAGGCTTCTGACGCAGTCACTGTATTTTATTTTCAGGTAAGACTCATCAAGGAGACAATTCCTTAGAATTATCAAGTTGAAGCTGCCACAGCTCTTACTGTATTTATGTTTGGAGTTTGAATCCATTTGTAGAAATATTCAAGATGTGGATCGGTAGTGCTGTCAGGGGTGTTCTAGTCCTCTACTGTGTTTTCATAAATGCCTCTGCATCATCAGAATGTGATTTATGCAGAGATATCGTCAAAGAGTTCAAATCCGTAAGTACAAACTCCCTTTCGTATGTGGTGATAATTGTGACTCTGAAATGCTTCCTCAATGAGGTGTATCAAGTCATTAGTGAGTGTGGTAATAGTGATCCATTATAAGGACGTATCAAGGATCCAAAGAACAATCAGTTACTTCTTGTTTTCGTTGATCCTGGTTTTCAGAGCTTACCAATGCTATATAGTAGCTCTGTAGTATTTTTTATGATGTCCATTGATGCCGTTATTATATCTTAATACACTGGATTTGCAGGGTTTAGCAAAGACTGAGAAATCTGGCTTTGCTGGCGGAAATACTAACTGGGAAGAAAAGAGTTTAGGAAAATGGAAAACGAGGTAAGCCAAAGGCTTTTTGAGGTCAAGTGTCTCTCTTTATACTCTAATGTAGTAAATGGTAGCTAATTTAAAATTTTGGCTAGCTGAGATATGAGTCTATATTATGTCAAGAGCGTGAAAAAATGTTAGCTGTTGGCTATTTCTAGTACTGCCAAAAATTTTCCTCGTTTGAAAATAGGGTGTAAACATAGCCATAACAAAGCCACAACATAGCATATATTGCATCTTGTTATCATGTAAGTCAATGGTTTTTTATTTAATGCTATAGCAATTTCACTTGTTTTTTTTACATTACAGTGAGACTAGATTGGTAGAGATCGTTGACAATCATGTGTGTAAACACGACAGTAAAGCGGTAGGTAACTTTAAGCCCCAAGTGTACCTATAAACACTTGGTTGTCTCAATATTTAACAACATCATTCAGTCGGCTGTAGTTTGCAAGGTCATGTTAGGTCCTGTACTTGTGGATTTTATTATGTTCGTAAAATTTTAAGCCTTCTGAGTCGCATCATATGGGTGTTTATGAAGATTTACTATTTGTTGCAGGATAGAGACAAGGTATGATAAAGTGTAGTTTGCTTCTCGTTTTGTTTCATTTCTTTGTTTGACCATCTTACGTTTGTGTCTTCATCATATGATTTCAGCCGTTTCAGCATATTTTAGCAGCATAAAGTTATCCTATATATCAACTTTAGATACAACATTCAGTAGTGCGCATACCATTGCACATCGAGGCCTTCTCTAGTATAACCTCATTTTTAGGTATAGTGACATAATTGGTGTGTTTTCGCTGTTGCACAGCCAGGTAGGCTGCCAACTCTTCATTGTTTCACCACAACTCCCTATCACTCTCTAAGCCAAACCAGCGCAGGGAGGTTTTCTCTCTATCAACTCATTATCTTTGGCGCAAATTGCTATAGCTGACCTCATGCCATATTTCACCAAATTAAGCATCGAACATCTCATATACAAGTCAGAGAGCTGACTTGTTTGCGCTACAGCCAGTTGGCAGACTGTGATCTCAGCGGAAGCGGATCTTTAGGCTTGAGAATTGGTAACAAGGGTTTAAAAGTATCAACTGTGCCCTGTATTATATAAGACATGGTTGCTGATTTACAAAATACTAGCAGTGTCATTGGTATTTAGTAGAGGTCTGGTTCTATATCCTCCAGGCAGAATTAGTCACACTATGATCTTCACCGCCCAATAATGTGTACTAAAAAGAAGTCTTGATCCCTGTCATGACTGAGCTGTAAAAAATTGAACAATATCAGCACCTGTTTTTATCCAAACACTGATTTACTCATTTACTGTATTGTTTTAGTGTCATGCGTTCATTGAGAAACACGAGGAGGCCCTTGAGGACTGGTATTTCAATATCTACAAAGATCAAGATAATTCAGATGGCTTAAATGAACATCTCTGCATAGACTTCGCTAAAGGTTTGAGCAATCCTACTGAAAATTCCAGTGCCCTGTTAAGCCCCGACTTCGGTGTACAATGCCACTTCCCCAAAAAACCTGACTCATTAATAAAGCCCCCACCCATAAAAAGATAACCTAACCTATTGGTAGCCCTGACTTTTTGGCATATTAGCTCAGATGCCAAACACAACCACTCAAAGACTGAAAACCCAAATTGGCCCCCTGCAATATGACACCCTCATTTGTAGGATCTCGAAACGCTCCATGTATTTGTTGATTTTGAAACTGAGAGAAGCCAAGTTGGAGCATCCTATCTGATACTTACTTGTTTTATAGTTTGCTGTCCACCAGGGACATTTAGTAGAAACTGTGATCAGATGTGTCCTATGGATGAAGGAGGAGTATGCGGAGGGCGTGGTAAATGTGACGTAAGTTCTCTCATGAGATGATGCACAAATTCTGTGCTGAAATAGATGATTCACTTGCGCAGTGATAAAACGAACAACAAGTTTCCATGAATTTGATCAAGCAAATAGATTGGAAATGAAAAACTACCAGAAAACGTAAAATAATCCACTATTCACTGCGTCTAGTTGTCCTAGTTTTACTGTAAACAGACATAGACTGAGCTTATTCTTGCTTTGGCTTTGACTGATCAGCGTTTGATGTTGCCCTAGCCATATAGTTAGAGAGCTGGTCCTCAAAATCGGTGCAACATTTGGACCTGTGTGATCTTGATGTTTATAGTTATAAATATACCCAGGATAAATTGGCAAGCGGCAGTGCTTGTTCATAGTTTAGGCCAGTCAATGATGGACTGCCTCAGATGTTCATTTGTGTGACTGATTATCGCTGATTTGATTCTCATATATGAACTTGACAGGGAGATGGTACGCGGTCAGGTCTTGGTGTATGTAAGTGTGACGATGGGTATCAGGGAAAATTCTGTGATATTTGTTCCGATAAATACTATCAGGAGGCTACTGGAAATATCAAACTCTGTAAAAGTAGGTTACACATAATTAAATGCTGAAGTTCATCATGACACAAATCGAGTTTGCACTATCAACTGTTGTAGTTGATAGTGGCCATCATTACCACAATTTATATTTAAGGCATTCATCTTATTATTAAGTAAGCAACCATTCCAACTGCATTATCTATCACTAGAGAATGCTGCAAGTTAATATGTCAGCTTGTTGAGATGGATGCTGGCTTTCCTTCATGCTTTAATACATTAACCTAGTTTTACCATTCCTTCAGAGTGTGACGTTTCATGTGAGGACACATGTACCGGAGAAGGACCTAATGGATGTGATGATTGTGCTGACGGTTACACATGGGACTCTAACAAGGGCTGTCTAGGTATGATTGGTTTAGTTGGATCACTAACATTGCATATTATCAATAACTGATGTAACAAGGGCTGTCTAGATATGGTCGAGTTTTTTATTTACTGTCTTATTTTTCCATGAACTTCTCTTAGCGGCGCTATTAAATATTTATTTTGATAGTCAATACCTAATGTGAAATGATTGTGTTGATGTATTCCAAGAATGGAACAGAAAAAGGTTAAGCGTTCATTGTGTGGGTTGTATCTTGATCAGCAATGAGGCTTTTTGTGTCTAAGGTATCCCAACAGCAACTTCTGCTTCTCAGCAAATTAGACCAGAATTATATCACACGTATTCCCGTGAATCCTGGCCACGGGCAGTACACAACCAATTCCATTTTTTCAGGTAGAGAGGATATTATCAGTTTCATTTACCAATGAATCTGTATAAGATGGAGTAGCCACAGTCCTAGCCTGTCTTGATAAGCTTTGTTCGATCAAAGCTTGTCAAGACAGGCTCACATAGTCCATGTTTTGCTATATCTTTTGCGTCCCATTAGCCAAGCCCTTACAAAGTGGAAGTACATTTTGCACATACTGCATTTCACTCATTACTCTGAGCTACTTTGGTCCACCACCTACCATCTTTGTCATTTAATCCATAAATATCGAACAATTGAATAATGTCAGGTTTGATACTGCATAATTTGCTGAAATCTTGCCGAACACAAATCGCTTGGTTTATTTCCATGCTTTGTTCAAGCACTGCATATCAGTACCATGTATTCAATGAACTCCCTCTTCATTGATGTATTTGCCTCTGGGATGTAAAGGCTGTAAATGGCAACAAAAATTAAATTTTTTAAAGCTTATTGTAATTATCGTAATTACTGGAGCTCCAACATTCATGATGCATTATGTCAGCTTTGATTGATTGTTTATTGTTCACTAAATGTACACATGTATACCCTGAAAATTGGCATGAACAACATCTATAACTCTTTGAAAATTATGAAAAAAAGACATTTATGACTCTAAATCCCCATTTTTGCTATTAATGACAAACGTGATGATAGCTTAGATCGTTTATTATTTGGTTTTCAATATTACTCTAAATCCCTATGTTTCTGTTATTGATGTGATTGAAGGTACAGCTAATAACTTGGTTATAATCTTTTTGACTAGATGATAATGAATGTGAGACTGAGGGAACTTGTATTGAAGGAAAGTATTGTGTGAATACTGATGGCTCTCATGAATGTAAAGGTAGGTGAAGAATGTGTCTGACGTGATAACCTACCAATTTCTTTATTTTGAATATAATGCAGTCTCGAGACAACAACTATTGAGATCAGGTATTTAAGAATGGGTCTGAGCTAAATTTTTTCTTAGGTGGTGAGAGCCAGTGCAGCGTGAATAGAGCCTGTATTTATTTCACTAATACTATTCTCAAGTATCTAGACCTATTCTCAGGTACAATTCTCAAGTAATTAGATCCTATATCAGTAATCCCTTATTGTCCTAGCCCAAGGGATTCCTCTTAACTTGGCTCTGTAGGTGACAACCGGAGATCCCTTTGAATCAAGGTTGATCTAATACTTCTGATGATCGAGTTGCTCCATCATACTGGTACATTGCCAATGTTGCATGGGAAGCAACTCCGGATGCCGGTAGATTCGCTCTAGAGATCCCCCCTTTGCATAAACCCTTATACTGATCAAATTTGATTTGGAATTGCTTTTTCCTTTAACTGTGCATACATACGCACAGCAGAGGTTTTATTCCAACTTTGATTTCTTAAGTTGTACCCTCATAGTTAATACTAACAGTTATCCACTAATGAATGATTGCAGCTTGTTCAGGAGATTGTAAGGCATGTATAGGAGGTAAAGCTGCTGACTGTACCCTGTGTGCTGACGGATATCAGAGACAAAACACTGAAGAGGAAACCTCCATCTGTGAAGGTAAATAACCTATGTAATTAGGCGGTATCACTTCCCCACCTTTTGTCTGAAACCAAATAAATGTGGATGGCTATGGCAAAGAAAAGCTTGGCTTTGTGGCTTTGTCAGGCCGCACACAATTTCAAACGGGGTCTTATGTACAATTTTGGGGATCCTCTCTCTATCGCCCCATCACTTTCACCTTCTATCCTACGATGCCTGAAATAAATACTGTGAAGTTTCAGGAACGGTACACATAAATTTATGACATATAGCTTGATATATAATACCCCCTTCCCGAATTCATTTATTTGCATGTAATAGGTGTATCGATGTGGAAAGTTGTTAGCCTGTATTTATTTGCAGTAGAAAGCTCTAGTGAGAATCACTCAAATCAAGTCCAGGGACTAATGGAGGTGTCTGGATACTACAATTGACGGAAACTGCTCATTAGCAGATATTGATGTATTGTTGTGATATTCTTACTACTCTCAGATATAGTCAATTGAATCCTCTTCTGTCTGTTTTGTTGGTTAGACATGGATGAATGCCAGTCAGAATCTCAACTGTGTAAGAACATAGAGGGCGCTGCATGTGTGAATACTGTCGGCTCATTTGACTGTAAATGTTCTGCTGAGAATCACGTTATAGAAGGAGATAAGTGTGTGGAGAAGCCTGCTGATCCTCTCCAAGAGAGCCAAGGTGAGAGAAAGTTTGCAACTAGGGTCGATCTGGTGACCAAAGAGACAATGTTTGGAGTTTTAAAAGATTTCTTGTAAAATTATTGATATGCACCATGAAAGACAAGTTCAGTCTATGGACTGGCTAAGATTCCATATTCATATTCAAGTAGGGAGTTTGTCCTTGACCTCCTGATACAGGAATAAAGTCAATGTTTAAACATTTCTGCAAGTTGTCTCTTCTTTGACCTGGGATTAGCATGAACAGACAACTCACATTTAACTTGTTATTTGGAGCATCATTGTGAAGAAACAGACTCAGCTTGCTAGTTGACACACTTAATGTGGTTCAAAATGTTAATATTACTTTTTTTCAGATGAGGAAGATGCGAACAAAAAAAGCGACGACGATAAAAAGTCTAAGATTGACTCTTCCAATAAAAGCTCCAAAGGTAAAAAGAAATCTTCTAGCTCAACAAAATCAAAAACTAAATCAGCAAAAGCCCCTCATCCAGATTTAGGTCCAGGCACAGAGAAAAAGATTGACCTTGACAAAATGATGGAGGACTCGCACAAGTTACCTCCAGGACAAAAGAGGAAATATAGAGCATTAGACAGTATGACTCTTGTTTCAGGGACAGGTCTCTATCTAGTCCTAGTCTTGGTGTTTCAAGCAGAATTCTTTAAGACATCCCTTGTTACGATTTTCTATTCAGTATTTTTATACATGTACTCAGGCACTTATGTATAATGTGACCATCATGCTATCAATGAACTCCCTCTTCATTGATGCTATCAAATTGAGCTTTTTTACCATCTAGTAGATGTCTTTTTCCTTGTTCAATTCAAACAAATCCCGCAAGAGTTCAATTATTTTATGGTGATAGGTCATGAGTAACAACGCCGCAATAAAGTAGCATCCAATAGTACTTGTGCTAGTTGTAGCATATAAGTGTTAGTTTACTGCAGATTAATGCATTTAAAAAAGAAACCAACATATCAATGACCCATAGGATGATGAGCTTTACCTATTTTCTGTTTTGATGTTGTAGATGAATTGTAGCATAGATCAACATCACCAGTGCAGATTATGGTAAAAAAAACTTTATCTGTTCATTTTATGTTTCTCTGCTCGCATAATGTATCTATCTAAATGCCACTCAGTGTAAGACAATAGTACCGATAACACCTGGTTATGGAGCTGTCATAATAATAAATAGCTTTGCACATATAGTATAAATAAGATATGTGGTATGGTATGGCTAGAGTCCAGAGCTAGAGCTAGAAGTTAACAGACAACCTGTTTTTGGATAAAAACGCATAATTTCTGCCTTCCTGCTAACTTTCATGTCTCATATTAAACCTCACGGGAGCTGAAATCTGAGATTAGAATCATGTCTGCTGTACCATGTACAACAGTTATTGTCAATGTAGCAAACCGTCACCCAATTTTTGTGTGATCGTGATCTCCTCTCTGAACTATTATCATGCACATTCCCAGTCCAGTCCTACTGGTGTTGTTCTATTCGCTGCATGTTATTGCATTTTACTCTGAATGTCATGTGGTAAAGATACTGATGTGTTTGCTCTCTAACTTCTAGGAAATTTAAGCTATTCAAATATCATAAATCTATTATTTGAGGTTTCAGTTATATGTTCACATTTTCTTTGGCACAATGAGATGTTATGTTCCTTTTTTTTTTACATCCCACCTAGTCAATTTTCGCTGTGTTAAAACCACCTACAGAACTCTGAAAAGAAATATAATAAAATTCTTGCCGAAATTTTATCATAATTGCTTTATTGTATCTTGAATCTTAAAAAAAATAAAGGAATGAAGAAACAATGCGGAAAATATGCACTTATAAACATATAGTCGATGTCTTTGTCAAAAGAACCAATAATAATAGTTTATGGATGCAATGGTAACCCTTGCACAATACACCTTAAAAAAACAAGCACCAACAATAACAGCTAAGAAAGCTCAAAATGCACTGAAAAACTAAGCGTTCAACTTGTAATAACAGTAATAAAAATAAATATACCCTCCAGTTACTGGTCACTATCAAAAATAAAATGTTAGACTGTAATATGACATAACAACGCTTACCCAATTACGAACACAAAACATTAGTTCTCCCCTGGTTTTACAAGCAGCGGAGCCAAATTTAAGTGCTATTGGTTACAAGGTTTAACCATTGACTGTTGAGCCATTTTACAAGGATGATCTTTCATGACTCAAGAATGAAGATGAAAAATGCCTTGCCTAGCATGTACACCTTATAAATCGTGTGTGAAAATTTTGCCTGGTTAATTCTACTGTTGTGATGATTTGAGCATTTGCCACAGCGGGCATATTTTATTAGCCTAGCACGCTTTCCTCAATGATGATTGGTGTCTGCGCATAGCGTCTGAGGACGACTTGGTCTGGTTACTGCAATAAGTGCTATCACCATAAGTAGCAGTTTGTAGTGAACACAACATTGTATCCTTACACACCGTGTCACATGTGCTCACAGGGTTCATCTTATAATAGTGGCTAAAAAGAATAAACACAGCCATGTTAAACAAAAATTTTGAGTACCAGCCATTGTTCATCAGCACAAGTGTTAGAAGTCATCTGTCCTTTTACACTGAGCAGACAACTCCACTCTATTACTGACACCTTAACAACTTCTAGCACCAAGCTTTGTAGAATGAACAAAAGGACGTTTGTGCTAACTTTAAGCTTTGTTAAAAAAACAAAAAGTAAGGCATCAATTTGGAGCAGACCTGCCTAATATTATTGAGCATAGTTATTTTGCTAAGACCATGTACATGTGAGTTAATCTCTCAGGTCCAGGTTGAGGAATATTAACAACTACGTACTACTCAAAAATAAAATAAATAAAATATAAATAAATATTATGATGTGCCATCGTGATGTCTCCTCTTAGACATCCTTCTCTCCCTCCCCTACCATCCTGCAAATTGTGGACCGAACAACCCACTACATCCTCAATCCAGCTTAACCAGTCAACTTATAACTTAATAAACTCACTTGTAAAACTGGTTGAATGCAGTGTCATCTGTATGGAGGCGCTCTACATATTCATGCCATGAGCTAGGCAGTAGGTTACTCATATTGTATGTAGATTTCACAGAGTACTCCTTTTGCCATACAGTTTTATTGTGAGTGTTTGCCAGTGTAAGGTTTAGGAAGGACGTCTCATGATCCAGTACAGTCTACAGGTAGAGGAGGAAACGATCCAGTCATCAACATGGTACAGTATATGTACACACAGCAAATGATACTGCATGTCCGTCAGATTGCACCGGGCTCTTATATTGAATCATCATATATATAGCTATGGAATGATTACATCTTGAGAACTCTTAACACTATATATTTGAGCATTCTGGCTTCTTCATATAAGGGGAGCCTGGCTTAACTCCAAAACATTTATTCTAAGGCTAAGATGCTCATTTAGAATAATGACTGTCAACATGTAAAATTCCACAGATTCATTAGTCTAATTCTAAAGCTTAGTTGAAAAGTATAAATAGTTAGCAGAAAATTTGCTATAAGTAATAATAATATATCAGGATGAACTCGAGATGAATGATGATCTTACCCATGTGGAGTTGGGATGAACGCCGTCCACAGTATATACTCTGTACCCGGGATTCAGCTGAGAGTATGTCGTAACACTGGGGCTAATGTAACCTACTGATACTGGCTTCTTAGTCTGAGGATCATAGAACAACTCAAAGTGATCATAGTGAGTGTGTCCAAAGAATTGTCCAGTAATCGTGTTAGCGTATCTACAACAAATTAGAGATGTATGAGAGGTACTTGAGACGATCAGATATCAAGCTAAATACTTTTTCAATCTAGAATTGCATAAATGTTTCAAATCAGATTACATCTGCTTGTGGGAGGGTGAAAAGGATCCAATTTTTTAGATCTTAGGTTATTCAGCACCGTATTTATGATTTGGTAGCAATAATAAAATAATTTCAACCAGCAGAATAGTATACTTCATTCTGTGATAGGTTGTCTACTAGTTGGTTTGCAGATATAAGGTATTCAGCTCACCTCACTATTATCCTGTGATAATTTTGACTCCATACCCTGTAGCATGTTGAGTCACCAGGGGGAATGTGGCCCAGTATGTGAACCTGTACAGGTAAAATAGATAAAACATATAGATATATACTGTCAATGTCCATAACTGCACGATGCCATGAAATATTATAATGATATATAATATGATGTTTGAAGGAAAACACTTAGCGCTTTTTGGGTTGTGTCCTCTTACTCAGAACAAGAAGTTAGAGACGGTGACTCCTTGCTCAGAGTCACAGGGATGATACTTATACTTTTCCTCTGACAGCATATCACAATTACACAGGATGGATATGAAACGATGGGTTGTACTTTCACTTTTGCAGCTTCAGATATTTGAGGCAAACGTGCGTCACAAGTCATCCAAACAAGATCGTCAACAGCTATACGCTGCATCATCCATGTTGAAAAGAACCGTTTGATTGCTAACTAAGTAACACACACGCTGTCATGTGAGTGTGGATGTACTAACCTTCTCCTCATTATTCTCAGCTTGTTGTAATGTACCGATAAGCCACTGAAGCTCCTGTGCTGGATCCGTCACATTCATAATAAGCCACCAGTTCATATGATCACAGTAGTTAGTGTTTATAGATACAATTCTGAATCCTTTCTTTACCAGCACTGTGTAGAAAGCGCCACTAGAGGAGAAAAGGATAAGATGATTGCATTGTATTGTCAATATGCACTGAAGTCTGTTGTGGAATACCTATTTTAACCCTTGTGTGGTGTTACCGCATAATTGAGGTAGGTTTATGAACGAAGCGCTTCGCTTTTCTCAGGATTGCTATAGTCTTTTCTTGCCTTTTATGCAGAGAAACATCTGCGGCAAATAAGCAACAAAATGAGCTCGCAAATTATTTGGATGCAAATTTGAAGGAAACACAACCCTGAGCTAGCATCCTTTATCTAATCAGATCTAGTTTACCAATCCAACAAACACCCGCCCATCGCTGCCTGCTGATATTGACCAACCAGAATTAATATGTCTAAATGTAGGCCTGGTCTGAGTGGGTAAATGTAGGCCTGGTCTGAGTGGGTAACCTTTGCCCGTGTTTTGTGTAGGACCGTCCCATTTTCACCCAATGGAAAAATTTAAAATTATCAAGCTGCAGAGTAGAAGGCATTACTAGGAAACAGAACAACATTTAAAAATTTAAAGGTCCTAATTGAAAATGGCTGGTATAGATTAAAACTGACTATAAGTAAATAATTATATAACACAATAAATGAAGGATCACTGGGCAACCAAAACTGCATCATCTGGCATAATGTTAAACTGCCGCAACTCCTGCCAACATCAATACTGGACCCGAATCGAAAATAATTTGGCACAGAAAAAGCGTGTAACAGTTATTTGATTACACATATGTTATGATTTGACCGAAATAATACTTACTACTTGATTGTTGGGGCAGCGGACTGTGGAAGCCAATGTGACCAGGTCTTAGCTAGTGTATTATACAGCCATGACTCAGAAGAGTTACCAGTGATGAAAGGCGGAGGGAAGCTGTAAATAAAGCACATGTCAATTAACACACATGCCACCACATGTCATCTCCAGTGTCTGTAATGACATTCAGAAGAAGGTCGTGTTCGCTCAATTATAATATCAGTGTGCTATCTAAACTAATGTAACATGTATCTATTCACACAGGATGTATGCGTGTAAGGTTTATTGCACAGCAAGGGCAGGATGGTCAGCCAGTGCACGATTTTAAAATGTACACAAAATCTGGTATTAGCCACTGAATGGCAACCAAAGATTTCTTATTAAAGTCATATCTAATGTTAGGAGTTGCTGACTGTTCTCAGAATGTGTTGTGATATTCATTTATTACTACATATGAGCCACTTTACCAGGACTTGATACGCATCATATACGCATCATATACGCATCATATACACATCATATACACATCATATACAGGGTACACCTGCATCATATACAGGGTACACCTGCATCATATACAGGGTACACCTGCATCATATACCGGGTACACCTGCATCATATACAGTGTACACCTGCATCGTATACAGGGTACACCTGCATCATATACAGTGTACACCTGCATCATATACAGGGTACACCTGCATCATAGACAGGGTACACCTGCATCATATACAGGGTACACCTGCATCATATACAGGGTACACCTGCATCATATACAGGGTACACCTTACCTGTCTACTGGGGCGCTCTCATGGTTACCCACTGATGAGTATATTGGTGTATTAGGAAAGTATAACAGGAGCTTATCCGTAAGCTTCTGCATCAAAGTTATCTGTCCAAGTCTGCTCTGTTTCCAGATATCATGGGGAGGCAAATCTCCGGTCCAGTATATCATATCAAACTGAAAATAAGGGTGTGAGAAAATAAAACAGAATATTAAATGGGCTCATGGGTATGAAAGTACACAGACAACTGGAAAGACAATTGTACAAACATAGCCCTCACACCGAACTGTGATGGCATAAAATTTAAATATAATATATGTATATGTCTGCCCGATTAGCCTAAGCTTGAGGTATAATACTGCTTTCAAAAATAGCTTTGAGCTCAAACATTACGATATATTACAAACATTACGATATATTACAAACATTACGATATATTACAAACATTACGATATATTACAAACTAAAATTCTTGCGCTCTGCTGTTCTGCATGGAAATCAATGAATCTTTGCAAACTGAAGCCGGGCAGCTTAAAAAGATGGCTTGTTCGATTTCAAATCTTTTTTGAATATACATGTATTATCTTTGTCACTGGGGTAAAGATATGGTTGCAGCTGCAATACATGCCATCTCATTTTGCTGCACAACCTTGAGAGCTTACTCCTTATTATTCAATCATCATCACATGATAGTAGGCGAGCAATTTTGGCATATGCTCAAATTGCCGAGATAAATAAGATGATCAGGTTCAGTTGGATTTCAGCCAAAGTATCTTTGTACTATATAGTTCAACAAACTGATATCAATGTTTTATCAGTATTAACTTGTGGTTTACGAGAATGTGAAGAGTCTCACAACAAGCCAGCAGAAAATTGAGTGATTATATAATGACAGAGTAAGGATACACTGTGATATAACAGTGATGTGCAGGTATTGATCCTGGTCATATTTGATGGAAAAGTTATGTCAAAGAACTACGTATATAATATTCCATTTGATCAAAAAAGTATTTTCAATTTACCTTTTCCGACTTGAGGTGGCTGAGCAAACTATCAAACATTCGAGGAGGAATATCACAGTTCCTGTAATCTCCCCAGTACCCAGCTCCGTCTGCTGCTGTGCTCGGTAAACCGTTACTACCGCGGCAGCACAACGGCTCTCCGCAGTCAGTGTTAGATCCGACAGCATAATTTTCATCTAAGTGTATATCTGAGAGCTGGAGAATTCTCAGAGTAGGTGCTCCTTCCTGTGTGTTTAATAATACCAATATGGTGAGCATGAATCGTAAGTTGATAATGTGTAGTGAATCAGTACTGTGCTCCTGTGATTCATCACTATTTACATACAAAAAAACAAGATGAGTTAGTAAGAATCTGTGCTGAAACATCCTCTTTGATGAAGTAGCAGAATTTGGCCTACATTTCATCCAAATGTTACGTAGTACCCAAAATGTTTGTATTATTAGTGGCTTTCACGTTTTGACTTCAGAGAGAATGATCAAAGAAGAGTCAATATCTATTTGTGGAACTACAGCATCATGAGATTCAAAGTAACTGCTTTTATATACATGATATAATACCACAATATTTTTTTTATTTACACATTTGACGTTATTTACAGCTCCTCAATTGTTTCAACTGAGCTGTCTGTATTATCATATTTATAAATAAACTGTATGGGACCATTCTTCATTCAGCAGTAGTAACTGTTCATGAGTCAGTATGGGACCGTGCACCAACCACGATGTATAGTCTAATCTTAGACTACAGGGCCTCTCAACATTTAACCCTACCATTTGTTATGTAACTTTCTGGTAGTACTGATGATATGGGAGACTGTTGTGGCTGAAAGCCATATCGTGGTGATTTGCACAGTACAGAGAGCATGTCTATGAGCCTTGGTTTGGGCAAAATCTCAAAACAAACAACGACAGTATTTTCTAATAATAACCTGGAAACGTGGGCATTCAAATGCATATCAGACAGCACTGCTGTAGACCGTTATACCACGGAGTAAGGATATATCCTTACTCTGTGATTATATGAATTTTTAACTTATAATTATAATCATAATTAGTACTTTCAAGTCTATGCCCAGAGCTTTGTGTACTGTAAACCACAAATTATCAGGTGTTACAAAATGGAACATAATGTTTTTGTGGTTTCTGGCCGGTCGTTTATTGTATATTTGACAAAAGAGTTGGGGATTCAGAAGCAGATAAGCTGGTTTGGGGATTTGCCGCCAAGAATTCTGCTAACCTGTGGTTTTGGTGTTTGATAAGCTGGTTTGTTAGTATTAGGCATCTTAACGCTCCATACAAGCTCAGGGTCATAAGCAGACCCAGCGCATATAGAACCAAACATCTGTACACATGTATCTTCTGATGATTTATCTGTTTCCTTCAATACGGAGAGAAGTTCAACCTGTAAAATATAATATTCTATGTAACAGTAACATATCTCATAAGCAATAATTATGTGGTGGAATGAAGCGTATTATATATTATTAAATGCCTTCCAACCTTTCATAAATATAAAAAAATGGTCCTCTTTTTCAATTATCAGAAACTTTTAAAATCTAAATTACCGTGATGCCTCAAATTTCACCATTTCATCCATGTTGCTCATTTTAGTGTTCATGTATGTTACTGCATCGGGTCTTTACCTAATACATAATGAGACATTGTCTTGAGTGTTTATCTTCGTTTTAAGTTCCATATTTAGAAAGGAGAGGTCAATTTTGTAAAACACAGCATGGAAGACCAAAAATAAGATGTGGAAATTATTAAGCATGTCATGCATTTATCACCTATATTAAAATCGAGCAATTTGCTTACTTTCTTAGTTACTTCCCCGTGAGCCGACTGCTGTCTACCGGTCGATCAGGGTTGACTCATATTTCAGGCAAAATGGATCAAAGTTGATCCGCTTATCACCAAACCCCGTAAACTAATATTCCTTCAACTCAGGTCTTCCATAATATTGCAACGAACCCAAAAATAGGTCTAAATGGATAAGTTTACCTTGAACTCTTTAACGACGCCATCACAGACATCGTCCTTCTCAATCTTAAATAACTTGCACACTCCGAGCAGTCTCTTAGCGATAAAGTCTTCGGATACGTGTATCTTTAGTAAGTCTTTCACAAGCCCGACACCAACTTCGCACGCCTTGCATGTCATAGAGCTGTAGAGTTTCCCGGTACGCAGAGATTTCAGCCCATAATTTGATGTTGGCTTTGCTAAACTACAAACTGCACCCAATATGAGACATGCCAGTATTAGCTGGCATTTGTTGAAACCTGTCATGATGTCAGCACATTATCAGCAATGAACTCCTACAAACAACAGCAAAATCATGGAAAATGTCACACAAGCAAACACAAAGCTGACAACAGGTTTCTTCGAGGTGCACAGAGCGACTGAACTCCACTCTAGACTAGATTTTTGTCAAATCGGCTCCTTCTATTAAAAACAGATCTACCAAAACCTTTGGTTAATCACAAATTGAAAAGCTCACACACTACCGGATTGTGTGTGTGGTCTTATATTTACCCTGTTGCATATGCTCAGTCTGCTCAGTCAAAGGTAGTTATTGCATGTTACGGTCTGCATGCCAGCACATGGGGGTCGTTAGTTAATGGCTGACCATAAATCCCCTCTTCTAATTGATTTGAGAAACGATGTGATGCGCACCAAGCTAAAGTCAGCACTGTGGGAATGCAACTACGTCTACAGGCACTACTACAACCGACTACTTGCTCTGTTACTAGGCAAAGGTCAGAAGATCAATAGGGTTTGCTATAACACTATATTATACCATTAATTAATAGGCTAGAGTGGAAGCTCAAGCTCGCTGCAAATCACCAGCGTCTAGTACTCTGTCCTTTGCCTACTTATCTTATTAGTATTAACAGAACTAGGTAACACAATGACTTTTTGCTTAAATAAGTTCATAATCAAAGAAAGAGGCATTCACTACTAGTACTAGTAATGCTCAAACAAAAACAACCGACAGTAGAGTAGAGTAAGAGTAGTAGTACACACACACACAGACAACAAGTTTGATCACAAGGAGGGCCTCCTTCCTTGGTTGATTGACTGACACACACTCACTGTGTTGGGACAGAGCTGTAACTGAACCATCAACTCAATATCAGCCAGTGACTTTGTCTTGACCTGAGCAAAGTGATTCTACTTGTCTCTACTTACTGTTAGTTGTTGAAGCAATGAAAGTAGCAAGTGCTACTCAGCCAAAGTAGTATTTTACTATTTACTATTTGCTGGCTCACCTACTGAATATTTCTGTAATAGCCTGTATTCTGTGTGTAAAATATCAAGTCGGTAGCCTCCCATTCGACCCTCTTTATTATAATACAGCTCTCATTAGAATGTAGCCTACAAAATATGGAACGATACTTACTCAGCCAATCAAATTGCAGAACTGGGAGGTGTGAGATAAAGCACAAAATCCTGGATATGATGTGTGGTCATAAATGGGTCGTTCAGTATGATCACATTGTCTTTGAGTAGTTCTGAGGCTTAACAATAGTACAGTAGGCCGAGTCAACGGATTTTTGCTATCGGGAGCACAAAACTGAAGGTCGTTTGAGGTCATTCAATCAAGTACTCCTTGATTTGATTGGTTTAAGAAAGATCAACTTTAATTGGTTGATTGTTAATGAATCTCCCAACTGATTGTAACAATGTTTGGGATTTTCCACTGTCCATAATTAGGGGAAATACCTTACTGGTGTGATTGAGGCAGTTCATTGGAGGCAGTGATAGTGCTAGTGAATTCAATGATTGGTAAATGCAAATTTAGCTTTATTATATATGAAGACTAACAACAAAATGTTAAACTAGACAGAACATGGTAATAGATGTGCATTTGCCACGTGAATCAGAAATTATTCAAGTACTGACCAAGATGATGTCTGCCAAATAGAAAGTGAATATAAAAGAATGCAAACAAAAAAACAATACTATAAATTTCCATATCTGAGAAAGTTACAATAAAAATGTTTAGACCACAGCTATCCCTCTCTCAATACATGGACTACATGTAAAGTTCTCTAATGCCCCTGTTATTGGGCAGTAGGAGGAATTTGGATGCACCCTTTGTGACACCACTCCCCACATTTAGGACATTCCACCACGAATAGTCATTTGTCAATCCATCAACCAGTAAGCTGGCTTCCAACATGTGTTCCACTCTGAAAGCATGTTGAGAGCTTCCTTGATAGAATCAGTGATTTCTACGGAAACCGGAAATGTCCCGACAACTTGATATCCTATATTAGTAGGTACTACCACAAAGAACATTGAAAGATAATACTTTGTTGTCTTGTAGCTAGCATCTAGTAAACAAATTTCATCTCCGTAATGATAAATGCGTTTTAGAATTATTGAATTCAATTTCTTGTTCGCAGCGAATGCTCTATGGTTCACATATCTCATACCCTGTTCAATTTTGCACTCCGATAGACACGCAAGCAAGCTTTATAGATGAAAACCTCCTTGTTTGTTGTAGCATGGTTGAATTGGAAATGAAGTGAGGAATAGAAAACCACATACACATAGCACTAGACTGGGCACGCTGCATTCATATTTCATAACTGGCATACATGGACAGGCTACATCAAACTCTACTCCATACAAAACAAACATCACATCTATTATCTAAAGATGCCGCCCATGTGGTTTTGTTTACACACAAATAAATGTACACGCCTACCTTAAAATGACCTTCCAACGACCTTCAATTTTGTGCTCCAGATAGCAAAAATCGAGTCGACGTCCCAATGAATCAGGTACCCATATATATATATACTTTTATTGTCAGCAACAATTCTTATTTCAAATGTTTTTCATTATGTGACATAAATGGCAAAAAAGAAAAATGATACAAACAAAGACTCAACAAAAAATAAGACTATGCCAATAAACTTAAAAATGGTGCATTAGCCCTTTAGTTCATTGATTAGCCTTTTCTTAAACCTATTCAAAGTAAGAGTGCTTCTCAATGAAGAGGGTAAAAATAAAATATTAAAGTTTGTTGCTATTTTGTGGTTTAAGTTGTCTAATGGAGGTTTAAGTAAGTGTGTATCTCTTCTTGGAAATCGGTGTGGTGTGGTAATAAAAAAATCAGAGATGTATGGAGGTGATAAATTATTCAGAGCCTTAAATCCCGTAATGCAAGTAAAATAATTGCTCAGTATTGGAAGGGGTAAAATTTTAAGTGATGTACATAGGTCATTAGTAGGTGACAAATAAAAAGGTATATGTTGAACATTGGCCACAATTCTCAAGGCTCTTTTTTGCTGAGTGAAAATAGGGTTTGTAATATTTGATGCACATAAGTTGTAATATATATGGATACCATAAATGAGATAACAGTGAATAAATTGAAAATAAAATTGTTTAGCAGAATGCGTGGTCAAGTAGGGTCTGCATAGCTTAAGTAAGTTTGTATTTTTTTGACACCTTATCCAAAACAGTCTCACAATGGCCATTCAATGAAAATGAGCCAGTTATCTTAAAGCAAAGATGTTCAGTTTCATGCCTTTAAAATAATTGGTTATTGTCAATTTTTAAATTTAATGATGAATCCTCCCCAAAAGAACTCAAAAAGTGTGATTTTTTATAATTTATTGTCATGTGATTATTTTTGCACCACTTGTTGATTGAAACCAAATCTCGATTACAAATTTGAACTAACGTAGAGGGAACAGAATGGCTTGCTACAAAAACAGTGTCATCAGCATATGCATAAGAGTTCGAGGAGAGAGGTAGATTAAGTAGGTCATTTATATAAATCTGAAATAAAGTTGGTGCCAGTATTGAACCTTGCGGAACCCCAATATTGATGTCAAGTATTGATGACACCGCACCATCAAAATGAACACACTGAGACCTGTCCTGTAGAAATGATGATAGCAACGAAAATGCCTTGTTCTCAAAATTAAAGTTCTGTAGTTTATTTTTTAATATTTGGTGATCAACACAATCAAATGCCTTGCAGAAATCAATAAACAGAAAAATACTCTTCTTTTGTTTGAGTTTCTCAGAAGAATAGTCAGAAATAATTTTGTGAACGGCGTCGCTGTATGAATGCGCAGTGCGAAAACCGAACTGTGATGAAGATATTAAATGGTTTTCATTCAAAAATATCTGAATATTAATATTTAAATGTTTTTCAAATACCTTCGAAAGAACGGGTAAAACTGATATAGGTCTATAATTTCCTGGGTCATCTTTTGACCCTGACTTAAAAACAGGGGTTACGCGAGCAATTTTCCAGACTTTTGGAAATACTCCTTCATCTAAAATTCTATTGAAAATATCTGTGAGCACTGGACCTATGTAGGGAAATGTTTTGTTTAACATCCGAATCATATGCTATCATATGCTATCATATGCTATCATATGCTATCATTATGCTACTCATTATGATTATGATGTGCTCAGGGAGTTACAGAGAACTCCTTGATGTGCTTGATGATGAAATAGAATTTGTCCGCTCTTGTCAGATGGGAACACAACTATTATTAGCAACATAAATAATTTCAGTTCACATGGGCCTATTATAACTTAACAGGCAGGGAGGGGCTTATTATAACCAAATTTACAATAAAGGAAAATTGAGAAACGTGCACAGCGATAAGGTTCTCAACTAGGAGACTTAATATTATGTTAGACCTTTGTCTAGATATCGTTCCCCTGTTCGAGATCTTCAAAACACCCCTGGTTTGAAGTATAGGGTGGTTGCAATTTTAATTCAGATTGGAATCAGAACGCCATCTAATGCCAACCAATGTTCGATTGTGTTGCAATTGTTATAACTATCAGGAGAATAATTCTGAAAACACAGGAAATTTTCTAGAAACATGTAGAATGGTAAGCATAAAAGATGTCAGGTAATTTATGATTTTAGATTTTTACATTATCATTTAATGAAAGTGATCAGTCAATCTCTATGAACTTTTAGAAAACTTGCACACAGAATACCTGTATGATGTAGCAAGGAACCCATTGTCATCGCAACATTTTAATCCAGTTGTTTCACTTTGTAACCACAATGATCGTACAAGTTTTAACTCTCAACCTCGTACACTTCAACCCCACTCCATATTACTGGGACACTGTTCAATATATAAACTTAAAATCTCCAAGACCACTGTAGACTAGCATTACGGTTTTGCTAGGCCTCTGGTGCACTTTCTGTCATGTCTGCTAGATCATGCAAATTGCTACAACTTGACCTGCCAAACTTGGCCTGAGAAGGCAGGTCCAAGTGCATTATTCTTTTAAACTTATCATCATTGTCCGGGCCAGTTGTTTCAGCCCAGATTATGGCAGCTTGTGTTTAGGTTTGGTAAAACTGTCATCGATTCTGACGAGTTAGTGCATGGACTGTTTTTCCAGAAAACAATATAACAAGTAGACCCCCTATTTAAAATTTACCTAAATGGAACCAATAAATTGCACTAGTGGTCAGTGGATGTCGATTTCACAAGTGAACTAAATAAGAGAGAGAGAGAGAGAGCAAGAGAAAAAGTGGCATTGTTGTTTAAAATATGATACGCCTGATTCAAAAGAAAAATCTCAAAATATTGCTCTGTCAGTATTCTGACAATATTCTGTAAGTATATTCTGGAGTTGCTTTGTCAGTATTCTGTCAGTATAATCTGGAGTTGCTCTGTCAGTAATCTAGTTCCCATTGTATAGATAACTCACAAATCACAGAACGGAGTATTATAATTAGATTATAATTAAAAGGTACCCGGCCATAATGCCATGGCCAAAATGCCATTGGGACAAAATGCCATTGCCATTATGCCATTGTCATAATGCCATGGCCATAATGCCATAGGTGAATACACCACTGCACAATATACCAATGCCAAAATACCAGTTGTACAAAACGCCAGTTGTGTCAAAATACCAGTGGATATACAGCCAGATGTGTCGAAATACCAATGGATATAAAGCCAGATTGGACATAATACCATGCGGGACAACATACCATATCCCAAAATACCATTGCCAAAATGCCAAAATATATAACCAAAGGAGATCAAGCCACGTTGTACTTTTTTTTAGTCACATTGCAGCTGCGGATTGCTCGATCAGAGTAGGGGGTGGTTCAGTTCAGTTATGGCAAGTTAATTGACTCTCTAAATTTGACCAACTGTATGTCTTGGCTTGAAGGGTTTTGACTGGTCTTTTCTGATGCTATTACCGGCGTCATGAAGGCTAGCATGATTGCACTCTGGCCCTACCAACACTCCCGGTATGAACTTTTTGAACAAGCCTATGCAATTTCTTAACAAGGACCTCTCTCTTCACTTGTTACTGGTTTTCATAAATTCAAGTTTGTTGGATCAAGCGTTGTATTCATGGTTTGTTATCATATTGAAAATATTTTGAATTGAGTATGAAATTAATAAGTTTCTAAACTTTATATTCAAAAAGCATTTGTAATGGCATAAATTTTTAGTTTTTCAAGAATATGATAACTGTGACCCCTGGTTTAATTCCCTTGATGTCACACAGAGTCCTATCTGGCTATCACTTGCGTTGCCCCAGAACTCTAATTCTAGATTCTGCTCAACGGCTGGACCGAGTGCTTGTATCATCATCAGGGTTAAATCTAATTCCTTTTTCAGGCTTCTAAAATGTTCATAGATAGTTATGCTGTTCCTCTTTCTTCTAAAACAGTTCCGGAATATGAGCTGTTAATCTTCTGGTTAAAAATGTTGTTCGAGGTCTCAAAAATGTATTCTCATAGTTTATGACAAGACAGTTGGTGATACACCATTCATTTATCAGAGGTAACTTGCTCTTCGTAATTTCAGGTTCAGTGCTAAAATTATTAGTATTGTCAGCAAAAAAATTTCAATTTAGATCAGGTGATACATTCAGAAGGTCAACATTATAAATTATAAATAGTGCTAGCCGAGAACTGAACCCTGGGAAGCACCGATCATGACAGGCAGTAAACCGATTTAATTCACTTACCAATACAAACTGTTTTCTATTTAAAAGATAATTTTCTAACAGTCGCTATGAGGGGGATAATATCTGAAAAAAATATCTGTTTGCTTATTAGAACGGTGTGAATTATTGTATCCAAAGCTTTTGAAAGATATAAAATTACACCCTGGGTGATTCTTCCATCAATAAAATGGCCGTAAAGTTGTTCCATTATAATATTGATTGTGTCAGTATGTTGTACTGTGCCCATCTAATGCCAAATTTGTTACAATGATTTTTAAATTTCCTCTATGGTTTTTGAATGCTTTTTGCTTATTTTGTGAAGTTTAGTACCCTCTTTGGTGAGTGTAAATAACTGCTTAGTCATCCAAGGTTTCTTGATAGTAGGACGTTGATGCTTTCTGGCACTAATTTTGTTGCTGGCATTATCAATGCATGAGCTTGGTTTTCCATTGAAAGTTGGTGTCAGATATTTCTGTAACAATTTTGTTATTGTATAATTTCTTATAATAACACATTAATTTATTTTAGTTGTGTTCATCCGTAAGGAATTGTTGATCTGAAATGTTTAAATCTAAGGTGCACATTTTTATGTTCGGATTTAATAATAGTAATAGATAATATAAAATAATTATTTTGGTTTCACAAATTCCGGTTCGGGATCTAATAAGAATATAAAAATATTGGCTTCAACTCAACTTGCTCTAGTGTTTTGAAGCTAAGTCAAAATTTTTTTCTGGATTCAAATCAATGTTGATGTCACCAACAAAAAGTCAGTTCGTGGGGAGCTAAATCCTCCAAAAAGCTGCCAAAGAGCCCAAGGGTGCCGGTAGACAGCGAGCACAGCGCACACATCTCGTCAAGACTCACCATCTGCACGCGTAATGCCTCATTGAAGAACTTAAGTTTTATTTGAGCCTATTTTCTCTGCTACAACAATGCAAAGATTATTTTGTACTCAGGTAGGGTTGGTCTGTATATGCGGTTTGTTTTATTTTTGAATAAATTTGTAAGTTACACTTACTTAAACTACACGTATCACTATCCTCTGATCCCATTTTCTCTTTTGCTGCACATACCATTTGCTATTTATATAACATGGCAAGACAAAATCATTGCACCACCAACACAGCAGACGGATGGTTCACAAACATGCCTTTAGTTGATATTTGAAGAATGGTTGGGAAATATTTATTACAAGTCACTAGCTCTCAGTTTGTGGATCCCAACAAACCTCAGATATAATTGAAATTGAACGAAGAAACTTCGAGACTTGAACAGTGAAGGAGATGGCTCTAACCAACTGAACAACCCCCTACTCTGATCAAGCAACCCGCAGCTGTAATGTGACTGAAAAAATACAATGTGGCTTGATCTCCTTTGGTTATATATTTTGGCATTTTGGCAATGGTATTTTGGGATATGGTATGTTGTCCCGCATGATATTATGTCCAATCTGGCTTTATATCCACTGGTATTTTGACACATCTGGCTTTATATCCACTGGTATTTTGACACAACTGGCGTTTTGTACAACTGGTATTTTGGCATTGGTATATTGTGCAGTGGTGTTTTCACCTATGGCATTATGGCCATGGCATTATGACAATGGCATTATGGCAATGGCATTTTGTCCCAATGGCATTTTGGCCATGGCATTTTGACACGGAATCTAATTAAAATATACATCATTGATATTTCGCTAGTTCATTGCAAAGTGCTTCAATTTTATTTTGATTTTATATAGTATTGTATATTGCATATCATGGGTGAGCTGGCGTATTCACAATCGGGTGTGCCAGTGAGAAAATACCATAGTTGATTGCAGGAGCTTGACCTTTCAACGGATAAAGTAAATATTGTACAGGCATGCTTATCCAGTTGTGTACCACACACATCGTAATAAAAGTACACAACATCAATATATATATATACTTAATAATAGTAGCAACATTAGTAATAATATTATACTATATTGTAATAAGTTTGACATAGCAAGCAGCATCGAACTGGCTTGGTTTAAAAAATTTGCAGAAGTTTTCTACAATGATTGATTGACATGGCAAGCTGCCAAAAAACAAATTATGGTTATTATTACTGAATATCTCACATGTTCATCAATTAGATGCCAACTTTTTAATCTTGGCTAATTGCTTAATTGGATCAAGTCACTTCAACTCCTCGATTGGATGGTGGTTTGTTGGATGGTGGTTTGTTGGATAGTGGTATGTTGGATAGTGGTATATTGAATAGTGGTTTTTATGTATAGCTTTATCAGAATTGACTGGCATAATTTGCAAGGGGAGTTTACTTCACAGTGACGCCGCTTGCCCTCTTTTTGATATTTGATCAGACCGACAGGCCATGACCTTTGATAAGGTTACAAAGCACTCAAACGGTTATGTTAACAACTGTTTTTATCTACAAGGGCTTTTAAGAGCAGATTCATAACAGAGTGAACTGCTTGAAAACACTGTTATCAAAACCAACACAATGCTAATTTCAAGCGCCTACTTTAAGAGTCAACCTTCAATTAAGTCTCCAAAAGCAGTCAACCTGTCTTCCAACCACCAGCCATTATTTCCTTTTCAGTCTGTAATTAATGCCACAGTAGCTTTTTGGTAGGGATAATTAAACTTGAAACTTGAAACCTCTTTGTCTGTCTGAAAAGCTCTATTATTTGTTCCAGCTTTTCAATCGTGAGTCTGTCGGCTAGGCTATGAATACTGTAATCATTTGAGCACAAAAGATGGGATATCGCAGTCATAACTTGTCTGTCCTCTACAGTTTTGAGGCGTATAAACTAAGTAAGGACCTACACACACCAGAATCTCTTACAGCTCACCTTCCCTGGCTCACACCATATTGAGGGAGTACAGCATTCAGTGTCAAATAGGTTAGTGACAAGTACCTCATCACTGATATCAGAACTACCACAAAGCTGATTTGTTTCCCTAAATATGAATGTATTCTTGTTTAAAATGTATCTTTTAATGATTTGACAGACATCAATTGATAAATTGCAGTGCATTGTTAATCTATACGCTCAAACCTGCTTATAAAACTGTCAAACATTGCAAAAAAAAGTTTAGCAAGTCTTATCAGCATGGTCACATTTGCTTTAAAAGTTCAAGATCACGGCTGCAGCAATCGCAGTTTGGAATACCGAAAAATATCTGAAAAAGGAGACCTACAGGTCGGCGAGACCGATAGTGTGGTGATAGGAGTATGCACATTTAGTTAAGACATTCTGCAATTAATTACAAACCACAAACTTGAAATGTATTAGATACCTGCACAGCTGCCACAAGAAGAAGCACTAGGATATTATGGTTGTAGGCCAGTGTTCAGACCATGATCTCACTCGCTGATGGGATCTGTTGTTGATGATTTTAAGCTTGTTTATTAGTTGTTTGTGAATGATTACAGTACATACTATGACCTATTTTATCAGTAGATTAAAGGTCATCATTTGTCGTTTATCTTGGTGTTATATGGCACGCTGTTCTAAATGCTGATGGACATAAATTAAAATTGAATGTTAAGTAGGGGATTAAAGTTATAGATACCAGGTACTGCATGTGAAAATGTGCACATGTAATGGTTCAAGGTGGCAGAATTGACTACTTTCCTCAGGGCTCAAACTCATCCCTAAGAACTTCAAATCTTTAGATTATTTCAAGTTACCTTTTCAAGATCAATGGTTTTGCATTACTAAGGGCAGCTCTTATTCCCTTCTTTCATCATCATTCTCTGGGCAGGCAATATATGGAGCCACCCCTTTCATGATTCCGGAAAAAAAAATCCACCACTATTTGTTCTGAATGATAATAATAATCCGCCACTAGTCTTGAGCTTGTATTTTGTTATGAATGATATAACTTGTTATTTATATGAGGATGACTATCACTCATCACTGTTGTTAAGCCACAGATAGCAGATATTTATGATCTGTGACAAATAATTATTATTGAATCGATGTGTCAATGTTCAGCTTTTGATTGGTTGGAGCAAATAGATAAATGAGCACAGCATTTTGTAGGTTTGCCTCTCATGGATACGTTTATAATGTAATATAAAGTTTATTCTTATTTGAAGTGTACCCATAGTTGTGTCAGGTTTCACACAGTAGATTTGAATCTTTTTCACAGGCGCTTTATTGCTGCATAACCCCTCTTGGACATATAAGACCGGACGACTGTACTATTAGAACTATAACATTGCGGAACAATTTTCTTTTAAGCATTAGAAGCCGACTTTGAAAGGTACGTAATTAAATCCAGACTCGGTTTTCTGCCTTCATTTCTAGTTGATAGTATAGCTGGGATAGCTTCCAAGTTCCAATTTAACAACACTTAAATAGTTCATGGTAACTTGAGTCTCACTTGCTCACCCTATGACATTGTAAAGTAAAAATATATTCCTCTTGAAGATAAACCAACATTGACATAGGATTAACACTCTCACTCCCGCCACCGCTGCAACAAGGGTAGACAAATAAGTAGTTACACTTTTTTCAAGTTTTCAAGTTCTGAGTTATTATGTCTCAACAGTGAGAATGGTCTCAAGGAGGGGGTTATCATCATCTTGAGCACCAGCAGGGAGGAGGGGATTAGGCCTTGACAGTCTGATCATCGGCAATTACCCAGCACTATTTTTGAATTGATAGCAATATGAGTGTCAATGATCTTGAATAGAGCAGTATATTACTCCAATTTATGTTATGCTGCATACCAACTATTACATGCTAAACCTTCTCTGAGGCTGCTACATATCAAATCACATTTGCATATTTTGCATATTTTGCATAATCTAGCCCTACACTACTAATCTTTCATAATATGGCTTTCGTTGTAGCCCTTCCAAAATAAACCACCTATAATTAAAATTAGGTTGTGTCTGATAAGCACATATTATGTCTAATTGTCTCCTGTAGAATAACTAATTCAGTTCAAGCTCGACAACATACAGATGAACGATGAACGGAAGAATGGCTGTATGTGGTTACTATAGCTATTACTCAAAACCTAGCCTTTGTCATGCCGATACTTCTTTGCTTTGGGGTTCAACAAATCAGTATATGGTGACAAGTTCGAAGTTCCATTTTTTTTATAGCTGGTAGTTATCTCAGGGTCAACCTTAGTATTTGAAAGGATTCAAACAATTTTAATGATAGGATTTGTAGTGGGATGATGGCATGATCCTCATATGTCATCATGTTTCCTATAAGATGGCAAATTAATCACACACAGCTGACATATTATTTCTATGTTACTGACTCTTCTATTGGTGTGAATATCCCAACCATGTGCCTAATAGGTTTCCATTGATGTTAACCACAGATTTATGCTGAGTGAATGTGGCCTGGTGTGACTGGATCACAAGTAGTAGTGTGAAATAGGAAGGAGACCTGATGATTCATCGAAAAACCATGTCATATTTTTTGCAACTATCGTCAGGGGCCAACAGGAGTCAGATAACCCTGTCTGTTCTTGATGTAGAGCTTCACATCTTTTTCCTTGCAAAAAATGGTGCCACACCACTAGGGCAAGAGTTTTGGACAGAAGGATAATGGTATAAAAAAGCTAGATAGATAATTTCCCTGCTTGCTATCAATTACATGAGGAGAATCTTTGAACTTGCTCCGAGACTCCCAATATATCAAACTTCGTCATTAATAACAGTACAAAACAAGAATTGTAAAAAAGAAGTCTTTGCAATGGTGGTTTAACTTGGTTTTTTTTTATGAGTAGCGTTATTTATTTTCTCATCTCTCTTGATTGCATTATTATTAATTGGGCCATCATAATTAAACTAAGAGATGGCAAAATTGGTCAACCTGCCTAGAATTCCATTACAAAATCTTTTAGTTTTTTTTGCAAATTTTTTAAGGAGGGATCAATCACATTCACAGCAGGTTTATTATATTGAATTCATAAGGATAAGCTGCTAACCAATTTCTACCTTGAATGGTAGGTGTTTTTGTCACTGTCAATAACAGGAAGCATCCGCCAATTAATCTAATGAGCTATTGTGCGATTGTTCTAGAATTACAAGGTAGGATAACAATATTCATTGTTCATATACTCATTGTTACAGATATGGGTGAGGAGATGGAGATGGTTAGAGATACATCTCCTGTAAGATCGGACTCTGGTACGGAGGATACGGAGACACACGATCTACCAAAACTACAGTATTCTATAGAAGATGTGCCTCCCTTCTATCTTTGGATTTTTCTCGGCTTCCAGGTACTGTAATCTGCCTACGAGAGAGAGTATGTTATACCAAGGAGTAACAGGTTACTCCTTGGTTATACTATACTGTCTATGTACAAAAATCTGTCTTATCAGAAAGAGTATATTATACTATACCATGCATGCCCAACCTTTTTCCGGGTTTGGCCACTTTTTTTGGGAAGCTTACCAATTGGCCGCACCAACTTTTCGGCAAATTTTACTTGTGATACAGAATGGAGAATATCCAGGCCTGTGTCCATTGGTTTTAAAGTGGTGGGGCGAGGCGGGATGGGTGCCTTTAGCTAGGAGTATGGGACCTCCCTAGAAAACTTTTTGAAAATAGAGGCAGTTTTGGGAAGAAAACTAATAAATAATTGGACACATGAATCTTTGAGTAACTAAAAAAGGTGAGCGACACAATTTTGCTAGTGACAGAAAAGATCACATGGGAGTCCTAGAACTTGGAGGTAGGAAACAGAGCTTGAGTTTACTGCTTACAGAGAAGTAGAGGATTACAACAGTGATTTTGGTGAATTGTCCGTGAATAGAATAATGAGAAAATATTTCGTGCGAGCAATTTTTAGTCAAAATTTCAATTTTAGTGTTCATCTTAGAGCATTGAAAACACTTAAACAGAGATTTTTTTTTGGATGAGACGCCATGACCTTGTTAACAGTGAAACTTCACAAGGTCAAACACAGTCAAACCCAGTTTAGAACATGTTACGAGGCTGCAGTGTTTTCGAACCTTGCTCATATTGACGTGGAGGTATGTTATGAGCCAGGCCATAGTGCTGAAGGATAGCTCACATGGCAGAATACTGCGGAATTTCCTTTATTTTTGACTAAGACGAGAAAATGTGTAAGGTGGTAAGGGGGCATTTGGCCGAAATGGCCAATTTGGCCGAGGTTGAGCGTGGCTGTACTATACTGTCTATGTACATAGATCTGTGTTATCAGAGATAGTTTATTGTTATATACCAGAGGGTGTTTCCTCTATACTGTTGGCCTAGCTTTCTGTCATGACCAGGGTTGCATTTTAAGGCAGATAATGCAGACAGCCTGATTGGGCTGTAATTGACAGCAGAGATTGTAACAGGCAGGTTCTGCGTACTGTATGAGCAGGAAAAGTCTGCAGTTCTGATACCAGAGCCAAAAGCCGACATTCAGGCAGCAAAATTGATTTAGTTAGAATTTTGCTTTTGATGTGAATCACTTGCAAGACTGACGCCTGTTGGTGATTTCACAATTACTAGTAGCTGCTATTGATACACATATTCTTGGCAGGATGGAAAGTTTTCTTCTTCAGTTACAGACGGATCAATCTAAATTCATCATGTCAGATTGTGGTCTAATTTCCCTCCCATCCATTATTCATAACCGATACGACAGCTAGGCCACTACGATAAGCAATCTGCTCTGCAAAAACACTGACAACCCTGGGACTTCTGTAATTGATGACATTATCACTCCAATCTATTACATTTCCCCATCTTTAGTGCTCTCTGTGATCTCATATTCATGAATAGTACAAAATGTGTTTTCCACATTTCTAAATATTTTAAACGGGCCGAGGAGTAACAGCTGTATGTTTGTGGTTCACATGTTATGTAAAAATAATTTCTCACGATGACACTGATTGGCAAAGCATAACTGGTATTAATATCCGCTGGTATTAGTATCATGTAAATAATTTTTCCTCATACAGTCTTTGATAAGTTTCTCTGATTCTATCATATAGATATAAATTGCAGTCATATCTAAGAGGCTAAAAATAGGCCTAAAATGGCTTGGGTTTGGTATCTTTGATTAGTCACACACGCCTTTGGTACATGACAGTGCTATTCCTTGTAGATTATCATAGTTTGAATATTTAAACTAATTGATAAACATTCATTGACTGGACTGTCAAATTTTAATTCTTCGATAGCTGCACCTTTAGATCTTTACATTATAGACTATAGGCTAATAGTTGACACTGAATTTTTTCTGGGTTAAAAAGTCTCATTGTTGTAGTCAAAGTAAGATAAAAAGTCTAGTTGTTAAAAAATTTCATTGTTATAGGCGCATAAATATGATTCCACTCGACTTGTTCTCGTAATGCCACGTCTTCAAACTCCTTTGACACTACTTTGACAATGACCTGTGACCGATTTTTTATCAGGTTTTGACAGATGAGGTTGTAAGAGTTTTTAGGGTGTTTAGATATTCATTTAGCTGGTTTGCAACCTTGGGCTGACCTCGACTGAGGATTAATTTTGTGCTGTAATGCAGATTTATCACAACTTTTATTGTGATAAGTAGATAATTCCAACTATGCCACATTTCAGCAATAGTATATTTCTGTATTTCTTACTGTATGTGTTTCTTTCATATATATTTGCAGCACTATTTGACGATGGTTGGGGCTACAATAGCGATACCCCTGATCCTGGCGCCGGCACTGTGTATAGAATCAGGTACTGAGACAGATGAGGTCGCCAAGGCCGAACTGCTCAGTACCATATTCTTTGTATCTGGGCTGGCCACATTTCTTCAGACTACTTTCGGATGCAGGTAAATAAGTTCATCAGACACAAAACTACAATAGCCTGTTGCATCCAAGATGAAATTCACAGGGGTCTGCAGTATTAGACTGAAGATAAGCAGTAGACCATTAGCAATCATTTAAAAACTATGAACACTGCATGTTATGTACCAGAGACGGTTGTTTCATTGGTTTAAACTCAGGTCTGGTTTGCACTCCATTCCATTCCATTAGCAACTAGCTGCTGAAACTACAAATAATACTCACCACTTCTGGGGAGCCCCCCCCCCCCCCCCCCGGGAGTAAATAATCCATAAATAGAATTGCATGAAATATGCAGCATGTTTTGCTAAGTTATTTGCATTTTTCATGAAGTAAGATATATACAAATTGCTGGGATTATATGTGATACAAATATATACAAACTGCTGTAATATATACAAATATATACAAACTGGGTAATATAAACTGCTGGGATTATATGTGAGATAAATCAATTTTTGAATCCGCTGGAACTGTAATACCTAGGCTGAAAGGATAATTATGATAGTGGAGAGTTTTTGCTGCAATTTCCGCGTCACTACACACATGGAACAAAAAAAAACCTGGTATACTATTCTGCCATACACTGAAGTTTCAGAAAGTTTTTATGCGCACACAAAAAAGTCATGGTGTCATCAAAAATTAAGTGGGATCCTTTGCGCTATGGTGACAAATCAAATTTCTATGCTTAAACCTTCCTGTCAAAACTTTCAGTGGTTTGTGATACAGTTGTCAAGCTTGATAATTGACACCCTGGATTTGCACCTCATTGATGGCGACACCTCCTCGTTACCAAGCACTAGCAACAGACCAGAGGACGACATATATTCATAACACTTATACTTCTCCTTTACTTAGCCTGATGAAGCGGACTCATTTTTCTTTCAATTATTTTAGGGTGTCATGTTACGAAATTTTTACTGTTTTGCAGGTTGCCGATTGTACAAGGAGGCACATTCTCATTCCTACCCCCTACTTTTGCCATCCTCGCTACTTTTGGAGACTGTCCTGTCATTTTACCAAGAAGTAAGTCTGAGAAACACCTCATCAATCCGGAGATCAAACTAATGTCTGCTCAAGTCTGACCCCATTTAATGTTGTAGAGATTATGGTGTTTGTTAGATTGAATTGGTTTTAGGTTGTGTATATTGGAGCTAGATAATCAAGACTGAAGATATTAACTAAGATACCGATTGGTATTAGGCACATGTATAAAAAAGGAATTATATGATTGACAAAAAGTATTGACATATCCCTCCACCAGTGTATGATAACAGTAATTGTGTGTTGTGACATAAGATATAAAAGGCTGGCGACAGGCCGCCTAGAAGTCCGAGTTATTTTAAATTCAGGTCAGCTATATTTAGCCATGCATCTCGACAGTGTTATCATCATTTTTTTCATGCTGGCCATCTTCTATCCTCTGACATTAACCTCCCTGATACGGCTTGGTGATCTTACGTTGACTGTGCCTTATAAACTGGCTCACCTCTTTAATATGTGACAAACTGTCATCTTGGTCTCTGAAGTTGTCATTGAAGTGACGCACATGATTTAATAAAATAGGTCAACTTGGTTGTCTTGTCACCTCAGGGTGCAATACCACATAGCATTCCCTCGCTGGGGGGCCGTCAGGGCGGGGGGGGGAGCAAAGTCTGGGGGGCTCAGCTAAGCATTTAGTAACTTCACGTATTAATAACCTTTGGCAATGATTTATAATCTTTGCCTTTGGTATCTTTGATCACAGTAACAGATATATATGTTCTTAACTTCGAATTGTTGGCTATCCTATACAGATCAGTCAGAATTTGAATAGTAATGCTAAACTAAACTAAACTAAACTAACTAATACTAAAGATGAAAATAAGTTTTCATATGCAAACGAAAGTATTTTTCATTTCTAGTTCTTCTATGGAAATTGTGATATCATCATGTTTGCTGAAATCATTGTTTGAACTGAATAGAGAAGTTAAATCTGGTTAAAGAAACGCTGTTTACTGTTTGAAGAACAGTACTGATTTCTATTGGCTGGTACCATATTTTGATTTGTTGTCTCAAGGTCAATTATGGAATTCTACTTTTTCATTTGACAAATTTCAATGAATGCACTATCCTAGGGTGTTTATGATTGAAAGAAGTATCAACTATAATAACAAAATCTTGAAAAGATAATCAGAATGTAGATATTGTTGTTTATAAGAGATCTGACTTCCCCCTTCGAGTGCAAAGGGTGCCTGTTGAAATGATATCAGATGATGATTGGCCTTATCTTCATCATACTCCCTAAGTCACAAAGCCCACTTCACTGGTGTATCGTTCTGTTATCTCATCAAAGCCAGACAATAAAACAGATCCATGCTAGAAAATAAACACCATTATGGTCATTGTAGCAAGGAGAAGTAAGATGAGCCTATTCATAAATGGTATTACAGCAACATTAGTCTGAGCCCCCCAGACTTTTGCCCCTCGTCCGACGGCCCCCCGGGCGAGAGAAAGTCTGAGAGCAATGCAGGATCTTGCTGGAGTTGTCTGCCCTTGAGTGTTATAAGTTAATCAAGGGGGGCACTAAAACTGCAATATCTATTGGTTTCTATTCATGCCACCTACTATATTGCTCCAGGTATGAGAGTTTTCCAGTCAGACTCTGGGAAAAGTAGCCTCATGTTTGGGAAATACCCATGAGCAGAGATATTCACTGCCAAGTAGTGAAGAAAATGACATTCATGACATTGACAAAAGGTCGTACAATGTAGATTATTGGACCCTAGGCTATATGAAGTAAGATTAATGTAGAAGTAATGAGAGGAAAATTCCAAGCATATACTGCATAGTGCATAGACTACAACAACATCTTTATCAAAATATCTTTACTTCCCCTTTGTTTTCTCGATGGCTGATTTTGAAAAACATTCTCATCAAATGAAAGTTAAACCAATAAAGTTTAAAACAAAAATTTTCTGTTTTACATAAATGCCAACATTATCTCATTAGTCGTCTCAGCGTCTAGGGCGTCTCTGGTCAAGCGGTGGATAGCGGGTACGGTGGGCATATTTTGTCTGGGCTTCTCATGATGTTTGTGTGGTGTTTTTGTAACTCAGTTATTTGAAGTCAAAAATGCTCAGTTGTAGTTATCTCCTCCTTAATTTTCAAAAAGCTATCTCCTTCCTACAGTTTTTAATTCAGAATAACCACATTTCATCAACTGGATTGTTAGTCAGTCAATTAACTATTCATTCAATTTTTTCTGCAAAGAAACTCAAAATCTGACAAAAATCTCCAATTTCATGTTTTTCTGCTTGGGCAGAGTTACATTTCGACATTGAAAGTCACAGAGATCAGGTTTATTTGGAGTATCAGTTCATAACATTATCTAAATGTGCTTTTGAGGGCATGTTTGAAATAGTTTTTTAACAAGGTTTTAAAATGCGATTTACTTTTTCATTACTGTGTTTATTTCATCCATCAGTGCTGTGGCATTGTTGCGCAATGCAGTGCAAAGAGCCTATATATTTGTAGTTTCAAAGGATTTAAAGGCAATGCAATATTAAAATATCAAAACCTGAGGATAACCTTTGTGTCTCAAGACTTGTTGCTTCTCATGAAATTTACGCATTAAGGTATCAGATTAAAATTCAAGGTTGATTTAAATCAGATGTCTTGCCACAAGCCACATCCCGGAGCACGGGCGGCAAAATTCGTGGCCTTAGTGACGAGGTCGCAATATCTTTGCCAGGTTGATCTTTGTTTGCAGGCAGGTCGGAGCACACCTGGGTGCCAACCAAAGCCCAGTAGTCGATGGACCGCAGATACATTTGATATGAGGCCCTTTCGATAAATCTAAATTCATTGATTGCACAGACCAAGGGAAAGTTGTGGCAGCATCATTCCAAGATTATAATAGTTATTCCAATTATTAAAACAGTCAAAATGCTGTTTACGTAGCTACCCACCTCACCAATTTAGCTAGAAAAGTTACAGATGTAACTTAAGCATAAAACATCAAATCTAATCGTGGAGCAAGGCTCCGGAACCCTATATTTGGGACAAATAGATGAAAGGAGTTTTTGGCAACAAGCTTCACATAATTCTCCCCTTGACACAATGCTTGCAGGTACCTTGACCAATGAGTAAAAAACTCTTTGCCTTGACTATTGTTGAACAAAATAACTCTGTATCGCGTTACTCTGTGAATCAGTCTACCAATTACCAACTACCAGCCACCAACTAAATTGTTTCACACAGATAGATGGCTTCATATAGATTAATCTGCAACCAGCAGCTAGAATTCACACGCTTTCCATGCTCAACACAATGTTTCCCCAACAAAGATCAAGCCATGTAATTGGAAACTGATGTAAAATCAAGGATTTCCTGAAATCCTTGGTACAATTGCTCTTGACATCGCAAACAGTTCTACTTTTGAAAGCTGCAGTCATACGGCACAGCTTGAACACATGGTCATGTTATTATGGCTAGGTTGTGATGATCAAAGGATAAGAAATCATTCCCTACAACATATAGGATTTTTAGGATAAGCTTGAGCCATGCTGCTATGTAATGGCCATTTTCTCACAACGAACAAAATACATGGGGTGATAACTCTATTTTGTAAATGAACCACCGAGTTTCAACACTAAGAGAAGACAACTTCTTAGCCTAGAATTTGCCCAAATTGACTTTAATAAACTGAGAATTTGTTGGAGGGTTGACCGCCACTCGTCACAGACTATCTGGCTGACCCACGCTTTTATTTACTTTCTTTGAACATTTATTACTCTTAATTTACAATGTGCAAAATACAAAAAAAAAGAAACGGAGATCCTTATCACATTCTTCTCCTACATCAAAACATTTCTGCAATTTTATTTCAATATTTACAGGTGGTAATCTGACAGAGTATATGATTCTCAATGCTAACAGTACTGATACCGTAGTGATAAATGGATCTCCAGAGCATAAAGAGCTGTGGACAACTAGAATTAGAGCTGTAAGTGCTAAATTATAATCAATGTTAACTCAATGTTTTTATTTATTCACGTTTCACACGGCAAAAATGGCTTGGGAGTTTAAAAACTGCCTAAGGATAATGATCGGGATCAATTGATGTGCTCAACCCTGCTTCAACTTATAGGATGATTTGACAGATTTTTTGCTGGCAAGCCTGAACTTTCTGCCTGATTACTTTGGTAAATCGTGAGGAACTGAGGGTGATTAAGCCGCTAATGGTTAGAACAAGTTCAATCCAAATCGCCAGCAGTCCAGTCGTTCCTATTCTACTGGTGAGCAAAGGGATCAAGAACTTTTATCTATTTAGTCAGAGTTGCACTGTTTACTTTCCTGGTATAAGTATCCACAAACTATCCACAAAGCGTAGGACAACTTCAACAAATAGGATGGAAGTTTATTATCCTTTTTGCAGCGGCTCAAACCCTCCATGCAGGAAAATTGGATCATGCTTGATCTAGCTTATGGTAGGAGCCTAAAAGAGGCTGAAAATCTGCCCTAGATATGACAAATTTACAGTGATTTGCAATGCTTTATTGATTCAATTCGTTACCATTAATCTTTATTTACTTACTTTGATGTTTATTTTGATTTATTTAACCTTTGATATTTCAGTTGCAAGGAGCGATTATGGTGTCAGCAATCTTCCAAGTTGTGATTGGATTCACTGGTATCCTTGGTCTATTGCTGAGATTTATCGGGCCATTGGTGATCACCCCTACCATTGCCCTTGTTGGTCTCAGTCTATTTGGAGCAGCATCTGGCACAGCCTCAAGTCAGTGGGGTATTGCTTTCCTGTAAGTTCACATGTATCATCTGCAGAAATTTCGGTTTTCACCACCCTTAGCCATCCTCTTCAATGAAGATACTAAGTTGATTCCTCACATTTACCTGTTGGCAGAATAAGTGTGATATCACTCAAGCCTGCCCAGCCCTGACTGAGTGTTAGTGGTAATCTTGTCCAGGATCATATGTAACATACTCATTTTGAAGCCACCATCACCTACTGCCTTCTATACCTAACAATTATCACATACTGACTAGAAAACAAACCAACTCTCTACTAGAATCATTTGCTGAACAGTGTTGTGAGCTCTGCTTTGAACTTGCTGCTGATTGAGCTGAATTCAGCGCTTGAGCTAGCATTTGGTTCCAGACTAGTGTAGACAAACAAAACCAATCCTTGTTGATTTTACGCATTAATACATTTATCGATGGACAATCATGTTGGCCCAATCCTCTTCCTTTCTTGCTTACATATTTCTGACTATATTTGTAGAACGATAGCACTGATGGCTATATTCTCACAGTACATGAGCAAAGTTAAAATTCCCTGTTTTTCGAGAGAAACTAGAAGCTGTTCAATGGCTAATGGATACCCACTGTTCAGATTATTCCCTGTAAGTCCACTCACTTACTTACTTTCTTACGTCCTTATAGGGATCTATGGATTTTTTTTAACTTATACTCTGCCGGCCTTCTCTGTAAAGTTATGTTACGAGTGACTAGAAATGAAACTTATTTAGCAAATTGACTTGAGGGGTATGAGGTGGTTCTGAAATAGCTCATTCTAGTTTATCGAAATTATAACGTTGTACTTTACATCGTAATGTGAATAAATGGCATCCCATTAGTCTGAGCCCCCAGACTTTCCCCCCCCCCCCCCGTCCGACGGCCCCCCTTGAGTCAAATGAATAGCCAAGAACAGGTGCATTAATCGATTCTATAGCTATCCGTGGCTGGGAAGATTTGTTAGGGTAATTCTGTTGACTATAATTATGCAGTGAATTGGTTCTTTCCCGCTAGGTGTGTTTATGAGGATCCTATCACAGATTTATTTTGCTTTACTTATACATATTATTGCAATGATATAAAATTCCTAGATTGTGGACAAAAAGGCACTTAGTGCAAACAAAAACTTGCGCGTGTAAGGTCTACAAACAAAGTCACCAGAAAAAGTCAGATCTTCACAAATTTCCATGCCACAGGGAGATTGAAACAGTAGCTGTACTATGATGGCATTTTCATATGATTTTACTGCAACTTGTTTCTGACTGTTTTTAGATTTTTAAGGATATGAAATTACCGAAAATTTAAACACCCATTAATTCGGACATCCTCTTTTACTTTTTGCAAAACCATACTCATTACTTGAGGAATTTCCATTTACCAGCAGTGATTTCAGTTTGATACCACATTACAAACTCCTATGATAACCTGCTTTACAATTATTTGTTGCTCAACCACGCCAGACCACCAGTATCCTGAATTCTATTGTCATTGCAATATTCTGATGCTGGTATGGATCGTGATTAATCTTTGTGATCTTGTGAATGCACTGTAACGTAATAAAGATCACGATTATGTGTGCTTTCACTGCCTTTTGGATTATCAATCAATCATCACTGGTGTTTTGCACTTGAAATCATGGTTTTGATTTTCAGCCTACATGTTCTGTTCTTCCTATGTGTTATGTAATAGCAAATTTAAGGATGTAGGTCAAAACTTGGGTTGAGAATAGTACTAAGTGTTGTCTTATTAAGAGGATGTAGCTGAGGTTTTATGTGGGCCCTTCGCTACCTGCTACGATTTATTGAAAATTCGAAGTGAAATCTTGATATATCTGAATCTATTCTCTTCTCTTGCACCACCCAAACTGCAGATTAGGCGAAGTATATGCAGTTATTTCTATCAGAAAAATACAAATTACAAATTTTCATGAACATTGGTTCTCTGTGGCCTGTGGGAGAGCGAGGCCTGTACGGGCGAAAGAGATGGCGGCTGGAACACGTCGATTCTGAGTTCCTTTTTGGATCAAGCTTCTGCCTAGTAGCATCGGGTTCTGAAAAACGCGGACAGGCGGAAAATCAGTTTCATCGCGGAAAATCGTTTTTCACCTTGAATTTAATGATGATTCTAAAAAAATCTCCTGGAAAGACATTGAGACATCACTACTGTATTATATGAGTGTTTTTGGTAAAAATCAAGTGATAAAATAATTTTTTTGGAAAATGCGGAAAATATTTTTTTCCTCAAAAAATGATCTCAATGCATAGAAAATGAACTGTAACCCATTAAGATATCATCCCCATCTATTAACGGCCTGAATTTCAGGTTCTTTCATTTTTGGAAAATGCGGAAAATGATTTTCAGCGTTTTCCAAAAATGAAAAAACCTGAAATTTAGGCCTTCAAAAGATGGGGATGATATCTTAATGGGTTACAGTTCATTTTCCATGCCTTGAGATCAATTTTTAAGGAAAAAAATATTTTCCGCATTTTCCAAAAAAAATAATTTATCGCTTGATTTTTACCAAAAACACTCATATGATACAGTGGTGATGTCTCAATGTCTTTCCAGGCTTTTTTTAGCATCATCATGAAATTCAAGGTGAAAAACCATTTTCCGCGTTTTCGAAAACGCTTTTCCGCGATGAAACTGATTTACCGCCTTTCCGCGTTTTCAAGAACCCATAGCAGCATCATCGATCAAAAAATGAACGTGCTAGTACTGAGTTGACATATATTGTGCCCTGGTAAAAAAATTGTGATTTGAGTAGCAGGAAGTCGGAATTACCTTGCTATATCTTGCTCAGAGTACCGATTAAATAATTTGAATGGAATTTTGTATTAATATGTATTTTTTTTATCTTTCAGGTGATCCTGGCTATATTTGTTGCATATTTAGTGAGCGTTATTTTCACATACACTGATGTATTTCCCAATGACAAGACCCATATATACTACAAAGCAAGAACAGACAGTAGAATCTCAGTACTCACCAACGCCAAGTGGTTCAGATTTCCCTACCCTGGTACGCCTGCACCCATTTTTGTTCTCTAATACCGTAACTATTATGCGTATTTTTGTGTTCTTTGGTGACGCTTGATCATGATAATGGGCATTTGTCAACAAAATTCTGCCTCATATGGTGGGATTGGAATAATGTACCTGCATTAATACATGTTTGATTATGCTCTGATACAACCCAGCCTTATTTATTCATCATTATATTGATATAATAACATTTTCAATCATTACATATGATACAGGACAGTGGGGTTTGCCTACAGTCACAGTAGCTGGTGTGTTCGGAATGTTAGCTGGAGTTTTAGCTTCTATGATTGAGTCTGTTGGAGATTATTACGCCGCTGCTAGGTATGTACTTCATATATTACTCTGTCATGACAAGCTTTGTTGTTGGGGGAGGGAGGAATAACCCCCTACCAATAATTTCGATATAATTAACACTATAAGAATCAGGCTCGACTACTGTCGACGTTAACATTATGGTAAACTGGTGCCATGCTTCTCAATCCAACCAGCTTAAACATTTATTCTGAGTCAATTTGATTCCTTAATATTTGTATTCATCCTACATAATGTCTGTCCCTCCAGTTAAAAGTGTGAGTCGTTCCCTCAAAACTTTGGATGATATTGCAAATAAATGAGAACTATCACCATCGGTCAATAATATTACGCTGTATATTACTTTTCAGGCTCTCTGGGGCTCCACCCCCTACCACTGCTGCTATTAACAGAGGTATAGGTATGGAAGGAATAGGATGTATTATAGCTGGAGCTTGGGGAAGTGGTAATGGTACAACATCTTATAGTGAGAATATCGGTGCTCTTGGTATTACACAGGTAAATCAACAAATTGTAACCTGTACATATGGCTATCTTCTTTGTGTGCAGACGTATTTGGTTTACTTCCGCCTTCATGCAGGCCAGATTCGAAACCCATGGTTGTTCAGGATAATAAGCTAAACATCTTTTGTAGGTTGGTAGTAGAAGAGTGATTCAAGCCGGAGCTATAATAATGTTGGTACTCAGTCTTTTCAACAAGTTCTGTGCTGTGTTTGTGACTGTTCCAGATCCAATTGTTGGAGGTGTATACTTCGTTATGTTTGGTAAGTGGGTGGTAACAAAAGCCGCTGAGGAAGTGCTTCTCAAAAACCATTCGCAACCATCAAACTTTGGACCTTCATCCTACCACTGTACAAAATCTTGCAATGCACTTTAAATCTAGATTACTAATGCAACAGACCACATCAGTCATGATTTCACTTAGGTTTCATACTCGATGACATTACCTCCAATATAAACACAGCTTAGTATCAGGGAGTTTGGTCACATTAGTGAAACTATCTGCTGTCATCATTAGTGAGGGGGAGGGGGTTATTAATGATTATGTGAAAAACTTTAGGAGAAATCTTTGACAAAGAGAGAGGATGACTCTACCTCGTGAGGGCAATATGTCCCTCTGCCCGGGCCAATCAGTCTGTTATACCAAAGAGCGAATTTCATCAACTCCGTAAAAAAGAGAGCTATACCCTCCAGGGAGCTTCATTAGCAAAAAATTTGTCATGCAAACATAATTCGTATCTGACAACTGTGACAAAATGCATGAATATCTTTCCTCATCTAAGTATGTCATGACAAGTTGGGATTATATTCATGCATAACGGCTATACTATAGTACCAAACATTATTATTATTTTTCAGGTATGGTGACTGCTGTTGGTCTTTCTAACCTTCAGTTTATAGATCTGAACTCTAGCAGGAATCTGTTTATACTGGGTCTTTCCCTGATGATGGGTCTATCGATACCAAACTGGATGTCGTCGAACGGTGACTCCCTCAAAACAGGTACCTGATTTCATTCCAAGCTGAGAGTTCAAATATTGAACTACTGTAATGATATAATAAAAACATCTAAATATTATTATTCAAATATTGAAAATGACCCCTACTTTAACCTTATCAAACTCGATTTATTTGGCCATTAGCTGCAAGCTATCAGAGGGGGCACAACTCTGAATTATGTGTTTTTGGATTGCTAATAGATACATGAGTAAATAATTTAACGGATCTTTGATTTTTGATGTAAGCCAAGGTTTATTTACCTTTGAACAGGTTCTCTGGTGGTTGATGATATTATTAAAGTACTGCTCAGCACTAGTATGTTTATTGGTGGCACTGTGGCATTCTTTTTAGACAACACTATTCCAGGTTTGTATTTTAGCACATATAGTTACAATCCGAGGGCTGGAAGTCCTACGCCTATCCTCATGTTGTGGAGGTATTATAATCTTGCCATCTATTTATCAGAACACAAGTCATGAACTAGAATTACATTTTTATTTAATGTCTTACACACTGCTGAGAGGAAAACAGTGTCCTAAACCAACAGTATCATATTATCGTAACAACAAGGTACTTTATAAAAAATTGATTATATTTTCTGTTATTCAGGTACAAAGAAGGAGCGAGGCTTACTGGCTTGGACAAATCAAGTTGGATCTGGAGATAGCTCGGAGGAATGCAGGAAGAAATTTGAATGTTATGACATGCCCTTTGGAAATGATTATATCTATACGTATGTTCTATAATTCCACTACACAACTAAGACCTCTCGTCCCAATTATTGCGTCATTCCGTGTGCCAAACACGGGAAGGATAATAATTTAGGTATAACCTAGCGAGTGAGCCTCTGTGTTTCCTAAGATTTGAATGATCTTTACCTGCATAGTTTGAGAATCGTCTTGTTTAGGTCACCGGCAGCTCAACTTCTCGCTATAGACATGTTTAGAGCGGTTCCAGATAATATATCTATACTGTTAGTTAGGATTTAATACATGTGATTTTTATTCTCGCAGCGCCCGATGGACGAGCTACATTCCGTTCTGTCCAAACTTTCTACATCACAGACTTCCAGAACAAAGCAAAAACTATAAAATGGATCCTTCTCAGAAGAAGGAAGAATATGATGCTGAGTCTGGTGTGATTAATTCTGATACGGCAGCAAATAAAGGCAGCGAGATGAGTGCTTTATAGTGAAACCTTAGTGATGTTCTACATTGATAGGAGCATAATATTTTATAACACCTGGTCACACTGTTATAAAACAAACTAGCTGAGTGACATGGCTAAAATTTCAGTTATTAAATAAAAAAAACTAACTAGCATCTTTTTTTCATATTTTTAATATTAGATTATAATGTTATTATATTATTATAATTCATAATTGATGTGATTCTGTCTTTTATGCTCAATTCTTATAACCTTCTCATACATTGATTATACAGTTATACTTTTGTGTATTTTGTACAGTACTAAGATTATATTTTTTATTGACTTTGATTTGAAATTGATATACTATTAGTATTTAAAGTGGAAATTAATCAACAAGAATAGACTTAATAAATAACATTGCATAGTTTCAAAGTAGGATTAAAAGTGGATTTATTACCCCAGTAAATGCTAATTCTGGATAAGAATAAGTCCTTAGGACTTGTACCCAGAAAACAGAAAAATTGATAAAAATATGGTGTAGAATTAAAAAGACATGTAACTAAAAATCAAGAACAATGACAGGTAAAATTACAAAGTACACGCAGGCATTAATTAGCAGTAAAACATTACACAAGTTAATACACAATAGCTCGGAAAAGAAAAGTTAGAACAATGTAGCAGTAGGCTAAAGTGAAATGATAAGAACTGACTCATTAATTGAGAAGTTTGAGGACGTGGCTCCGAGTGGCATTTTTGAATGTAGCAAGGGATTGACTCAGCTTAACATGATTGGGTAATTCCTTAAACTTCTGAGCACCGAAATTAGCTAAAGCAAATCTAAAATTTTCCTTGGTTAGTCTAAACCCAGAACTTTTAGCAAGCCGAGTTTCACTAGTTAATTTCTCAGGGAGCAGATTGGTATCAATTATTGGGACTAAACTATTAACAATTTTATAAAACGTCAGCAAATACAAATATTCGAAACGCAAAGTTAAAACAGGGATGTTGTAGGTTTTTCGAGTATTATCTTTAGAACTGTTATAGTCTATAATTTTCAAACATCTATTCTCAATTTTTAAAAATTCTTTTTTGACAAAGTAGTTTGTGGTAAATAAAACAGGAGAGCTGTATTCCAGATTAGAACGTATAAGTCCAATGTACCAAAGCTTAGCTAATTTAGGTGTCAGGAATTATCTATTACGTTGAAAGTTGGTGACTATTGGATAAAGTTTTTGTTTAATTTTACTGGTATGAGATTTAAAATTTAATTTGTTAACAAGAAACACACCGAAGTACTTAATTTTGTCAGATTGTCTGAAAATGAGATTGTCAAATTTAAGTTCCGGAGGTTTGATTTTACGTTTATTAGAAATGGTCATTTCATCCGTTTTACCGCTGTTTAGAACAAGGCAATTTTCACTGTACCAACTGGATGCTTGATGAATTTTTTTTCCATAAGTTTTGTGGAAATGTCTGGGTTTTCCCCATTGGTGACTAGTAGGCAGTCATCAGCATATAGATAACAATTTTTGAGATCCATCAGATCGTTAATAAACATGATAAACAGGAGGGGTCCAAGTACAGACCCCTGCGGCACACCAGTTATAACTCGACTGTTCATAGGGCAAATAAAAATAATAATAATGAAAATTGTGGAAAAAAGCAAATGGTTTTTTCTCACGCTCATCGCTATGATCCCAAGTTCACAGGCTGTTTTATTTCATATGCCCTACTGACTTTTCAGAATGAGATCAATAAAACTATACAAAACATGGCCTAGTAGGACTGTCACTTTAAAATATGATGTCATTGTAAATGAATGGAGTTAAACCCAATTGCCTGCAATTCTCTGTTAGAACTGCTGCCGACGGGACTTTAACCTTGGTCTCACAATCTGAAGCCTTTTATGGTAACCTCATGCTGAATCTTTGAGCGCAATGTCAACAGGGAGGCATTCCAATGGCTTGAACAGCGCTGAAATTTGTTCTGCTCGATCTCATGGAAACACTATTAATGTGAAATGATGTTGATGTAAATGGAGTTAAAATTGGTTAGTTGAAGCCTGCAATTCAACGTTAGATCTGTTAGACTCAGTTCATTAAAAGTATTTTGGCTTCAAGTTGCTGTAGAGTTATCTTCTCATTTTCATACAAATTCGTTCTTATTATGAACCAGAAGTTATCCCACCTTGCCCAATTTTTCATATCACGTCCTTGTTTCCGGTGAAACATAGAGAATTATTTACAGAAGAAGAATCTAGGATCGAAAATTTTATGTCTCGAAATATCAGAAATTTTACCAGCGTACAACTTTTTCCTGTATACAGGTATTATTTCAAACTCCAAGCACCAAGCAGAACAATCAACTGTGTCAATCTCGTTAAATAACTCTCCGTAAACCCTTATAATTGCCAGATAATAATAGGATCGATAGCGATAGATATTTGATTTACTAATTCCAATCCAAATTCAATATTATTGCTTTTAATTTTTGCTAGACTGGGTAATAGTTTTTGAGCGGGTGGATTAAATGAGATCGCATAATTTATCTACTGGTACTTGAATCAACCCACCTTTTCCAGTGATATGAACAAAGATTGAGCCAGGGATACCAATCAAACAACAATTATCAAATATTTTAATCCTAAGAAATTCACAAGAAGGCCTGACACTATCACATTCAAACAAGGATTAATCAAGGAAACAATGTTAATCAAAAACTAATGAAGTTTATCAGGGTTGTTTCAAAAATAAAGTCTTTCAACGCTAAATGTATAAGAATAGATTGCGGAGTGCTTCTGATTTTACCAAAAATAAGTGTCACATTCAAATCCGAAATCCTTCCCTCAAAGAAGCCCTAATAGTAGTAGTATTGATATTATAGAGGCATATTATTTCAGATATAAAATACTTCTAGTTCCTAGTTACTTTTCGATTATAATCAGGTGGACACCAGAGAAGGCATGAGTGATTTTATTTTGCGGCTAGAAATTTTCAAAATTTAGTCACCAATAGCTCATTGGCCGTATGCCATCAACAGCTTGAAGTCAATATGGTTAGTTGGGTATCCAGATAAATCACAGGATGAAAGGTATTTACTATGGTATCTACTTGTCATGATGGATGGATGGATGGATTTATTACTATCATAGACAAAAATTTGTCACAAGTACCGTACCGTACCGTAGTCCAAGTGTCTTGATCTGGTTGGCCACCAGAGCATCTATATCGGGGTGCTCAATCCCTAACTTGGCGGCATCTTTAAATATTTTGCGTCAGGACTTCTTGTCGCTTGCATAGATCCTTGTAAAAAGTATGGGGAGACAGTAAGTGATGAGAGATACAATAAAACTCTTGAATAACATATGAGAAAGGGGCTTTGAGCTATAGTATACAAAATTTTTCACAATATACATGCGTTGAGATGCAGTAGTCACTATGGATTGCACATGATCATGATAGCGGAGTTTATCGTCAACAGTAACACCAAGGTATTTTACTTTGTCACAAAAATCAACTTCCGTGCCTTTAAGGATAAGAGTAGGGGTAATGGACCTAACAACCTGAGTAGAAAACAACAGGATATTGTTCACTTTGTTGCGGGCTGTGATGCCATACAGAGAGCAAGGAGTTACAGGGGTCTTAGCCCATGATAATATTACAGATTATATTGTGCTTAGCCATTGTTTTGTAAGCCTAATGCCAGCAATCACTTTTAGTATGCCTACCTGTAAATATGAGAGCACTACATAGTAAATCATTTTATTGTAGGACTAAACAGAGAGACATTGCGGCAACGCAAACCAACTAATCTTGTCACCAAACAATAGCTCAAGCGCCTGTTTTTAAAAACAATTTTAATTAGCCACACAATTACACATCATTATGAAAAGCAACATATGATAACACTATATGAGAAGAACAATTGAAATTGCTAGCATAATAAATTACGCTGTGTTAATCATTGTCCAGCTCCTATCTCAATTTTAACTTAAACATCCCTATGCTCAGTACCAAGATATACACATAATTGGTAACCTGCCCAATTAATCATAATAGGTGGATTGCAATTCAGTATTCATGGATCAGTTTCTTGAAAACATCTGTAATGAAAGAGTTACCCTTGGCTACCTATTGACAAGCCCTTGGGGCTATCCAAACCTATGACCTCCAACGATGCGTGGTGAGCGACTGACACTCTTTACATATGCCACCAACTATTAAATCCATTTCATTCTTGTTAGCACGCTTTCTGCATTAAATAATCGAAGCAAATAAAATATAATCTATTTTATCCACAATTTCTAAATTTAAAGATGCATTCCTGTTTGTGTTGACTAAATAAGCCAACACAAAAGTACAAGGAAGATCTTTCCAACCCACAAAGTCAGTATAATGTGGAGGCATGTATCAAATGAGATTATAATAATATTAATAGCCATTCACGTCATGGTTACACTATCTTGCTATGCGCTTCCAGTAGCTAGGCTCAGGAGGCTCTACTGGTCGTGGAGCAAGTCAATTGAATAGTATAAAACTCATGCACTTTCCCGACAATGACATGTTTGACGGAGGTGATCTAACCTATATATACATGGAACTTACAAGTAAACTACAGATGAATAAAAATCTTGTTGAGATATTAAACATTGAAATCAGATGGGAAACCAATCAAGACCAATTGTGCCCAAGTCTTATTTCCACCTATGATGTTGAATGATGAGAATTTCTGCTAAATTACTGAATTCGAATCAGCACCATCAATAATTTATTTCATAATCAGAGTATTTTGTAAAATGTAGTATTAATAATTAATAATCTTTGGTATTAACAGTATTAAGGAATATGTAGGGGATTATAATTGTACTTGTGGCATTTTAAACATAGGATTATTGTGCCTCATACATTGATTGAATTGAAAGCTTGTTATAGAAGGGGCTTTGTTTGGACAAAGAGAGTATACCAAAGGCTAAGGTCTCTGGTGTATTGCGCAATCATAAGCATACATCAGGCATACTTTTAAAAAATAGATTACATGTTACACTTTGCTTGTATGCAATTTCCAAGGATGCAAAAATTGGCAATTTTGAACAGACCTATTCTAAATAACCAAAAAAATTTGGAAGAAATCGGACAATTGGAAGTAGGTTTGCGATAAATTACTTTGTTAGTAAAGGCTGTTTTCAGTAGATTTCTTTGAGAAATGATATTTTTTTAAATATTATTATGGCTGATTGGGTTTATATTGGTATAATACATAATTACATGTGGGTTTTATTCACCTATGATATTATGCATGATTTTCATGCATCATGCCTATAGTTCTTGTTTGCTAAAACAATCAGAGACCAGACAGTTTTAACTATAATGAGAAAGAATATTGTGAGGAAAGTTCATCTCCTCAAGTCCTCATCTATAACTAAGGATTAAAAGTAAGAGTAATTGCAGACTTGCTGAACACGTCAAGATAAAGATCAATTTTCTTTAATCTTGCACAGCCCTAGCATTCACTGATACAAAAAAATGTGTCATTTCTGCTTTAATGCTATACGCAGTGTGAGTCCCAGAGCCTTGAGTGCCGACTCCACCTCCTGTGATGGTAGTTGTATAAAATAATGAGTAGATATTTCCAGCAGCAAACACAGGTGGTATGTAACGCAATAAAAAATCACATGACGACGATGATTAAGACTGGGGCAGCAATGGAATGTATCAAACGAGTATCAATGCATTGCATTGTTCCAGCAAAGCAGATGTTAATGTAGCATACCTTGAAGAGACAGAAAAGTCCGAGAAAGAGCCGACGCATGTTTGAGATAAAGAAAACAAATTCTTTTGTGCATCAGTTTTCTACTCCTGTTACCCAGACGTGACTGCACAAACTAACCTTATCCTAATTGCTAAGCTAAGATGAGTCAGTACTGCACTGAGAAAAGTAATAAACAGTTCACAGCAGTAATTTAGCACAATCCAGTAAATAGATACTATCGTTCATTTAGTTGGGAAGCCGTACCGACACACTTATATCAAAATATAAATTTTCATAGTTTTAAGCATTAATTTGTCTTGATAATCAAGCATTTTTTAGATAACTACAAGCTGTGTAATAAGAAATTTACAGTAGTTTTCTTCACAAATCGCCTCAAAGGAATACTCAAAATTTTACAATTAATTGTGGTTAGTTAATTTTTATTTAATTCAAATAATGGCAGGTTTTGTCCTGTATCTATACTTCCTCATGCGGAAGGAAAAAGAAGGGAATAGTGGTTCCATCTTTGGTGGATTTCATTAGAATATCGCTACTAGATGAGACATCATCAAAAATCAGAATATATTTATGCGATATGATATTACTAGTTTATATCCTGACAGAAATATATAGAAAGGAAATGTACTGACAAGAAATATATAGATAAATATAGAAAGATAGAAATAGGCATAGACAGATGGACATATATAGACAAATATAGAAAAATATAGGCAGATATAAACACCTAAAGACAGATATATAGATAAGCAGATATATACAGAAATATGCAGACGATTCAAGATGATATTCAAATGACCCCATTTTGTAACATTGTAACATTGGAACATTGGAAGCATGGAACTTCTTTAGATGACATTTAACCACTGGTACATCAAATTTGATAAAAAGAGAATGAGAATAATATGACGTTGAGAAATAAATAAATAAAAAGAAATAGATAATACACGCCACTAAGCTGATGATGGACTTGTATGATGAAAGGTACATGGATAACACACATAAAAACACATGCATCAAGTTAGATATAAAAGTTTTTACATCATGTAATCATATGATGTTAGTTTAATTGTCGGAGCTGCATGGTTGGTTAGGAACGGGTGCTAGGGTAATGTGAGCATTATTGATGGGGATATCTGAAGTCTCAACATTTTAAGCTACGCAGAATCTATTTTAATTTTCAGTTTAGTTTTCTGAGATAACTCTGAATGATTTCGATCTTATCATTTCCTGGAAATTGGCTAACATAACATAAATATTCAGAGCATCCTTCAGTTTCTCTATTCCCTTAATCATGTCTCCTGTCATGATGTAATTATAACCTAAATTACCCAGTGTTTCAGCTGTATCCACACTGTCTGCACCCTGTGATATCTCTCTATATATAGATAATGCCTCTGTGTAACTCTGCTCAGCCTTACTGTATTGTTCCATGTCACTGTAATTACCACCTAAGTTATTCAGTGTCTCAGCTGTATCCACACTGTCTGCACCCTGTGATATCTCTCTATATATAGTTAATGCCTCTGTGTAACTCTGCTCAACCTTACTGTATTGTTCCATGGCTCTGTAATTAACACCTAAATTATACAGTGTTTTAGCTGTATCCACACTGTCTGCACCCTGTGATATCTCTCTATATATAGTTAATGCCTCTGTGTAACTCTGCTTAGCCTTACTGTATTGTTCCATGTCACTGTAATTTTTACCTAAATTATACAGTGTCCTAGCTGTATCCACACTGTCTGCACCCTGTGATATCTCTCTATATATAGTTAATGCCTCTGTGTAACTCTGCTCAGCCTTACTGTATTGTTTCATGTCACTGTAATTACCACCTAAGTTATTCAGTGTATTAGCTGTATCCACACTGTCTGCACCCTGTGATATCTCTCTATATATAGATAATGCCTCTGTGTAACTCTGCTCAGCCTTACTGTATTGTTCCATGGCTATGTAATTAGTACCTAAATTATACAGTATATTAGCTGTATACCCACTGTCTGCACCCTGTGATATCTCTCTATATGTAGATAATGCCTCTGTGTAACTCTGCTCAGCCTTACTGTATTGTTCCATGTCATTGTAATTATTACCTAAATTATACAGTGCATCAGCTACACTTTCTACTGCTGCGTCTTCTCCATACAGATCATACAAAAACTCAAGCAATTTTCGATTATACTTCTCAGCTACATCATGGTGCTTCTGCTCACTGTACACAGTACCCAGTGATAACAGACAGTTTAATATGTTAGGTGACACATTAGTTATTATATCTAATATGTCTATCGGTGAAGCTGCACTCAAAAGGTCTAATTTGTGAGTATTGAATTCTGATGTACACATTATTGGGTTACCGTAATAATCTGTGATTTCATCTCTTGCAGCAGTGTCACAGTATATCTGTAATGCTTGTAAAAAGTTATACTCTCCTTTCTCTAACTGCCCTGCATATCTATATGCATATCCTAATGAGTAATATACGTGAGCAGTTTTAGTTTGTATACTGTTCAAGGTTTCAATAGCTTTATTATGATCCCCAAGGCTAAGGTGACAGCCAGCTATTTGCTCCCTATAGTCTCTGATCTGATTATCATTCATATACTGATATATACTGAGCGCTGCTTTTTTCTGCTGACACCAGGAAAGTGTTTCTGATATTACATGAAATAAGTGTTGCTCACTGTTAAGCGATATTGAGTATAACTGTCGAAGTGACTCTACAGGTGTATGATAAAATCGTGGGTATTTTTCCATGAATTTTGATAGAGCTTTGAAATGATTTCCACTATAGTGTAACGCTGTCACATTTGACCACCATGGGTCGGCTGTGGTGGTGTACTCTGCCAAATCTTCTAAAGATTCGAGTTTGCATCTACCTAAGGTGTCTTTTAGGGGAATCATCAGAGCACAAATCTTTGAGAAAAGACTGCTTGGTAGGAACCATCTCCTCGCACTTTGTTTATTGCTGTTTTGCTGTGTGATTTTGTGCATTATTTTCTGTGAGAGAGAAATTCTGTCATCGTGCGAGTCATGGTAAGCATATGCGGCAAGCCGGATATAGGTAGCGGAGGCTAATAAATATTTCAGGGTTTCACATAAATCTTGTGGGATTATCTTGTCACAACTAAGCTTCTCTAAGGATACCCAAGAGTTCTGCTCTGAAATCTCACTCACTATGCAAATATCTAGTAACAATATCGATGGAAATCTGTAGAGCTCTTTTTTTACATCAGCATTGAACCCTTTCTGACGGAGGTCATTATCAGGGACAAAGCTAAATTTTTGAGCATCAGATTGTAACATTTCCATATTGGCATATTTTCTAATCTTGTTTCTCATGTCATACCGTTTTGGTCCAATTGAAGCTCTGAATTGTTGTAAAAAGGTTTCCTGCATTTCATTATGGTTATATAGGTATAATGATTTGGTGTATGTCAGCATAGCTGTAAGATCCCCTCTTATTGATTCTTTAGGATCTGGTGTTTTTAGAATTCTATTGTGCTTGTCAGCCAGCTGCTTTGGAGTGACAATAAAGTGGTTCTTATTGCACATGCTGCTTCCTGTTGGAATGTTTCCAGCTCCATCAGAAAGACCATCTATCTTAAACCCATTTTTAGCCCTGTCATCAAACCAACCATGCAACTCCTTAATAGCCACGTGTGAAAGCTTTGTTTCACCAAGATTACCAATCAGAAAATAAGTAGTGAGTGCTAAAATCTCAAGGTATGCGACGGCCTTATCTGTATCATTTTCAGTGAGAAAGAGATACTCCAAGTCAGAATATGGAGTTGCCTCCCCACGAGCTAATGAGCCTATAGCGACAGCCTCAAATGAACAGGGAGGCTTAATCTTGAGCATGCTGACACTCTCATCAATGATCCTTCCAGCAAACTCGCTCATTTTATCAGAACAGTTCAATGATATTGTTTTCATGCGAGTACAAAATTTCTCAGGCAGTGTTGAGTCTTCACTGTCAATCTGACTCACCAGCTTATCACTTTCTTTAATGTTTTGTCTCAATCGGTCTCTGATGGATTCAAGGTCTGACTTCATGTTTTCTGTTAGTTCAATCTGTTCATTATACTTCAGACTGCAGTTATCACCCCAGTAACTCTTCTGTACTTTGAATGCCTCATGCTTCCACAATGTCTCAGAAGGTTCTCTTCTTGATAATGAGTTGTAGAGGGAATGCGCCTGTAAAAATATATAGCAATATCACCGTGGTAATCAATCAAGGGAGTATATGTGTTATCTAACCTGCCAAGTGTGAGATTAAAGGTAATGTTCTGCGAAACTACAATGCATGATAAAGAGAGGCACAAAATTAGTGATACTTTCAAGAGTTTGGGATCATCTTTTAAACAGCTATGCATTCAGAAACATATTTTAACATGAATTACCTTCAAACAGTCTGTCCATTCCCGACTAGTTTCGAATTTCTGCCTGTAATGATTTGCTAATTTGGATAGATGGGGCACCTGCGCTCGAAGGTCATATTTACCACATCGTCTGTAGTTTAATTTGAAATCCTTTAGAGCATCTTCATCCCACTGTGAAATCAAACGCAATCCTTATATCAAATTTGTGGCTTTATATCGTCATTGCCTATTTTGTGCGGATCATAAACAAAACTTTTTTTAAAGCAAACTTATATTGCAGTGAAACACTCAAATAAAGGGAGCATACTGGTTTCTATGTAACTGAGATAACGCCAGACTACAAATATCTTAAATTGAACAAAGAAAACGAATTGGTAGTTGTTGACCCGACCTGATAACTCCTGACATCTTTCCATTTTGGCAGCTTGATGGAACTCGGAAGACTTTTCTGCACAATCAAGCCAATAATTATTTTTAAATTCTTCGGATGCGGAGCAATAATTGAATTCTAATAGTATTTGAGTATAGATCATAATTTAGTCCTACATATTGGTCATCAGCCCAACTGTATTTCCTTTCAAAGGTATACTGATCAAACTCATGAATATTCTCCCAAGTCCAGCATTCTGTGCCATTTAAACATGTATTTATATGACAGCTTCAATATCTGAAGATTCTAGCTTGTTTTCAATTGCTATAATTTTGTTGTCACACAGTAATTTCTCATAGCATCGGAGATCACATATTTAATATGTTTTTGCTGATACCAATTTTTTGCAACCTTATAGGGTCAAATACTAATGGTCAGCCTCTTAATGTTATTGAGAGGATTATATATCACTATATAATTGCTCTACGGATTGCTCACATCTTGAACAAAGCAAAACTTGCCTGTGATAACAACCGAGGATCTTGTCCGCTTATTCTTTCTCCAGCAGATCTGCTGTCGGCCTTCATACCACTGCCACTCACTTTAATTAGGGAAATACAAGCCAGTATAAACACACTCAAGGCATCAACTCTACACCACAAACAGACAACCCAGAGAGACTTATTTTATCGCTTTCTTTATTGCAGGAGAGAAAGGGCGCCCTTAAGGAATATCATCATACAGCAGCAGCCTCCACTTTTTGTGCTGTAATGCAGTAAGTAAAGATCTAAATTCAGCGCCTTTTATAACAGGCTCTCCAAAGCTCAGGTCAGCCGTGACATCATCTTTCAAGTATAAATCATAAATAAAATCTCACCTTTAGACAAGTCTGTATGGTTGCCTTGCCTGGCTGCGATTCTCTGTCTTGTTACTCTTTTGAAGCTTGTACACCCTGTATCATCACTTTCAGACTCACTACTATATTGATGAAGGCCAACTCTCTTGCCTCCTTTCTTTCTTCCAACTTTTGACTTTGACTTCTTGAAATAAGACAATCATAGAATACAGAGATTGACAGATAGACAGATTTGCGCTTTTAGTATATCAAAAGCTATTACAAGCCGTAAGTTCAAGAAAATCCATCCCCAGTCATCAACCAGTTATTTTACAATCGGAGAATAGTGGTAAAAATCAGCGAATGAAGTCACATTCTCAGATGCTTAGAACCTACTCATCTGCAAATACTTCTGAGAGGAGAAAGCACCTTCAATGAGCGTAGTGCAAAATAAGGTAGCTGTTGATATGCCCAGTAAGTGAGTACAACATTGGTAGAAAGCAAGTAAGTCTGGAGAAAAAATTGCAAGCCATTAATGCCTTCTTAGACTGTGCAAGGTTAGATGCTTGGTTGCTTCAATGTTATTTGCACTAAAAAATAACATCGAATTGAACCAACCAATCTTATGAAAGAAAAAATACAAAATGGGAGTTGTGTCCTAAAAAGGTCTGGTCAGACAATACCTGACTCCTGAGCGATAGTGCAGCATTTTGAAGTCACAATTTTTGTGAAAAACACAGAGAAGAGTTTTTAATCCCCTTTTGATGCAGCGAATTATTGACAGTCCCACACTTCTCTTTCTCAAAGTATGATTATATGTTAGATAACTATTTCGTCATCTAGGAAAACTGTATTGTGTAGAAGTATATTTCCTTGATGCGAGATATGAGCTTTCAGTCCGACCATCGCATATCCCACCATTGTTTTGTCTTCATACAGCAAAGCTAAGCATTCAACAGACGATTAGTCATTTTTCTCATTTTCCATAATAGAATGCTGGCTCATTGGCCCTGTCTAGTTGAGCTTGTTTTATTATCTATTTATTATCTTATATTTACCTGTGATAGTTGTGGTGGGGGTTGAGTGTCAGCTCTCTCTGCGGTAGCCCTGCTGTCAGCCTCATGGGTTCTGCCAGCTGTGAACCAGATAGAAAATCCTTGTTTACACAGACTGAATGGCATTTCTTAAAATCATTGAGGATAATAGCATGAGATCATATTCTCCAGAAGACATATGGATGTCACCCATGGTTCTCAAAGAACACCGGACAAATAGGTTACTGCTAATATAAAACAACCTTATGGCGCCAGTAGGGATTTTCTTAAAACAGTATTTTTTAAATGTTTTCAGGTGGTGATTTATCACGTGCTTCGGATTCTTGAAGTTCCTCTGTGTATGATGGTATATGTAAAGGGAGAACCGACGCAAAAGTGCCTAGTGAATTGAATCAGGTTCCCTGCAATGATAGGTACTGATGTGATCGCATATTAAAGCTCATCTTGGGCTAATCTGATAATGTTTACGAATATGGCTCTCATCGATATAATGAATTTCTATTGCAATTGCATGGCTCTGCGTAGTCCATGCCAACAGTTATGTTAAGTGTTGTTGAGTATGCGTGATTTTCTAGAATGAAGGTTGAATCAAGTACTCTCAATAGAAATACATCAGATTTTAACACAATTTTTGAAAAGCATACCTCGAGCATTCTCCCCATCCTCAACCCCTGAATTCCCCTGGGGTAGCGCTGAGACTTTCTCAGTAGCAGCAGCAGCGGGGGGGGGGGGCAGCACTCTGTCTAGGCAATCTTCTGAGGGTACCATTAGCCGAGTGTTCTTCTGCTGTAGAACCACTGACATTATATTTTCCCTTTTCTGACTTTGTTTCTCTTGCTGACTGCTAAGAAGACCACAGAAGTGTATTACTTCTATTCACAGTCACTAGGGAATGATTTTACATGTGAAAACTGATTGTGTCTGCTAATTTTTCTTTTGCCATGAGAAATGTAAATCGCTCCTCAAACCTGGACTAGTTTTGACACCCTGATTTTAATTTTCATGCTCAGTAATTTTGATACCTGTAATATTTCAGTGATTCCTAGGCCAAATGTCGCTCCATTATACCTGATGTCAGCCTCATTTACTCTGCTACCTGTAATGATAATTAGAGGATGACCAGGGTATACACCGGGATATACCCCGGGGTATACACCGGGTATACACCGGGTATACACCGGGTATACACAGGATATATGCCGGGTATACACTGGGTATGCACCGAGGTATACACCGGGTTATACACCAGGGTATACACCACGGTATACACAGGGGTATAAAACAGGGTATACACCAGGGTAATCACCAGGGTATACACTGAGTTATAAACCGATGTATACCCCGACTTTCTAATTAGCGCCATCGACCCATTCTTTTTTGGGGATGGTGAGATGGCGCAATCGGTTAGCGCGCTTGCTATTCACTGCCAGGCGATTAGTGCCGCAGGAGTTGTGGGTTCGAGCCCCACTGGGGGAGCTTTCATTGTTGATTGTTCCAGCCCCCAGCACCCTCGGGTGTATACCTCTCCTGTGTACTTGTCTACTGACTGACTCATGGAAAGACATGTGACAGCATGGAAAGACATGCTGACAAGCTGGAAAGACAGCTAAAACCTACTACAAGGGGTCCCAGCAATGGGCCATGTAAGGCCAATAACCCTAACACGTACGCTGTGTTTCATAGGGTGGCAATGGTGGAATGGAATGTGCTGTGGGATGAGAGAACACAACTCCGAGTAGTGAATAGCGGGCTATCTAATTAGCGCCATCGACCCATTCTTTTTTGGGGATGGTGAGATGGCGCAATCGGTTAGCGCGCTTGCTATTCACTGCCAGGCGATTAGTGCCGCAGGAGTTGTGGGTTCGAGCCCCACTGGGGGAGCTTTCATTGTTGATTGTTCCAGCCCCCAGCACCCTCGGGTGTATACCTCTCCTGTGTACTTGTCTACTGACTGACTCATGGAAAGACATGTGACAGCATGGAAAGACATGCTGACAAGCTGGAAAGACAGCTAAAACCTACTACAAGGGGTCCCAGCAATGGGCCATGTAAGGCCAATAACCCTAACACGTACGCTGTGTTTCATAGGGTGGCAATGGTGGAATGGAATGTGCTGTGGGATGAGAGAACACAACTCCGAGTAGTGAATAGCGGGCTATCTAATTAGCGCCATCGACCCATTCTTTTTTGGGGATGGTGAGATGGCGCAATCGGTTAGCGCGCTTGCTATTCACTGCCAGGCGATTAGTGCCGCAGGAGTTGTGGGTTCGAGCCCCACTGGGGGAGCTTTCATTGTTGATTGTTCCAGCCCCCAGCACCCTCGGGTGTATACCTCTCCTGAGTTATAAACCGATGTATACCCCGACTTTTACCCCGGTGTATACACCAGGGTATATACCGAGGTCTACACCGAGGTATACACAGAGTATTCACCGGGGTATACACCAGGTTATACACTAGGGTAAACACCCGGGTACACACCCGGGTATATACCAGGGTATAAACCAGCTAAAGTTGTCTTCTGAATCCCTAAATGCTTGCAACGGATGGTTAAAACTCTCTGAGATTTCCACAAATTTCTAAAGGAGAAGTTAAGGTTCTCTACCCTTTGGCCTGTCTTAACAAGCTTTGTTTGGTGGGTGGGAGGGGGGGGGGGGACAAAGCTTGTTAACTCTTGCACTGCTTGATATTGACCTGTTTAGATCAAATGTTGTCTTCTCTTGAGATTGGGTTGATAACTTCTTGATAACACTAATCAGTCTGTATAGGAAAGCGGAGGTGTCTTTTCAGGAACACAACTCCGTATTCCTATACAAATGGATTAGTGTGATGAAAAAGTTATCTACCCGCACACGAGAGAAGACAATATTTAATCTAAACACCTCGACGTCGTGGAGTGCAAGAGTTGACAAGCTTTGTCCCCCCCCCCCCCACAGAACAAAACTTGTAGAGACAGGCTATCTACCCTTATGTCCTGACCGGCACCGTAATCCATTTTTTCTTAGTTTTCAAAAATCAGTTTTCTGAGGATTATTTTGCTATAAGGGCATATTCCTTTATTGTGAGGTTTCTGAACACAGTTGTCCCTGTTAACACATAAGTGACTCAAATTCTCCTTCATACACACAACAGTAGGCCTGTATAGAAAATATGACAGTGTGAACACTGATGTACCAGGTGTATATACCTGTAGTACACCTCAAAGCCCAGAGTCCTCCGACATCGCACATACATATATTTGAGATAGCCCCTTAGGGCATATTGGCATATACAAATACTTTTGTATCAACTTCAAGTAGGTGAAAACTTACCTCCTGAAAATTCTTCCTCATTGTCTTTAGACAGTCCATGTGTTTGCTTTGATGTGGAATCAAAGCCGGTACTCTGCCTTCTCAATCTTCTCTTCTTTGCACAGTCTGCTCCTTCCCCTTCTGTAGAATGTGCATCAAGATGATGACTGTGTCTCTTTACTGCTCTCCCTTTTCCCTTCATTGAAGATGTAGCCTTCGGCATCTACAATGGTAATTCTGATAACAGTAACCAGTATAATTACAATGTACAAATCCCCTGTTGCTGAGAATTTAGGTCAGCTTATATTAGATTATAATGGCTTTTTAACAATAAGGCATGTTTTTAGGACTTTATACTACACTATTTATATACATATATAATATTTCATCAGATAGGCAGTACTCTCAGAAAGGCTCAGAACTTGCAAAGCTACATCGAATGACTACCTGCTGTTTTTCAGATGGTCTATCAAATAATTGGAAATCAGCGGGTTAGCTGCCTCACACCCCATATAATCTCTGCAGTTATGGAGCCAGCTATCAGATCATCACATGGATTGAGACCTGCCTCTCTGACTGAACACAGAAAGTTGTAATTGATGGCGTGCTAAGTGAGTCAGCTTTAACCTCAGGTGTACCCCAGGATTCTGTTATAGGCCTTGCAATGTTCTCTTTTACATCAACCACTTGGCCGATCAGCACCACTCTACTGCCAGCCTGTTTTCTGACAACACAATTATCTATATAACACTGCTAGAAACCATCAAAAACTTCAAGAAAATTAAATCACCGGAAAATGCACAGGCAGACTATATTAGAATTCTACCAATCAAAATGCCAGCAGATAGCATTCTCTGGCAAGCAAACAAGCTCCATCTGCACAAAACAGATATAAAAAATATCTGGGAGTCACAGTCGATACCAAGACCAACTAGAACAACCAGGTGAGACAACTTCTACATCCTGTTGTGGAGTATCCTTCAGCTGCCTGGGATTCACGGACAGTCAGACAGAAAAGCCAGCACAACTAGCTTTCTCCATAAGCTTGACCGCAATATAAATAAGATCATCAATATCAAACGCGTCAAGCTGCATACACTTCACCACCAGCGGTATTTTTGTATTCAAACTGTTGAGCAATCAAATGCCCTCCAATGCAACAGCAAATCTCAGTGACCCCATTCTACCTATCGCATTGAAACGGTTCAATAACAAATTATTAGTCACTCACTTGAACCATTAACCATCTTGTATGGGAAGAAAGACGGTAGTGGTAAATTCGTAACAATCAATTGAGCCTTGAAACTTGATGTGACACAGACATCCGCTGGCTCTCAGTATAAGCAATATTAGTAACAGCTTGATGAGCACAATTACTCAACTGAGGAGAAACCCGCAGTAATCTGCCAGTCAAACAACATTTATCATCCAACACAGAACCTTTACTGCCAAGTTCGCACGTAGCCTATTCCTAATACTACTCACTAGTTTATATTCGCTACAAACCGCCAATTTTCAGTGGCAGTTGGGCTTGCTCCACTGACTGGACTCAGACTGACTGGGTCTTGAGGCAGCTAGACTTCATTGAACCTATTACTAACAGGATGCATCCTAGTTTGAATATTACACAATGTTGATACTTACCATCGATACCTAGTTCTCTCTGTAAAAATGCCTTGTTGAAACTGTAGGGCTAGTAAATTGTTGCATATTTCTTAAGATATTTCACCATTTTACATTGTACATTGGTTACGTTACGCTTACTAACGTTGAATAAGTAGAATATGAGCTTACTGGTCCTAAGTTTCCACTATCCCTTTATCTATATATGAGAATAAGAATAAGGTGTCACCTGAGGAAAATAGCACTGGGTCGATACCCCTATTCTCTCCCTAAACTGAGCAAATTGAGACACTGTGTACCTCTAGTTTAAATATCAGTATATTAAAATCTTTGAATGAACAAAGAACTAGAAATGAGAGTTGTGTTCTCATTTATTCCGATCAGATTACTCCTGACATCTTTATATTTTGGTTACTTTATGGACCTCAGATGATTATTATGCTTGATAAATCCAATAATTCTTTCGAATTACTTTGGATGCGGAGCAATTTTTAAACTCTCAAAGAATATATATATATATGTCTTTTCAAAGGTATACTGATCAAACACATGAATATTCCCTAAGTGCTGCGTTCTATGCCATTTTTATCTATTTATATGACAGCGTCAAAATCTTGAAAATAATAGATTTTTTTAATACCTCTAAATTTTTTGTAGCACAGTGAAAACAATACTCATAGCATCGGGCATCACATTCTTATATTGATGAAGCTTACTTTTCAGAATTAAACTGAGAAACTGATAGATTTGAGTAACTGGGAAATGCTTATTTCAATGCTTTGCAACCATGATGGTGTCAAATGCGACCTAATGTTCAGCCTCTCAATGTTGTTGAGAGGTTGATATATCACTATATAATTCCTAGACACATTGCACATAACTTATACAACATTTGACTTACCTGTGATAACAATCTGGGATCTTGGCCGCTTATTTTCTCTCCAGCAGATCTGCTGTCAGCCTCAAAACCACTGTCACTCACTATAACAAGGGAAACACAAGCTAGTATAAATACACTCAAGGCATCAATTCTGCACCACCAAATAAAAGTTTAGGGACATCGATGTTATCACTTGCTTCATAGCATGAGAGGGAAAGGCGCCTTAATTTTAATCTATGATATATCAACATACACCAACCGCCTCTTTTTCTTGTTGTAGTGCACTAAAGGACTAATTTGACCGCCTTTAAACAGGCTCTCTCTAAAGCTCAGGTTGGTCGGGAAATTACCTCTAGTGTGAAATAATTAATCAAATCTCACTTTCAACAGCGTCCATATGGTTGCCCTGCTTAGCTGCAGTCATTGCAGTCATCTGCCTCGTCACTCTTTTGAAGCTTGTGCGTCCAACATCATCACCTTCAGTAGCACTGCTATCTTGATAAAGGCTGACTCTCTTGTCTGCTTTCTTTCTTCCACCGTTTGAAATTTTAACCTTTGACTCCTGCAAAGAAGATCATGAAGGATTACTAAGCTCGACGAATAGATAGATTTGCGATTTGAGATAGCTCACAATATATTTTGCATGGATTCCCTGTCAGATATCAGAAGGTATTACAAGCCATAAGCTCAAGGAAAACCAACCCCAGTCATCAACTAGTTATCTTACAATGGAAGAAGAGTGATCAATATCAGTGACTGAAGTGAGAATCTCAGAAGCTAGACCCTACTTATCTGGTAATATTTAAGTAAGGAGGATGCACTGTCAATAAGTCTGTCCACTCCTGACTAGTTTCTTATTTCTGCTTGTAATGATTCGCTAATTTAGATAGATGGAACACCTGCGCCTGAGGGTCGCATATAGCACATCACAGTGTAGCACAATGTAGGGTGGCTGTTCCAGCTCAATATTGCTTATAAAATTGCAGGAAGTCAGTGTCTTCCTAAATATTGACAGTCCAGTACTTCCTTTTAACACAGTATGATTATGTATTAGTTAACTAGTTGGACATCTTGCTTGAGTCAATAATAGAACGCTGGCTCATCGGTCCTGTTTGATTGGGCTTGCTTGATTATCTGTGAGCGGAGAAGCTTCTAAACATGTAGTTATTCTAATGAGAAGTGAGAATATTATCTTTTATTTACCTGTGTTGGTCTCGGGGTAGGTTGAGTGTCAGCTCTCTCTCCCACATTCCTACTGTAAGCCTGAGGGATCCTGGCAACTGCAAATCAAGATAGAAAATCTTCCTAGTGTGTTGACAAAATGACTAAGGGCGAAGATTATTAAAATGAGTCATAAAAAATTGGAAAAAGGATTTGGGACGTTTTTGGGACCTACATAATTTAGGTCTAAAAATGGTTTTGCAGCGAGAAGATGTATGGGGAGGATACAGGTAAGTGCCTCAAGACATTAAACAATTGAAACAGGTACTTTGCAATGATAGGTACAGATGTGATCATGTGTCTATGCTCATCCGGGGGCAATAACTGTGAACTTGGCAAAGAAACACATCAGGATAAATTACAATGTGTGGAAAGCCCACCTCCAGTATTCTCTTCATGCTCAGCTTCTGAATTCCCCTGGGGTACTGGTGAGGCCTTCTCAGCAGCAGCAGCAGCAGCACTCTGACTTGTTAATCTCCCTTTGGTCCCATTAACCGAGTGTTCTACTGCTATAGTACCACTGACATTATATTTTCCCTTGTCTGTCTTTGTTTCTCTCGCTGACTGCTAAGAAGCCCACAGAAGTGTATTACTTCGCATACGAAGAGGGTAGCAAATAAGTAAGCTCTGATTTAATTGGCCGGAAAATGGCCAACAGGCACTAGGAATTAATTTTTCATGTATAATACTGATTGTGTCTGCTATTTTGCTTTGTGCCATGAGAAATGTAAATCGCTCCTCAAACCTGGACTAGTTTTGCTACTCTGATTTTAATTTTCAAATGGTCAGTAATTGCCATACCTGTGATATTTGAGTGGTTCCAAGACCAATTTTCGCTCCATTATACCTGCTGACAGCCTCATTTACTCTGCTACCTATAATAATATTTAGAGGATGACCAGGTTATATACCGGGGTATACACCGGAGTATACACCAGGGTTAAACCAGGGTATACAACGGGGTATACACTCGGTAATATACCAGGGTATACACCGGGCTATACACTGGGTAATACACCAGGGGATACACTGGGGTAAGCACCAGGGTACACACCGGGGTATACATCGGGATATACTCCGGGGTATACACTGGGGTAAACACCAGGGTTAAACCAGGGTATACATCGGGGTATACACCGGGGTATACACTGGGTGTACACCGGGGTATACACCAATGTATACATCGGAGTACACACCGGGGTACACACCGGGGTATACAACGGGGTATACACCAGGGTATATACCACGGTATTCTGAATCCTTAAATGCTTGTCATGGATGGTTTTGCTTTGCTTAACTCTCTTAGATTTCCACAAATTTCTAAAGGAGAAGTTAAGGTTCTCTACCCTAATGCCCTGACTGGGAGCATGAATCATACTTATTGTTTCTTAGTTTTCAAAAACTATTTCACTGAGGATTATTTTCAAAGTCTATATCTGTAGACATTTTGCTGTATGGGCATATTCCCTTATTGTGAGGTTTCTGAACTGTGTTGTCCCTGTTGTCACATAAGTGAAACAAATCCGCCTTCATACATACACCAGTAGGCCTATATAGAAAATATGACAATGTGAACAATGATGTACCAGGTATATATACCTGTAGTATTCCTCAAAGCCCAGAGTGCTCTGACATAGCACATCATTATATTGGCATATACAAACACTTTTGACTCGACTTCGAGTAGTTGAAACATTACCTCCTGAAAACTCTTCCTCATAGTCTTTAGACAGTCCATGTGATTGCTTTGAGGTGGAATCAAAGCCAAGTTTCTGCCTTGTCAATCTTCTCTTCTTTGCACAGTCTGCTCCTTCCCCTTCTGTAGAATGTGCATCAGGACGATGACTGTGTCTCTTTACTGCTCTCCCTTTTCCCTTCATTGAAGATGTAGCCTTCGGCATCTACAATGGTAATTCTGATAACAGTAACACATATAATTACAATGTACAAATCCCATGTTGCTAAGAAGTAAGGTCAGCGTATATTAGATTATAATTCTGTTATAGGCATCGCAATGTTCTCTTTTAGATCAACAACTTGGCCGATAAGCTCTACTGTAACTGCCTGCCTGTTTTCTGACAATACAATTATCTGACACTAACACTGCCAAAAACCATCAAAAACTTCAAATCACTGGAAAAAGCGGGCGCAGTCGCAAACTATATATGGAATTCCATCAATCCAAAGGCCAGCATTCACTTGCAAGCAACAACCTTAAAAAACAAGCTTCATCTGCACAAAAGAGATATTCTTAATATCTGGGAGTCACACTTGTTACCAAGACCAACCAAAACATCCAGGTGGGGTAACTTCTACTTCTTGTTGTGGAGTACCCTTCAGCTGCCTGCGATTCACAAACAGTCAGACAGAGAAACCAGCACAGCACAACAAGCTTTCGCCATATAAATAAGATCATCAATATCAAACGCGTCAAGCTGTATACATTTCACCAACAGTGGTAATTTTGTATTCAAACAGCTGAGCAATCAAGTGACCTCCAATACAACAGCAAATCTCAATGACCCCATTCTACCTATCGCATTGAAGCAGTTCAATAACAAATTATTAGTTGCTGACTTGAACCATTAACCATCTTGTATGAGAAAAAAGATAGGTAGTGGTAAATTTGTAACACAGACATCCGCTGGCTCTCATTATAAGCAATATTCATAAAACCTTGATGAGCACAATTTCTCAACTGAAGAGAAACCCACAGTAATCTGCCAGTCAAACAACCTTAATATGATCCAACACACAACCTTTACTGCCCAATTCACGTGTAGCTTATTCCTAACACTACACACCGGCTTATATTCACTGCAAAACGCCTACTTTCTGCGGCAGTGGGGCTTGCTCCACTGACTGGACTAAGGCTGAATATGTCTTGACCCACGTAGACTTCATTGAATCTATTACTCAAAGGATGCATCGTAGTTTGAGTATTACACAATGTTGATACTTACTATCAATATCTAGTTGTCTCTGTGGTTATGCTTTGTTGAAACTGTAGGGCTAGTAAAGTGTTTGGTATTTCTTAAGATATTTCTACATTGTACATTGTACATTGTACATTGGTTACGTTATGCTTACTAATGTTGAATTAGTAGAATATGAGCTTACTCAGTCCTGAGTTTCCATAGTCCCTTCATCTAAATATAAAAATAAGAATTAATCAATAGAGAAAAATAGCGCTGGGACAATACCCCTATTTAATTCCCCATTTAAATATTGATCATGCTGCAGTGCTAGCTAAAGGTATTATGATATTCGATTTTGTGATAATGGATAAGTTTTTTGCAGCGATCCATTCAGTCTCTGCAATTACAATCAATAGGCCAATTCCTCAACTTGTGTTGTTCATATATAAATAATGGACAATAGGGATTATTATTCGATTAGATTGCAGCAATCTAGGGTGGCCAATGTGCACAAAATTAGCATCAGTTGGAGTCCTTCGTAATTATTGTGTGAAATCATGAGGCGACGATATCCGCTTGTGCTTGGCCAGCGTGTAGATTAATGACATTTTCATTGCTAATTTGGCTATTTTTTTTAAATATTTCATGTCACAAGATTGAGATAACTTGTAGGTGATTTCTTTAGCAGAAAGTTAAAAATTCTCCATGTTCTATTATTAAAATAAGTGAAAAAGTCAACTGCAGCTTGTAATTACAGGGAGGTGGTGAAATTAAGATCATGTAGTGATTACAGTTGAAATTTTTCCTTGTTTTGGTGAAAAAAGATAAGCGATAACCTGCAAGTTATATAGATGTTTAAATATTAAGAAATCTGTAAAGAAAGTCTGTATTAAGATTAAATATTAAGATTTAAATTTTACTCTCAACAATCGATTATGCATGCGCTCTCCTTGTACAATCAAATTTTGTTGTGTCATGGATTGGAGCAATAATCAATTAGGATAATTTGAGCAGAAACTTTTCCGCTCTAGGGTAATTATAATAACTTTTTGGTGACGAATCCCCCCCATTTTCCCAATGTCATTTTCCCACCGCCCCATTTTCCCACCTCCCTTTATCCCATTCTGAAGTTTTACCACCTGGAAGTTTTCCCACCGAGCCATGATCCCACCTGGTTGATTTCCAACTCTGTCATTTTCCCATCAGGCCGTTTTCCCAACAAGAAACCTTCTCTACAAGATAATATCACCAAACAAGTTGCCCAACAAGTCAGTTTAACACAGTGCTTTCTTCCCACCGCACAGTTTTCCCTGCGTAACCTTCTCTCAGGCTAAGCCGTAACATTTCACTAATTTGTTAACAATGTTCGCATCATACCATTACTGGATAAATTAGCTTCGGAAAGGGAGATGTGAGTTGATTTTATTAGTAGTGAGTTGATTTTGATTTGAGTTCAATAATGCAGAAGTTTGTCCAAGGGGTTGATTTCATAAAAATTGCCTCCTTGTTATAAACTGTTTTTTCAAGAAAACAAATTAATCGTGCCTATGCCATATCTCAAAAGTATTGAGCCATGATTATTCAATGCCAGGGCTGAAGAGATTATCATATTACCCATTATTCGCCATATCACATATCATCATATGCTATCCGCCGCATGGCTTTCGGTAAAGATTGTGGTACTTGGTTTATAAGTATTTATCAATCAACCTCCAAACAATGTAAAGAAAATTAAGCTCACTCTATGTATATTCACTTGGGTATCCATAGCACACAATTCTTTCTCTGATGACAATGAAATATCAACAGTTTGAGATATTAGAATTATTTCCACATGTAGAAAGAAGGGACAACTACCTGCAATACTAAATGCAATTGGTGATCACCAATCAGCGTGAACATTATGATTGCATTGAAAAATCTGTATAGCATAGGCATAGATGATACTTGGTTAATTATACTTGTAAAACAAAGACTGAGCTTTTGTAAGCATATCTATACACAGTTTGTTGTGGTGTAATTTGGTTGTATGCGTCATTCTGTGAGGTATACTATTTATTTGTTTCACGTTGAAGGTTTTGGTACGGAAATTTATTTATAACAAATTAGAAGTGTCCAAACACTTGCCATGATATCCTTAATGTGACACATTCTGGAGGGATAATTAATACATGTTTTCTTCTTTTTCTACGAGAAAAACGATGCATGATTTATTTCTATTAAAATTGCTCCAAATGCGCACCAGGCGCCCTTGTGCACTTTGCCAGGTTTCCTGGAATATTTAGCTATGGGTTTTCCTGCTCTCTCCTCGTACTCACTCCTTGTTGGTGACTTAATATCGATTAATGATTGGGAAAACAAAGAAGCTTATTCGAGATCAAATTCTTGTTAAAAATACAAATCGACATATCAGGTCATACACCCTAGAATTTGATCATATCATATGCTGGTGTGTGCAGGGGATTGGGATGAATGTCAGCTGGAACGAACGCCGAAGGGATTGAATGTAGCTGGGATGAACCTATACCGGTATGAAAGTCGAAAATCCTGGAATTAATTTAGAAAGTGCAGGATTGAACATCGACTACATTAGTTAGTAATGTAGAATCAGTGGGAGATCAATTCCCCAAAATAATTGTGTAAATTAATGTTTATGATGATGGTCACTAAAATTATGATGGCTAGATGGAATCAAGCAAGAATTTAGTGCATAAACTGAAATGTTAATGAAATACTGCCAGAGAAAGAAACAGGGACCCTTTGTATATTTTATCATCAATACAATGGTCAGGCATCAACAAAATCTGGTGCAGCTAATGAATCGTAGTAATTCACACCGTTTGTTTACTGTAATTTATGATTATTCATTTTTTGTAGTGGAAATCGTGACAGTGCACATTGTTTTCCCTGCACGCTGTCCACCAGTCGTCACTTATCAAAATAGCTAACTCCTATCACCAATGTGGTACAGTTATCATATCCATTATGTCTGTGACTTTATCTATCACTTATGTAAATTGTATGGACATGTACCAAAATTATGTTGCTATTCAATCAACGACGTCATATCAACCGCTAGTTTTTTAGCCGACTATAAAGTTCCATCACTGTCAGAGCTTTTTACTCGAGGTTTTAAAAACCTTTGTCTTAGAATGAACGCAACCGGATTCTACACCCCTACTCACTTTAGATACTCTACCATCAGGGCGCAACCCCAAAAGCAAAAAAGAGCTACAGCAACAATCTTTTAGAGTACAATGTGTGTAGTTTTAAAATTCAGTCTTCTTTAAAGCATAAATTTTGTGTGAAGACTATAAATATAAATAGTACCAAATGTGCAGCACATGTGGGTTGGCATGGCAATACTGAATTACGTTAGCATGATCACAAATTATAAATTTAAACCAAAACCCTGATTGTGACAAGCATTGTTATAGTTTTAGTTATAGTTTCCATAACAGAATTATTTTGGGGAGTTGCTCCCCTCATTGATTCTATATACCGACTAATGTAGTCGGCGTTCAATCCAGCACTTTCTACGTTCATTCCAGGCGTTTTTTAATTTCATACCAGTCTACAATCATTCCAGCTGCGTTCGATCCAGTTGGCGTTTGCTCCATCCGACGTTCATTCATCGCCCCAATGATTCTGAAAACAGTTCCTTAGGTGAACACAACTATGCGTTATAACAAAGAACTGGACAAGAGCAAAGTTGTGAAAAAATCATGGAAAAGCCTCGAAAAGCATTTTTAATACCAATGATAACAATCATAGACTTTGGGACTCTATCTAGAATAAAATGGAACAACAAATTATTATGACTAGACTTTAACATAACTTTCAATTGATTTTTAATGCCCGAAAAAGAGCACCAGCGCTCATTTGTAAAAAGCAATAGTGGGAAAACGGCGAGTGGGTAAACGTCCGGGTGGAAAAATGGATTTGTGGAAATTGTCCAGGTGGAAAAATGGCCCTGTGGGAAGTTGACTAGGTGTGAAAACAGCTTGATGAGAAAAAAATCATGGTTTGAAAACAGATTGGTGGGAAAACGACTTGGTGAGAGAATGGATCAGTGAGATATCGTCCTGGTGGGAAAACAGATTTGTGGGAAAATGTTCTGGTGGAGATAAGGCTTGGTGGGAATATGGCTTGGTGGGATTAGGGGAGGTGGAAAAATGGCTTGGTCAAAAAATGACATTGGGAAAATGTCTGGATACCTTGGTGACGGCACTGGTTGTCTTCAAATATACGATGCGAGAACATTGAATTTACAATATTTTGAAGTAACCTTACCTTGCTGGTTGATAACTGCAAACAATCCACAATAGACAGCAGATTCATGTGTTCTTTGAGTAAACGGGTGAAAGGCTAGTAAGGAAAGAGGATAAAACATGTCTTAACTTGTCCAACATGTACTAATTTGAGGTGATCGATTGGTTGGTAAATGTGATTTATATCTTGAGGAAAACCATGTTTGGAGGATAGAGCTCAGATACTGGGTGATTATTGCGGGGTTTTGGGCCCGCAATTTGGGATTTGAAGATAAAATATTGCGGTTACAAACTGAAATTTTGGGGTTTGAGACTCAAGATTTGAGGTTTTGGGGTCATCTTCTTGGTTTGGGGCTCACCCTATAGACTATAGAGTTTGGGAGGCAGGATTTGGGGTTTGGGATTTTCTTTATTTTTGGTTCTATTTTTTGGACTCAGTGTCCGGGAATCAGAGCTAAAGATTTGAGGTTCAGGACCACAGTCTAAGCCTCAGGGAGCCATGCTCAGTTGAGAGGCACAGCTTGATGTCACACAGATGAGAAACATTGAGGCCAGTAAGCATCTCTGTTAGTCGAGTGGAGAGCATATATTCCCCATCCATTTCTATCCATATCATCATATTTCATCAGACAATATACTAGACATCGCTCAACCCCTAAAGCCTCCGTCCCTCCACACCTCAAATTCCCTCCAGCCTCTTCCTGTGCCATCAAGTTATCACACCTATCACCTGTATAATATTAGGTTAGCCTTGATGACTTGGTTAACCTTTCCTACAGTGAATACATTTCTCGTCTTGGAAAGTCCAGATAATAATTGTGGTTTGTTGAGCTATTCCACTCACAAAGAAAGAAAGGACAACTTTTCAAAACCATACTTGGATAAAATTTCAGCATTGTTTATGAAACAAAATATCTTCGCTGGTGATTGTTGGAAATAATTTATCACATGGAACGCATCGAAGGCATCGAACGCAATATTGTACAATTATGCATTTACCATCAGGTGTACATAGTTCTTGTTTACTTGTACACCATTGTTTATCTAAGTTTGGTAGTCTTGATCCTGATGCAACTGACTAAAAGAGGTCAGTATATGACATGAAACGAAACATGCTCTTATTGGTTATTGAGTTGTAACGTGTCATGTGATATTTGAATGTCATAGCTCCATACTTAGACTGAAACACTCATTTTATCATATATTGTACATTCTTTTATCCCAATTTATTATTATATTCTAGAGTTTTGGTGGCATGCTAACGAAACTGACTAAAATGTGTATTAGTCATACAAAAAGCTAGCCTAGGAGTATGGACTCTCAATTCTCATGATATAAAATACCATGAAAAGCTAAAATGATGCCAGTAGATATGCTGTTCAAATTTTCTATATTAAATTGCTTTTAAGAACCTATAGCCCCGAAAAACTAGAAGAGTTTTCGAAATTTCTCAGTTATTATATGTAATTAATAAACTCAAAAGAAATTAAAACCAACAACAATAGAGGACGAAGGTCCATGTTGTGTAGTGGTCAGGAACTATACAACAGGTACCTATTGTGGTGGGAGGACTGGTTTCTCTGCTTGTCTCCATAACGGCATTGGCAGGGTGACTGTAGGTGGCGGTCTAAACCAGCCTTGGGTTGTAATCCTTCCCCTCTTTCTCAGTCGGGTTGTACAGTGGGGGGGGGGGGGGCGTAAACTCAATATGCTTTCAAGTCTTTGACCTGGTACTTACTCATTTTGCTCCATTTTTGACTCAGGTATTCGTATCAGTTACACCATTGATATTTGATATGGCAAGGGAAGGACAATAATCAGACTTATGACAACTGAATATACAGTTATATTAATAGTCATAGTCAGAATGATACTAAGATTCTTTAATACAATTTTATGACTTTTTCTGCAGCCAATACTAGTTGAGCGGTATATCACACCTGCAAAACAATAAAGAGTTATTTGTTTGATAGGTCCTGGTCTGGAGAGATTAACAACGCAAGGAATAAATTTAGTAAGAGTCAACAGCCGCTTCCTTCATCCATTGAGATTATTTCAGAGTGATATAGCAAAAATGTTAATTAATTTTTATCTCACTGTATCTAACTGTAAGTGGAAGGGCAAATAGATACGTTCCTACAAGTTTGCCAAGCTATGGTCTCGGAAAATTAGTGGAGACTTGTCCTCGAGTTACACATGTAAATTCAATTTATTAGTGAATTTTAGAAGATGAAATGAAAGAATTTGATAATATCTTACAATTCCATCATGAAAATCACTTTATAAATATGATCGAGAGAATTTGCAACACACTTTGTACAGCTTTGTGCTGTTATACATTTCTGTTTGCCATAGTTATGGCTGATGTTCTCTGGACATGGTCATTTTTACCCAGAAATTTAGTATTCTTAATAGTGGATGGTGGATGATGAAATTCACTTGAGTGTTTTTAAAAACATCTACAAGCTATTCACAAATAAAACCATAGCACCATAGCAACCAACACACTGCAAGCAGTGGATGGAAACACTGTTACACACTGAGCAGCTTGCTAGTGCACCTATACTTCTGAAGTTGGGTCACAGCCTGTGAACACCAACCTCCGTCCCTAAACATTCACCTTCCCAAACAGGTGATGAATATTACATATCCTAAATGAATGCTGACATTGGAAATCTTCTGTTGTATAATTGTCACCTATTGTCATATACATACTCTCCTCTGATGATACATCAGGCTGGCCGAAGAGACCATCTCTTCTCTGCCAACATTTATACGGGTATGAGGACCCATCTATTCCCTGTGGGCGTGGAGGTCAGGTGACCTCAAGCCATGTTTCTTAAATACAAATTATGTTATATAGTAATAACAACATTCATCAAAGTGTTAGAAATTTGAACAAATATTTGAATGACACAGACTTAACATAAGAGTGGCAAAAATTATCGATATAACTATTAAATATCTTCAGATCTTAATTTAGTAGCTCTTAGCAGTTTGACTATTATATCTTAACATTTGGGATTGGTCTCTTGATCTATTATCTAGGTCATCTCCATATGAATGTTTCAATGATACTTTGTCACAAACATATATCTTCTGGTAAAGTGTCCAGATAAACCTGAAGCTGGAATCTGCCGGAGTGGAGTGTAGCCGGAGTACTTGGCACAATAGAAGAGATCGTTATGACTTTGTGTTAAATGTTCGTGGATAAATACCATTCCACTGGTGGCGTCTCCAATTTGTTCCTGACTTACCTTGTGCTAACTTATGATTTCTTTGTCAGTTTACGGCACATTTGGATCTCCAAACAGTCACCTCTCTCATATCCTCTCCATCGCATGCAATCTGCTACGCAAACTGTTATTCTCTATAGGCACCTCCACTTTTTCCTCCAGCTTCTGAACAGCCTTCAGCAACTTCTCCTCCAAGCATACACATAGAGGCTCTAACTTGGCCAATATGTCCACCCTTGCATTCTCCATCAAGTTTTCCACAGCTGGTCACTTCCTTCGACAAACCCATACTTGATTGATCATGGAGATTGAATTATAGCTCACTAAAACCCAGTAATGGTTGATTGTTTGTAATTTTGATAGTATTTTTGTTTTGAGTGTTGATAAATCTAGTTTGGAAGGGTGTTCAGAGACAAGGTGCAATAACTTCCTGTAGTGGATTGCAGGCTTGAGCACATGATTTATTAACTCTGTCCCAGACTCTAGGCGGCCCCCGACATGGTTAGCGACCCCTAAATCATATTTTCCACTTCCAACAATGGACGAAATACTGGAGTATCTGCTACCCCATCATCAACCCTACAGACAGCTCCTCAGGCTAGGTGTTCAAGATTAATATGGATGTATACATAAATAATCCCTTTTACCTAATCTCCTCCATGCCTTGAATCAACTAGTCTGTGCCACATTGCAGCCGGCATGAGCATGGAGCTGTATTTGTGGTGTATGCAGCGTGAAGTTATAATCATGGTTATACTTTTAATTATTATAGCCTACTTACTAGGTCATGTAGGTAGACAAGACAACTATCTATAATTGTGTGACTATATGAGCATACTGACTCTCGTGATCTGACTGGGCATGTAGATCACTGATAAACTAGGCTATCATTACCACAAAGCAGGTGTCGTAAGGCTAAGTATGCATCATGCGTGACTTGAATTTGCGCATGTGCAAGAACAATGAGTTTAGTTTAGGTTCTGATTGCAACTTTGGAAAGGGGAAATTGGATATCCCCTGCATAAACTGTCAATCAAAATCAGCTAATAATGACAAGAGAGGATAACTTTTAATAACAAATCCACATGCTTTGGAGAGTATGTCACCAGAGCAGGTAGCCAATCAGATGGCTTCGGAATTCCGAGACTCAATTTTGCAGAGATCAGCTCATGCCCAATTGCTGAGCATGCGCAGAATGCTATATGAGATCTAATCAGACTATTGGAAGAGTAATCTATAAATTACCAACATCGGTGAAGACTACACAGAAATCTAAACTGGAGCCCAGAAGAGTTTATATCTCATTCTCTCTCAATATTGTCACGTTTGGCTATAGTACTAAGATAAATCTTTTTTTCATTAACTTTCATTTGAAATAGAGATATAAGGTTGATAACATACAATTACCATCATTATAATCATGATCATCCTCTTCATCTTCAAGGCGGAGAGAATTATCCTCTCTTGGGTACAGGTTCTGAGACCCATAGTACTGCTTATGCCGCGCCAAAAACCCATGCCCGCTACAAACCAAATTATGTGTGGGTTGTGCAAACACACAGTGGGCCTCCATTTTTTTGTCCTGTTTTTGCAAGGACCTTGCCAGGATGATTGGTGTGCCACTACCAAATCAGAGATGACTGCAGGCACCGGGAATTGAATTAAGACCTCAAAGATCTCAAGCCCATACTAGTATTCACTATTCAAAACACTGACAGGATACGTTACATTGTTTTCATTAAATTTAAATATACGATTAAATCTTTGCATGAAATGTGATGCTGCTGGAAAAAAGTACCTTGGTGTACAATAATTGCCTGGGCTGACAATGATAATGTTTAAAGCAAAAATGACAATTGTGCAGGATCACCATATATCATTTTACAGGACTCAAAAAATTATTCAAGCTCGTCGGTTTTCAAGATGCTGACAAACTCTTGGAATTTATACAAAATTGATTTTTGATTTTGAAGTTGTCCCTCAACCATAGGTTCCAAGTTTGCAGTGGAGGCAGCAAGCTTATAAATGATATCCAATCTACAGTGATCTGGTAATCAAAGGCATTTACAGATGATAGCTGTCTCTTTTTTTGTTTCGCCTGCCTCATTCACTTATCTCCTCTGCTCTTTTGATTCTACTTTTTGCAGGGGAGACATACCCAGGGAAGATCCAATATGGACCCAAACTTTTTGTGAAAATTAGAATTTAAATCAGTTTTGACAAATGGTGCAAGTCCCTGTATTGCTACTGAGAGGATTATGAGCATTCAATGATACAAAAAGATACGTAAATATACAGGGTGAGTCACAGAGCCTTGACTACAGACTCCATCTCCTGTGATGGCTGGTAGTTATATAAAATACTAAAAGATCTGTTAGAGGTTTTGGTTGATAAGATACGCATTATCATGCATCATGCCTATAGTTCTTGTTTTCTAAAACAATCGGAGACCAGACAGTTTTCACTATAATGAGAAGGAATATTGTGAGGAGAGTTCATCTCCTCAAGTCCTCATCTATAACAAAAGATTAAAAGTAAGAGTAATTTGCAGACTTACTGAATGCGTCAAGATAAAGATCAATTTTCTTTAATCTTGCACAGCCCTAGCATTCACTGGTACAAAAAATCTGTCATTTCAGCTTTAATGCTATACGCAGTGTGAGTCCCAGAGCCTTGAGTGCCGACTCCACCTCCTGTGATGGTAGTTGTATAAAATAATAAGGAGTAGATATTTTCAGCAGCAAAGACGGGTGTTACGTAGCGCAATAACAAATCACATGAAGGCGATGATAAATACTGTGGCAGCAATGGAATATGGAGTATCAATGGATTGTTTGTTCTAGCAAAGCAGATGTTAATGTAACACACATTAAAGAGACAAAAAAGTCCGAAAGAGCCGATCAATTAATTAGAGTATTTATCGCAGCAGTATGCTATTCCTGTAACCCAGAAGTGACCACAAAAACTAAGCTTATCCTAATTGCTAAGCTATAAGATGAGTCAACACTGCACTGAAAAGATAATAAACAGTTCACACCAGTAATTTAGCACAATCCAGTAAATAGATACTATTGTTCATTAAGTTTGGAAGCCTTACCGGCACATTCATATCAAAATACAAATGATCATAGTTTGATAATCAAGCCTTTTTTAAATAACTACAAGCTGTGTAATAAGACATTTACAGTAGTTGTCTTAACAAATCGCCTCAAAAGAATACTCAAAATTTTACAATTAATTGCGGTTAATTAATTAAGAAATATATAAATAAATATAGAAAGATAGAAATAGGCATAGACAGATGGACAGATATAGACAAATATAGATAAATATAGGCAGATATATAGATAAGCAGATATATACAGAAATAGACAGACGATTCAAGATGATATTCAAATGTCCTAATTTTGTAACATTAATTAATATCGAGCTTCTCATACCATCTGCTGATACTGAAAGTTTATGTTAATAAGCCAAAAAATTCGGAATCAATTTTTGTTGGCAAGCATGGAACTTCTTTAGATGACATTTAACCACTGGTACAACAAAATTGATAAAAATAGAATCGGAAAAATATGACGTTGAGAAATAAATAAATAAAAAGAAATAGATAATACATGCCACTAAGCTGATGATGGACTTGTATGATGAAAGGTACATTGATCAAACACATAAAAACACATGCATCAAGTTAGATATATAATTTTACATCAATCATATGATTTTAGTTTAATTGTTGGAGCTGCATGGTTGGTTAGGAACAGGTGCTTGGGTAATGTGAGCATTATTGATGGGGATATTTACAGTTGCAACATATTCAGCTGCGCAGAATATATCTCTATTTTCATTTCAGTTTTCTGAGATAATTCTGAATTATTTCAATCCTTTCATTACCAGGATCTTGCCTGATATAAATATTCAATGCTTCCTTCAGTTTCTCTACTCTCTTACTCTTATCTCCTATCATGATGTAAGTATAACCCAAAGCATACAGTGTATTAGCTGTATACACACTGTCCCCAACCTTTGATATCTCTCTAAATATAGTTAATGCCTGTGTGTAACTCTGCTCAGCCTTTCTGTATTGTTTCATGGCTGTGTAATTATAACCTAAATTATTCAGTGTATAACCTACACTTCTTACTGCTGCATGTGCTCCATATAGATCATACAAAAACTCAAATGATTTTAGATAATACTTCTCAGCTACATCATAGCGCTTCTGCCAACAGTACACATTACCAAGTGATAACAGACATACTAATACATTAGGTGTGACACTAGTTATTATATCTAATCTGTCTATCGGTGAAGCTGCACTCAAAAGGTCTAATTTGATATACAAACACTTTTGTATCATTTTTAAAAAATACCTCCTGAAAATTCTTCCTCATTGTCTTTAGACAATCCATGTGATTGCTTTGAGGTGGAATCAAAGCCGGTACTCTCCCTTGTAGTACGGGAAAATCCTCTAAAAGTGATACCATTATGTTTTCCACTCCACTTCTTGAGGTGGTACCAGGGATCAAATTAATCCTTGCGCGAGGAAACCGAGGAGATTGTGCTGCAAATCTGCAAAAATATGATAATTCATAAACATCCACTCCTGATGGGGAATATAGAGTGTTCTATCCACTCTATGCTATACTTAGTAACTTCCACTCCTGAGGTTGGAAAAGAGGATTCTCGATGCTGACAGGCTATAAGTTAATTCTATGTATGACACGTTCGTATCGGTCAAAGAGATTGCCTGGCGCAGAATGACTATCAGCAAACATTGCAAAAAGGGGTAGAGAGTCTGAGATCAAGGTAAGCAACTGTTCAAAAACTTCCGTGTCACCACAATTGTCTGTCATTATAGTCAGCCAAATAGTGTTATTCATAGACATCCTGATAGACATAAAATACTGTGTTATTAGGAGTTGAGTTTTATTAGAGTTGTGCCCAATTGTTCTCTGAGAAGACAACTCATTCCATCTCACAACAGACCATTGCATTTTATTTTACAGACATTTCTGGTCTTATTTCAATCAACCTACCTGTATGCATTAGATTTCTAAAATTATTTTGCCGACAATCGATCAAACCTTAAATCAACAGAATCTTTCCTGCAAATACACCAGACAATATGTACAGGGTGAAATATCAATGTCAGCATGAATCCGCCCCATTTTCCCAATGTCATTTTCCCACCAAGCCATTTTCCCACCTCCCGTAATCCCACTCTGCCGTTTTCCCACCTGGACATTTTCCCATCGAGCCATTATCCCATCTGTTTGATTTCCCACTGTGCCATTTTCCCACCTGGACGTTTTCCCACCAATCTAGTTTCCCACCTGTACGTTTTCCCACCAATCATTTTTCCACCCAGACATTTGCTCAACAAGCCAGTTTCCCACCAAGCCGTTTTCCCACCAAACAATTTTCCCAACAGGACAATTTACCACAGTGCTGTTTTCCCAACACAAATTTTCACCGCACAGTTTTCCCTTTGTAGCCTTTTTTCAGGCTAAGCCGTTCACATTTCACAAATAAGTGAACAATGTTCACATCCAGCCGACAACTCGAGAGAGTAACTTTGAAAATGAAGATGTGATTTTATTAGTAGCGGGTTGATTTTGATTTGAGTTTTTGATTGCACAAGTTAGTCCAAGTGGTTGATTTTATCAAAATTGCCTCCTTGTTATAAATTACTTTTTCGACAAAACAAATTAATCGTGCCTTTGCCAATTCTCAAAAGTTTTGGGCCATTTAATCATCGACCGGGCTGAATCATATCAACGGTTATTGGCCATATCACTCTACAAAATTAAGCTTTTATCATATGTTATCCACATGGCTTTCGGTAAAGATTGTTTTACTAGTTTACAAGCCTATATCAATCAACCACCAAACAATGTAAAGAAAATTCTCACTTTATGTAAATTTACACACACGATCCTTTCCAAGATGACAATGAATCGTATTCAAGTTTAAACAATTATTTGTTTTGACCAGGGACCCTTCCTGCTTTTACCATATTAACAGTTTGAAACATTAGAATTGTTTCCACTTGTAAAAAGAAGGGACAACTACCTGCAATTCTGAATGCGATTGGTGATCACCAATAAGCGTGAACATATTTATGATTGCATTGAAGAATCTGTGCTATCAAATAAGGGTGGCCATTAAAAGCAGTCAAGGCATAGATGATACTTGGCATAGTTAGTTATTTTTGTAAAACCAAAGACTGAGCTTTGTAAGAAAATCTATACACAGCTTGTTGTGGTGCAATCTGGTTGTATGCTCTGTCTTCATTATCTGATCAATTAAAATATTGTTAAGATTATGGCATTAGAACATGCTGTAACGCGTACTATTTATTTGTTCCATGTTGGAGGTTTTAAATCAGTGAAATTCCTATTGAAACCGGAGATATAATATAAAAATACGGCTAACAAAGTTATGGACTGAGTAAAAACATAAAGATGTATATTAAACAGTCAACCTGTGTCCCTTCTTTCCAAGTTCAAAGGGATCTAAGGCAAATATAAATACCAAAAATGTAATAATATTCAAAACATTTTAATGTTTAACTTTCCATGTAAACCCTCACTCCAGTCCTTGGAGGGATTCTAGTATTGTATATCAAAAATGTCTGAAAACCGAAACCTGTCACTGCTTGACAAGGCTAGTGTTGCTCAACTTGAGGTATTTTCTGTTTTATTTTTTTTAGGTTGACAAACTTGACAAATACAAAGCTTAAAAATTAGGTAACTGACAAAATTCCATTTGCTAAATCTTCTCATTATAGCACTGATTTTTGCCTCCAGCTATTAAAAAATAGTAAAACGAAACCCTATGTTCAAACAGGGGACAAATTCTCCTGATACAATTACAGACCTGAATTACTATTTTATAATTTTTTTTCTCTAAATGCATTTATCACTGAAATATTCGACCATAAAGAATTATAGAGGAAATTATTGACATGTGGTATAATTGACAGTGTCCTTAGGCTATCGGAATCATATTTGCGCCAGTGTGTTTAATTGTTAAAATTGTGAACTTAGACCAATCGCTGGCTTAGAATGCAAACGTCCTAAATGATGCAATGCAAACTTTCGGATATAGCACAATTAAAAAATGGCTGTGTATATCACAGAAATTTACAGAATTATTGTGATTCAATGATTGTACAAAGTAATTGCCTACCAAATGCTATTGTTTTCATGGGTCCTTGAAGTTATCACTCCTTTACAAACAATAGAACCAGGAAACAATGTTATCAGTTAGGACGATTGTTCTTAAACAAGCAAGGTATTTTGAGAATGCAAATGTCCTAAATGTCCTAATCATGAGAATATTTGACTTTTGACTTGTTTATTTGAGGTTTATAAAGGGGTGTAAAAGAAGTAAATTGGATGATTTATTTATCAAATGATACACTATGATCAACTTATCATTTTTTGACAATCACTCCAGAAAAATTCATTACTATCATGAATGGGAATTGCGTTTTAAATCAATAATTCAATAATCCCCTTCATGATCACGTCATCTAAATCATCCCCACAGATGAACTTTATTTTAAACTTACTTTCTAACACTTATTTAATTGTCAAGCCGATTTCTTTGGCCTTTTCCGCGCCCCATTTTGTTGTTGAGCATGCACCTTGAAAATTTGCTGGCTACGTTCCATCTCAAGACCAGAAACATCTTATCTATTATATCCTGAAAGTAGCGCAGCTGTTTGATTGGTGTGTGTTTAAATTTCTGGTAGTGGCGTACATCACCATATTATTTATAATTAAAAAACTCTCTGATCTCGTAATATGGAAAAGATTTTCCATTAAAGAGTTATATGAGCTTCAGTTCCTTGGCAGCTGTCCTTCGGTGACGCTGTGCAGGTTATCCATATCAGTGATTGAGCTTTGACCGGGCTCCCATATACGCTGTGTGATGGTCAGTATTGCAGTTTAAAAGTTGCAACGCTCAGCACATGTGAGAACTGTGATTATACAAGGCGGTAGTGTCTAACTCTTTGGTGTTATACACAATTTGGTCTAAAGGATTAGTTGGGGATAGGCGTGCAGCTGACCTGCATCGGAACTCACAACATTCTTTGTCTAGTGACTTGGGTGAGATGTCCTATGAAGTGACAGTATTTCCATCCTTTCACAATCTCATCACTTTGGTTTTCAGACACTAACCGTTTCTTGTACACATTATACATTATTTATTATTAAATCCTACCGTTGCTTTTCCCAAAGAGTTGGACTCACAGTATGGGGAACTCTTTGTATGATTCCGGAACTAGCTAAACTTGACACTCTGGCAGCTTTTATGATTACACAGTCTGATCAGTTCACGGTCACCATTTTGCAATAATTACTGAATGATTTTTAGACATTCATTTGAATAATATCTGTTTGTGAGCTGCAGAGGTTACAAATATGGTCTTCTATTCCAAAAAGAATAAAAAATAGCTAATTTTTGTACATCATGGGAAGGAAATTTACACCCAACCTCACAGCCAGGCCATTTTCTTTTTCAAATCTACTTTAAAATTTGTGCTCAATGGCTTCTCACAACCTTTTTCATTGGATCATTGTTTACATAAGGCTTAGAGTGATTGGATAATCATTTAGGATGTTTGCATTCTCAATTTTAATTGAGAAGGGTGATGAGATAGGATCTTTACACGTTGATAAAAGCTAAACTATTTAAGCAAATTAACTCAAACAAAGACCAAACTGTTAAACTAGCTCCAATTTCACCAAAACTTCACAAATATGAATTTTGAAATTTTCATCATTTAGGACATTTGCATTCTAGGGCAGCGCAATATAGAAATAGGACTTCCCCTATCAATAAATATCAACTGAATTTATGAGAATTATGCTAGCTTCTCTATCGCATTAGGAGATAATAAGACAATAACTGAAATTGAACGTCATGATGCAGTTGAAAAATTTGGGAGTAATGTCACACCATCCAGTTTTGGTGCGATAACTTAGTTTTAACAAATCAGAAGCCTGCAAAACTTGCCATGACATAAACATAAGATTTTAGAGGGATAATTAATGCATGTTGTCTTCTTTTTGTACCAGAAAAAACCATGCTTTGATCTATTTCTATTAAAATTGTTCTAAATGTGCAAAGTGGTCACTTCGCCAGGTTTACTGGAGGATTTAGCTATGGGTCTTCCCGTGCTCTCCGCTCGTACTCACTCCTTATTGGTGACGTAATATCGATTAAATGCAGAATAGTATTTAGTTTTCTCTTCAGAAGACTAAAGCGATTCGATTGAAGACCAATAATTTTGACAATTTCATTCAATCCCCAACAAGAATCGTTGAAACAAAAATACTTATTTGAGATCAAATTCTTATTAAAAATACAAATCAGCATATCAGGTCATGCACCCTAGAATTTGACCATATGATATGCTGGTGTGTGCAGGAGATTGGAATGAGCGTCAGCTGGATTGAACGGCGACGTGATCGAGATTAGCTGGAATGAACTTAGACCGGTATGAAAGTCAAAACATTAGTATATAGAATCAACGCAAGAGCAACTCCCCAAAATAATTGTGTAAATTAATGATGATCATTCACAAAGGCACACACATCTGTTTATGATGATGGTTACTAAATGTCTCATGGCTAGATGGAATCAAGCAGGAATTAAGTGCAAAAACTGAAATGGTAATGAAATACTGATACTGAAAGAGAAACAGTGACCCTTTGTACATTTCATCAGCAAAACAATGGTCAAGCATTAACGAAATCAGGTGCAACTATTAAATCGAAGTCGCTTACATCTTAGTTCACTGTTATCTGTGAACATACATTTTTTGCATTGTAATTGTGACAGTGCACATTGTTTTCCCTGCACGCTGTCCACCAGTAGCAATTTAACGAAATAGCTAATGTGGTACGGTAATCACATTTGTTATGTCTGTGAAACATGAAGATGCGCTTTTATCCATCACCTATGTACAATGTATGGACATATACCAACATCATGTTGCAATCCAATCGATGACGTCATATCAACTGCTATAATTTTTTGCCGACTGCCAAGTCTCATCACTGTCAGAGGTTTCTAATCGGGTGTTACAAAGTCCTTTGTCTTAAAATGTACACAACAGAGTCTACACCCCTACTCATTTTAAGACGCTACCACAAAATTAGAAAAGAGCTACAGCAGGGAGGAGGGAAACTTCTCACCCTTCCCCAACGAACTTACCTTGTCAAGACCGGCTACCGTTACCGGTACCAAACATAATAAATAAATATAAATAGTACCAATTGTGCAGCGCATGTGGCTTGGCATGGCAATATTGATTTGCCTTAGCCAAATTACAAATTATAAATTTAAACCAAAACCTTGATTGTGACAAGCATTGTTATAGTTATTGTTCATAAGATGAATGCTGGTCTTTTATAACACAATTATTTTTGTGAGTTGCTCTCCTGTTGACTCTTTATACCGACTAATGTAGTCGGCGTTCAATCCAGCACTTTCTACATTCATACCAGGATTTTTTACTTTCAAACCAGACTACGTTCATTCCAGTTAGTTTGATCCCGTCGATGTTTGTTCCAGCCGATGTTCATTCCAAGATTTTGTGTGCATCTTCTATTTACAAACACAAGCCCCTATAAATCTCACAACAGTTCCTTAGGTGAACACAACTATGCATCATCACAAGGAGTCGTACAATAGCAAAATTGTGAAAAGTCATGAAAAAACTGTTCAAGTCATTTGCATTACCCCGATCAGCATTTTTAACACCAACGGTCATAGACTTTAGGATTCTAGAACAAAAAAGGAATGACAACACTTTCATGATGAGACTGTAACACTACTTTCAATTAACTTTTTTAATGCCTGAAAAAGAGTAGGAGGAAAAGAAAACAAAAATTAAAAATAAGCTAGCAGTGTTCATTTGAAAAAAAAACATAGTGGGAAAATGGCAAGTGGGAAAACGTCCGGGTGGAAAAATGGATTGGTGGGAAAACGTCCAGGTGGAAAAATGGATTAGTGAGAAAACGTCCAGGTGGGTAAACAGCTTGGTGAGAAAACATCATAGTGGGAAAACAGGTTGGTGGGAAAACATCCCGTTGAGAAAATGGATCAGTGAGAAATCGGCCTAGTGGGAAAACGGATATGTGGGAAAATGTCGTGGTGGGAAAATGGCTCGGTGGGAATATGGCTTGGTGGGAAAATGGCATGGTGGGATAAAGAAAGGTGGGAAAATGGCTTGGTGGGAAAATGACATTGGGAAAATGTCCGGATACCGGTATAAGTATCCACAAACTATCCACAAAGCGTAGGACAACTCCAACAAATAGGATGAAAGTTTATTATCCTTTTTGATGCGGCTCAAACCCTCCATGCAGGAAAATTGGATCATACTTGATCTAGCTTATGGTAGGAGCTAGTCTGCGCCCCCCCCCCCCCGGCGAGAGGTAGGAACCTAAAAGAGGCTGAAAATCTGCCCTAGATATGACAAATCTACAGTGATTTACAATGCTTTATTGATTCAATTCGGTTACCATTAATCTTTATTGATTTACTTTGACGTTTATTTTGATTTATTTTACCTTTGATATTTCAGTTGCAAGGAGCGATTATGGTGTCGGCAATCTTCCAAGTTGTGATTGGATTCACTGGTATCCTTGGTCTATTCCTGAGATTTATCGGGCCATTGGTGATCACCCCTACCATTGCCCTTGTTGGTCTCAGTCTATTTGGAGCAGCATCTGGTACAGCCTCACGTCAGTGGGGTATTGCTATCTAATTAGCGCCATCGACCCATTCTTTTTTGGGGATGGTGAGATGGCGCAATCGGTTAGCGCGCTTGCTATTCACTGCCAGGCGATTAGTGCTGCAGGAGTTGTGGGTTCGAGCCCCACTGGGGGAGCTTTCATTGTTGATTGTTCCAGCCCCCAGCACCCTCATGTGTATACCTCTCCTGTGTACTTGTCTACTGACTGACTCATGGAAAGACATGTGACAGCATGGAAAGACATGCTGACAAGCTGGAAAGACAGCTAAGCCTACTACAATGGGTCCCAGCAATGGGCTATGTAAGGCCAATAACCCTAACACGTACGCTGTGTTTCATAGGGTGGCCATGGTGGATTGGTATGTGCTGTGGGATGAGAAAACACAACTCCGAGTAGTGAATAGCGGGCTATCTAATTAGCGCCATCGACCCATTCTTTTTTGGGGATGGTGAGATGGCGCAATCGGTTAGCGCGCTTGCTATTCACTGCCAGGCGATTAGTGCAGCAGGAGTTGTGGGTTCGAGCCCCACTGGGGGAGCTTTCATTGTTGATTGTTCCAGCCCCCAGCACCCTCGGGTGTTTACCTCTCCTGTGAGTTCACATGTATCATCTGCAGAAATTTCGGTTTTCATCACCCATAGCCATCCTCTTCAAGGAAGATTCCTCACATTTACCTGTTGGCAGAATAAGTGTGATATCACTAAAGCCTGCCCAGCCCTGACTGAGTGTTAGTGGTACTCTAACTAAGTACGGTAAATTTGTCCAGGATCATATGTAACATACTCATTTTGAAGCCACCCTCACTTACTGCCTTCTATACCTAACAATTACCACATACTGACTAGAAAACAAACCAACTCTCTACTAGAATCATTTGCTGAACATTGTTGTGAGCACTGCTTTGAACTTGCTGCTGATTGAGCTGAATTCAGCGCTTGAGCTAGCATTTGGTTCCAGTCTAGTGTAGACAAACAAAACCGATCCTTGTTGCTTTTAGCGTTAATACATCTATCGATGGACAATCATGTTGGCCCAATCCTCTTTATTTCTTGCTTACGTATTTCTGACTATATTTGTAGAACGATAGCACTGATGGCTATTTTCTCACAGTACATGAGCAAAGTTAAAATTCCCTGTTTCTCAAGAGAATCTAGAAGCTGTTCAATGGCTAATGGGTACCCACTGTTCAGATTATTCCCTGTAAGTCCACTCACTTACTTACTTTCTTACGTACTTATAGATATCAATGGATTTTTTTTAACTAATACTCTGCCGGCCTTCTCTGTAAAGTTATGTTACGAGTGACTAGAAATAAAACTTATTTAGCAAATTGACTTGAGGGGGTATGAGGTGGTTCTGAAATAGCTCTTTCTAGTTTATCGAAATTATAACGTTGTACTTTACATCATAATGTGAATAAATGGCATCCCATAGTCAAATGAATAGCCAAGAACAGTTGCATTAATCGATTCTATAGCTATCCGTGGCTGGGAAGCTTTGTTGGGGTAATTTTGTTGACTATAAATATGCAGTGAATTGGTTCTTTCCCGCTAGGTGTGTTTATGAGGATCCTATCACAGATTTCTTTTGCTTTACTTATACATATTATTGCGAAGATATAAAATTCCTACATTGTGGACTAAAAGGCACTTAACGCAAACAAGAACTTGCGCGTGTAAGGTCTACAAACAAAGTCACCTCAAAAAGTCAGATCTTCACAAATTTCCATGCCACAGGGTGATTGAAACAGTAGCTTTACTATGATGGCATTTTCATATGGTTTTATTTATGATTTTATACTTGCTTCTGACTGTTTTTAGGTTTTTAAGGATAGGAAATTACCGAAAATTTAAACACCCATTAATTCGGCATCCTCTTTTACTTTTTGCAAAACCATACTCATTACTTGAGGAATTTCCACTTACCAGCAGTGATTTCAGTTTCATACCACATTGCAAACTCCTATGATAACCTGCTTTTCAATCATTTGTTGCTCAACCACTCCAGACCACCAGTATCCTGAATTCTATTGTCATTGCAATATTTTGATGCTGGTATGGAGTGATTAATCCTTGTGATCTTGTGAATGTACTGTAACGTAATAAAGATCACTATTATGTGTGCTATCACTGCCTTTTGGATTATCAATCAATCATCACTGGTGTTTTGCACTTGAAATCATGGTTTTGATTTTCAGCCTACATCTTTTGTTCTTCTGATATGTTATGTAATAGCAAATTCAAGGGTGTAGGTCAAAACCTGGGTTGACAATAGTAGTAAGTGTTGTTTCATTAAGAGGATGTAGCTGAGGTTTTATGTGGGCCTTTCCCTACCTGCTACGATTTATTGAAAATTCGAAGTGAACTCTTGATATATCTGAATCTATTCTCTTCTCTTGCACCACCCAAACTGCAGATTAGGCGAAGTATATGCAGTTATTTCTATCAGAAAAATACTAATTGCAAATTTTCATGAACATTGGTTCTCTGTGGCCTGTGGGAGAGCGAGGCCTGTACGGGGGAAAGAGATGGCAGCTGGAACACGTCGATTCTGAGTTCCTTTTTGGATCAAGCTTCCGCCTAGCAGCATTGGGTTCTGGAAAACGCGTAAAGGCGGAAAATCAGTTTCATCGCAGAAAATCGTTTTTCATTTTGAATTTCATGATGATGCTAAAACAAACTCCTGGAAAGACATTGAGACGTCACCACTGTATCATATGTGTGTTTTTGGTAAAAATCAAGTGATAAAAATAATTTTTTTGGAAAATGCGGAAAATTTTTTTTTACTCAAAAAATGATCTCAATGCATAGAAAATGAACTGTAACCCATTAAGATATCATCCCCATCTATTAACGGCCTGAATTTCAGGTTCTTTCATTTTTGGAAAATGCGGAAAATGATTTTCCGCGTTTTCCAAAAATGAAAAACCTGAAATTTAGGCCTTTAAAAGATGGGGATAATTCTTAATGGGTTACAGTTCATTTTTTATGCGTTGAGATCAATTTTTAAGGAAAAAATTATTTTCCGCATTTTCCAAAAAAATATATTTATCACTTGATTTTTACCAAAAACACTCATATGATACAGTGGTGATGTCTCAATGTCTTTCCAGGAATTTTTTTAGCATCATTATGAAATTCAAGGTGACAAACGATTTTCCGCGTTTTCGAAAACGCTATTCCGCGATGAAATTGATTTACCGCCTTTCCGCGTTTTCCAGAACCCGTAGCAGCATCATCGATCAAAAAATGAACGTGCTAGTACTGAGTTGACATATTTTGTGCCCTGGTAAAAAAATTGTGTTTTGAATAGCAGGAAGTCGGAATTACCTTGCTATATCTTGCTCAGAGTACCGATTAAATAATTTGAATGGAACTTTGTAATAATATGTATTTTTTTTATATTTCAGGTGATCCTGGCTATATTTGTTGCATATTTGTGAGCGTTATTTTCACATACACTGATGTATTTCCCAATGACAAGACACATATATACTACAAAGCAAGAACAGACAGTAGAATCTCAGTACTCACCAACGCCAAGTGGTTCAGATTCCCCTACCCTGGTATGCCCGCACCCATTTTTGTTCTTTAATACTGTAACTCTTATGCGTGTTTTTGTGTTCTTTGGTGACGCTTGATCATGATAATGGGCCGAAATTCTGCCTCATATGGTGGGATCGGAATAATGTACCTGCATTAATACATGTTTGATAATGATGTGATACAACCCAACCTTATTTATTCATCATAATTATATAGATACAATAACATTTTCAATCATTACATATGATACAGGACAGTGGGGTTTGCCTACAGTCACAGTAGCTGGTGTGTTCGGAATGTTAGCTGGAGTTTTAGCTTCTATGATTGAGTCTGTTGGAGATTATTACGCCGCTGCTAGGTATGTACTTCATATATTACTCTGTCTTAACAAGCTTTGTTGTTGGGGGGAGGGAGGAATAACCCCCTACCAATAGTTTCGATATAATTAACACGATAAGAATCAGGCTCGACTACTGTCGACGTTATCATTATGGTAAACTGGTGCCATGCTTCTCAAACCAACCAGCTTAAACATTTATTCTGAGTCAATTTGATTCCTTAATATCTGTATTCATCCTACATAATGTCTGTCCCTCCAGTTAAAAGTGTGAGTCGTTCCCTCAAAACTTTGGATGATATTGCAAATAAATGAGAACTATCACCATCGGTCAATAATATGACACTGTATATTACTTTTCAGGCTCTCTGGGGCTCCACCCCCTACCACTGCTGCTATCAACAGAGGTATAGGTATGGAAGGAATAGGATGTATTATAGCTGGAGCTTGGAGAAGTGGTAATGGTACAACATCTTATAGTGAGAATATCGGTGCTCTTGGTATTACACAGGTAAATTAACAAATTGTAACCTGTACATATGGCTCTCTTCTTTGTGTGCAGATGTATTTGGTTTACTTCCGCCTTCATGCAAGCCAGATTCGAAAGCCATGGTTGTTCAGGATAATAAGCTAAACATCTTTTGTAGGTTGATAGTAGAAGAGTGATTCAAGCCGGAGCTAAAATAATGTTGGTACTCAGTCTTTTCAACAAGCTCTGTGCTGTGTTTGTGACTGTTCCAGATCCAATTGTTGGAGGTGTATACTTTGTTATGTTTGGTAAGTGGGTGGTAACAAAAGCCGCTAAGGAAGTGCTTCTCAAAAACCATTCACAACCATCAAACTTTGGACCTTCATCCTACCACTCTACAAAATCTTGCAATGCACTTTAAATCTAGATTACTAATGCAACAAACCACATAAGTCATGATTTGTAGGCCTACTTATGTTTCATACATTATACATTATACATCATACATGTTACATACAATATAAACACAGCTTAGTATCAGGGAGTTTTGTCACATTAGTGAAACTATCTGCTGTCCTCATTAGTGAGGGGAGGGGGTTATTAATGATTATGTGAAAAACTTGAGGAGAAATCTTTGACAAAGAGAGAGGATGACTCTACCTCGTGAGGGCAATATGTCCCTCTACTCGGGCCAATCAGTCTGTTATATCAAAGAGTGAATTTTATCAACTCCATAAAAAGAGAGCTATGCGGCCTTCAGGGAGGTATATTAGCAAAACCTTTGTCATGCAAACTTAATTTGTATCTGACAGCTGTGACAAAATGCATGAATATCTTTCCTCATCTAAGTATGTAATGACAAGTTGGGATTATATTCATGCATAACGGCTATACTATAGTACTGATGATGGGTCTATCAATACCAAACTGGATGTCGTCGAACGGTGACTCCCTCAAAACAGGTACCTGATTTCATTCCAAGCTGAGAGTTCAAATATTGAACTCTTTTAATGATATAATAAAAACATCTAAATATTATAATTCAAATATTGAAAATGCCCCCTACTTTAACCTTATCAAACTCGATTTATTTGGCCATTAGCTGCAAGCTATCAGAGGGTGCACAACTCTGAATTATGTGTTTTTGGATTGCTTATAGATACATGAGTAAATAATTTAACGGATCTTTGATTTTATGATGTAAGCCAAGGTTTATTTATCTTTGAACAGGTTCTCTGGTGGTTGATGATATTATTAAAGTACTGCTCAGCACTAGTATGTTTATTGGTGGCACTGTGGCATTCCTTTTAGACAACACTATTCCAGGTTTGATTTCAGCACATATAGTTACAATCAGAGGGCTGGCAGTTCTACGCCTATCCTCATGTTTTGGAGGTATTATAATCTTGCCATCTATTTATCAGAACGCAAGTCATGAACTGGAATTACATTTTTATTTAATGTCTTATACACTGCTGAGAGGAAAACAGTGTCCTAAACCAACAGTATCATATTATCGTAACAACAAGGTACTTTATAAAAAAATTGATTATATTTTCTGTTATTCAGGTACAAAGAAGGAGCGAGGCTTATTGGCTTGGACAAATCAAGTTGGATCTGGAGATAGCTCGGAGGAATGCAGGAAGAAATTTGAATGTTATGACATGACGTTTGGAAATGATTATGTCTATAAGAATGTTCTATAATTCCACTACACAACTAAGACCTCTCGTCCCAATTATTGCGTCATTCCGTGTGCCAAACACGGATAAGGATAATGACTAGAAATAATAATTTAGGTATAATCTAGCGAGTGAGCCTCTGTGTCTCCTAAGATTTGGATGATCTTTACCTGCATAGTTTGAGAATCGTCTTGTTTAGGTCACCGGCAGCTCAACTTCTTGCTATAGACATGTTTAGACCGGTTCCAGATAATATATCTATACTGTTAGTTAGGATTTAATACATGTGATTTTTATTCTCGCAGCGCACAATGGACGAGCTACATTCCATTCTGTCCAAACTTTCTACATCACAGACTTCCAGAACAAGGCAAAAACTATAAAATGGATCCTTCTCAGAAGAAGGAGGAATATGATGCTGAGTCTGGTATGATTAACTCTGAGACGGCAGCAAATAAAGGCAGCGAGATGAGTGCTTTATAGTGAAACCTTAGTGATGATCTACATTGATAGGCACATAATGTTTTATAACACCTTGTCACACTGTTATAAAACAAACTAGCTGTATGACAAGGCTACCTATAAAATTTCAGTTATTAAATGAAAAAAACTAACTAGCATCTTTTTTTATATTTTTAATATTAGATTATATAATTCATATTTGATGCGACTATGTCTTTTATGCTCAATTCTCATAACCTTCTCATACATTGATCGTACATTTATAGTTTATGTATTTTTTACAGTACTAAGATTATATTTTTTATTGACTTTGATTTGAAATTGATATACTATTACTATTTAAAGTGGAAATTAATCAACAAGATTAGACTTAATAAATAACATTGCATAGTTTCAAAGTTGGATTATTATTAAAGGGTCAGTCCTATTAAAAAAGTGGATTTATTACCCCAGTAAATCAAATATTGTGAGTTCATAGGGCAAACTAAAATAATAAAAATGAAAATAGTGGAAAATAGCAAATGGTTTTTTTTCACGCTCATCGCTATGATCCCAAGTTCACAGGCTGTTTTATTTCATATGCCCTACTGACTTTTCAGACTGAGATCAATAAAACCATACAAAACATGGCCTAGTAGGACTGTCACTTTAAAATATGCCATTGTAAATGAATGGAGTTAAACACAATTGCCTGCAAATCTCTGTTAGAACTGCTGCCGACGGGACTTTAACCTTGGTCTCACAATCTGAAGCTTTGATGGTAACCTCATGCTGAATCTTCAAGCGCAAAGCGAACAGGGAGGCATTCCAATGGCTTGAACAGCGCTGAAATTTGTTCTGCTCGATCTCATGGAAACACTATTAGGTACAACACCCCTATATGACCAATGATGGGCCTGTCGAACCACTGCTCGAAGAAAAATAAATTACAAATTTGACCAGAAACAAGCTGGAAAAGCCGAGCTATTGCATTGGTGAGTTGAAGAATACTATGGAAAATATTTTCAAATGTGTAAAGAATTGAAATTCGAAAAATAATATGATATAAAATCTAAAGCATAATGCATTTATAGCCTTCGATGGTGTCCATGTTGGCAATGGAGATGTGCAGTAAAAATGGGGGAAATTTCGATTGGTGCTCTTTCCAGGCCTGTAAAAAAGTGAGCAATGCGTAGGATTTGACAGAAGTGATATATATCAATATACAGGTTTTGAGCTACATTTTGAGTGGTAATTCATGGTGAGTATCACGTTTTGAAGCAGGCTTTTGAAGCTAGCAAGACAGCATGATTCATATATAACACAGTGGGGAAATAAATAGAGGCATTGTACCTTAATGTGAAATGATGTTGATGTAAATGGAGTTGAAATTGGTTAGTTGAGATGTGATAGCCTGCAATTCTACGTAAGATCTGTTAGAGGTTTTGGTTGATAAGATACGCATTATCATGCATCATGCCTATAGTTCTTGTTTTCTAAAACAATCGGAGACCAGTTTTCACTATAATGAGAAGGAATATTGTGAGGAGAGTTCATCTCCTCAAGTCCTCATCTATAACAAAAGATTAAAAGTAAGAGTAATTTGCAGACTTACTGAATGCGTCAAGATAAAGATCAATTTTCTTTAATCTTGCACAGCCCTAGCATTCACTGGTACAAAAAAATCTGTCATTTCAGCTTTAATGCTATACGCAGTGTGAGTCCCAGAGCCTTGAGTGCCGACTCCACCTCCTGTGATGGTAGTTGTATAAAATAATAAGGAGTAGATATTTCCAGCAGCAAACACAGGTGGTATGTAACGCAATAACAAATCACATGACGACGATGATTAAGACTGGCGCAGCAATGGAATGCATCAAACGAGTATCAATGCATTGCATTGTTCCAGCAAAGCAGATGTTATTGTAACATACCTTGAAGAAACAGAAATGTCCGAAGAAAGAGCCGATGCATGTTTGAGATAAAGAAAACAGATTCTTTTGTGCATCAGTATTCTACTCCTGTTACCCTGACGTGACTGCACAAACTAACCTTATCCTAATTGCTAAGCTATAAGATGAGTCAGTACTGCACTGTGAAAAGTAATAAACAGTTCACAGCAGTAATTTAGCACAATCCAGTAAATAGATACTATCGTTCATTTATTTGGGAAGCCGTACCGACACACTTATATCAAAATATAAATCATCATAGTTTTAAACATTAATTTGATGTCTTTATAATCAAGCCTTTTTTAAAGAACTAAAAGCTGTGTAATAAGAAATTTAGAGTAGTTTTCTTCACAAATCGCCTCAAAGGAATACTCAAAATTTTACAATTAATTGTGGTTAATTCATTTATATTTAGTTCAAATAATGGCAGGTTTTGTCCTGTATCTATACTTCCTCATGCGGAAGGAAAAAGAAGGGAATAGTGGTTCCATCTTTGGTGGATTTCATTAGAATATCGCTACTAGATGAGACATCATCAAAAATCAGAATATATTTATGCGATATGATATTACTAGTTTATATCCTGACAGAAATATATAGAAAGGAAATGTCCTGACAAGAAATATGTAGATAAATATAGAAAGATAGAAATAGGCATAGACAGATAGACAGATAGACATATATAGAGAAATAAAGAAAAATATAGGCAGATATAAACACCTAAAGACAGATATATAGATAAGCAGATATATACAGAAATAGACAGACAATTCAAGATGATATTCAAATGACCCCATTTTGTAACATTGGAACATTGGAAGCATGGAAATTCTTTAGATGACATTTAACCACTGGTACAACAAAATTGATAAAAAGAGAATGAGAATAATATGACGTTGAGAAATAAATAAATAAAAAGAAATAGATAATACACACCACTAAGCTGATGATGGACTTGTATGATGAAAGGTATATGGATAACACACATAAAAACACATGCATCAAGTTAGATATAAAAGTTTTTACATCATGTAATCATATGATGTTAGTTTAATTGTCGGAGCTGCATGGTTGGTTAGGAACGGGTGCTTGGGTAATGTGAGCATTATTGATGGGGATATCTGAAGTCTCAACATTTTAAGCTACGCAGAATCTATTTCAATTTTCAGTTTAGTTTTCTGAGATAACTCTGAATGATTTCGATCATATAATTTCCTGGAAATTGGCTAACATAAATATTCAGAGCATCCTTCAGTTTCTCTATTCCCTTAATCTTGTCTCCTGTCATGATGTAATTATAACCTAAATTACTCAGTGTTTTAGCTGTATCCACACTGTCTGCACCCTGTGATATCTCTCTATATACTGATCATGCCTCTGTGTAACTCTGCTTAGCCTTATTGTATTGTTTCATGGCTCTGTAATTATTGCCTAAATTATGCAGTGTTTTAGCTGTATCCGCACTGTCTGCGCCCTGTGATATCTCTCTATATATAGATAATGCCTCTGTGTAACTCTACTCAGCCTCACTGTATTGTTCCATGGCTCTGTAATTAACACCTAAATTATACAGTGTCCTAGCTGTATCCACACTGTCTGCACCCTGTGATATCTCTCTATATATAGATAATGCCTCTGTGTAACTCTGCTCAGCCTTACTGTATTGTTCCATGTCACTGTAATTTTTACCTAAATTATACAGTGTATGAGCTGTATCTACACTGTCTGTACCCTGTGATATCTCTCTATATATAGTTAATGCCTCTGTGTAACTCTGCTCAGCCTCATTGTATTGTTTCATGGCTCTGTAATTGGTACCTAAATTATACAGTATCCCAGCTGTATCCGCACTGTCTGCACCCTGTGATATCTCTCTATATATAGTTAATGCCTCTGTGTAACTCTGCTCAGCCTTATTGTATTGTTTCATGGCTCTGTAATTGTTACCTAAAATATACAGTGTCCTAGCTGTATCCGCACTGTCTGCACCCTGTGATATCTCTCTATATATAGATAATGCCTCTGTGTAATTCTGCTCAGCCTCACTGTATTGTTCCATGGCTCTGTAATTAACACCTAAATTATACAGTGTCCTAGCTGTATCCACACTGTCTGCACCCTGTGATATCTCTCTATATATAGATAATGCCTCTGTGTAACTCTGCTCAGCCTTACTGTATTGTTCCATGTCACTGTAATTTTTACCTAAATTATACAGTGTATTAGCTGTATCTACACTGTCTGTACCCTGTGATATCTCTCTATATATAGTTAATGCCTCTGTGTAACTCTGCTCAGCCTCATTGTATTGTTTCATGGCTCTGTAATTGGTACCTAAATTATACAGTGTCCTAGCTGTATCCGCACTGTCTGCACCCTGTGATATCTCTCTATATATAGTTAATGCCTCTGTGTAACTCTGCTCAGCCTCATTGTATTGTTTCATGGCTCTGTAATTGGTACCTAAATTATACAGTGTCCTAGCTGTATCCGCACTGTCTGCACCCTGTGATATCTCTCTATATATAGTTAATGCCTCTGTGTAACTCTGCTCAGCCTCATTGTATTGTTTCATGGCTCTGTAATTGGTACCTAAATTATACAGTGTCCTAGCTGTATCCACACTGTCTGCACCCTGTGATATCTCTCTATATATAGTTAATGCCTCTGTGTAACTCTGCTCAGCCTTATTGTATTGTTTCATGGCTCTGTAATTGTTAC